>OY728159.1:818203393-819453393 GCA_963277665.1 Viscum album
ACCCTATCAGGATTATTTTAAATGGATCTCCTAGAGGATACTTTAAATGTTATAAGGGGTCAGATAAGGTAATCCTCTCTCTAGAATTCTTTTATCAATTGTAGAAGATTATCAGAGTAGATTACTCACTCACTCAATAGATCATGGCATGATCAAACCAATTCATGCCTCTAGAAACCTAAATGCCCCATACCATCTTATATATGTTGATTATATCATTTTACTCCTCCAAAGATACAAAAAAAATATTAACAACCCTGAAACCACCATTTGTCACAATGAGGAAGTTTCTGGTCAATGTGTCAATTGGCACAAATCTTTTATCTAAATTGGTAAAAGAATTCCCCCAATAAAAAAGGTCATACTATTTATGATATAGGGGTCATGGAGGGTTCCCTCACTTTTACCTATCTTAGTGCCACCTTTGTCTTGGGCCGACCCAAATCCATCTATTTCCACCACATTGTTGAACAAATTCATCGGCAACATTCCTCGTGGAAATGTAAAAACCTTTTAATGGAGGGAAGAGTTTTCCTTGTGAAATATACTATAGTTTCAAATTTGGATTACTCCATGATGGCCTATAAATGGATGTACAGACTTTTAAAACATTTTAATATTTCTATAATGAACATTATTTGGATTAGAAGTACTCTTGATAGAAAACTAGTAATAGTCCCATGGTATACATGTTGTAAACCTAGAGAGATAGGAGGCAATGACATAAAACATCTTAAAACAATCAACGATCCTATCCAAGACACACTCAGGTGGTTTTTTCTAAATAAAAACTCTCACTCCATGAATTTTCTTAGGGATTTATTCATTGATATGATCATGATAGGTAATCTTAATTATATAAATTCATCAATTTGGCCCTTCATAAGAACTAATTTTTCCTCCATCATGGAATATTCAAGATGGATTATAAGCAATGACTCTACTAAAAAATTTTGGTTTGATAACTGTACTGGCTCCCCCCTCATTTCTATGGGATCTAGTGATATTACCCATGTCACCCCAAATATCACCATTATGAATATATTTATTTCTCAAAGATTAAATTTTCCTGATAATGTCAATGATATTGTTTAGAATTACTCTTTCACAACTGGTGAAGATCTTTTGATTTGGGAGCCTGCATAGAATGGCATGCTTGACCCAAAGGTTTTTATAAACACTTCTTTTCCACACTGATAATAATCAATGCTGGGTTAAAAACATTATAAAATCATGGTTAAAACTATCTCTTCATACTCTTATTTGGAGGATTGGGCATCAAAAAGTTTCTAATGATATTTCATTACAATAATATGGTATTAATATTTGTTCTAAATGTAGAATTTGAAATCAAAATCATGAAGAAATCAATCATCTTTTCCCTTCTTGTGACACTACTTCTACTCTTTGGCATTTCATTTTTGATCGTTTTGATTGCAGATGGATTTTTGATAGCATTAGTTTCTCCCTGTTAAAAAAGAAGGTTGATTTCCCAGGGTCCTTGCAAATATTATACCTCTTTCTCATAGTTGTTGTAGAGATCATTTACGTAATTTTGTATAGTATAATTGATTCTATCATAAAAAACTCATTCAGATTAAATACATGTAATATTAGGATTATTATTTCTCTTATATAGGCTCCCTCAATACAAAAGGAACACTGCGACATGTCTGTTATATATTTCAAGATAATTCGCCACATCAGAGTTCATGAAAACTACCCGATGCCAAAATACACTATTGAAGTTTTATGGAATGCTCCTCCTATAGGTTGGATCAAAGTCAATGTGGACGGAGCTAAAAAGGGAAACCCAGGATCCTCGGGCTGTGGTGGGATCATTAGAGACAATCTTGATCAGAGTATAGGATGTTTCAATGGATGCTTCAGTCTCTCTTCTACTTTGGAGGCTGAAATGATGGGTGTTATTCACACTATTTCCTTTTATAAAATGTACAACTCGAACACCATTTCGACTGAGAGAGACTCTAAAACTATAGTTAAATCCATTTGTGATGTTGTTTCTCATAATTCTTGGACACTCACCTCCTGATGGATTGATTTTCTTAACTAGCTAAGGAAACAAAATTTTATTATCACTCACAAATATGGTGAAGCAAACAGGATGGCCGAGGGTCTTCCAACATGGTATTTCCTCACGAAGTTATTTTACGGAATGGCCTTCCAACATATTTTCTTCCTCATTATAATAGAGACATTGAAAAATTTCTTACATTTTGTCTCATGTAATTTTCCCTTGTACTCATTACTTTTTTGAATAAATTTTATTGATCTGGTGATTGACCAGAACATAACCATCCGTAAAAAATATCATCATAATATGGCAATCATAAATAAAATAATTCAATTTAATTATTACCATTAATATTTTAAATTTTGAATAATCACCTATAATATCAATAGTTAATTTCATAATGATGGAATGAATAAGGTCAGACAGCATAACCTCATAGTCAAGGACTCGTGAAAAGATTACAAATATGATTTTTTTGAGGCCTAGTTCCAAGATAATAATTTGTGTCATGGGACCTATTGATGCATCTATGATCTATAGTGGGCTCCACCTATAACTTAATATGTCTAATTAACTCCTCATATAAAAGTGTTGAAACATAACATAAACATTAATTTTAAAACTAGAAAATGAAATGTAAATACTATAAGTATAAACAATGAATTTTATAAAAATAGCCCATCCACAGCCAAACATATCACAAATTCTTAAATAAAATATTGGAGATTTTATAATGATAAATCAAATCCAAACAAGTATAAAATCAATCGAAGGATGTTGAAATAGATGGAATCAAAATATTTGACAGAAATATATGTTTCTGTTGTAAAATAATTTAATTTTCACAAAATTATAAAAGAAAGAATTTATTTTGAAAATATGCTTATATTCTAGTAAGGAAATTTCGAAGGTGTTTTAAAAATGTAAAATAGCCGCACCCAGTGTATATGTAAAAAAACATTCTTACCTTAATTGGTCAAAAAGCTATTAATGTACCTTATTTTGAAAACAACAAAAAAAATTATTCAAAACATTACATAAAAAGTCAAACAAGGGTATAAATGATTTTAACTCATAATCTATGAAATAGTAAAAATGTTAGGAAACACATTTTTACAAAACATAGATGAGGATGAAAATAATTTCCCAGTATATACATAGGTTTGAAAAAACCCTGGTAAGTAAAGAGATTTTAAAATAAACCATTACCTTGTACTTGACCTTATTCAATAGTACGTTAACATCTTGTATAATACTTAAATAATTGTTATTAAATATTACAAGAAAAAATAAATAAATATTATATCATATATGTTCTTTTCATATTTCTTTTTCATTAATATTTAAGTGGAATCATTGTTTTGTGTTTTAACTAATTCGTTTTCCTTTATATTATTCATTACGTAGGTCATGTTTGTTATATATATGATGTATTTTATACATATCTTGAATTATAATAAGAACGTAATCATTATTTAAAATCATTAAATGAATTGTTATTTATGAATTTCTATGATGGGGAAATGAATATTATCACGTTTATTGAAATGGTAATCTGTACAGACGTACGAGTGAAAATATTATTCTATTAATGATAAAATAGTATGTTTTTGGATGATATATTACATATACAGAATCATTATCATGTTATATTTACTATTTAAATCTATTATACTTCTTATTATACCCATGAAAATAATGAAGTGTTGAATAAAGAACTACAGAACGATGTGGAGACGGTAAGCCATACATACTTACGTATGGTGACTTTTTAGTTAATATGATGGAAAGAATAATGAATAGGGCTGTACAATATTTATAATAAAATCAATGAATGTATAAGGTACTAGAGTTGTTATTTTGGTATGGAAAAACAATGAATGATGAGGTGGACGAAGATATGAACATTGAAAGAGGTGATGAAATTAATATATCTTCTTCAACTTCTTCCTTTTTATATGATCAAAAGGGCTATATAGGATGGATTTATGATCATATTAAGGACTTTATTATTATTTTAGGGTATTTGGGAGGATATTTGAGTATGTTTTGTCTAATCCAAATGGATTTGGAGGTTTGATTTTAAGAGAAAGGGATGTACCCTTTTCTAAGTTCAGAGAGGTTCACTTTAGGAAATGCTTGAAATATTAATTTATTATATATAATAAAAGTATGATTATAATAGCTCCAAGAGGATTTATTTTGAGGATAATTTGGGTTTGGGACTAAAAACACTCAACCAATTGTTTTTATACTAGTTTAGGACACTATATAAGTCATATCTTTTATATTTAAATCATAGTTAAATAGTCTAACATTTACTATGCATTCTTATATCATTTTAATTATTTATTAATAAACATAATATAAAAAACCAATATATAACATGTTGTTAATTATTGACCTATATAACCTAATCTATGTCATTTTTCCAATCCGTATATTTTTATTAATATTATATTAATTAATAATATTGAATTTGTTCTAAATAAAGATTTATGTCAAATTTGAAACAATTTAGTATTTGGTTTTTGTGAATGTCCAAAAAACATTATTACTTCATAAAAATTTTAATTCACTCCTAAAATGTCATATTAACTTATGCAATTTGTGTAATGCATCAAAAATCTAAATTTACATTTATTTGGATATTTATAATATCTATTATTCTAATCATTCATTGATAATTTAATTACATCATTAGCATTGTGTCATAAATAAATTTAATTATTCAATGTATAAAAATTCTAAATAAATTATCATTATGTAGGAAATATTTTTAGCATTGTAATCAATATTTATAGTCAAAATTATCTTAAGTATAACCCTATATTAAAAATGTTTTAGTTATGAAAATTTTAATTTAATCCATTCAATAATTAATTAAATAAAATAATAATAAATGTCATAATTGAATCCAAGTGGATCAAAGAAGATCAGATTTTCTTCCTAAGGTATTTTTAGGTCTAATTAAAGTTATCCATTAGAATTAATACACGTGTTAGTATAGTTATAATATCATATACACCTTTAATTACCTTATTTACTTTTAACTATGGCAAATAAAATCCAAAAAGTTACTATTCACAAAAAAATATTTTCATCTTAATGAACTACATTTTATATACAGTTGTCAACTGTTTCTCGTTGATTTTTGAAATTTTATTCCCAAATGTAAAATTATTTTTTATGAAAATTTTCCAATGTTCATAGAAGGTGGGTAAAAGTCGTTAAAATGTTCAATAAAATTTTATACATATATTCTTATTATAACATGACTCCAATGACTTATATTGAACTAATATAAGCATTATGTATCTTTTTTGACCTAAAATAAATTTAAATAAAAATAATATTTATTTAAATAAAATATTGGTATTAAATAATAACACAGTGGTTTTCACTATTCATCAAAATTTAATGTTTTTAAAAAATACCAAAAATTCTGAAAAATATAATTTTGATATTAAGAATCCAAAAATGATGTCCATTTTGAAAAATAAGCTCTATTAAATTTTAATAACTGGGTAATACTATTTGTAACGACAATTTTGATTGGTTGTGGTGTGTTAGAACTCAATGTTATGTACAACACAAACTATTGTAATATTTAAAGGGAAGTGTGCCATGGAAGATTGGGGTGTTACAAAAATAAACTAAAAAACAAATTACACTCCAAATTAAAGTAGTTACTTTTGTCCTTCCCAAAAAATATTTAATGTTAAATCACATGTTATATCAAATAGTTATATAGACAAAAACCCAATTGACGATTTACCATGATTTCATTAATGATATCAAATTCTTAAAAATAATAAATATTTGATCCTAAAAAAATTCCCAAAAATGAATTCATATTAATCCATAAAATTTATAATGCGTAAGTTGTGTTGTAATAAATAGTAGACTACATAGGCTACTGGTATGAACTACATCCTTAGTACCCTTAAGTTGTGTGATCAATCTTCATGGCCTTGTCAGATATGATTAGTTGTCACTGAAATACCGGGCTGTCTATTTTCTATAAACATAAAAAAATATTGATAATCTCATTCAAAACTCTCATTGACATAATAATGTTCTCCAAAATATGATGATCATTTTTAAAGTTAACATTTTACATCAATTAAACTTTTTAACCTCATGGGATAAACATATAACTCATTTTTTATAAAATCAAATAATTTTAATTGTCTTTATTTACCCAAATATCAAGACTATATCAATGATTTTATTTTTCAATTTTTTAAATTTTTCTAAAAATTGTAGACTTACAATTAAATAATCATTCTACTTCATTATCATGATTTAGAACATTCTTTAAATTCCATAATGACAAACTAACGTTGAACTATCCTTAGAAGATTAATCAAAACATTAATAAAAACAATTCAATAACATCATTATCAAATTCCACAACCTAAACATTTTTATCATGCCACTTCAATTATTTTCATAACACATGACCATAATAATCTATCCTTATTATAGGGAATTGAATTATTAAATGATGAAGTTCCACAAATCTATGATATTAAACTCTTAGTGGAGTGTTAGGTAGAAATACGATTCTATGTGACTTGTCAATCAGACTCTTCATTTTCTATCGATAATTAGTTATTTTGATACCTACATTCTAATTTATAAATAATCTTCAAGTACATAAAAATAAATTTATATGGTTCTTCTTCAATCATCCATGAAATGTAAATAATTAAATAGACTTTTATTTATCATTAGTAACACATGAACTCCAATTATACATAATCCATCTCATTGGGGATGTGTTTTTATATTCATCTATATTCCACTTGTTAATTATTATTAGGGATAGATCATTTGGAATAATAATAACACTTTTAACTATTATTACCATTAATTTAGGCATATCATTCTAAATACCATTACATTTGCCTTCCCATTGTTCATTTCCATGAATTCTCATATTTCCTACCATTAACGAAATGAATCAAAATAATGTGGAAGCACATTAATTAATAAATTAAAAAAAGGGAAACCTGAAAACAGGGTACAATAACCTATAAATGGTAATAATATATTTATTTATTAGTATATATTTCCCAATCATGGATATCAATGGTAATGTTTCCTAATTGTTTTTCTATCCAAACAATTTGTATATTTCATTCATAATGATACACAAGGAGTTTGTTATTTTATAATTTTTATCCCTTAGGAGGGTAAAACTATGTGTTTATCATGACATGTTTTTGTGCACTATGTGATAACCAATCCTAGATAAATTTCTCTTTCTGGGAGTAATTACCCCTATGTGTAACCATTCTAGAAAAACATTCCCTTATATTATTCATATTGGGGTACAATTTATAAAAAACCACTATCAAATTCATTCCCTCTTATTCCATTATATTTTCCATTATTTAGAATTAAATTTTACCTTATTCATAGTGTTCTAAATAATGTTCTTGTATCATTATTTTTAAATTATAACAATACATTTTCTAAAATTCCAACTATATTGACTCAATCCTTTTATAGATATTATTCCATGATGATTAACATAAACTATTAGTAATTACAACCCTATGATCATGATGTATAGTGTTACTGGATGACTAGATTTTTAATACATCAATGTTATAATATAATAAAACTTTAATTTGATTTTCCATAATGATCTCAAAAAAAATCTTGAGCTCCAAAACAACATCGTATAACTATAATAATTTATATACAAAAGAGAAGAGCTAAAAATCCCATTAACGGAATAAATATGATAATGATGAATAACCAATGATTAAAAATTATAACACGATATCTAAAAATATATGGTTCAAGAGTAATAACGTAGGATCATATCGTATTTAATCTTTTATTATATGATCATGGAATTTAAGGAAAAGTGGAACAAAAGTATTACTTTACATAAAACATTGTTCGAGATTACTTCCCAGACAATATCACATGGTGGAAAAAGACCCATAGTGGATTATGTTTATTCTATAATCCCCTAAATAATGAATCATGATACCAATGATTTAACCAATGAACTGTTGTACTATCTGAGTGAATCTAGCATAAAATGTTTAGGATTATGTGTTCCACAAAAGGAAATTGATCATATTGAACAAATATAGGAATTAATAATTGAATGAAAATGGTTGAATAATATTGTCTCCTATAGTTATCAAAAAAAATTTCATAATGAAATAGACTTAGAGAATAAAATATTCAATGTATTACCCCATAAAAGTAAGATATAACATTCAAGATATATATGTGAGAGACATTTCTAAATAATTTAGAAGCACACTATATAATCAATGGTTATCATATTTTATGAAACATTATTTAAAATATTTAATGTAATAATTGATTAGAAAAATACCTATTTCCATTTGATATAAATTATTAATAATCAAATTAATGTCAATAATATTATAGAATAAATTTTATTTTTAAATTCCTTTGGAAAAAAATAAATTAAGCTTCATTTGATTTACTGTCCCTGATGGTGGGTAATTCCACAGTACCCATAAAAGATAACAAAAATTTTCCATCCACACTATTGTAAATAGGACATAAATCTATTCATATAAAAAGTAATAGAATAATCCAATCAAACCAAAAATGTAAACAATAAAGCATGTATAAATTTTTCTGTAATAATTACTTTTCATATTTTTTAAAACATTCATGAATGTATTTTTAGAATAAATGTATTAGTATGTAAAAGATTTATGACTAAAAAAATAAATAATTTAATTCTTTTTTTAAAAAAAAATTCAATCATTTAATATAAAAATGAGTGAAATGGTAATATTACATAAAAAGTTTATAAATAAACAATTTTGATAAAATATAATGGGATTAAGAAATAAATTAAAATAAGTCCCTCTAAGGGATTCATCAATATGATCCATCTTGAATAATGATCAGAATGTGAAATAAACTCTTACTGTATTTGTTAAATGTGAATCATAACCCCCATGAAAGAATAAACACCAAATGAAACATTAAACACCATGAATATAAAGAGATTCATAATAACACTGTAGCGCTAATGTAGCAGTCGAGATACTATTGCAATGGCGACACTGTAGTGGCGGCAGGGGAACTGTAGCGGCGGCGGGTACTATGAGGTATTGTAGTAGTGCGGGTACTATAGCAGTACTATTCATAGATTGGGTCTTGGGCCTAAAATTTGGCCCTACGAGTTATGTTATGGGCTAAATACCCACTAGGCCTACGGGTTATGCAATGGTTCTCCCTCTACCCAGTTAAAGAGGTCTTTCCTTTTCTTTAATAATAAAAATTAGGCTTCGGCCCCAACCATAAAAAAAATTCTCATACAATTATTTATGAGATGAGAAATCCCTTACCTTATATAAAGAAATGTGGCTTATATTTATTATCTCATTTATAAAAATAATAAATCAATTATATATTATATTTATAAAAATAAATTGTTTTAATTTCATATAAATTTAAATTAGATATAATTTATTTTAATGAACTATATAATTACTTATTTGGTTTTGTCCACATCATGTGTTTTGGGGATGATCGGTTCATAATTTCCAAATGGAATCAGTGTTTAGTCCATGGTTAAATAGATCATTATACCTGTAGACGCCAGAAAAGTTCGATGTTCCCAAACGAAGCTCCGGATGCGGAAAACGAGGTCATATTTGGAGTCAGAAGCACGTTTCGGAAGGCCCGGAAGCCTTGCGCGGAATTTTGGAGGCCCGCGCGCAAAGTTGTAGTGTCGCGCGCAAACCTCCCGGGATGCGCGCAATGCGCTGGGCCGGCGCGCAATTTTGCGCGCCCGAGGCCCGCGCGACTCCCTTGCGCGCCGGGGCCTATTCCGCGCCCGCGCAGAGAATTCCGCGCCCGCGAACTGGATTCCGCGCCCGGGGTTGCCTATAAATATGAGGCGACCCCCGACGTTTTGAAGGTTTCCGGAAGTCGAAAGGTCTCTCGTGCGCGCAATCCAACCCCTTCCGCGCGCAATGCCGATCTTCAGGTAACCTCCTTTCTTTCGCGCAAGAAAGCCTTGGGGTTCGCCTTCGCGCGCAATCCATTTGGCTCCTTTCCTTTGAATAAATCTTCACCCAAAGGCATTCGCGCGCAAAAGAAGCCTCTTGCGCGCAATTGCCCCCGGGGTGCGTGCAATCCGGCCCGATTGCGCGCACCCCCCCTTTTTTCTCAAAGTGGCCTTTCAGTAAAGAATGAGCCGTTGCCCCCGCGCGCTATCCGAAGCCCGGTGCGCGCAATCTCAATCATCCGCGCGCAAAGCGCTGGCCCAATTGTGCGCCAGCCCGCCCATTTGCGCGCCGACCCGCGGAATTGCGCGCAAAGCTCCTCTTTTGCGTGCAAACTGCCAGGGTCGCCCCCATTTGACCCCCTTTGGGTACCCGCCTGCGTGGCGCCCGAATACCCTCGTCCCGGGTGCCCGCACCGTGCGTTGTCTTCCCGTGCGGCCCTCTAGGCTCGCGCGAAGTGACACGGGCCTATCAGCGGCTTCTACGTCCCGCACGACGTTAAACTGCACTTCGTCCGAGCTACAAGACGTTAAACTATTCAGCATACGTCCCACACGACGTTAAACTGCACTTCGTCCGAGCTACAAGACGTTAAACTGTTCAGCATACGTCCAAGCTGCACGACGCTAAACTGCCTAGCCTCCATCGTCCGAGCTACAAGACGTTAAACTGTTCAGCATTCGTCCTGCATGACGCTAAACTCCACCTCGTCCTAGCTAAAAGACGTTAAACTGAACACCATGCGTCCTCAACACACGACGTTAAACTGTACTTTGTCCGGAAAGACGTTAAACCGTCCGCTTCGTCCTCAACACACGACGTTAAACTGTACTTCGTCCGGCAAGACGTTAAACCGTCTGCTTCATCCTCAACACACGACGTTAAACTGTACTTCGTCCGGCAAGACGTTAAACCGTCCGCTTCACCCGATCCTGTGCCTCGCACGCAGGGTCCCCCTCCCGGTTTGGATGTGGCCCCCACCCGCTCGTCTCTGCAGGGATATCGGGATTGGAGTGGCCTTCGCCCACGGGGGTAGAGTGTTACAAACAGAACGAACTATGTGGACTTTGATCCCTGTCTCCTAAACAGGGTACGTAGGAAGCCTCTCCGAGGTTCAAGCCCACCACCTGGTCGTCCCGGTCGTATTCACGTTGGTTCGTCCATCAGTGGACCCCTCCCGGGTTCACACTTGCGTCGATTCACCTATGAATCCGCTCTTGTGGGGGACTGCACATGTGTATCTCCATTGTGCTTCCCCACTGCCTTTTTCTCTTCAACTTCCAGCATGACGTGAAACTGTGATCCACCCGGCCGTCCCATCCCCCTCTGTGCGAGGTGGTTCGGTTCAATCCTCAATCTGGCGGCCTCGATCTCTTCGTGAGTCGGCTTGCCAACGTCCATCATGACGTGAAACTGTGATCCACCCGGCCGTTCCATCCCCCTCTGTGCAAGGTGGTTCGGTTCAATCCTTCTCCAGGCAGCATCGACCTCTTCGTGAGTCGGCTTGCCGACGTCCAGCATAACGTTAAACTGTATATCCGAACTATGTTGACTTTGATCTCCACTAACGCGCGGTACGTAGGAAGCCTCTATGGGGTCCAAGATCTTCACTCCATCATCCACCCTGATCCTTACCCGGGCCGCCACATCCCGGTGGGGTCATGCCATTTCATTCCACTCCACTTCACTCGGGAAGCCTCCCATGTGCTGGCCCTAGCGTCGGAGGTTCCCCACAAGGGATTCTGTCATCTGATCCACTTCTCGTGTTGATCAGTCTGATGCCGTCCCCGCTGGATGTTAAACTCGCGGCATACCCCATGTTAAACATGGGAAGCTGAGGAAAACCTCAGGTAACACAGTTCCCCGCACCCAGCGCGGGATGCCTCAGGCCATCACGCCTTTGAGAAGCCCTATTAGGGATGGAAGGCAGACATGCAGAGTCGCAGTGTTAAGACACGCCCCCAACACCCAGAGCTACCCGGTCTCCTCACCGCAGGTTGCTGCCCCGACCAGACACCTTGGAGCGTCCGGGCGGAAGCAGCGTAATTAACCGGTGTCCAAGGAGACATGGCGTCGAGAATGAGATTCACGAGCATGTCTTAAATCTATGAGGGAGACCCGGATTAGGCGACGAGTTCCGAGGAGACGTCCACGGAAGGAGGAGCCGACATCCCATCATCCTGGTTTCGATCAAGGAGCAGACGCCCCTGAACAAGGGACGGATGCTGCCCACCTTTGGAAAGCGGGACTGCAGGGCCACAAGCCGCGCGCCCATCCCCTCGGGTCGACGGGTGCATGCGCGAACGCGTCCTGGCGGAACAGCGTCAGAACAGAAACCCGACGCACATCCGCACCGAAACAGAAAAATGGTGAACCCGACGTGAATCTCCTCTCCTCAATACGAAGACCGATGGCTTTCGGAGGTGTCATAAGACCAGCATGTTGCCCGGCCAAGCATTCAGCACTGGGGCACGGATCCCGCCAGGGGCTGGGGAAGGGAAATTGGGCACTCCGTCTCACGACGTCGATGGCCTGAGTTCCCCCCACGGAAGGCGTCGTGGCACTAATGGTTGGTTGTCGATTCCTTTTCCTGTCAGTGTTAATGGGTTTTTCTCCCTGCTTTTTGGAATCAAGTCGCCCAATCCAGTGCCCGATCGCCACCAGCCCACTGGCGCAGGGGTAGGGGAAACACCGACGCGGCTACTCCACGCGGTCCCGCCCGTTCCACAGCCGTCCCAGCAGCCACAGCTGCGGGGCAACCACGCCCTCTCTCCCCCTCGGAGGTCATCCAGAGAAGGGTGATCAATAACTTGGTGCGGAGATATGAGGAAGAGGGAGTCATCCCCACCAGGGACATGGCTCGCCTAGACCTCGAGGGAGCTGCACCTCGCCACCAGCGCCGCCCCCGAGGGCCGCGCAGGGAGGCACCACTGCCTACCTAGACGTCCAACCGCTTTGGGAGTTTATCCCCGGAGCGCTCCGACAACTCGTTCCCCTATGCAGACGAGGTGGAAGATGTCCGGGACCACCCTATCCAAGATTCGCTCCAGGGATCCGTGATAAGGGCTACTGTCAGGCCACGGCGACATCGCCGCCAGGCCTCTCAAGTCGAAGAACAGGCTCTCCACCTGCCCGCGCCGCTCATCCCAACTTGTCTGTCTCGACGCCAACGTCGGGCACGAGCGGAAGAGGATGCCCACCTTGGGGCCCTAGAAACAGCGGCCACGTTGGCTCAAGCCACTGCTGGCTCCAGTCACCAGGCCCCTACGCATCCTGAGAGGGGGCACTTCTATGCCCGACCTGGATCGAGGCCCCGACCGCCCCAAAGGCAGGTTGGGTTGACTCTCCCGGTTGCTGGTACAGGCAATAGCCACCGCGGACCACCTCGCGGTAGAGCTATTCGCCAACAGGGGCTTCTCCGTGTGGCCGATCCAAGAGGCATGGGTCATCCCACCTTCTGATCTCGGCCCGGAGGCCCGCCCGGAATCATCTCTTCCCGCGTCCCCTTTGATATCTGTCCCGGTGCTCCTCGCACCTTGGTTTCCAGTCCTCTTGGCCCCAACACCAGTGCGGCCAGAGGGCGCCAGGATAGAGATCAGCCATGCCCCGAAGAACCACCCAGGGGCCGGAGGGCGAGTCGTCGACGCCGAGGGAAGAATGTTACGGAATTCCGGACAGAGATCTGACCGGTTCGTTTCTCTGATACAGAGGCGGAGTATGATTCGGCGACGGAGCCCTCCCCCCGATCCCTCCAGTTAGGGGCAGGGGTGGGAATGCGGCACATTAGCCTCGTACTTCCCGAGAGAGAGATCGATACGATCCCCGCTTCTCTCCGAAGGTATATCCGGAGTAGCGAAGGCCTGGTAGACCCCCAAGGGCCAAGCTTGCGGTTGGTACCGGCCCCTCCGGAAGCACCCTCTGCCTCGATCGGAGAACCCGAAGACTTTTTATGGGGATCGACGGTCGAACCACGATCTAGTGAACCCTCAGCAAGCACCGACGCTACGGCAGGATGTTCGCTCGTCGGCCCGTCCTATCATGATGTGGTAGCCGGGGCACCGCCACCCTCAGGGGGCGGCCCGGGATATGGAGGCCAATCGGCCTGCTCGCCGTATTCACCGCCGGCCAGCCCGTCGGCCCGGCGGCCCGCCTCGGCACCACAGCCGTTTCCCCGTCCATTCCCAGTCGTTGAAGAGGACCGAGGAGACCTGGGTCCCGAGTTTGAGCCGTGGAGCTTCTGGACCGTCCTTGCAGAGGGCCACTTCCCTGAGAAGTTTTGGCCAGTCGCAGGACCGGACTTTGATGCACCCGAATCACTCACCCCGGATGAGTTTGAATGCTTCCGCCGAACTCTCCGGGAGACTCACTCCCGTCTTCACCGCCTACAAATGCCATATCCCGGGAGTCAAGCGCACCTGGAGGATATTGGTTAGCAGTGCCGTCAAATTGACCTGGCCACGCTCCCCGCGGTTCGGCACCCCGGGTCATTTGGGAACCACGAGGCCCTCCAACAACGATGCATTGAGTGTTTTCAAGTACTCCGCAAGGTTATCGAGGGAGCCACCCCCCACGTGTATATCCGTGGATGGGGGCAGTACACTGCCCTACGCTTCAGTGCGATTCGCCGACAGCCCGATTCACTGGGTGGCCCTGAGGGTACATCCCCAGGGACGGAAACGGTCAATATGGATGACCTGTCGGGGGAGGGGAACGGCTTGGAACTTCTCGATGGGGGATCTCCCCCCAAAGACAAGCCGTTGTCGGATCCATCGGTGAGAGTTACTCGTCACCAGAGGAACCTCCTGGGTCTCCCCACAACCACTGAAGCACTGACGTTGAGCCGAAACGTCAGCAAAGGTAAAGAGAATGGCGGGGCTGTAAAGCCCGCCGACCCATCTTCCTCCACGCAGAGGGAAGAGGAGGATCCCGAGAAGGCTATGCTACGTCAACAGCTCGCCGAGCAGAAGAAGCTGGTTGACCAGCTCCTCGCCGAGCGCGCTGCAGAGCAGCGGCCTGACTACGGTGATCCTAGGCCAGGACAGCAGGGACAGGAACAACCGCTCCTCGACGAGGCTCTCCCGGGCAACCGTGATTACGCCGTGTTCGCCGACAGGGGAGAGGCCATTGACTATGGAAAGAGGGCGCGGTATGTTTCACCACACCCTCCCGAGCGGCGTGACTACCTGAGAGACCCCGCTCGGATTCCTCCCGCTGCCCCAAGGGCCACTCCGCCCTCCATCCCACGAGCTGCCGAGTTCGACGACCCGGTCGACGACCCGATTGAAGGGCCATGCAATGCGCTCGTGGTTAGAGATCCCCGCCAGGACTGGAACCCATGTCCGGACGATCCGATGGCGGCACTCATCACCCACTTGGAAGCCTTGGAAACTCGGCAAGTGGCGATCCCACCGGACGAAAAGACATACCCAGCATGGGTGGATGACATGCCGGCGCCTCCGGGATTTGGGAATCCCACTTTCGCCCCCTTCAACGGGACTGGAGATCCGCCACAGCATTTGGCCCATTTCAACTCGAGGTGCGGGCCTATGTTGGGGACTCCGGCGCAGCAAGAGGCCGCTAAGCTTCGCTGCTTTGTCCAGACACTGGAAGGGCCAGCATTTGTCTGGTACAGCCAGCTCCCCATCGGGTCGATAACTAGCTGGGAGGACCTTCATAGACAGTTCCTCTACCAGTTCAGTTCCACGACCCGGACGACGAGTATCGCAGACCACTTCAAGTGCAAGCAGAGGCCTGATGAGCGAGTCGCGGACTTCGTCGCCCGATGGAAGGGTCTCATGTATTCCCTTGACATGCCATTGACTCAGGAGCAGTTGCTGACAATGTGCGTTGGGAACGTCAAGACCGAGCTGGTCCCTTCCTTGGTCACTCAGAATTACCCCCGAGGGTTTAGGGACTTCTCAGATAAAGATCAACGTCTTGAGGAAGCCCTGCAACAGGCCAGTCAGGCACACCCGCTGCCTCCTATGATTCCTGCGTACAGAGTCAGCAGGGCTGAGCCCGCTGCTGTTGCCCAGATAGAGGCCCCCAGGCTGTTGGAGCTGCTGCCGGCGAGGCCAGCTCCACAGCCTCACAGGAATCCGCCTCCACGGGCTCAGTTCCCGGCCCAGCAGCGGCAGCCTCAGAACCGGCCGGCCCCTCCGCGTAATGTACCGCCACAACCCAGGCGAGATAATCAGGGTCCACCTCCTCGGCATGCCCCTCCAGCCCCTCGTCAAGACCATGCTCCCAGGGGCCCGCGATACCTAACGTACTCATTTCACGAGGATCAGGTCCCCGGTTATTTCCGAAGCACCCTGGAGCAGAGGATTGTGCGACTGCCTGAGTGCTGGAGGCCAGAGGAGGCAAATCTCACGGATAACCCCCGCTACTTCCCTTACCATCGGGCCCTGGGGCACACCATCCAGCGGTGCTATGTGTTCAAGGATTGGCTCCAAGACTAGATTAACAACAATGTAATCAGATTGGGCCCAGCTCCAGCACAAGTGGCGGGCGTGTTCATGGGATCAGATGACGATAGCGGCAATGAGGACGAATGGCAGCTGGTCTCCGACCGCGGATCCCAGAAGTATAATAACTGGATGGCCCGCAAGACGATCATTCGTGCCCATGGAATCATCCGTGCGCGCTTGAATCATCCTGAGCCCCCAGAATCTGCGGGTGCTGCTTCGGCATCGTCGTCCCAGCCTGCCTCTTCCAAGAAGAGAAAACGGCGGCGGCGCAAGAAGGAAGAGCGCGCCCCTCCAGTTCCGCCGCTATCCCGCACTCTCGGTGATTTCATGCCCCCGGAGATGGGGATCCCTCCCCGGTTCCGCCCAGTGGTGAATGATTCATCTGACGAAAGTGTTGGGTACGCTTCGGTTAATACCGTCGAGCTGGTAAATCCCTTTTCGGTTCTCGACGTTGAAGAACACCAGGTGGACCTCCCTAGTGTCCCCGGTCGTCGCCACCGTCGGAGGAGCCGCAACAACAGGAGTCGCCGGGGCACAGCAGTTGGTACCTCCAGCCAGGCCGTACACGCCACTGAGACTAGGCGGCAGGCTCAAGACCGAGCTCAGCGTGCGCAGCCCCCCCACCCGGGGATGACAGATTCGCCTCCGCCACTGTTTGTGGTGTGGGACCAGGCAGAACCGCCTCAGCCGCGTTGCGATCAGCTCCGCCCTGCCACGAGTCCATCCCGGCCTCCTGAACCCAGTACGGTGACTACTTCCCGGGTTTCGACCAATGAACAGCGAGATGCGCCAAGCACCAGTCGGCCGCCGGCCCAACCGGCAAGGCCCGTCATGCTTTCAACCGCAGAGCAACCTCCTGCAACCAGGGGCTCGCGCTTGGCCAAAAAGTATGATGTCCTGAAGCACTTGACCGACATCCCAGCGAGACTCTCCATCCTCGAGGCTCTGCTCATGTCACCTGAGATGCGCGAGGCGCTCGCTGAAGCCCTGAAAAGCCCCCTCCAGTTTGAGACAGAGGTTGCGGCTGCAGAGGCCTTTCACGCCGAAACGATCGAGGACGCCGAATGTCAGGCAGTTATCTCGTTCTCTAGTAAGGATGAAGACCCTCCTATACAGGGTCACATTCGTCCGCTGTATGTTACCGACCAGTTCAATGGCCTTGAAGTCCGACGCTGTCTTGTCGACACGGGGTCCGGGATTAACCTGATTCCAACTCGGACGCTCCGGAGATTGGGGTTGTCTGAGGATGACTTGATCCCCTCCGACCTCAGGATCCAGGGGTACGACCACACCGAACAAACTCCGGTCGGCAATATACGCTTGAATACCTAGTTCGGTGACTTGGTTGCCAACACCGAATTCATGGTAGTCTCTCAGGACAATGCGTATAACGCATTGATGGGCAGGCCATGGCTCCACCTTAATGCGGCGGTTCCCTCATCATACCACCAATGCCTCAAATACTCCCTTAACGGTCGAGTAGGCGTGCTTCAAGGAGATGCCTCTCCTTTTGCCTCATGTGAAGCCCGTTATCTGGACGCTGACTATTAAAAGAACAAGGACAAGCAGATCCTGGCAGGTGAGGTTGAGCCTGTCGCTATTGCATGTGATCCCTGGGAAAGTTTGGATGACGCTTATGTCCTCCTGATCCATCGGTTGGACGTAGCCATGGTCTCGACGGCCTGTGAGTCTCCTGATGAGATGACCGCGACCGCCCGTGCCAGCACCAGCGGCCCAGCAGGATTTGGTAGCCCCAATGCAGTTTCCAACGCAGTCTCTCCCGTGGACGATCACTACCCGAGTGGAGAGGACGTGGAAGATGCACCCCCAGCCTTTGAGGAGGGCGTCTCCGCCACGGTCGATGAGTTAGTACAAGTGAACCTTGGAACCGAAGCAGATCCATGACCCACATTGGTCAGTGCCGCCATGCCCTCTGAGGAGCGGCAGCAGTACGTGGACTTCCTCAGGCAGCACCGTGATGTGTTCGCTTGGGGCTATGATGAGATGCCGGGGCTAGATCCTCAGGTAGCCGTCCACCGCCTTGGTCTCCCGGCGAACCATCGCGGGTTCAAGCAGCCTCCCAGGAAGATGCACCCATTCCACTGTGCCATGGTTGAGGCCGAAGTTGATAAGCTTATCAAAGCCAACTTCGTGAGGGAAGTTCAGTACCCCAAATGGCTGGCCAACATTGTGCCGGTCAGGAAGAAGAACGGGCGGATCAGAGTCTGCATCGACTTCCGCGATCTCAACCGCCACTGTCTGAAGGATGATTTTCCCCTTCCAGTGACAGAGTTGTTGATTGACTCCACGGCAGGGTTCCAAGCCCTCTCCTTTATGGATGGATACTCCGGATATAACCAAATCCGGATGGCCCCTGAGGATGAGGAGTTCACTGCTTTCAGGGCCCCCCAAGGTATCTTTTGTTACCAGGTCATGCCCTTCGGCCTGAAAAATGCAGGTGCCACCTATCAACGGGCGATGCACCGCATATTCAAGCCAATCCTCGGCACACTGGTGGAATGCTACGTCGATGACTTGGTGGTTAAATCGCTCCAGCGTCAGGACCATCTCAAAGATCTTGAGAAAGTGTTCGGCTTCCTCCGGTCTCGCTGCCTGAAGATGAACCCGTTGAAGTGTGCCTTTGGGGTCACCTCCGGGAAGTTTCATGTCTTTGTGGTAAGGTACCGGGGTATTGAGATCGACCCGGAGAAGATCAGGGTGATTAGCCAGATGCCTCCCCCAGGTAACCTCCAGGAACTGCAAGGGTTCCAAGGCCCCTTAGCCTATATACGCCGATTCATCGCGAATCTGGCCGGCAAGTGTAAGCCCTTTTCTTGGCTCATGAAGAAAGGTGCCACCTATTTATGGGATAAAGACTGTCAGACCGCTTTTGAGGAGATCAAGCAGTACCTGCTTCAACCTCCGGTTCTGATGCCACCTGTATCCGGGAAGCCGCTGGTCTTTTATGTGACTGCCCTGGAACGGTCCCTTGGTGCCCTTCTCGCCCAGAAGAAAAACGGGGGAACAGAGAATAGCCTCTATTACCTCTGTCGCATGCTCCTCGATGCGGAAGTTAGGTATTCCCCCATCGAGAATAGCTGCCTGGCGCTCGTATTTGCCGTACAGAAATTACGGCACTACTTGCAGCACCATGAGGTACAGTTGGTTTCTCGGGTAGATCCGTTGAAATATATCCTGAGCTGGCCTATGTTGACTGGACGTCTAGCGCGGTGGGCTGTGATTCTCCAGCAGTTCGAAATCAGGTATGTGTCTCAGAAGGCCATCAAAGGGCAAGCATTGGCAGACTTTCTGGCTGCTCACCCGACCTCCGCGGATCAGCCGCTGGATCTGGGCTTTCCTGATGAGGCTATTCTCTCAGTCGATCATGCCGGTCCATGCTGGCAGATGCAATTTGACGGTGCCTCCCGGAGCCCCACCGGTAGAAGGCTCGATAATCCTAAGCTCAATAGAGTGGGCTTGGGTATCGTCTTCATTACCCCGGAGCGAGCCGTGCTTCCATACTCTTTCCTACTGTCAGAGGGCTGTACCAACAATGAGGCGGAATACCATGCCCTCATCACTGACCTCGAGTTGGCTCTCGAGATCGACGTGCCCCATCTGTGTGTGAAAGGGGACTCCGAGCTGGTTGTTAAGTAGATCAATGGCGACTATGTTGTCAGGAAGCCGGAACCTGTGCCATTGCTGGAGTGCACCCTCCTTCTGATGGCCCAGTTCCCTTCTCGGCCAGAAATTGTCCATATTCCCCGGTCTCAGAACGGTCGAGCAGATGCTTTGGCCAGCCTTGCTACGTCACTTGCAGAGCCTGAACAGGACAACCTGGTCGTCCGCGTGACGCACCGCAGGCTCATCGCCCCCGTTACCCTGGAGGGAGATCGCGACCCGTCGGTAAGTAATCTCACCACGGTTTCCCTTGTGCCCGGTGCCCCGAGTACCCCAGAAATGGTAGTCGAACCAGCCCCTGATTGGAGGGCGCCTTTGGTTTAGTACCTCCAACATGGCATTCTCCCATCGGATCGAGCCGAGCGCGAGCGAGTTCGACGCCACGCATCGCAGTTTGCCCTCCAGAGCAGTCTCGGCCTAGAGCAGATCCTCTACAGACGCGGATTTGATGGTGTTCTCCTCCGTTGCCTTCAGGGAGTTGAGATCCCACGAGTCATGCAAGAGGTTCATGCTGGTTCATGCAGTGCCCATCAGACTGGGCCGAAGCTGTCCCACCAGATTCGGAGGCTGGGATACTTCTGGCCCTCCATGATCCATGACTGCATCGAGTATGCCCGGAGGTGCCATGCGTGCCAGGTTCATGCGAACTTTGTGCTTCGGCCGCCGGAGCCTCTCCATACCACCAGGTATTCTTGGCCCTTTGCAGTCTGGGGGATGGACGTTGTGGGACCTTTCCCGCCGGCGACGGCTCGCCAGTGCCGGTTCATTCTGACCGCCACGGACTTCTTCTCCAAATGAGAAGAGGCGATTCCGCTCAGAGAGGTCAAATCCTGTTCGATCGCTGACTTCGTGACCTCCAACATCATTCATCGATTTGGAGTGCCTCACGCTATCCTCACGGATAACAGAGCCAATTTCCGAGCAGCCTAGTTGAAGAAGTTGTACGCCAAGTACAACATTCGCTCGAACCATACATCTCGCTATCATGCACAGGAGAATGGGCAGATTGAGGCGTTTAACAAGACCCCCTCTAACATTCTGCAAAAGATGGTTGGTCAGAACAAGAAGAGTTGGCCGGACAAGCTCCCCAACGCCCTCTGGGCTTATCGGACGACGACTCGCAATTCCACCCAGATGACCCCTTATTCCCTGGTGTCTGGAGCTGAGGCCGTCCTGCCCATCGAGATCCAGTTACCGTCCTTGCGCACTACGGTCTACGACCAGCAAGCACCGGACAGAGCTGCTGAAGCCCGTCGAGTCGAGTTGGATGCACTGGATGAGAATAGACTGCGCGCTTTGCACAACTTGGAGAGGCATCAAAGCAGAATGGCTCGAGCTTTCAATAAGAAGGTTCGCCTCCGCTCCTTCGTGCAGGGTGACCTGGTATTAGCCCTGAGAGCGCCGATGATCCCCGGCAGGAAGCCGCCCAAGTTGGAGCCCAAGTGGGAGAAACCTTTTGATGTCCACAGGGTCTATCCCAATGCCGCGTACTCCCTAGCAACTATGGATGGTGAGCATGTCACTCCTCCCACCAACGCTAGGTTCCTCAAGCAGTACTTTTCCTGATTGCAATACGTCCAAGCTGCACGACGTTAAACTGTCTAGCATATCGCCCATGCTACAAGACGTTAAACTGTTCAGCATTCGTCCAACATGACGTTAAACTGTACCACGTCCAAGCTGCATGACGTTAAACTGTCTAGCATATCATCCATGCTACAAGATGTTAAACTGTTCAGCATTCGTCCAACATGACGTTAAATTGTACCACGTCCGCGCTACAAGACGTTAAACTGCCAAGCATCTTCGTCCTGCATGACGCTAAACTGCACCACGTCCAAGCTACAAGACGTTAAACTGTTCAGCATTCGTCCTGCAAGACGCTAAACTGCACCTCAAGAACTATGTGCGGCTTGATTCCCATCCTAATGGGATACGTAGGACCGCCTAAACATTCATGTTTCAGGCCCAACCCCCTCCTTCTGGAATTTACATCCCATCTCGGGCCCTTGGACCAGTTGTCTCTGGGAATGCAGCGTATGGTGTGAGCGTGGGGCTATGCCCTCATTCATGGCGGTTTGCTCGCCACGCTGTACGCCCCCCACGTTTGGGGATGCCTTCTCCTCCCCCCTTTCTCTTTTCGTCCTGCATGACGTTAAACTGCACTTCAAGAACTACGTGCGGCTTGATTCCCATCCTAATGGGATACGTAGGACCGCCTGGACACTCATGTTTCAGGCCCAGCCCCATTTCTCGGGAATCTCTATCCCGCGTTGGGCATCTGGCCCCAGTTCCCCTCCTTTTTGTGCGAGGCGTGTGGCGTGAGCGGGGGATTATGTCCTCATTCACGTTGGTCTACTGGTCGCGCCGTACGCCTCCCCCCGTGTGTGGAACTACCTCACACCCCTCATCGTCCAGCATGACATTAAACTGCCTCTCAAGAACTACGTACGGCTTGATTCCCATCCTTATGGGATACGTAGGACCACCTGGACGCTTGTGTTTCAGGTCCAGCCCCGTATCTTGGGTGATCACGGGGATCTGCCGTCTTTTGGTTGCTCTCAGGGTGAGTCCTCCGGCCCTTCCCGGTGATCTGTCAACATGTTTTGGGTACTTCGGTCTATGACCCGTAGTGTCGGATTCAATCCCAACAAGTCCTGTGTTTCTTGTCGGGCCCCGCGCTTCCTCTTGTTGAGCCTTCACTCAAAGGGATCCTCGTTAGCGGTTTGGGTATGATGCCTCAGTGCTCTCCTACCGCTCCGGGTCGATTTACCGGCGGGTCCTGGGCCGCAAATTGATATGAATCACGCGCTTGAGCGGTTGATGCTCGTTTTCTTTCCCCATCCTAGGCTGACGCGATCGGATGTTGTGTTGCGAATATGGTCAGAGACATCCTTGATCGCCATGTAGGCTCTTTCAGGCTCCGAACATTGGTTGCGCAGTCCTCATCACACTCCGCCTTTGTGCGTTGTAGTGGAATCTCGACACTCTCTTCATACTGACCTTCAGTACACCTTTACACGTTAGGTAGGCCAACCAGGTTAATGGTGTCTGTCGAGGCTCCCACGATCTGAGCACCAAGGATATATGCTGATGTCCTCCCTAAGGGCCATGTGTAGCTGGACCCTCGTCCCCATAAGAAGGAAGGAGTCGCCCGAACAATCGCGTTCTGGGCCCAGTATAACTGGAGGCTAGCATCTCTGCCTCTCGGGTGATGGACATACGCAGGACCCTATCCCGGGAACCTTCTTCTGGAATCGTGCGTGACCGCAGGGCTGGGTATGTTCCCACCTCCGCTGAGTCCGCCGGTGTCAAGAGTACTCTGGTTTATTGCCAGGAGGGTCAGGTTCAGCTTGGTTAGGTTCCTTCCACTTTTCAGGCTTCGTTTTCCCTTTCATTCGGACCCATCGCCTGTGCCCTGGGTGGAGCCCCCTTGAGCGGTCTGGACACAATGCCTCAGTGCTCTCCCACTGAATCGGGCTGGTGCCCCCAAGGGCCTC
The DNA here is from genome assembly GCA_963277665.1 of Viscum album. Taxonomy (NCBI): domain Eukaryota; kingdom Viridiplantae; phylum Streptophyta; class Magnoliopsida; order Santalales; family Viscaceae; genus Viscum; species Viscum album. The sequence goes on from OY728159.1 coordinate 818,227,107, forward strand.
GGGCAGCAAATCGATATGAATCCTGCGCTTGAGCGGTTGATGCTCGTTTGCTGCCTCATTCCATCAACGGTCAGTGTGATATTGATGCTGCTTTTCCGCCACGGTCGGCAGTACTTCCATATCGTTACGCCGGTGCCCCCAGTCCTTGAGTGAATGGCCGCATGATTCACATTACGTTTTCCACCCCCCATTCTGACCAGGAAAAATCTTGGCACTCTTGACACTATCCCTCAGTGCATCTTCGCATATCCAGGGGATAGGACCACGATGTGGCGTACTTTGAGGTTCTTATGGTCCGAGCTCTACGACCTTAAACTAAGATCTACCCCTATGGTCCGAGCTCTAAGACCTTAAACTAAGATCTACCCCTATTGTCCAAGCTCTAAGACCTTAAACTAAGATCTCCCCTAATCGGGGTCCTACGTCCTGCATGACGTTAAACTGCACTTTCAGAACTACGTGTGGCTTGATCTCCAGCCTGATAGAGTACGTAGGAACGCCTGAGCATCTCAACTCGGGCCCAGCCTCAGGGATTGCTAAGTCCCGCCCCTCCTCGTCGTCGGCCGTCTGGCCTGGCTTCTGGTAGAGTGGTGCAGTTGTGATATTCTCCCCGATTCAGCTCGGGATGCCACGTTGCAATGATGGAAAGCGACAGTCTCCTCGTCAAAGAGGTTCTGTCTGAGAATTGGGGTGACTCACGGCCAGATTAGTGCATCCGGCTAATACGCTTTCCCCACGGTGGCGCAATTTTGAGAGCGTTAGATTCTGTCCGAACAAATCGTCACTTCGCCCCACGCTTCGCATGCCCTGTTGATCTGGATTTCCACCCTTATGACTGAAGGAACCCCCAAAGAGGCATTGATGATGACATGTGATCCGCCTCCTGCAATATGAATGATGACCTTCGGTCCGTCTATCGCGGTAGTATGGTTGATTGATCCATTGTCCGTTTGCCGTCTTGGGCATTTTCTGGAAGGCCGACCGTTGTGGATTTCTGAATTCGGGACACACGATTCACCCTTTCTCATTTCCCTATGTTCGGGCAAAATCTCAACGCCCCTAGTGTTGTCCTGCTCGTGTGTCGGAACAAGTTGGGGGGATGATACATTGATTAGGCTTGATGTCTCCTTTCCTAGGAATGACCTCCCTCTTTTCTTTAGAAATCCATGCCCAATTACGGATGCCTGAAGCTTGGTTAACGCTCACGCGAGACAATGAATTGTGGTCGAGCATGTTAAGCCAAAAGATGCAGATAAATATGGTGATTCATACAAATGGATCGAAATATTGAGTAGCGGAAGCAAATGTTTTGGGAATGGCAAAACAAAGTCCCTAGGGATTAGCGTGCTGAATAAGTCTTTCTAACGCCGCTACCCTTTGGCTGGCGGCCTCCAGAGCTGCTTCTCGCTCTCTGCGTGCCCTCTCCTCGTCGGTGGTCGCAGCACGCAGTTCGTCGATTCTGGCCTGTGCACGCTCCCGCTCGACTTGAATTGTGACCATCTGTTGGACCGCCTCCGTCAGCTGTACCTGGGCGTCAACCACATGGGCTTCTAGTTGCTCCACAAGCTCGGTGCACGTTGCGACGAAGGCCTCCTTCTCTGCCGCCTGCCCTTCGAGACGCCGGACTTCCTGCTCCGCCGCGAGGAGCGCCCGCGTGTTCTCCGACATGTCCAGACATTGCGCGACGTCGGCACGCCGGCGGCTCTCGCGCATCTTTTCGGCCATGAAATCATGGACCGTCAGATGGAGGCGTTGAGCATCAGCTCCCCCGGCACATAGGAAGCGCAGCCAGGTTTGAAGTGATCCCATGCGCCCCAGCCACTCCGATGGGTCTCACTTGAGAAAGCGCTGGATGCACTTCCACCCCATGCGTTGCGCTATCCGGCTCTCCTCGACCGCCTCCACGTCCGAGTCATCCATATCCTCGGGGTCAGCAGGCCGGTAGGCAGGTAAGGCAGCCAGCAGGTCTGCTGCAGGGTCCGCCCATGGGATTTCCTCATGGGGGATAGGTTCCCCAACATCAGGGCGACCTTCTTCTCTCGCCCCAGCGGTGTTGACAGCCTCCCCCAACCTCTCTCCGATGTCAGCACCGCCGATGTCCGCAGCCCCCTGATCAGCAGTTTGTGGGGCCGGCTCGGTGTGAAAAGTCTGTTCCGGAGCAGGCGGCATGTCTGCCACTGGTCCTCTCGTGGATGGCCTGGGTTCGGTAGCCCGACGAGCCTCCAGTACTGAGATCACTGCGCAAGGCATGCCATGGTTAGTCACGGATCGTCAACGGAAAGCACCAGCAGTGAAGGGAGAAGACTTACGGGAATCCAAGGCGTCATCTTCCGCTATCCCGGCCGCCGCAGGAACAATTGCAGCAGGGGACCCTTCCGCGCTTGTCAATTCAATGATGGGTGTCTGGCCCCCGCCTTGTCCTACTGGCGCCTCTCTTACTCCCGCTGAGGACGCCTGACCAACATCCGTGCGCTCCTGAGAAAGGTGGAGAAATGGGTTAGAAGCTGCATAAGAGAATGGATGAAGCAGGTTGAGTAGGGATAGAAGCGGACCTCGAGGAGCTCAGTGACATCAACATTGTCAGAGCCGGCCACCTCGCCGCTCTCCCGCGGGCTCCCCTGATGGGACCTTCCCTCGGAGCCTTCATCCTCCCCCGTCTCCCGCTCTTCCTCGGAGTCGTTGCTACTGTCGTCTTCCTCCGGCGACATCTGTTCTGGAGCGGGCTCTAGACCGAGCATCACCTTCACCAGAAGGGATGGCTCTACAAGCTGACCACGTTGGCGCGCGTACTCGTCCATGGACGTCAGATACGCATACTTCCGGTTGAAGTCCACCCTGTCGGCAATCTGGAGGCGCCCGACCTCTGGCAGATGGATTCCTTCTCTGAGTATCTTTCGCCAGATGGCGTCGGTCCCCAGTGACTGCCGCAGGGACATCCAGGCCGACCACAGCGCCAGGAAGACAGCGTCGTGGGAGGGTTCGAGCAGACGCCTTACCTACTTCCCGGGCCGCTCTTCGATCACCGCACGTGCCCCCTCTCTGGGCGCCGATGCCGTGGCGGCAGCCTGCGATGTGCCCGCCACCGAAGTCCCTGCCCACGCCGGCTCCGCTGCTTGGCGCGCCTCCGTTCTCCCCCGTGTGGCGGCACCTCACCTCCTTCCTTGACGCCCGGTCTCCGCACGGGTGACCTCGAGCCGCCGAACTGGCTTCCGTAGAAGCCCCTCGGGGTACGCGATGGCCCAGTGTTCGGCGTACTTGGTTGCCAAGCCTGCGTCGACCCCGGTAGGAGGGAGAGTGATGACCTCTCCAGAGCCGAAAGCGACAAACATCAGCTACATCTGGCGAAGGACGCCAGGGTTCGTCTCCTCCCGGACAGCAGTGAATACCCTCTTCGGCATCCGTTGAAGGCACCCGAACTGCCTGGCGAACCGGGTTGGCACGTAGGGCTCTCAGATCACCTTCCCGTCGATCCGAGCCACGAGCACCCCGCCCCGCATGTTCAGGAAGTACTCGTGCTGCTCCAGCGGACCCTGCACGTTGTCGATCATTTGGCCAACGAGTGTGGGGAACGGGCTGAAGTTGAAATTGGCATGATTTCCAATCCGAATCCTCACGCCCTCCTCATTTAGGGTCATCGGAGCGACCCCCGCAATGTTCAGTAGGGAGGGTCGCAGGCCGTTTCCCGGAGGAATGATGGCGTTCGGAATCGTTTACCCACCAAGGTGAGAAGCCACCCAGCCGTGGAAGAATTGGAAGGGCCCACAGATCCTTCGTGGCGACCCCCCTCGCGAGATGCGTCCCAGGATGGCGTACAGCTTAGCCAGCACCGGGACCCCGAGGTTATATCTTTTGTTGGTAGCCATAGAGCCCGCCATCGCCAGTGTCGTCGGGCGGACACCCATTCTCGCGTCCCGCACTGGCAGGAGCCACCCACTCAGAAAGGCGTCCAGGAACGCTGCGTACCGGACATTTGGGTCCCGGTCCTCGATGACGCGGTACCCCCATGAGTGGTAGTCGCCCGTCTCTAGGACCCGCCAGTACGACCCGTTCCGGCTCCTCTGAGCCGCGGTCGGGCACCGCTTCCCCCTGCCTGGCATCTTGACGGCCAGGTCATGCTCCAAGAACTAGCCGAACCACTCCTTGTAGGCTATGTCCTTGTGGAAGTCCTTGATCCCGAGCCGCTGCGTAGCTAGGTCAAGTAGATGCCATGTCAGAATGGGAGTCCGTGACCTGTCTTCCCAGGTGTTCTTCGGAGGCAGGAACTCATCGTATTGGTAACCCTCCAGCGGGATACCTCCGATGCAGTGGATGTCCCAGAGACCGATGCTGACCTCCCCATGGTGAAGATGGAAGGTGTTGGTATCCGGGGACCAGCGGGTGAACATCTCCGGCCCGAGCTCGGACTGCTGGTAGAAGTGGAACTGCGACGTCCACACCGCCTCAAACAGGCCGATGTACCGCAGCTCCTCCGCGAAGTGATCGCAGGTGTGGCGTACCCAGAACGGCCAGGCCCACTCACTGGTGAAATTCCCCCAGACCGCAAGTCCCAGTCCTTCAGCCAGCCCTTGGTGTCGTCGGTGAAACTCTGGCGATATGTGCTCGAGTAGAGGGCTGGAGAGTTCTCCGCAGTAGGCTCACTTCCAACGATGGTTCGCGTCCTCGGGTTCAGGACATAGACATCTAAGTGTCTGGTCTCCCTGGCAGGATGCCCATTGTTGGTGATGTTATAGTGGGGAAGCTCGTCCTCCCGAGTCACCCAGGTCCGTGGCTCATCAACCTCGAACCCTGGCACCGGAACCTCATCTAGGATGCCAAAGTTCCAGATCGGCAGGTTGTCTGACAGTGGATATGTCTTCTGGGCCGGCATCAGCAAGTCGAACAAGGATTGATTGTTGGAAACAATCTCCTTGGCTCCGTAGACCTCCTCGTTCGCCGCCAACTCAGCTCTGCGAATGGCGGCATCCCTCTCATTCCCTCGATTCGCGGCCATCTCAGAAGCTCCGGGTGTCGTGTGGGTTAAGGGATGAAGCGTGCGGAATCTGACGAGGCTGGTAGAGAAGTTTGAGAGTTGGCGCGCAATCCTAGTGGACGGCGCGCAATCGGGAAGTCTGCCGCGTAAAACCCCGGGTGTTCGCGCAAAAACAGGCCGAAAACCGGAAGGTTTGCGCGACGAGAGGGCGAATTTCGCGCCGGAAAAGGCAATTTCGCGCACGAGAGCTTAGATTCTTATCGCGCGGAAGGCCGGTGTACGGTACGGGGGGACCCAGGGCCCCTATTTATAGGCGGGGCCGGGTGTCCGCGCTGCGCGGAAAGCGCTTTGCGCGACCGTGACAGCGAATTTCGTGCCCGACACCCTTTTTTGCGCGCCACAGTCCCGCGCCACCCAGGACTTCTGCATTCCGGGGTCTCCCTCGGAACCCGATCGTTGCGACCTCTCGCTGATCAGATTCCGAGGGGGGATTTTGTAGACGCCGGAAAAGTTCGTTGTTCCCAAACGAAGCCCCGGATGCGGAAAGCGAGGTCATATTTGGAGTCAGAAGCACGTTTTGGAAGGCCCGGAAGCCTTGCGCAGAATTTTGGAGGCCCGCGCGCAAAGTTGTAGTGCCGCGCGCAAACCTCCCGGGATGCGCGCAATGCGATGGGCTGCCGCGCAATTTTGCGCGCCCATGGACCGCGCGACTCCCTTGCGCGCCGGGGCCTATTCCGCGCCCGCGAAGAGAATTCCGCGCCCGTGAACTGGATTCCGCGCCCGGGGTTGCCTATAAATATGAGGCGACCCCCGACGTTTTGAAGGTTGCCGGAAGTCGAAAGGTCTCTCGTGCGCGCAATCCAACCCCTTCCGCGCACAATGCCGATCTTCAGGTAACCTCCTTTCTTTCGCGCAAGAATTCCTTGGGGTTTGCCTTCGCGCGCAATCCCTTTGGCTCCTTTCCTTTGAATAAATCTTCACCCAAAGGCATTCGCGCGCAGAAGAAGCCTCTTGCGCGCAATTGCCCCCGGGGTGCGCGCAATCCGGCCCGATTGCGCGCACCCCCCCTTTTTTCTCAAAGTGGCCATTCAGTAAAGAATGAGCCGTTTCCCCCGCGCGCTATCCGAAGCCCGGTGTGTGCAATCTCAATCATCCGCGCGCAAAGTACTGGCCCAATTGTGCGCCAGCCCGCCCATTTGCGCGCCGACCCGCGGAATTGCGTGCAAATTTCCTCTTTTCGCGCAAACCGCCAGGGTCGCCCCCTTTGACCCCCTTTGGGTACCCGCCTGCGTGGCGCCTGATGACCCTCATCCCGAGTGCCCGCAACGTGCGTTGTCTTCCCGTGCGGCCCTCCAGGCTCGCGCGAAGTGACACGGGTCTATCGGCGGCTTCTACGTCCCGCATGACGTTAAACTGCACTTCGTCCGAGCTACAAGATGTTAAACTGTTCAGCATACGTCCCGCACGACGTTAAACTGCACTTCGTCCGAGCTACAAGACGTTAAACTGTTCAGCATACGTCCAAGCTGCATGACGCTAAACTGCCTAGCCTCCATCGTCCGAGCTACAAGACGTTAAACTGTTCAGCATTCGTCCTGCATGATGCTAAACTCCACCTCGTCCTAGCTACAAGACGTTAAACTGTACACCATGCATCCTCAACACACGACGTTAAAATGTACTTCGTTCGGCAAGACGTTAAACCGTCCTCTTCGTCCTCAACACACGACGTTAAACTGTACTTTGTCCGGCAAGACGTTAAACTGTCCGCTTCACCCGATCTCGTGCCTCGCACGCAGGGTCCCCCTCCCGGTTTGGATGTGGCCCCCACCCGCTCGTCTCTACAGGGATGTCGGGATTGGAGTGGCCTTCACCCACGGGGGTAGAGTGTTAAAAACAGAACGAACTACGTGGACTTTGATCCCTGTCTCCTAAACAGGGTACGTAGGAAGCCTCTCCGAGGTTCAATCCCACCACATGGTCGTCCCGGTCGTATTCACGTCGGTTCGTCCATCATTGGACCCCTCCCGGGTTCACACTTGCGTCGATTCACCTATGAATCCGCTCTTGTGGGGGACTGCACATGTGTATCTCCATTGTGCTTCCCCACTGCCTTTTTCTCTTCAATGTCCAGCATGACGTGAAACTGTGATCCACCCGGCCGTCCCATCCCCCTCTGTGCGAGGTGGTTCGGTTCAATCCTCCATCTGGCGGCCTCGATCTCTTCGTGAGTTGGCTTGCCAACGTCCAACATGACGTGAAACTGTGATCCACCCGGCCGTTCCATCCCCCTCTATGCGAGGTGGTTCGGTTCAATCCTTCTCCAGGCAGCCTCGACCTCTTCGTGAGTCGGCTTGCCGACGTCCAACATGACGTTAAACTGTATATCCGAACTACGTTGACTTTGATCCGCGCTAACGCGCGGTACGTAGGAAGCCTCTACGGGGTCCAAGCTCTTCACTCCATCATCCACCCTGATCCTTACCCGGGCCGCCACATCCCGATGGGGTCATTCCATTTCATTCCACTCCACTTCACTCGGGAAGCCACCCATGTGTTGGCCCCAGCGTCAGAGGTTCCCCGCAAGGGGTTCTGTCATCTGATCCACTTCTCGTGTTGATCAGTCCGATGTCGTCCCTGCTGGACGTTAAACTCGCGGAATACCCCGTGTTAAACATGGGAAGCTGAGGAAAACCTCAGGTAACACAGTTCCCCGCACCCAGCGCGGGATGCCTCAGGCCATCACGCCTTCGAGAAGCCCTATTAGGGACGGAAGGCAGACATGCAGAGTCGCAGTGTTAAGACACGCCCCCAACACCCTGAGCTACCCGGTCTCCTCACCGCAGGTTGCTGCCCCGACCCGACACCTTCGAGCGTCCGGGCAGAAGCAGCGTAATTAACCGGTGTCCATGGAGACATGGCATCGGGAACGAGATTCACGAGCATGTCTTAAATCTATGAGGGAGACCCGGATTAGGCGACAAGTTCCGAGGAGACGTCCACGGAAGGAGGAGCCGACATCCCATCATCCCGGTTTCGATCAAGGAGCAGACGCCCCTAAACAAGGGACGGATGCCGCCCGCCTTTGGAAAGCGGGACTGCGGGGCCACAAGTCGTGCGCCCATCCCCTCGGGTCGACGGGTGCACGCGCGAACGCATCCTGGCGGAACAGCGTCGGAACAGAAACCCGACGCACATCCGCACCGAAACAATACCATCATCAATAAAATTAATAATCATGAAATAATTATAATTTTTATAGAAAATTAAATTTTTTAAAAAATCCCTGAAATATTTTTATGAAATTTTAACTATATTTAAATCAAGAAGATCGTGGGCCATACATACACATGATTAATGTTTATATTTTTCAATTATATTAATAGAAAGATTTCAATTGTTATTATTTATTTCCCTAATGGACATTTTATCATAAATATATTAGTTTTTCATTATTTATGTGTAAATTTAAAATAACATCTGTGGTTTTTTCATGTATTTCTTTAAAATAATATATAAATTATTTTTGAAGGATGACATTTAGACATTGTGTGATTCAAAGTACTGGTGTTCTCAGAATTGATATCTAAATAATATTTAATATATTATTATCGCACACATACTAATTTCTAAAAAAATTAGTACATCCAAAACAAGGGCCCAAATAAGCAATATGATTGAACATTTGTGTTCAGAACATTGGTTTTACACTAGATGAGACATTTCCTGTGTTGGAGTCTATAATTTTTGAAAATTTATTCACATACATGGATTTAATAAAATAAATAATATTTTTTCTTTTTAGCATATTTGGCATAACTAGAAATATCTCATATTTAAAAATAGTTATTCTGCAATCCTAGTGTATGTTATAAAACCTAGGGATTGAGTGGAAATTCCAAAGAGGGGTTGGTAAAGGATTGATGGAACATGATGTCAGATCAGAATATATCAAGGATCATGCTCCAACCAATTTTGTGTATCCCACCAATGATGGAAATTCAAATGTATTATTCATCATTGATTATCAAAAATCTAGGTTGGATGTTTTCCCTGTAATTTAAAACCCATTCTTTAACCCATGTATAATGTTGATCAATTCCAGGAACAAGAATTGAACCCTCCATTCTCAATTGATTTATTTGATATGGAATTATTTTTTTCATTATTTTTTCTTCCTTTTCCTTATAAATTTACAAAAATTGATTCAATAAGAAACAAAACATGTTGTACATTTTTCACATATTGTGGATTATGTATTTATCCCTTGTTTCTTCACACAATTGTCCCATGAAATTTCCTTGGCCCATTATCCTATGATTGCCACATAATTGATCATTTCAAAACTATTATTTGGTGTAATGGATCATTTCCAAGGGAATGGATTGTGATGGTTGTTATGATTTGTTAACAAAAATAGTTGGAATATTGCTCATCGGGAAACCATTCAAGATCACACTAAGGGTGCTATTTCAATGATGCATACAATATTGTGGCTAGATGTAGAGATGGATGATCTTGAAGAATCAATTTTTGAGATGATCGAGGATCAAAATCTGATGAGAAGGATATGAATTGTTTTAGTGAACTCAAATCTATAATTTTTGGCATGAATATTGGATCTCCTTATGTGGAGGATAAGAAATATAATAAAATATGGTTTGTTGAAATTTTCAGGCCACACAGTGTTCCATCTAGGATCCAACAACATGTATGACTCCATAGTTGTAGTGTTATGGATTCTATTGAGGGATAAATATCAAACACCTTGTGACCTTATAAAATTCCATGTGAATCATTCTTCTTGAATTTGTTTGTGACACGTAGGATATATGTGAAAGTATAGGATAAAGTACACAAAAATATCAAATGTACATAGATGTGGGATATTATACACAAGAATGACTATACGCCATGGGAAGAGTTCTGAGTGATCCCCACATTCCATGTATGACCACATACATGATTTTCTATGATATTTACATCCCATGTGAGGTTGAATTACAATGGAAGACTAGGGTTTGTATAGACACACAATATACCCTTTGTACATGCCATTTAGCACCTCTAACTGTTTGTTGAGAACTACACTACTTATGTATAGACTAGTATCCTTTAAGAATATACCCTTTATCCATCCCTATATAGGGAACATTGATGCATTTCATCCACATATCTGGCATGAGATCCGCTATGGTGGATTATTCTCAAATACTTTTTCTTGTATCCCTTAGTGATACAAGAGTATGATCTTCTATCATCTTATACTATATGTGTGTTTTTTGGAATCGTTGTGACTAAAATCTGTATGTAATTTATCAACTATGTAATATCCCATTCCAATATAGTTATTTATATAAATATAGAATTATCCCATACCATGTGGGTTTATCTATAATGGGTTTGTGGTATCCCCCATCTATCGTTGGTGGGATCCCATATCTATGTATTAGGTCGTAAGAGGCTAGATAGCTTTCATGGTTAGGGTCAAATGATCATGACCTATTAGATGAGTGTCATTTCTCTTAGCATAGATAGTGTTTTGGATTCTTCTGGAATGATAATTTCGTCACGTAGAATAATATGGATTGAATATTTGTTATGAGAACAGTGAGGCGCGATGTATTCCTTGAGTATATCTGTGTTCCTTGTTTATAATTGTATGCCTATATCACTTTCATTAGTTAAGCTTTATTGATAATTTTTGTGTAGTAGTTTTTGGTGTGTCCTATTGGGTAATTTTTTACTTACCCATATATTGTGTTATTCACACCTGCAATGCCTTATGCAGACAAAAACCCTATTGATGGCATCTGAAGTGGAATGGTTTCTAGTGAAGAATAGGGTGAGATTGTGAGACATATTTTTCTTTATAGTTGGTTTCATTTTATAGTTGTCATAAATTTAATAGAATGTTGTACTCCTTGTATTTTTTAGTTTGAAATGTATGTTTACACTTTATCGCTTTTAATAAATTACTTTTGTACTCTGAATGTGGGATCATAGATGAATGCTTGTATTATATTCAATTGTTTACAATTTTCTATTTTTTAGACATAGAGATATGTCTGTGTTTGTGTGTGTGTATGCGTGTATGTAGATAAATTTGGATATGGCCACCAATATGTATAGTATGCCTACTCGACATTTTTAACCAGCCCTTGGCCTGTTGGTGGTAGGAATGGGGTTGTCATCATTCGGGCCCCATTCGGTAGGGTCGTGATTGAGTGGTATCAACTGTGTTTCTACATTAAGACGAGTATTTATGAAATTGTATTGGGTTTTAATGAAAAGATGATATGGGTTTTGAGATTGGATTTAATTCCTGGGGTTATTGTATTGGTTCGGTAATTGATGCATCCATGCACCACGACTTTGGCCACCTACCTCTTCACTATGTATATGTACACATTGGTTATAGGAAAAATGTGATAGAAGAATCATATAAGAATGTGTTTTGGCACCCATGTACTTCTTCTTTTAGATTCCCATATATGCAATTTGACATTGGTGTGTCATTCTTACGTAATGATTCTTTCCCAAAGACAACCGTCCAGATTCCACTACATTATCATTTGGATGATCATCCACGTAATGTGAGTTATGTATAGGGGATTATACAAGAGATATATACTCTATGTGGTCTCCCACATATAACACCACCAATTGAGAATATGCACCCACTATAAGTGGTATTTGAGGATACACCCAAGATTTGTGTACTTATTGAGTTTAATAGTTAGTGACTTCATAGGTTTTAGGGAGATCCAAGACCCTAGGAGGGTTTGTAATTGGTGAATGGAGTCACTCGAGTTTTCCACGTTGTGAGGATGCATGCAGATCAGATACTATCCCTCACTATGAGTCTTCTTCTAGTACCTTTTGGTTGATTATGTATTTCAGTGACTCAATCACATGATAATACAAATCTATCCTAGCTAAAAATCAATGTCTTTTATCGGTGAATATTATTCAATTACATTTTTATAATATAGAAAATAGATTCATCGTTATTATTAGAAGGTTAGATTGAAAATGGTAGAGTATTCTACATAGTTTATTGATCTCTCATGATACTCTATGTATATGGTATGAGATAATTTATCATAAAAAAGTTCTTTTTGTCTGGATTACATGTGTATATCTTGTTTTTAATGATATATACCAATATTTCCACCTATACTGGGATTTTTTAGTGGGCCTTCGTGGTGGGGAGATTATTGAATGAGAATCAATCGATAATGGTTATCGATAGTGGGCAACCTTTAGCTTAGACCTCAATAGAATTCAGTTTCTGTTAGTACCATGAATCATGGAATGTTATAATATTAAATATACAATCCCTAGATAATGTATCAATTGTTTGTGTCTCAAAAATCACTCGATCCATCTAAGGGGGAGGTGTTGTTTGTCATGAGATAATCATTGTCATTTGGAATGGTATTGTATATCCTATCATAGAGATGAACTAGAGATGGTCATGTGACATCTATAGACTGATGTCGGATCAGGGTGGTCTATAGGAAAACCTAAGTGGAAGATGGGATATTAGAGTAGTGGGAGTTAGTCTATGGTTTGACCTATTAGAACCACCACCCTAGGTGTTCCACACCAGTTATTGGGAGTTGGTGGTAAGGGATAAGGTCAACTATAGGACATGATGTCCTATGACCCTTAAGATTTAATGATGATATGTTGTACCATATATAAATTTTTTACCATTGTTTCAGTATTGATAGACATAGGTATGAGTCATTTCTTCCATAAAACATCTCTATTTTGAGAAATATATATTTTGATGGAGCCTTTTGATCATCCCATCTGATTATAGAATCCTAAAGGATATGACTCAATGATTATAATACATTTACGGTAGTGTGATATAACAATCTGAGGTGAGATAATTATATGGTATCTCATTGTAAATTCAATGAGTCAATATGAAATTGGTTTAGGTATGGAATGTGTATCCAAATTTTATTACCAGATTGACTATTTTGGGAAAGGGATGTGTTGTGTATGCATTGATGGGAGGAGGTTTTACATTATTGTTGAAAATGGAAACATTGTAAGAGTAGTATAAGTTATTGAATAAGATATTGAATCCAATTTCCCACCAATTTTATAGAATGACTCATTGAGTAGCGGATTCTATGGGCTAAACGTTCCGTATAGTCATGGAAGTGTATGATGAAATCCTTCCTATGGATATTTCATGCTTACCTCCCCACCATGATAATGACTTTTGCATTGACATGCACCATGAAATGACCCTAATATCATCACCATAATAGTTGATGGTTCACACAGAGTATCATATGCTAAGGGTGTAGATAAAGGATATTAAGTGGACAGGACATATGAGACCTAGTGGTTCCCCCTATGTAGCCACATTTTTGTTTTCCAATAAGTTGAACTAGTGTTTGTCGTTATGTGTAAGATTTTTTCACATGACACAAGTGACCTTGAATAATAATATACACTAAAAATGATTTATATCCTCTTTTATTAGTTGATATGGGTGTTACGGTTCCCAAATATTGACTATATAACATATTGTCACCAACAACATATAAGAGATGAAGATATTCAAAAAATAAAATTTAGACATCACTATAGTCGCTATGTGTAATAAGTGAATCACTTCAGTGTGAATAATTCCTCATTAGTGTCCATTGGACTCATGGAGTAGTTCTTCTATATATTGTTATAACTATTTCTGGTGGTCTACACCAATGATATCCTCATGTACTCAACATCTGAGGAGGAGTAAATGAGAGATTTAGAGATGGTCTTGGACACACTCCAAATTAGCCAAATTTCTAATAAGCTCTTAAATTTTTATTTTTTGGTTTGATAAGTCCACTTCATGGGACATGAAATCTTAGTGGAATGCGTTTTAGTGGACGTAGTGAAGATTGAGTTTGTGAAATCTTTGGCAAAACCCAAGAGTGTTACTAATGTCTGGAGTTTCCTTCGGTTAACTAGGAACTAATAAGGGATTATACCTAATATGTATAGAGCTGTAGCACCATTGAAATACTTGAGTAGAATTTGGAACCCATTCATATGTAATGAATGGTTATAGAAGAGTTTTTAAGTGTTGATATGAGATTTTTGATTCCACATATCTTGATATTTTAATACTAGGTTGTTGAGTACTGAATATTTGTTGATTCATCAAGAATAGATATTTGATGTGTTCTCATACAGTGAAAGGAAGTGATTTCCTATGGATAACATCTATTCCGACCACATTATCAGGACTTCATAACCCACAATCATGACCTTGTATTGGCAATCTTCTTACTAACTACATAATGGCACTACCTAATAGAAAAGAGATTTATCATTTAGTTTAACAGAAGAGCCATAAGTATAACATCTATAATATGTATCATAACATGAGAATGAAGTTACAAATAGAAATTATTATGACTTTGATATTTTATATTATTTTAGGGAGGGGTATGTAGAGGAACAAACCCTCACTAAGAAATATTGTTCTATTTTTTTGGCTGAGGCATCTATGTAATTTTCGTTTTTTCAATTTCTCTTAGGGGAAAAGGATGGTGCTTCATATCTTCATTCTATTCTTATTACTACACAATTTTCATATCATTGTAGGTAAGATCTGCAAGGTGACACTAACTATGAGACAATATATACTCAGATATCTAGACGACATTCTATGGATGGATATTTAAAAGGCGGAGAGCATGAAATCCATTTATCTGGATGGAAAATAGTACCATTCGTGTTTTGGTAGGTGGTGATGATGGATTTTCATACATCCCATTTGGTGGTACATCTAGGTTTGGTGAAGATGTACCATGACCTATGATGAATATATTACTAACCATTAATGAAGGATTTGTTTGTAGAGTTTGTCTCTAGATTACTCACATGTCAGTAAGTAAATACTAACACTACACTAAATTGACCATTTAGTGGTGATTTTTAGCGGCGGTTTACTAAACCACCACAATTTTTTGAAAATATTTTTGCAATGGTTTTTTATAAACTATTGAAAAATATTTAAATATTTTTTAAAACATGACTCATTCCCCCTCTCCTAACACCTTAATCGCCATTAAACCCCTGACTCCCACCCCATCGACTTTTGGAATTCCTAGCCTCATCACCTCCTATCACAGCCCATCACTGCCACTCATCAACCCTTGCTACACCTCGCCTCACCATTCATCATGGTCCCATATTGTGCCTCACCTCGCTGCCTCATTCTGATCCACACCATCACTCACCGCTGATACCAACCCCCACATCGGCACCCATTAATGGTCGAGTGGTAAGTGGAAAGGAGTTTCGGTCTCGGTCATTATTGTATACAAATTTGATTTAACAATGGTGTTTAGGAATTTAATTTTTTTTCCATTTGTTTATTTGTTATTTTTATATAGATTAATGTGATTTAAAGATATTATGTTTAACTGGGTATCCTTTTATGTTTTATACATAACAAATTATGTATTTATCGAATTATATGCTTCTTTTTTATAGATAATAACTCTTAAAAGATTGATTGTGGATGTTATTCAATGATGGATTTTATCTCATGGTATTTTGATTTATCTTTCACTCCCCCAAATCCCATAATTAATGTATATGGGAAATAATGTTTTACTTTATTTGATGAATTCTAATTTTAATACCCGAATTTATTTTTAGTTTATTTTTATTTTGATATTTTAATTAAATTATATTTGAATGATTTTTTTCTTATTGAAACTGGATTAATTGTATCATCGAAATTTAATTGTTTTATTTTTATGCATGTGTTTTTATGATAATCTTATTATATTTAATTTTTATTTAAATTTTCACCATTTTATATAATTATTTTTTATTCTTTATAATTTGTAATTTTTAAAACATATTGAAATATAATTTTATATTGATTATTTTTAACATTACATTGTCATTGAAACATTTATGTTACCCTTATTTAAATTTGACATACCCATAAAAAAGTCTATTCTACATTTAAATATTTATTTTAATATTGTGTTTAACCTTACATATCCATTTTTCTTACAATTAAATGGAATTTACAGATGGTGTGTTACCTTTACATATGTGCATATGTACCCTTACACTTGCTTTTTATTATTGGTTTTTTCTTAACGTATGCTCTACATACATTTACAAAAGTGTTTATTACCTTTGCGTAAGATATTCATACCATTTCCCAAGTGTTTCTTACTATTATACTAGTTTTTATTACCATTATGCATGTTTTAAGTTACTCTTAAGAGGGATGAAAAAAATGTATGTTACCCTTGTGTAGTGAAATAAGCACCATTAAATAGTGTATTAAATTTATGTTTCATCCATCATGCATGCTTAAGAAAAATATTATTACCATTATGTAACTACTGAGGGCCTTTATACAATTATCTATTTACCCTTACATGACAACATTAAGTACAATATTACCATTACAAAACATTACTATTTAACAATATTTAATTCTTATAATATTTTTTAGCCTTAAATAAAGTGTAATTTACTTATACATAACATGTGTAAAATTCAACTAATCTTTATGTGTGTTTTATATTTTAAATGTCAATTTTACGTATATTATAAAAATTATGAGGTAACCTTATGCTGAATGTCAAAAAATTATTTTAACCATTAATTTACAATATAGTTATAATATTTCACTATTATATTTATATAGTAGCATCTGTCATCTATTTGAATGGTATAAAGCCTCTGTCTCTGGACAACAATTCCACGTACGGGATACATTGTGTATTTTTTAATTTTAGTACGATACATCAAACAGTAAAATTTTTTTAGTTAAATTTGTAACTTTTGTGATTTAAATGTATTATGAAAAAATAGAAACACCCATGTATAGAAGGTTCAATGTATTTCTCAATAATGTTATCTATTTTATTTTTTATAAAAATAGAATCTAAGGAATGAAATGGATATTGAATAAGAAAGATATTTATAACATCATGGATTCATTATACTTTTTTGTTTAGGAATTTTTAATTTCCCTATATTTTCTTTTTATGTATCAATAAAAGAAGGGTAGGTATCCACTACTCTACACTAGTTTAATCATCAAAATATTGTAATTATAAAAATAGTTTTAATATTTTTCATAAGATACTATAATTATTTTTCCATATATGTTTATATGTACACGTAAAATAAGTGTACAATTATTCTTAGATAATAAAAACGTAATTAAAAAGGTTTTTTGCATCATTTATAATAAAATAGGTTACTTCAACACCTGCAAATGTCTGAGTGATAGGTTAGGGCTTCACCATATAAAATGATGGAATTTTTCTAGAATCTAAACAGGAAAGTTCAGTAATGTCTTGTAATAGACTAGGTTGAGCCTAATATTATAAAAGAAAAATTCATTATATATATTAAGTCAATGACAAAATTGTTTTGAAAATAATATTTTATGCTTTCAATGATGATTATATTTTAGATTCAAAAGTATTTATCCTCCAGGAATTTATGTTATATGATTGACCCCTTCATAGAAATAATTATTTATAATATTTGTGATTGAACTCGAAGAGTAATGAAAATTTATTCTTGATCCTTTCTTATGTAATTGTATTATAAAACATTATTTAACATATTCCAATTTTTTCAACATGTATATTTGAATATTTTTTTACTATTATTAATAGTAACATGTTTTATTTTTTTAATCATGTGTATGAACATTGTGATATATATGGATAAAATTTGGGAAACCATACAGGGGGACACACCTTAGTATGCTAAGGGTTTAGAGTATTTTTTAGATTTTTTAATTTCCAATCGATCTGTTGATAGGAAAGTAATATGTCCTTGTATTAAATGTAAATTTAGAATATGTTTGAAGAGATATAATATTTATGAACACTTTATATTGATGAAATTCCCTAATAAATATTTGTGTTGGATTTGGCATTGAAAATCAACTGTTATACGATGGATGAGAACTGATATCAATCCATAGAATGGTCTCCAAACATTTTTGAAAATGGGAAATTAAATAGAATATTATATAAAATATATTTTTTCATTAAAAGAGAACATCATCTACATTAAAACATATCAGAACAACCAGTTCAGTGTGATATAAATAAAAACATGACAAGTGATGTTATTGAGTCTATAGGACAACCAGATCAATATTGTAACATATCATTTGGTCCTAATCTTGATTCAATGGTGTATAATGTTAGTGAAAAAATAACTAAGAAGACAGTTACATTTAAAGGAATAGTTGATGATGGAAATCAATAGTTCTATGGTGGGTGTTTGAAATATTAAAAAAATAAATTTTCTGTTGATGTTGTACCATTCCAAAGGCCTATGAGGAATTTCAGATATGGTGATCTCTGTGATATTAGAACAACTACATGATGAATTTCATTAATTAATAATACCAAAGTCCTTTTGTAATATGAAAAAAATATTGAAAAAATATGGTCTGAATTATAAAAAAATTCTTGTCTGTCCGAATAATTGAATACTTTATTGGGGAGAGGATTCTAGAAGACAAGATTATAAAATATTTTATTCTTCGAGAAGGATGTCTATGATAAATTTTGGAATTCTGAATCAACATAATACCATGAAGTAGAATAAAATTAACACAACAACATTGATTTTTCCTTACTTTCCTTATAATCCTTGTTTGCAATAGTTATTCATGTCATAAAAAAATTCCAAACACATGAATGGTAATACTATATATAATAAAAATTATGGGTTAATGAAACATCAAAATGATTTCAAATCATGGAAAACTTTTGATTAATTAGATATAGATTTACAATTAGATCATTGGAATGTAAAATTGGGATTGGGTGCCAATGGATTCAACCCATTTGGGACACAGTGTACCAGTTATTGTATTAAGAAGATTGTTTTTATCCCTTACAGTCTACCATCATGAATGTGCATGCCACAAATATATTTTATAATCTTGATGATTACTCCAAGGAAAAAGGACATGGAATGATATTGAAGTATATTTGCAGCCTTTAATTGAACAACTACCTGATTTATTGGGCAACGGTGTTGAGACATATGATGCATCCTATAGAATAATTTTCCAAATTCAGTCTTCTCTAATGAGGACCATTAGTGACATCCCTAGAATCAAGAATTTATCTAGTTGGAACACACCCATGTGATTGGATTTTCCGGTATTTAACATTTATTTTGATCCCGAATGACTACCTCACAGTAGAAAATCATGCTCTTTATGTCATCAATGATTTCTCAATGCATCTCATAGATTTTGGCTAAAAAATTAAAAATTCAATGGTTTCATTGATCTTATACCACCTCCAAAGATGTTAATAATGTCTAAAATATTTTATTTACTTGGAAATTTAGAAATGGAACTGGGGAAGGTGTATCATTAGAATGATAGTGGGAAACGAGTTTGAACAACTTCATCAATTGAAATCAATATATAATAATGGAAGGAAGAAGTATTTTTTTCGAACATCCATATTGGGAATTTAGTTTGATGAGGCATAATCATATGGGATGCATATTTAGTATATTTTTTGTTATAACATGATCCTCAAATTGCATAAGGATTATGGAATGTTGAAGGATCGTATTAATTCATAGAAAGACGTACATGAAATGAACATAATGTTTGATATATAGAATGATGAGAATGGAATGTATGATCCGAAAATTTTTGGAATGAAAAATGGTGATAAAGAAACATTCCTTATAATTTTAAAATATCATAAGGTATCTGATGGGTATTTATGTAACCTCTCATGGTGTGTTGAATTAAATCAACATAGGTTACATGGATTGGAAAACCACGATACATATATTTTGTTACAACAATTACTTTTTTTGGAATTGCATAAATTATTACCAAATAAGTTATTGATGTACTAATAAATTTATTCACATTTTTTAGACATGTATGTGAGAAAAAATAACTTCCATTTTACCTTGAATACCTTCAAAATATATTTTTATTTCCACTTTCTACAGTGGAGATAATAATTCCTTCTTCGTTTTTTACAACCTGGATTCATTTAATTGTGCATTTGGTGGAGGTTGATAAATTAAAAGGCCTCATACATTATTGATGGATGTATCCAATTGTGATTTAAATTATTTTTATGTTTTTCATATCAGTATAAAATTCATGGCACATCATTAAATACATAATTTTTTATTTGATAGGTATCTTAGGAATATAAAATTAAATGTGACAAATATAGATTGAACTAATGCATATATTTTTGAATGTAATTTTGAAGATAATTGTGTTACCTTTTTTATAGATACTAATATGGGGATAATAAAATATCCAATCAAGTTTGACATGTTGATGAAACATTTACTCTATCTAAAATACATAGTAAATCAGAAATCGCTCCTTTTATTGGATAATCTATTTGGAGGTTCTCAAATATAACACTAACAAAAATGGAATTATTATAGGAACATATATATGTTCTTCTAAAAAGTTAAATTTAAGATCCATTTATTGAAGAGTTTGGGATACACATAATAGAATTAATGATAGTATGATCACGTAATTAGAAAGATATAACAAAATTTGTTAATATAGAGATGGTGGAATAGTTTTCACAATGTGTATGATCACAAATATTATCATAATTATGGATATTATGTTGATACATATATTTTGAAAATATAATAAAGTATTTGAATTTTTTCAGATCATGAATACTGATACTCGCGTAGTTTTTTCATATGATTAAAATTTTCTTACTCGAGGTTATCTAATACAAGATAGATAATTCAACGCTTACAACATGAATGGATTTTTATTTCGTACATTTGATCGGAAAGTGGTTTTGAAAACATAGAAAAATGGAATATTTATATTTTTTGTAGCAAATTTCTATTAAAGGTTGACTTATATTACTAAATATATCTATAGTGGACATTTTTCAGTTGTTTTATTCAAATACAATTTGGTGGATATTTTCAGAGGTTATAAAAGTGATTCCTTGTAATTTACTTATGTGAAATTCTATCGCTAGATGGATGTTGTTGACTATGAACTACATGATTGGTATATTTTATCACCACAATATAAAATGTAATATTATGTGAACTATGTCTTTGATGAAGGGTGGAGTATTAATGATAACATAAAACAATGAAAATAGTATGATATAGGGAATGAAGTGTAAGATTTGACCTCTGACATTGAATTCCATTAATAAATAGAAGCTGAATTAATTTTCATCATGATATTGAAAATATTATTCTTACCAAAATAGATGATGTAGATGATGTAATTATAGAGCTGAAAACTGACATTATTTAAGTATAAAATTGTTGTACTTGTCGTTGCCAATTCATTTATCAACTAACTATGCCATTTGTGCAATCATTCATTGTCATTAGTAAGTATATTTTCTTTGGATAGTACTATGAATCTGTTATCATTTCTATTTTCTTCAATATGAATTTTTTCAAATGTATGTTCTGAAATTAAGACTCTTTGATTAAATGAGAAGAATTCCAATAAATAAGCATTATACTCACACTATGGGGTTATAGTGTTTTCTAGAAGCCGATCGACCTTGGTAATATTTTAATTAGATTAAATATTTATTAGAAAATGTAACCTATTTAATATATTAAATATTGCATTTATTTTCTTGTTAATGTAGTCATAATGTGTTGGCCACCATGAAATCCGAACCGAATCTTGTATCAATGTTTAAAAGAATTTCATTAAAGTTTTGTTAGTGAGTATGCTAAAGATGTTGAGGTATGAATTAATCATTAATTATAGTATCTTATTAACTGTTATCACTATGTAACTATATATTTCTTTTAATATTAACAATAATTTATTTTTAGATAAAAATTAATGAACTATGGGAAGTCAATCTCGCACAGTCCTACTCAGTCTCCCAAGATGACCCATTTGGTAAATTCCTTAGGAAGGAGCATCCTAGTCGAGTGTAGAAGATGGGTTTAAGGCCATTACCATCTGAAGTATTTGTAATGAAAATGGGGATAGAAATCCCATATACTCCATGTTTTAGTAACAATTTAACCAATGATTTCCACAAAATGATTTATTGTATAAAAAACCAAAATGAGGAATAACATATGAGATATTCATTTCAATGAAATTGTTACTTGATTTATGTAAGAAGCGGATTGTGTCTACCCCTTATGATTTTTTTTTCAATGACGGGCAGTGTGAAGGTAAATCACACATCATCAAAATAATTTTGTTCATAATCATATATTGATTTTAATTATAAATATAAATATAGAACATTGTTTCATTTTCAATATTGTTGTCTTACAGGTTTCAGTAGAAATAAGTTCATATTCGGATGGAGATATTGATGAGAAAAGTTCATCATTGGGTAATTTTTAGTGGAGAGGGTTTGATCATGTTTCGGGGTATCCAATGTGGGAATTTTCTATCATTTCCTTTTATTTTAAATGGGATCAGCCAAATAGGCTACCTATGAATGTGTTTTATAACCATGTATATATAAGTTTTGTTTCAACATTCTATAGAGATTTAAATTTCATTATGATCATATATGATGTATATCTTCTCTTCTATATTTTACATATAGTTTTATCAGACTATTATATTCTACTATTTCCCACATTTTTTATAGTGCCTTACTTATTATTTTTATAATCACACATACATGGGCTTTGCATGCGGGATTCTTTCTAATATAGACAACTAGTAGAGGGTGTACTTAGTGGACCTAGTATCTATAGAATATAGATGTAAGTGTAGGGACTAACCATGTATTGTGGTCATACATAGGGATCTTGAGTTGGGAACCCTTTTTATTTTCTCTCTTAGTTGTGTCTAGATTGGGACTTAATTTCCTTCTTCTTGGTTAGGAAGGTATTTTACCCTTTTCTTTTCCCCGATATTTATCTATCTCATTTTGATGTATTTATTATAGGATGCTACTTTAATTTTTGACACTAAGAATTTTTTTATTATACCTATAAAATCTTTCATGAGTATTGTGTGTGTGTGTTCACATATAATAATGAAAAACTACCCACTTTAGTGATATTTTTACTCTATGTTTGTTGCAAGCACTTCTACTATTGGCACTGAACATGTGTTGTTACTCTCTGCTAAATATTGTCCCATGTAGGGACTTTATAGTTCAATACATGTCACAGAAACCAAAGTTTTTATCCAAGAACATTATCCCTATTTGGACCCCAACCATGAGAGGATTGTCTATACACTTTTCAAAATCTCACATCATGACATAGTCCCACTGACGAAGGATAGTTCTATGTTACCTCTCACCAAACTATGGTTCTATATCACTAATAGATACAATGATATCACTATCCTATATCATATAGGATAACATCTATCTATCAAACCCTTTGTTCAATTGGTATCCCCCTATTTTCACTATCTTGGTTGGAGCTCCTTCTTGATGTCTTGGGTAATATCCATTTTGGGAGATTATTTTTCTTTATTTGTGCATAGAACATGTTTTTGATCTCTTTATTGATTATATGGATAGGATATGGGGATATATTTATGTAACACTAACTATGTGGAATTTTTTTAGAATAGTCAAATAGAGGCATCTATGTTGTTTTTTGAGATCTAATCATGCGGTGGGATCATTGTTGGATGTCCTGGGATTTCATAAATTATTTACCCATTGTATAAATCAATATCAGTTTTAATCCTTTCTTGTGTATGGTTAGATCATTTATTGATATTTATGATGACATCACTTTTTTCGAAGCATTGCATATTGGTTTTCAATTAGTAATGAATATTTTGATGAAAATGGTATTCATGATATATTTTTTCATATTTAGAATTATTTTTTTATTATAAATTTAATTTATCTTGTTTTTAATTAAGGTGGATTTAGTTTTAACATTTTAATCCTTATTTTTATTGGATGTAAATTATTTCCCTAAAGATTGTTTTAAATTTATTAAATTTCGATTTTCCTGAAAAAAGTTTTTTTAAGAGTTTAAATAATCAATTTAATTTCAATGAAAAATTTATTCATTATTTAAATATATTGGGAAATGTATTGATTCATTAATTTTATTGGGAAATGTTTTATTGATTATTTTTATATGGTTATTCTTTCAATGATTTTATATATTATTTATCCGTATAATGTGTGGTTTCTTTTCTAATTCATTCAATGTATTGGAAATGAATTATTATTTCAATGTGTTTTTTTCCATGGTTAATGTGTTGATTCTTTATGTTTTAGTGAGAATAATCATAAATTGATACATCAGTTTTATCTTGTGTAAATTTCCTTATATGTATATTATATATTTGATGACCTAGTAAATATTTTATGGTTTCTGTTGTGTTGTTCTGAATTTCGGTTCAGTGGCTATATAAGTTGCATCTTTTGTTTTTAATTCATGTTTTACTGATGGTATAAACTGCCTCTAGAAAACGTTTTCCTTCAATGGTGGTTCAAATCATCTCTATAGTATGGTATTTTCTAGAGGGGTGGTTAATACCACTTCTAAATATGCTATTTTTTACTTATTGGTGGTTATATACATTTTAGTTGTGTAGTTTTTGGATGGATGATGATAATTTAGTGGTGATTAAAAACTACTATTAGATCACCGTTATTTTTATAAGAGAGAACTGCCACAAAAAATAAAAAACCAATGCAAAATATTTGTTCTGTAACACTTTCTAGAATGCACTGATAAATATTTGGAACAAATACGTGTTTAATAAAGAAACCAATTTTAGAAGTAGTTTTTTTGAAACAGTTGCAGAACCATTATAGAGAGGTTTAAACCATCACTAAATGGGAGTTTTTTCATAGTGACGACCTGGTTCTAGTAGGTTTTTCCCAACCCCTTGATGATCTAGTGTGGAAGTGGGAATTTATATATATGGACATAGTGAAGGGGTTACCACATACATCTGAAAGATATGATTTTATATCGGTGATCATATAATGAAACACAAATCCATCCCACTTCAGAGCTATATTATAGTAATTCTCAGTAGATAGATTAGATGTTTATACGTGTATGAGGTATTCTTTCTCCATGGAGTTCCCTCATTGATATTTTCTAAAGGTTATGCTCACTTCATTTTGTGATTATGGAGAGTATTTCAGGAGGACATTGGGAATTAGTTGTGTTTGAGAACAATATTTCGTAGTGAGACTAACAACCTAAGATGTGATGTCATTAATGTCACAGGGGACATGATGGAGGCTTTCATTGTGTGTTTTGGCTATATTTGGGAGAATCACACGTTGTTGGTGGAGTTTTCATTAAAGAAAATCTACAATTATAGGATTGTTATGACACCATTTGAGGCCTGGTATTTGTGACCCTGCAGGTCACCACATTGATTGATGAATCTAGGTGATTTAGAGATCATGGGTCCAGAGGTTGTATGAACCACTATAGATATGATTTATATCAATAAGTACAAGATGGGAATTTCAAAGAGCCATAATAAGTCCTATGTGGATAGACGATGGATGCCTATAGATATCAAGGAGGGAGACCATGGGTTTTATAAGGTCTCACCTCTATATGGTATTTTTAGATTTGTCTAGGGAGGCTAGATATATTAGAGATTCGGTGACAATTTCAAGATACATCATAGTTTTGGAATTCAAAATTTCTCTACATATACATTTGGATTAGACCCATGTTTTCAAACATGTGTCATAGTTAAAGGGGTACGTACACAACCCATATATTGCTATCAATAGGGGTGATCTGGAAATTGAGAAAAGTGAATCCATTGTTGTGTACTACCTAGAGATCAAGGATGTACATTACACGATCATTTCAGGGAGACTGATTCCCCTACTGTGTGCTTAATGATAGAATGGGAACATATAAGAGATCACCTAGTAGTACGAGACCCACATGCAAACCTAATACCCTCATTATATTATCCGAGTTTTTATATTACCGAGATCAATGTCCCTAATGTGGTGTAAATATAACAACTATGATATTTTTATGTATTTCATTATAATATTATATAAATTATTTTGGGATCTATAAAATTAGATTCCATGTGATTCTGAGGTCCAAGGTTCTTGAAATTACCTTTAAAATATTTTAAATATATTACAACCACACGGGTATAATTTTCATGATAAATATGAATAACTATATAATGGTATAAGATATCAAAAATGTAGGGTGGACATTGTGTTCTAAAAATTGATTTTACACTAGTGGTGACATAAATATTTTTGGAATTAGGAATTTTTTAAAACGTTTTCCAATGAATGAAATTAATAAAATTAATATAAAAATTTATTAATTTATAATATTTTATTTGACATAATTAAACATATATTATAATTAATCATGGTTAAGGATTAAAAAATAGGTCAGATGCATAACCTATGGATTGAGAGGAATCTATAGAGAAGACTCATTAGTGTATCATTGGAATATGATGTGATATCATATCCGATCAAGGATCATAGACAAACGAATTTTGTGGATCTTGCCAAAAAAAGAAAAAAAAGAACTGTTTATCATCAGCAAATGATAAAAACTGTAACGAGAATTATTTATTTGTGATGTCCTTGTAATTATTTATCCCATATATAGGGAAACATATTCAATGAAATATAATTAATTCAATTATTGATTATATAATTATTTTTAAATGACCTATTTTTTCTTTGGTTATATTACTATTAAATTAAATTAATATATGACCAGAGATCAAAACCAAATGAACCCTTGGTGAGGTTCATTCCTAAAAATGTTTAAATTATGGATTTCACCTCGTTTCGTTGAAAATTAATTTGGGGAATTTTAAATGTATTTTGGTTCAATAATTATCTTGTATTCAATCATTATGTGGTCGTTAAATGGAATAATGGTTAATTAACATGAGAACCACTTGTGTTGGGGGTTTATAATTGATAATTGATGATCATATTTGATGATTCAAGGAAGAACATGACTATATTATATAAAGGGTTCTGTTTTCATGATAGAGATATGATGGAGGCTTGATGTGATGATGAATGTGCTAACATATTGATATTTGAGTGGATCAATGCCCATAATTTATTGATATTGTGACGAAAGGGTTGGGTGAGCTTTGATAATTGGTTTCTATAGAAGAAAGTTACTATGGAGATATAGAAGAAATCATGTTTAAGAACCCTAGGATTCTTTAAACTTCCAGCTGACATATAGTGTTATCTAGGACCCTACATTGGGGGGGGGGCTAGATGTAGTGCTAGGGATTCCGTGAAGAGTAAAATATCACATGTTGTTTAACCCTATCACACGTCTTTTCACTTGTGATTTGTGTATCGTTCTGCAATAATTAGGTTACATTGGAACCAATATGTTTATGTACACATACATGACCATTATACCTGTACATGATCTATTTTATATTAGAACTACTATATAACACAAGAAGAGTGTTATGAAACCACATTGTGTCATATATTACCACATTCAATCGTTTTTTGTGATATTTACATGTTTTTTATGAATAGTTACACATCCATAACATGGGTTGGTTTGACTTTCCATGTACCACTAGTACAAGCCATGAAATTTTTCTGTGGGTATTTAGATCCCAGAATAACTTCATCATGGACCAGTTTTAGCCGAGAGTGTTACTACGGTCCAACCCCTCAAGGGTACAGTGCGACATGACATTGAGATATATAGAATATTCTACCCTCTGTAGGACTAGTATCAGATAGTGTTTTTTGTGTCCCAATATGAGATCATATTGTGAAATTATATCATCATATACCTTAGGTAGGGTTTGTGTAATTATAATAACTTCCTTGAGCAGGGTGTTTATCCCCTAACTAGAAAAATGTTTTAGTAGTGTAAATTGTATCATTGGAGTATGATCACCTATATAGAGGGTTGATTCATATCTTTTTCTGTGTTGTACTACAAAGGTCATGATTGTAATCCTCAATATGTGTGTCAGGTCATTAGAAAAAATTTATCGTTATTGGGTGGGGAACAGTGATAATGAACTCTTGGAAGAGGGTCTCATATAATGTCATTTCATATGGATTGGATTCTATAGGAATAATCATTCCATTGAGCATAATGGAATGGCTAGTAGTATGGTTATGACTGCCCGGAGGATCACTGTACTTACAAATTATTTTTCTGATTCTTGTTAATGCATTGGGTTGTATATTATTATAATGAGAAGACTATTAGTGATGATTTGTGTTTTGTATTTTAGGGTGTACCGATTTCTATTGTTATTATCTACCTAGTGTGGGATCATATCACACTTGTCATGTCTTATGGAGTCAAAGACCCTTCTTATAGTGTCTAGGGAGTATGGGGAGGCAATAGAGCATAACATGAAACTATTAGACAAAGGTGTTTTCTGGGTGGATGTATTTGATAGTAGTCCTCTCCCTTGGAGTTTGTTGGACTTCATGATGTTTTTAGTTGGGATTGCTTTCTGAACCTTTATCACTTTCAGTACATTAATTTCACACACAATTTTTGGTATCATGGATGTATTAATTAAATAGTTTAATTTCTAACATCATAGAAATGTATTTTCTTGTAACTGTATTAGTGTGTATAGGTATATTAGGTTATGGTCTCCCATGAGTGAGTTATTCCTAATCAGTGTTGGTCACCTGCCCATAGACTATTTGAGGCATGATTGGGGTATTCATGGTTATATCCCTATTGTATAATGTAATGAAATTTACCATAAACATGATTCAGTAATAATAAATGATTCACATCACTTCATGTTGTTCTGGTCCTTCATATACATAAATTCTTTTATCATCATTCAACAAAATACATGGTATGATGGAATATGATATGTAAGTTATATTGAAGTATTAATGTTTCATGATTATTATATATAATCCATTAATCCCCAATCATGAATATCCATGAGGGGTTATGATTTAAATGAATTACATTGGTTCACTTGTATATAGTTCACATTAGATAAGAACATTTGTTTTATTTCCCATTTGGAAGAAGTGTGGAGTTATTGAGTTTATTCAATAACTATTTTAGTATAATTTTAAATGTGTGATAATTATTAAAACCCAAGATTTTAGGAAATATTTTCATTTAAATTATTTTTTAGATGTTGTGTTTAATGATACACCAATATTATCTTACACAATATGCAACATCTAATTACAGTGCAGTATACACCACACTATACATTGCTAGTGTTTCCCAGAATTTCATTTTCTTTTGTTTAAATTCATTTTCACCAGACTAAGTATAAATTTTCTTCAAATTATTAAATAATTATATGAGGATTATTTTATACATAACACCAATGAAATCCTTCACTACATGTAACACTGACTTGGATTTGGTCACACACAAGAGCGACCATCTTTGATAACATTCTTTATAGGCAATACAGAGTTTAACAAAACAATAATATATTATTAAAATATTATTAAATAATGTGATATAAAATAGAAATTATTAATATTATTAATTAAATTTACAATTTTATATATCATTGTCATTAATATTAGTTATTTAAAACACATTATATGACAACAAATTTAATTTTTCAGACCAAAGATGTATTATTCAAAAAATGAAGTTTTGGCACCTATTGATGGGGCACCAATTTTAAATCTATATTTTAACACTTTCATATATTATATATGATAAATTAAAAATCTTATTTTGGACTAGGAAATCAAAATTTACTTGGGTTGATTATTTGGTATTTCTCTGATAAAATTCAAATTTTAATCAATAGTGAAAAATACTGCATTTGAATTCAAAACTGCATTTTAATCAAATTTATTTATATAGTAAGGTTATATATTGTATTTTTTTAAAGTGTAATTGGATTGAATTTTTATCATTTAATAAAAAAAATTTCATTCAATGTAACTTGAAATTTAAATTGAAAATAACCACATGCCAATATTTGGATTATTTTTACATCTTAAAAACTCACATTCTGGTCTTGATAGTGGGGATTAATTTTAAATAAATTAATGCTCCTTATGTGTTTTTATTTTTGAAAAAGGTATAAGATATTTTGAATAATGGGGTTCAATTTATTTTAATGTGTTTTCTTTATTCTTTTTTTATATTCTGAATAGTAATGATTGTAATTTTTATTTACCACATTGAGAGGTAAATGGGGTAAATTAGAGTAACAATCAATAAGATAATGTTAATAAAATGATCCTAAAAACATCAACAATCCAATTGGATAAATTATTTTCAATCGATATCACCTAACTGTTGGGATTTATCCATTAAATGTACATTTCCAGGAATGTTATGTAATTATAATTAAAACAAATAATGGTGAAAACATCTCGCTCTCATATATCTAATAAGTCTATCAATTTTAATATAGAGATAATCATGATACAACATCGAACATATATAGTATCCAATAATATAATGATATTATCTATGTCATGTAAATTTATTTATATTTTTTATATATTATATAATTAAATATAACAGTGACACACTAGTGATATAGAAATTATTTTGTTGATTTAAATATAAAATAAATGGAATAAAAATTTTAAAATAAATTTCAAATGAAGTAATTAATGTTATGGAAGAATTTTATAGATTTATATGACATTTAATGAGTGTATTACATATGTTTTTATTAATTTATATTCTCAATGTATTTTATTAAAATTCAAATATATAAATAGTGTCAAAATTTACACTATTGCTATTTTACAAAAATAACATATTTTTAAATTATTTAACAATATCAAAAATGATTATAAATAACATAGTGAATATAATATGGTTGAAAATTTCATAAAGTATCCAATTATGGATAAATAAAAAACAAATAAGTAAATATTTATAACAATTTAATATTTATAATTTATTACCACAAATAAAATTAAATAAATAAATTAAGGATAAATTAAAATTATAAGGTTTAAAATTAAATCAAAAAATTTAAAAAATTTATTGGTTGAATGGATTTCGACCCGTACTCATCTTATATTTGAAATAAATGAGTTATGGAGCATTATAAACCATAAAAATATAATAAATTAATATTCAAAGCATTTCATAAAGCGATCCTCCTCCATCTTATAAAAGTCCACCGCCAATATGAAATTACTCACACCTTCAATGAAATTTTTCTCAAACTTATTTTCTATAATTATCTCCCAAATATCTTTTATTCTCTAAGATTCCACACATTGTGAAGAAATCATTCCTTGGTATAACTTTTGTGAATATCAAAATGTGATACTCTAAAAAGATTTAATTGTTTAATCACTTCATTCAAAATTATTTTATTCTTTTATGTGATATTATTATATTGTTTTCTTACTAATGTAATAAATACAATTCCTTCTACATTATGATATTTTATAATAATTTTGGAAATATTTTATACATCCTTTTATCTATCATATGAATAAAATATCAGTATGTGTGCATACGTACAACTTACCATCTCAAAGCCACGGTGTAATTGTTATTCACCAATACATAATATGGGTTGGTATGTTGATTACTATAATGTATATAAATAATAAATATAACATAATAAATATTCTGTAAAATTCATATACCATCCAATTCAATACTATTTTACCATTAAGGGAATGATGTCGTCGATCATGCATATGTACGACATACCATCTCCATGACGTGATGAGATTAATTTCCCACAATAACAATTCAAGAATGTTTATAATGTATATATAATAAATAATCATGAAATATTTCACATAATAATGATACTTTATTTATTTATGTATAAATATATTTGTTATTTTAATTCATCCATTTAATTTAGTCAGGAAACAAACATAGAATTCTTGAGTATGTACGACCTACCATCTCCCTGAATGGTGTATTCCAACTCATTTATCAATATATAATACATATTTAGATTCTTAATATATATTATATATAAAAAATGTTTTAGATTCTGGATGTAACAAAATCAAGACCTAATTGATGAGATCAAGAATAAAAATTCAAAACTCATTTGATAAAACAATTGTTACCCAAAATGTGTCACTAACAAGGAATTGATAAATGAACATGTAATATAATGTCAAAAGTGATTCGTATATGATGTCATAAATGTTATTGTGGTTCTTTTAGAAGTTAATAATATATTAATACCCACTATATAGAAGTTTAGGACACAAATATAAGTGATTATACATAATATAAAGGAAAAGTTTTCAATTTCATTTTTATCCAACATTGATTACACGTAAGTATTTACTCGGGTTATATTTATCATCCATATATATGTCTTATAAAAATGGTTTCCTAAAATGATTAATATTCTTTTATGAATGTTTAAATTCATTTATACCCATTTTATACTATTAGTACGTGGTATGGATAGAATCATTCTTTTTTTACCTTAAGAGTTTCTTTTTGATATTTCCACCAAAACTATGAGAACAATGTTATTTAAACTATACGACCTCAATGCATTTTTATGTCTATTTAATGGTTTATTTCCATAAATCATCCTCTATATGGTTTCAATTTTATTTTCTACCAAATTTTTTATATATAATTCATTTCATTTTGAGAAAATAATTTTTTTGATGAAGAAAGTATATTTTTCTCCATAATTACGATCAAGGGTTTCATCAAAATAATTTTCCATCTATGTTGACATAGGGTTATATTTATATCCTTATTATTACATTTATATGATTTTTTTATGATGGAATTATTTATATGAAATCCATTTATTTTATATGGATTACGTTATGATGGAATGATGTTTAAGAAACCCATTGGGTTATTCTATGATGAATGATTTATGTTTTTGTTGAACATTAAATAATAGTTTCATTATGAGATGGGTGGCACCTATATCTACCTCCAAGGAATTGGATAACGATTTATATCTTATGATATAGAAATGAATGGAATGGAAAATATATTTGGGTCAATAATACTTGGATAAAATTGAATACTAATCAGGTTTAGTAGTATATGGCTGGAATGGAAAGTGAACCTCATTATGTAATGGACTATGTACTATATGATTGTATTGGACTCATTGCCTTGGATTCTATGGAAATAATATTATGTGCTTATTTTTTTCCACAATTCCATGTTTTAAGCCACTAATATTTTATAATGGTTAATGTTCCATTCTGATCAATGCCTTATACAGTACCAAGATTTATTTCATTACTAATGATTTTGAAATTTATACATTATGTTAATGTTCTAACAATATTAGCTTTGATGTTTATTTTCGGTTCCCCATTTTTAATCTAATTGGGAATTTAATCTCACACTTTTTTATTTTTTTCTTTTCCCCATGATATAATGAAATGTTTTAGGTGGGAAAAAGGAGATGACCATTATGGGAGATGTTGATGATCTATCATGAATTTTGAAGATTATGTTCCTTGTTTCCAAATACACTAAACAAATACGGACATTGGGTTTATATTTGAGTTATGTATTATTTATTCTTTAAAATTAATATAATGTCTATGTACTTATATCAAGGTTTTCAATAGTTGGTATTATAGAAAAGGTTTAGTTATCCTTTGGAAACTATGGTGCGAAAAAATTAGTGAGATCCCAATAAATATTTTTATGGTATGTCTAGTGATATCCATATGGGTATGTCTAAAGAAAGGTTAATGTCCAAGAAATATGGAAAATATCATGAATAAATAAGGATTAATCCTAATATGTCAGATATTTAAAGTACCCCGACTTGATTATGTTGTTTTCCTCATTATATTATTACCTCCCACACTATTATTTTTTAGGATTTAGATAATGGATGAATCCCAATTGTACTGGGGTTGTGATCAATGCACTGGGAAATGCAATGATCGTCCTCCTGTTCAACAAAATGTTTTGGTTGATGGAATGAAAAATATGATTTCTATACATACACATGAAATGAATCATTTTATAAATCCAAATGAGAAGAGAGTGGAACAAAACTCTATTGAGCCCTTAATTAGACAATGTCCACAGTCTTTTAGTGGGTCTTCAGATCCACAAGTTGCTGAATATTGGATCAGTACCATTGAAAATATATTTTCCATACTTCCCTATTTGGAACCAAAAAATTTCATTTTAGTTATTTATAATTTATAATTCAAATTAGACAAGTGGTGCACTTTTATTAAGAATAAAATGCAGAAATATGAAATTGAATACCTCGAATGGGACTAGTTAATGAACATGTTTTTCAATAAGTATGTACCTCATATACAATGAACAATTATGGAAAAAGAGTTCCTTGATGTTAAAAAAATGAATGATGAATATGTTGGTATATGTGGGGAGAATATTACAATACTTGAACGGTATGCTTCTTAATTTATCAACCATCCTAAAATTATAGTTGATAAATACTTCAGTGTGTTAAAACCAAGACTTTGAAGGGAATTAGTTATCATAAACATTAGTATATATGAAGAGATCGTGCATTATACTATCTAGGTTGAAATATATGTTGTTGTTACATATGAATTTCATGTTTTTGAAAATAATGGAATTTTGGAGTTCAATGGAAAATTTAAAAACAATGGTGAAATGAAGGAGAACGATTCCTTATGCTCAATGTGTGGAAAGAAGCATGGTGGTGATTGTATTCAATGAACTAGAAAATGATTCAAGTGTGGAATATAATTTTATCAAGTTGTTGAGTGCTGAAGTAATGGTAACTCTTTTTCTAATGATGTAAACATAGAAAAGAATACAAGGAACACACCAAAAACACTTCAATGCATAAAATGAAATGTAATGGGTAATTATGATAATCAATACCATAATAAAAATGCAATGAATGATTATCATCACCCGAAAACACTTATTGAAAAGGACAAAGGGACGTCACATGTGTTCACTATTGGAAATGTTCAGTATGAAAACAAAGTGGTGGAGTGATTAACTATTAAGGTTATGTGATTCCATAAAATTGTAGTAGAATATAATTAATAATATTATGGAATATAGGAATATCTATTTATTATTCCATTATGTTTTTCCAAATTTATATGTTTCCGGTAACCATGAAAGTGATTGAAATATTTTACGAAAGCATGTGATATGATCATAATGATGTGATATGGAGATAATGAGATGTTCGATACGATTAATTACCCCATGAGGGATATAATGTAAAAGTATTATTATTGTTTGAGTTATAAAAATTTAGTATTTCCCATTTGTGGTATGATTCAATTTCGATAGAATTCCTGTTTTCATTAAGAATATATGGTAATTCATGTTATTATCATGTTTCCATAGAATAAAAAACTAACTTATTAGTATGTTTGGAATGTGAGAACCATTAAATCCCTTTAGAGATATTGGAGATAAATTTTTTTGTCAATTTAGTTATCCTCTTAATAATGTTTTATGTTTTATGTTTTTTGAAGGATTATAATGGCATCCATTTAGGGATAGTATAAATTATATTCTTGTTGGAATTTGTTAGATTAATGTATTATCTCACTAAAGGTGGACTTATGCATATTTGACTACTTTTTCTAAAATTTTATTGAGACAGATGGAATGGCCGATCATTCTATCGCATGATCTTCTAACACTTCAAGAATGACCAAATCACCATCATTTAATTTAATAATAGATGGGGTGTAAATTTTTTTAAGGAATGAACAATGGTGATATAATACCAAAATCATGTAAGTATTTATTATAATGAAATTATTTTCTAGTTTAAGGAAAATATCGTTAAAACCAAAAATGTTTTCATAGTATATTCTAGTATGATGAATCATATTATCACTTAAATCATCGCAGATTTTTGTCATTTTTGTTGTTAACTTTCTCCAACCTTGTTCTCTAACACTATCCATTATAACATGATGGTTAGATTTCTCTTCCATATCCATGATTTAACATAGCACCTATGTGGAATCCTAGTGGCGATTTTTTTGTGTAGCCATTATGTTTCTAACATTTCTTTTTTAAAATGGGTTTTTAGTATTCATTTTTATGATCTGGGTTTCATGGAAAAAAACCTTCATGTAGTGAACTATTTATAACCCCGATGAATTCCAAGGGAGAAATTAATTTTTGAAGGGTATACTGTAACACCTAATGATCTTATGATATACAATATATTTAATTTCATCAATGTATTTTTTCTATGCTACCCAAATATTAACTTGAAATATACACAACATTGTACTCTCTTGAAATATACACAACACTATAAATGTCTTGGGTTACACACAATTTCATGTTCTTTTGATAAAAATAATTTCAAACAACCCTGAGTGTAGATTTTTTTCAATGTATAAATAAACACATTTTGGATTCCATTATATGTAATACCAATGGATTCTTGCACTACACGACACAATAAATCTTCTTGTGTAACATGAAAGAGGAACCTTCCCTGATAGCTTGTGTTGCACGCAATACCGAGTTTCACAAAAAAATGATATATTATTAAAAAATTATTATTTAATGGGATATAAACTAGGTGATATGAACAGTATTGTGCACATTTTTATTTTTATATAACATTACCTTAAGATATTGTATTTTCTAGAAATGATATAACCAAAACATCAATTTTTTTTGATAAAAGAAGTATTATACATAAAATGTAGGTTTTCTGGCTTTTGAGGAAGAACCAATTTTATTTATTGTTTTTTACAATTTTATATGTTCTATTTCAAAAAATATAAATATTATTTGGATGTGGGACATCAGAATTTACATTATTGGTTTTTTTGATATTTTTGTACTCAAATTCATATTTTAATGAATATTGATAAATACTACATTTTAATTTGAGAAATCCTTTCGGATAATTTATTAATATTGTTATATAATATTTATAATTGTTTAAAAATTGTAATTTTATTATATTATAATCATAAAATAGAATTTTGGTCAATTTAATTAATTTTTCATTTAAATGGGACATGATCAAATTTCAATCTTTTGATTGTTTGTACTTCTAAAAAACACGCTTTTTGGTCTTGAAAAAGGGATTTAATTATAATTTAATTAACCAAACATATGTGATTTGAAACATGGAAAATTGAGTCAATATTTGGAATAATTGGGTCCACATTATGTTAAAAGGCTATTTTTTTATATTATGAATAGTAACCATGGTAATTTTTATTTAATATAGATAATGGTAAACCAGGTAATTTAGGATAACAGTCAAAATGATAATGATATTAAAATTATACTAACAACTACCAAAATATTATTGGATAAATTAATGTCGAAAATGGTCAACTAAGGGTCGTAATTGTTCCAATTAATTGACTTTTTTACATTAATTTAATGTAATAATAATTTAATCAAAATAAGATGACAACATGTCACAATCATATATCTAAAAAGTATAATAAATTCCAAATGGTGATAAGAATAATAAAATGTAAAAAATAAATAGTCTCTATAAATCAAATGAAATTATCGACATCATATGATTTTATTTATAATTTTAGAATATTAAATAATTACCATTAATGATTACACAATAGCGATGTATATATTATTTATTTGATAAAATTATAAAATAAATGGGTCTACAAATATTATGATAAATATATTTGGAACTCATTACAATGGTCCAAGAATTATATAGGTGACTAGGAAATTTTAGTAATATATTATATATTTAGGATCAAATTTACCTTCTATTTTTATTTTATTTAAATTCAAATAATTTAATAGTGTCAAAATTGACACTATATATATTTTCAAAAAAATAATATATTATATATTTATGTAAAGATAAAAATAATATTTAAAAATTTCAAATTGAAAATTATATGGTCTAAACTTTTATAAATATGGAAAACAAACAAAATAGAAGTAAATATTTATAAACATTTAATATTTTTGAATATTAAGGATAAATAAAAATGATCGGGTTTAAAATAATATATAAACATCTATATTTTTTGGACGA
Organism: Viscum album; assembly: GCA_963277665.1. Lineage (NCBI taxonomy): Eukaryota > Viridiplantae > Streptophyta > Magnoliopsida > Santalales > Viscaceae > Viscum > Viscum album. The sequence goes on from OY728159.1 coordinate 818,265,026, forward strand.
GGTGATTTTGACACATACACATCTAATTTTGGAAATAAATGAGTTTGAGACAATTATGAACTGAAATTAATTATAATAAATTAATATTCCATGACATTCCTACACTACCCCTACTCTATCTTATAAAAGGCCACCACATCCACACACATACTCACACCTTTCTAGCCTTATCAATCATCCAAACACTACTAATATATACTCCAAAAATAACTCACATTATTTTAGAGGCCCAACATTGTGTATAAATCCATCTTAGAGAGACCTATTGTGTAAATCAAATGAATATAATCGAAAAAGTGGAAATTTTTTATCACCTATTTCAAAATTGTTTGCTTCTTCTACTTCATCCTCTTATGTTTTTTCCATATAAAATTACTAACTCCAATATATTCACCTTATGATATGTTATTATTATTATATTAAATATTTATCCCTCAATTTATATATCCTATGAATAAAAATTACACCATGTGTGTGTACGTACGACTTACAGTCTCCAAACGGTTGTGTAACTGAATTTTAAAAAGAAATTAACTTGGATGGGTATATTGTTGGGAATAATAGATTTAAATAATGAATATATCATCATAATTATTTGGTAAAATGCATACACCATCCAATTCCATAATATATTATCTCTTATAGAATGATATCGTCACTAATGCGTACATACGACCTACCATCTTTACGACCCTATGAGATTCATTTCCAATGTTAACCATTACAGAATGATAATAATGTATATATAGTTAATAATTATAAAATATATGACATAGTAATTCTACTATATATATGTAATTTATTTTCATTCATTCAATTATATATAGAAACAAAATCATCATTCTTGCATGCGTACGACCTACAGTTTCTGTGAACGATGTATTCTTATTAATTTATCTATATTATATTTATATACATTCCCTGAATATATATGATATATAAATATTATTTTACATTTTATAAGTAATTATATCAATATCAATGTAATAATATAAATAATAAAAAGTCAATAATCATATGATAAATAAAACGATTATTATCCAAAATGTTGATTTAACATTTAATTGATAAATGAATGAGTAATATAAAGTCATAATTGAATCATATATGATTTCATAATTATAATTATGGATCTATTAAAAGATAATAAAATTTTTAAACCCATTACACTGGATTTCATGACACATTCAGAAGAAATCATACATTAGGTAAGGGATGATTTTGCAATCATTTTTTATCCAAGATTGTTTATATGTATGTAATTACGAGGGATATATATATCATCCATGTTCATGTTTTCGACATTTTTTTCAGAAATGTTTGATATTATATTATGTGTGTTTAATTCCATTTTCCCCCATTTTTTGTCTAATTCTATATGGTATGGAAGCAATCATTCTTTTCTGTACCAACAGATGTACTTTTTTATTTTTTGAGCAAAAGTAAGAGAATAGTGTTTTATTAACTTATATGGAAAGAATGGATTTTTGTAGATTTATACCACCATATTTTTTTAAATATTCATCTCTACAATTTTAAGTTTATTTCAATATAAATTCTTCTCGTTTAATAATTTACTTCATTTTGGGAGAAGAAAATTGTTTTGTATGAAAAAATTTGGTTTTTCTAAAAAATTATGGTAAAGTGTTGTATAATACTTATTTTCATATAAGATGATATATGGTTATGTTTATATCCCTATTATTAATTATTTTTTATTCTCTCTATGATATAATTATATTTATGAGATTATTTTATTTTTTGTGAATAATGTTATGATTCAATGATATTTAAGAAACACATTTTATTTCATGGTTCATGCTATAATGAATGATTTAAGTTTTTGTGGAACATGTAAGAATGATTACATAATGTGATGGGTGGGATCTATATCTCTTTCCAATGCATTGGATAAATAGTTATATCTCATTAAATAGAAATTAATTGAATGGAATTTAAATCTGTTTCTGTAATATGGGGATGGAAGAAAATGTTGATCAGGATTATTAGTACATGGCTGGAATAGAATGTAAACCCAGTTTTGTACTACACTTTGTCAACTATGATTTTCACGGATTCAATTAATTTTCAACTATAGAAGTCATATTATGTGCTTATTTATTTCCACAATTACATGTTTTATTCCAATTATATTTTATCATTTTTAATTTCTAATTATGATATATTTTTTAACATACTAAAATGATTTATTTCATTAGTCATGATTTTGATATTTAAAATTTATGTTTTCAATTTTAGATTATTATTTTTACAGATTGTTTTATGTTCTCCATGATTAACATATATAAGCATTTTCTCTCACCCATTTCATTTTTTTCCTGAGGATATATAGAAAGGTTTTAGTAGGAAAACAAATGGTGGTGATTTTTATGGGATATATTGAAGATCATTCACCATGTTAGAAGATTATGTTCCATATTTCCAAATAATCTAAAATAAAATTATCATTGGCCATATATTGGATTCAAGAATTAATTATTATAAATAAATGTAATGCCCATGTACATCTATCATGGGTCTCTATATTAGGTATCAGATCAAAAGATTAGTTAACCATTGAAACTAGGATAATAAAATTAGTGTGATCTGTGGTGAAATTTCTATGGTATGTATCAGGATGTCTTATTGGTATGTGTAACTATAGGATAAAATCCATGAATTATGTTAACAATCATGAATATCATAGGATTAATTCTATTATTTTACAGTTTTAAAGGACTCCCCCATCATTATGGCGTTTTCCTAGTGTTATTTTATCCTCTCACATTATTTTTTTGGTATTTAGATAATGGTTGAAACCAAAAGAAACTTTTTTAATGATCATTACACCAGGAAATTCAATGATTGTCCTCATGGTCAACCATATGTTATGGGAGATAAAATGAAAAATATATTTTTTGTACTTAAACATTATAATAATAATTTTGTGATTCCAAATGAGCAGAGAAGGGAACAACATTATATTAAGTCCATCAAGAGTTAGTGTCCACCTTTTCCCAGTGGGTCTTCTGATCCAATTGTTGTTGAAAAATGGATCAGTATGATTGAAAAGATATCTTCCACACTTAAAAATTTGGAACATGTAAATTTAATTTAGGTTGTTTATCATTTAGAAGGATTAGAAGAATAGTGGTGGACACTTATCAAGGATGCAAGGAAGAAAAATGAAATTGAATCCATGAAATGGGAAAAATTCAATCACTTATTTTGCAATAATTACTTCCCTTGTATTATTCGAACAAATATGGAAGTGGATTTCCTTGATCATAATAAAAATGATGATGAATATTTTGGTACAAATGAGAAAATGTTTACAAGACTTTAAATGTATGCTTCAGTCTTTATCATCTAACCTGAATGTAAAGTTGATCGATTCTTCAGTTGCTTAAAAAACTGTCTTCAAAGGGCATTACTTATAAGGGGATTCAATATATATAAAGAGAAGGTTCATTGTGCTATCAAAAATGAAATAGATGTAGCTGTTACATATCAATATAATGGTTTTAGAATGAAATGAAATATGGAGTTCATGGGAAAATATCCAAATAACAGTGAAAAGAAGTTGCAAGTTTCCTTATGCTCATGGTGTTGAATGACGCAAGGTGAATTTTGTCTTAATGGGAATAGAAAATTATTCAAGTGTGTAAATTAATCTCATCGAATAGTTGAGTAAATATGTAATAGAAAAAGGTTGATAATTATGTAAACAGATAAATGACTATAGGGAATGCACCACCAACACTTCAATTCTACATGTTCAAGGAAACAGGGCATTATGTAAACCAATTCCCTAATCCAAGGGTAATGAATGATTATCAACGTTAGAAACCTCATAAGGAATAATTCAAAGGGATTCTAAATGAAATCACTATTGGAGATGTTGAGTATGAAAACGAAGTGGGGGAATGATTAAGTGTTTATATAATGGAATTCGAAAATAGTGGTGTGGATTCCCATTTAGAGTATTATGGAATATTAGAATATCTATGTATTGGTCCATTGTGGTTTTCAATAATTATATGGAATCGATAACCCAAAAATGTATTTGTAATATTTTTGGAATGCCCATGATATGTTCATAATGATGGTATTAAGAGATTACGAGATGTTTTATTTTATTAATGACCTCATGATATATATTAAGAAAAAAGTGATTCCATCATTTGAGAATATAAATGTTTTTCATTTATTATGTGAAGAAATATATATTTTAATATATTCCATGTCTTCACTAAGGTTGTATGGTAATTCCAGTTATTATATTGTTTCACGAGAATACATGATTATGGTATTCACAAATGTGGAATGTGAAAACCAAGAAATACCTTCTAATATATAGGAGATAAATTTCAAGAAGATTTAGTTAACCTTTTCTGTTTTAGTTTTTGGATGGATTTTAATGTTTTCCATTTATGGATAGAATAAGTTATATTATATTTCATGTTTTTCATGTTTTTATACTATATCATTATAGGTGGACTTATGCATATTTGACTACTGAACCTAACATTTTTTTTTGAGAAATATAGAATGACATAACATTCAATCGCATGATCTGCTAACACCTCTTCAATGAAAAATTATTCTTAATTTATTTAATTAATAGATATAGTGAAAATTTTTGAAGGCCAAAAAAATGATGATAATGTACCAAAATCAAATAATTATTTTCTCTCATGTTACAATTTTCTTCATTATTGAAATTATCTTGAAAAATAAAAATGATAACTTTGTACTATATTATTTTATGAGTCATATATCCCTTAAATCATCATATATTTATGGAATTCTGGTTTTTAACATTTTCCTACCTTGTTCTATAACACTATCCATCAGAACGCGATTGTCAAATTTCTCTTCCATATCTATTTTTTCACTTCCCACCAATGTGGAATCAAAATTATGAGTTACTTTGGGTAAAAATTATGTTTCTAAATATTCTTTTTTAAATGATGTTTACGTATTACTTTTTACGATGTCAGTTTCTATGAATGAAAATTTTAAACAGTAAAAATTTTATTACCCTGACTAGTTTCATGGGGGAAATTCAATTTAGGGGGGTATAATAAAGAACCTAAATATATTATAAGATATATTCTTTTTATTTTCAGCTATTTCTTGTGTTGTATGCTTCATCATGACTCTCTTGTGCTATATGTAATATGATATTATCTTGTATTATACACAACAATATACATGGCTTGTGTTAGAGACAATTTCTTATTATTTTTATAGAATTCATTTTACGCAACATTGAGTATAGATTTTGTTCAATGTATAAAATAACTATTGTAGGATTATTTTATACGTAACACCAAAGGATTATTGCGCTTCTCACAACACTAACAGGACTTTTGTTACACACAAGTATGACTATTCTCGATATCTTGGGTTGTATGCAATACTGAGTTTCACTAAACAATGATAAATTATTAAAATTTTATTATATAATGTGATATAATCAATAAATTATGAATATTATTAAACATATTTTGAATTTTATATAACCATAACATTTATCATATGAATTTTATTGATATTTTATAACAACTAATTATATTCTTTTTATAAAACAAGTATTATACAAAAAATACAGTTTTCCACCTTTTAATGGTGCACTAATATTAAATCTAATTTTTAAAACTTTTAAATATTATATTTGAAAAAATAAACCTATTTTTTTGGAATCATGACATCATAATTTACTTTGGTTGAATTTTTTTATTTTCTGAAAAATTCATATTTTAATGAATAATGAAAAAGACTGCATTTTCATTCAACAATGCCTTTTAATTTAATTTATTTATATTGATATATTATCTTTTTAATTTGTTTTAAAGTTTAATTTTATTATATATTTATCATTTGAACCAGTTTTGGCCATTGGATATTATTTTACATTTTAATTGGATATGAACACATGCCAATATTTTGATAATTTTGACTTCATAAAACCATGATTTTTGGATTTGACAATGGGAATTAATTTTAAATTAATAAACCAAACTTATGTATTTTTATATTGAAAAATAGATTACATATTTGGAATTATTAGGTCAAAATTATATGAATATGTTACATTTACTTTTCTTGGATATTATTAATAGTAACTATTATAATTTTTATTTACCATTGTTAAAGCTAAATAAGGTAACTTAGGGTAACATAAAATTTGATAATGATAATAAAATTATAATAACACATGAAAAAAATCTTATTCGATGAATTGAAGTCCACCAATAAAACCTATGGTTTGAAATTGATTCATTTACCGAACTTTTTTCAATGAATGTGATGTAATTATAATTTAACAAAATAAGTTGACAACATGTCACTATCATATGTCTTATAAGTATAATAATTTTACTACAATGATAAAAATGATAAAACATTAAAAATATTTAGTCTTCAAAATGAAAATTAAATTATCATCATCATCGCAATTTATTTAGATTTTTTAATGAATAAATAATTACCATAAATGATTACACCATAGTGATGTATAAATTATTTTATTGATATGAATAAAAATTAAATGGTATTAAAAATATTAAAATAAATATAATATTAACTAAATAATGTTCTCCCAAAGTTTTATAGGGTAATATGAAATCTTAGGTGTGAATTTAATATTTTGGTTTGAATTTATATTGTGACTGTATTTTAATAAAATTCAAATAAATTAATAGTTTCAAAACTGACACTATCAATATTTTATAAAAATAAAATATTACTAAATTATATAGATATTACAAAAATATTTAAAGATTTTAAAAAAAAAATGGTCTAAAATGTCAAAACATTTCCAATTATTTTCTATTTAAAATACCTGAGTAAATATTTATAACTATTTAATAATTTGATTATTGATACCACAATTAAAATAAAATATATTAAATATGCATAAATCAAAATCATAAGGTTTAAAATAAAATAAAAAAGTGTCTACACTTTTTAGGATGAGTGGATTTAAACCAATACTCATCATGTCTTAGAAATTTTTTATTTTGGGACCATATAAACCCAAAATAATTTTATGATAAATTAATATTTTAAGACATTCCTAAAGTACTCATCCTCCCTCTTTTAAAAGGAAACCACATCTACCCATTTACACACTTCATTTAAGGCCATTGGATCATCCAAACACTTATAAAAAGAGCCCCAAAAATCAATCAAATTAGCTTAGGGTCACACATTGGGTATAAATCCATCATAGGAAGACCTTATGTGCCAATCAAAACGTGATACTAGATGAATTGGAAATTGTTATATCACCTCATTCAAAATTATTTTATTCTTCTCCTTCATATTATCATGGTTTATCTATACTAAGGTAATAAATACAATATCATAGACCTGATGAGACTTTATTATAATTATAGTATATCTTTATACCTAATTGTATCCATCATATGAATAACAATAACACTTTGTGCTTGTACGTACAACTTATCATCTACACACCGTGGTGTAATTTTTATTCTGAATTACTTAATATGGAAGGATATATTGATTAGAATAATGGATTTAAATAATTAATATTACATAATAATTATTCTTTAAAATTCATATACCATCCAATTACAGACAGTTTATCCATCAAGAAAATGATATCGTCGCTCGTGTGTATGTACGACTTACCGTCTCCATGGTGTTATGAGATTCAATCCCAATGTTAACCATTGAAGAATGATTATAAAATATATATAATAAATAATCTGTAAATATTTGACAAAATAACGCTACTTAATTTATGTATATATTTATATATTCTATTTACATTCTTCCATTCAATTCAATAAGGAAATCGAAACAACGATCATGGGTACGTATGGACTTCTATCTCCATGAAGAGTGCATCCCATTTCATTTATCTATATATTATATATATTAATATAATAAATATATATGAAATATAAATCATGTTTCAAATTAAATAAGTAATTAAATCATGATCTATGTAATAATATCATTAATTAAAATTCAAAATAGCTATATGAATAAAACAACTATTACCCAAAACATTGCTTTTATATGGAATTGATAAATTAACGAGAAATATAAAGTCATAAGTGAATTATATATGGTGTCATAGGAATTATTACAGTGGTTTAATAAGTTAATAATGTTTTCAAGACCACTATATTGACGTTATAGATAGATTTGGAAGAAATTTGACCTGTGGTAAGGGATAATTTTACAATCTAAATTTTTCAGAGCTTGTTTATACATAACTATTTACTGTGGATATATTTATCATTTATATCCATGTTTTTTAAAATTTATTTCATAAATTATTTCTAATATTTTATGTATTTTTAATGTCATTTTTACCAATTCTGTTACTTTTACTATAGTGTATTGAAGGAATCTTTTTATTGGTTACCATATATGGTACTTTTTAATTTTCTTGGAAAAATAATGAGAAAAATGTTTGTTTATATTATACAGTAAGAAGGGTTTTTTAAATATTTTCAACATCTCATAATGTTTACTGAAAAAAAAAATTTACATTTCATTTCAACTAAATTCTTTTGATTTATAATTTTCCATCATTTTGAGAAAAGAACATTTTTTGAAGAAGACACTATATTTTTCTCAAGAATTATGCTCTAGTGTTTTATTAAAATTATCATCCACCTATGATGACATATTTTCAGGTTTCCAAACCTATTATTAAATTTATTTAATATTTTCTTATAAAATAATCATTTTAATGAAATCTATTTATTTTATATGAATTATGATATGATGGAATTATTTTTAAGAAGCCAATTTGATTTCATGTGTTATGCTAGGATGAATGATTTTTATATTTTCAGAATGTATAAGAATGATTTAATTATGTGATGGGTGAGAAGAATATCTCACTCAATTGAATTGGGTATGGATTTATATCTCATTATAGAGACATGAATGGATCAGAATGTAAATCAGGTTCAGTAATACAATGCTCAAATGACAAGAAAATTCAATTCAGTAGTACATGGATGAAACGAAATGTAAACCCGATTCAGTAGTGAAATATTTCCACAATGATGGTTTTTTTCATTAATTACTTTGATGATATGGAAATCATATAGTGTTATAATTTGTTTACCATAATTCCATATTTTATTCTAATGCTATTTTATCAGGGTTACTGTTTCATTATGATCTATTCCATATGTATTTCCAAAATATATTTCATGACTCAAAATTTTGATATTAACCATTATGTTCATGTTTTTACATTCTTATGTTAATGGTTTGTTTTATGTTCTCTATATTTACTCTAAATGAGAATTTGAGCTCTCCATTTTAATTTTTTCTATTTCCTGAGATATAAATAATGGTTTTAGGTAGAAAAAAGTGGAATCTCATTAAGGGTGATGTTGGAGATCATTCACCAAGATAAAATATTATGTTCCATGATTATACATAAAATAAACGAATATGGTCTTTGGGTGTATATTTGAGTCATGTGTTAAGTATTAAACGAAATTAATGTCCCTCCACGCACTTCAAGAATATTCCACTATAATAATTATGTTATTATATATTCATGATTGAGTCATTTGTAATATATATAGAAGAAAAAATAACAAAACATGATCAGTTAATAATGATTCCATTATTTCAGACTAACTCATTAGAATTATATAAGAAATCCATAATATATTGGATTTATGATCAAACCAAATATTAAATGACATGTGGAGGTATGTAGGGAAGGTATTTTTTAGTGAATGTCCAATACATAATGTTTTATATCTTGTAAATGGGATGTTATGTCATATAATTTTATAATTTAGAGGGAATGATACCATTGTAAATAACCAAAACTATACACAATGATTAGTCAATCTAAAGTCATGTGACTCAAAAATTAATAAATAATTAACTATAGGAGTGATATGGTTTGTTTTTTTTACAAAATTCAAACAAAAACAGTTTTAATATATTCAACCACTTTACCTCTTTAGTTTAACCCCTTTGTAAACTTGTTTTAACATTAACTACTATTACATTGTTTTTACAGTTTTTAATATTTATTATTAAAATAATTAAGCTAATGTTATTACATAACAATAATTATGATAATAAAAAATATTAAATAAAATTTTTCCAATTAAATTCACATATATTTGTGAATTTTATTTAAAACTAAACATGTAAAATGTGTCGAAAAAAGTATTTAAAAATTTTTAATTTTACAATAATAGGAGGAATTTACATTAACAATATAAATATTATTAATTATTGAAAGAATTTAAAATCTTTTAAATAGATAGGTAATATATAAATTTAAATTAACTATATTTTTAGTAATGGTTATTTTAATTATATAAAATTGATAGACATTAAGTATTCAAAAATAATTTTACAAAAATAGTTTTTGAAGAAATAAAATATACTTATACAACAATCATTATAAATAATGATTAATATGGAAATAATTTTATTATTATAAATATATGTTTAATATTTTAATTTAATTAACTATAAAAAAATATAATGGTACTTTTAAATTACATGATATATTGAAATGAATTGAGAGTAATTTAAAAAGATGTAACATTCAGTATTTACTAAAGAAACTTTTCATAAATATCACAATATTTAATCCTATGTTAATTTTCATAGGTTTATTTTAATTTTAATTTTAATTTTTTAAAATGATATTTTAAAATGTATAATAATTTAATTATAATATTTCTAACAAAAAGAAATAAATTTTTTTCTTAATGTTATTATAATTCTTGAAGAATAAATTGACTATTAAAAGGTTGAGTACCTCATAATGTTATTTAAAATGAACTGGAATGGGTGGGTTTGGTTAGGGAATATCAACTTGGTCTCCACGGTTTTAGAGTGCTTTACATGTTTTTGTTTCTTTTCCAAAGCCTTGTTTTCTTTTGGTTTTATCCTCCATTAATAAAAATACAGTTTGTGTGGTCAAAAGGTTGAGTACCTGTTTCCAAAGAATTTATCATTTTCTTTAGATCAATTAAGAAAATTATATATATATATATATATATATATATCATCAAGTAGGTAATACTATTAATAATCATCAATTTAATGACTATGTTATTTTTATCAATTAAAAATAAAAATATTTCAATATTATATAATGGTTTTTGAGCCATATGTTTAATTTTATATATGATATAGACCATTGTGGTTATTTAAAATATGTATGTGTCATAATAAACCAACATTAAATTTATTTCTCCCATGAAATTTCAACATGTTCTTAGTAATCAAGGAGATGACACTTGAATTTTTTTTGGAAAACCCACATCGTAAAAATGGATAATAAAAAATTCTATTGAAATAGTGAAATGTGAAACATGATGTTCACAAAATTACTAGGATGAAAAATAGAAAAACATTGGATGAATGTGAAACTATATATTTTAAGAGAATATCTATTTAGAAAATAACATTATATCCTTTTTAAATAGTAAATAAACCATCAGTTGTTTGGAAATGAATTACATTTATATTTAAATTCTTTTTCTTTAAGTTGAGAGATAAATTTAGCATATAGTGATGTGACGTAAGAAAATATTCTTACCTAAAAAGAATATTTTAATAATTTTCGAATTTTTCACCAATATATAATTTTTATCTCTGAACGATTAGTATTCAAGTAGAATTTTTTTACCTATTGTAGTAAAATTAATTTTTCAAGGATCCCATTATTAATAAATTGAAATAATTATATTACTCTTGTATTTATGAATTCAGAAGAACTATAAAGGGTCATTACAATGTATGTTCATTCCAAAAATTATTTCACCACAATAATAATATTAATATCTTATTAGAAATATAAATAATTACCTTATTATATAACCATGAATCCCAAGTAATATCTACACTCATGTATTTAATTGTGTTATTCCAAAATAAAAATTCAGGTTAATTAAAAATATCTAACTAAGGGTAATATATCACTTATTCAAATTAACCATTTCCAAAAATATCACTAATCTCCTCCAAATTCTATAAAATCAAACACATTTGATTGTAAAACTTATGTCCCTAAATAGAATATTTATTTATTCAATTAATGGTTTAAGATAAATTAATTAAATGATTACTAGAATGTCACATAGTCTAGTTATAGTAATCTTAACCTCATGACCCTTTGGTTGTGGGTTGAAGCCCTATGGACTTTCTGGATGAGACTAGTTGTCATTTGAGTTGTGAGATTTGAATTTTATAATCCTAAGGAATCCAGAGTGATAATTGTATTCATAATTCAACATGATCTTATAACATTCTCATGAACATTACGAAAAACATAAAAAAACAGTAGACAATAATTAATATTTTAACCCTCAATGGTTTTCTATATATCTAATTCATTTCCATATAAAAAACTAATTATAATTTAATAAAATTGACTAAATATCGGGCACATATCAAAGATTATATTTTTCATAGTCATGTAATTTTTCAATAAAATTTCACATTTCTATCAAATCACCTTTCTAGTTTGTTATTATTAATTTGAAAATTATAAAAAATACTTATTTAAAACATATTGTTGAGATATTCTTATATTTATAATGATACCATTAATAATAAATATTCAATAACAAGATTTTCAAATTCCAAAACCTCAATACATCAGTAATTCAACAACAATGATTATCATAACATAGGCCCATCGTAATTAATCATTGTATTAGGCTTTGACTAAAATAATGAACATTTTCTCCACATCAAATACATTGAACTATTAGAATTGGAATAGATTGAGTTGAATATCAATGGGACCTAAAAATAGACTCTTAATTTTCTTACAGAAATTGGCTTTGTTCTGACCTTTTTTCCACATATATAGTATCTTCCATTTCATTCAAGAAAACATCCAGAGAGACTCTTCCCACACTATTGGAATATATCAAATTGAATATTCTTTTCAAAATCATCTTTAACAAATGATCATCCATGAGACACCATCATTATATTCAATGATAAGTTTGGAAGCTCAATTAGGTTATAGTTTTTATTTATAATTTGAGATAGTTCCATTGGAATGAAAATTGGATTTTGAATTTTCATATCCATTAGGATAGACATATCATTATAAAATTCATTATTTTTTTCATTTTTTTGATGGAATTAATTCTTATATTTCATTTAATTATCTAAATAATGAATAAATGATAAGGTAATAAATTTTATAACAAATGTATAAAAGGAATGATAATAAAATTGGACGATTAATATATAAATGAATAGTATATCATGACTTGTTAATCTCTTGGTTTTAATAATTTTAATCAATGATAATATTTACCAAATCATTTGTAACCAAAAAATTAATTCAATTCCTTAATAATGGTTCATAAAGAGGTTTTGAATTTACAAAGCATATTCCCCAGGAGTTTCAAAATTGGTGTGCAGGTAGTCCCATTTTAATGCACCTAATGATGACAAGGACCAACTAAGTGCACTATTTTCAATGTTATCAACTGCTGATAATTTTTTTCTAGAAACACATTAATGATTAGTACCTATATAGAGGTTCAATTTATAAAAAGTCACTAATTCTATTTTTCAAACATATTCGATGATATTTTCTTACAATTAAAATTACCCTAGGACATATAACTTGTCTACTAATTAATATTTTGTGTTGCTCATTTCCAAAGGTTTACAAAAAAATTTCTCTATTACCAATAATATTTACATATGACTTTAACACATAGTATTCAATGATTTTAAACATAAACATACAATAATTAAAAAACAAATATCATGATACACAATGTTATTAGAATACTAGGTTCATAATATATCAATATGAGACAAAAATAAAAAGTTATTATTTTATTTCCCATAATGATATCTTAAATCATTTCAATATCAAATCCTGCATGAGAAAGCCTGAGGAATACATTGATAATTGGGACGATCTATAAAGATGAGTGGGTGAATAGACATGATAAAGAAGCATAACGTCTGAGTAAAAAGTATAAAATAATATCAAAAACATTGAAAGAAAATGAGAAATGACACGGGATGGTAACATATAGAAGACAATATCATAAGATTATGCAATAAAAGAAAATATGGAGAAATATATATAATTAAAAACATCATTCAAGGAAAAATACATAGTTCATATCACATTATGGACCAAACTCTATAATGAATATGTTAATTCATAATACAATAAATAAAGCATAATGAGACTAAATCCTTATCTAATGCATTGGAGTTATTTATGGGTGCAACTATTATAGAATTTTAATGATTGTGTGAACCATAATAAGAGACTAATCATACGGATTAAACAAAATAACTACCCATCGAGTGAAATGTTTTATTTAATATTGTCTTATATCACAACCCAAGGAAATTTTGTAATGAATGAATTTGGGATATGAACATAATGAATACATTACACAATAAATGTAAGAAAGAATAATATAAACATATAGGTATGATAGATATATCAAAAATTTATTATAAATCCAAATCACCAAAGGTAGTCATCATTTATGAAATTGCCATTAAAATATTACATGGAATATTTCATAAGGAAAATACTCGTTTCCTAGGGAAATGAAATAATGAAAATATAAAATATTCCAAAAAAATATAGGAATAATTTTCATTAAAAGAAAACCATGATACATTATAATGTATGATTCAATAAAATCAGTTTTCATGAAAATGGGTAATTCTATATATGTTTTATAAGTAAAAATCAATCCATCAACACTATTGTAAAAATGACAAAATATACCCCTTCTAAAAAATATTCCAATCAAAGCATTTAATGAAATGGAAGAAATACATAAAATTTCAAATAACAATGAATTTAGATATTTTAAAAAACGTTATTTATAAATTTTGTAGAAAAAACGGATATGGAAGAAAATTAATTTTCAATAGAATAGAGAAATAAATTTATCTATAAAAAATATTTTATCTATCATTTTAAATACAAAAGTGAAGAAAATGGACCTATAAAAAAATTCATTAATTGAATGAGGGGAGAAAATATATTGGGTTTAATAAATAAATATCAAAATACCCTTTCAAGGGATACATAAATATAATCAATCTATAATAATGTTGGTATTGTAAAATAAAGCATTTCCACTTTGGTATCCTTAGAATATTAAACCCAATGAAACTAGTAATATAAAATGAAACAACAATTCCCATGAAAATAAATACCATCCTGATATAACATATCTATTTTTTAGTATATTCTTCATTGAAAAGAAGCATTGAATATGAAATATGTCTTACTGAAATAAAAGTTAGATGATAAATTACTTTTCTCGAGTTTAGACTTCTCATTTATATCTATTATATCTAGTATATTTTTTTTGTCAATTATTTTTTTATGAATAACCATTTCCAGGTAAAATTCCTTAATCATCAACCATTTAATTAGTTTATTTTGTTTCGAATTTAATTACATATTTATTTATTTCCACGTCAGGTGTTTTGGATATGTTAGGTTCAAAATTTAAAAATAGAATTGCTGTCTTGTGATTAGGGAAAGTGTCCTTGAAACAACATATCAAAAATAATAAAAATTAAATAAATATAATTATAATAAAACAAATATACGTATAAAAATAACCTTGAATTATTGTAATGGGAATTGAAGTACATTATAATCATGGAGATCGTAGGACATATATATGTATAAGTAACGTTATAATATATCAATGACCATGATTGAAAAAAGATAATTGTTATTTTATCATTATATATTTATAATTATATCCTCAATAAAATATTATTTATTAATATTAATTTACATATTCCATCAATTTTATAGAATAATAAAAATATAATAACACCAATTCATGAGGCGGTAGTCCTCCGAACACACGAATGATATTGTCATTTTTCATAGGATGGTAATATAAGATGTTATATAATATATTATTTATAAATAATTATTATAATATTTCTAATATCGCATAAAAATGTTAAATAAATCAAATTGAACATCATGGAGTTGAAATTGTGGATAATGAATTAAATTGGTTCATGAGGAGGTATTCCACTGTACAGAGAAATGATGGTTTCATTTCCAATTTGATGATATTTTAGAGGGATTTTGTTTATTAAATTAAAATTATAACATCCTAGTATTCTTCATATTATGATGATATTATATCATTATTATTTTCCATGTTGTTAACAAGGTGTAAAAAAAACCATGATGTTCAGTTATTAATGATACAACTTCTTTGGACCACCTCACTTAGATTATACCTAAAGCCTTCCTAAATATTATTAATGAAAAAAATGTGATCTAGTACATTATGAGGGAAATTATGAACGCATATCGATAGGTTTTTCTTAAATAAAACTATTTATAATTTTATAATTATGGAAAATATGTGCCATTTTATTAGTGAGAGGGATTAATATTTCTCAAAATATCCAAAACTATTCAACAATATTAGTTCACTATTAATACAAGTTAGAATATATTTATAATTAATGTATTTTTAAGGGAAAATTGTGAAAAAAAATCAAAAATAAATATAGATACATGGTTTAAACTTGTTATACCTTTACCTCTTTTATTTAATAAGAAACTACAATTCTTTCTATAGTAACTTTGGTAATAGTTTTTTTAATATTTTTCTTATTTATCTAAATATAATTTTGTATATATTATATTGTATTAATTATTTTTATTCCTAATATGTGATAACTTTTCTCCAATTAAATTCACCAATGTTTAATTATTTAATGTAGAATTAAACAAAACAGAAGTAATGAAAAGCAATTTTTCAAGAAATCTATTTTTCAAACATAAGATGACCATATATTAAGTATATGACCTATAATAATAGTTATAGTATTGTAAATTAATATAAATAGATAAATAATATAAATTTCTTATTTAAATTAATAATTATTAGGGGAAATTTTAATTAAATATCATGGATGGACTTTATTCTCTTAAAACAATTTGGAGAAAACTGTGTTTTACATAGAAAAAGTAACTTATAAAAAAATCATGAAAATTGATGGGTTAAATGAAACATAATAAGCTATTATGTATAAATTTTTTAATATTTCAATTTAATGTTCAGAAAAAAATGTAATATAACATATAAATTATATAATTTAATGAAATGAATTAATCATATTTCAAAAGTCTGTAATTTTCACTATTCATTGAAAAATAATATATTTCAGAGAAATCCCCAAATTCCACCCAAAGTTAATTGTGTTATTTTCATTTAGAAAAAATTTAATTTTATAAAACAAAATTTCTAAATGTTACAAAAATTTTCTTTAATATTTTTTCACAAAGAGTTATAAAACAAATTACTGAAGGGGGAATATTTTTTGATGTATACAATTTATTTTTTTAAAGAAGAATAATTAATTATATATAATATATCAAGATATTTATATAGATTATATTATTTATATATTCATATATATCATAAATTCATTAATATTACAAGTATCCAACAATTTAATTTGCATGTTATAATAATCTCATAAAATAATGATTTTTTAATATAATATCATGGTTTGATTAACTCGGTGTAGTGTGTTTTATATGATATCAATCATAAAATTGATTTTAAAAACTAGGTTTTTGATATAATAACCATCACAACATTACATGTATCAAAAATTCTTTTATTCTCACAAGATCAATATTTTTTTGCATAGAGAATCCTTATAGACAAAACCCAGATGTAATAATGAAAATATTATATCTTTAAACATTCACTAAATTCATATTAAGCTGTAAAATTACCATATTTAGATAATATAAAAATTTAATACCTTGTGGGAAAATTATTTCATTCATATATGAAAATTACCACAATCTTTATTCCAAGGAGGATGATATCAGGGAAAAATTCTCTTCGGAAGTGGTTAAATGGAAAAAAGTACTTGTATGTGTAATATGTGTATTCCATTCAAATAAAATAGTTCATGATCTCAACCTACTATCAAGATTGTATTAAAAAATTGAAATCATTATTTTATCTGTTATAATTTATTATTTTTAATGCCTTAATGACCAGATTATCAAAATAATAATTTAGGATACCCAAAATGTTGGAATGGAAATTTATTCAAAATATGTAATTAGAAATAACATAATTTAGATACAATTAATACAATGTCATATATATTATGAATAATTATTACAAAATATTATATATTCATCTTTATAATTCATTTAATTAAAAAATATTATTCATTTACTGGAAAATTGTTTTTTTAAAATTTGATTAATCTTTTTTAAAATAATTATTTAGTTTTTTATAGTTTTCTTTTCTAGAAGAAACATTACATGTTAATAGACAAAATTAATTTCAATTTTTTATAACCCATGAAGAAATATTGTGTCTAATATAATGATTAATGCAACCACATCCAATTTATAATAGAAATCATCTTCGAACACCCTCAATATGTATAATTTATATCATTATTTTTAAAATTCTCCTAGTGGTGAAAAATAACCCATTCCAATTAAAAATAAATATTTTATTTAAAAGGAATTAATCTAAAATCCAATAATTTTTAAATTATATCGATCCAATAAATAAAGGAAAATTTTGAGAATACATTTATTTTTGTAAGAATCCTCATCACAAGTAAGTCTGATACAATAAAATCTTAATACCATCATATTTAGAATGAAATAATTTCAAATGATTTTTAATCAATAAAATTTTAGGGAATAATTATTAAATAACTAATATAAAAAATTCATAAAATAAATAAAAATTATTCACTTCATAAAATAAAAAATCATCTCAATCAATGTATAAGGATTAAGAAGCATTAAAAATTATCGGTTTGGATATTCCAATGCACCATGAAAACATTGATAAATAAACTAAAAAAGTATTTTAACAAGTACTAAAATAGTTTATTAATTTAATATTTTTTATATAAACATGATTTTTTTATATTATTAATATATATTCATTCATAATTAATAGTATTGACACAAAAAAACCTAATAAAACTACTAAAAACTCATTTTGGTTATTAAATAGTAATTCAGTATATTTAAATAATGATATGATATAATAAAAATTAATTTTAAAACATGATTTATATTTAAAATATGTATATTCAATCAAATAATAATTTTCTCATTATTTTAATTTTTTTAGTGTCAAATTATGTTGTCTATATACATTTATCATTTAAAACGCATGGTTAAAAAACCTTATATAAATAAAATCATAATCAGAATGTTTAGGAATCCTACCGTGAAATCAATGAAATTAAAAAAAATCAAAGATTTTTAGTTAAATGAAATAAAATCAATCAATTTCATTAATCAATTAAAAATACAGAATGAATATATATTTTACATAAAAAACAATTCCTCAAATATAAGAATGAGACTGAAAAAAACTATTTTTTACCTAATTCGTGCTGTGATGATACCAATGTAGTATAGAAACAAAAACATAATATCAAATGAAACAATATATTAATATAGAATATAATGATTAAATTTATACATATGAGGTGAAATAGATATTTATGATATAAAATATGTGGGGGCATCGCTACTCCCTTGGAATAAAAGAGGATACAATAAAAAAATATAATTTTATATTATTGTTTTATACATTAATTTTTTATAAGGTCTATTTCCCATACAAAGTACAAATGAATGGTTTTAAATTATTATATGGTTGTATAAAATTCAACTCACACAACACTCATATACTTTAACCAAATAATATTCCACTCCCAACATATTTAAAAAAATTAATAATAATAATAATAAGTTCGTATATATAAACTTATAAAAATATTAGTTATAATAATATTACTATTATTATAATAGATAAATATTATTAATGAATGTTTAATATATATTTTATAAATCCATCATAATAATAAAATAACATAAATATTAAAATTAATATTTTATTTTTTTACATGTCCAAATCTTGACTAATTATGAATATAACAGTAATCACATAACATTATTTTTTTATATTTTATTTAATTATTTAACATTATTGTAAATTTTTCAAATATCAATGTTTTTTCATCCATGAAATGTAACTATGAAGTTATTTCATTTGAATGTCTTGAAAATATCTTCAAGTAGATCAATAATCTGCTGATTGCATTTTTTAATAGAGATCCTTCTCTCTATTAGACAATAGGGAATCGTTCCTCTCAGTATCTTCTTATTCACCATATTTGGGGACCATTACATTCTTATACATTCTAATCTATCTAAAATTATTAGGTTCTCACCTTCTCATTATTTCCATCACCTTCATCTGAGATGCATCTATATTTCATCTATGGTTTTTTGTCATGATATTTCAAACAAATATTTTTCTATTTTCATTTTGGTTTGTAATTCCACATCATTACATAGAACCTGACAGTTGATACAACTGCTATTGTCCCCTAAATCTTTATCATAAAACATCATCTGAGTTTTTCATAATAGACCAATGGTGGTATGTGTTATTTTGGTAGCATTTCACAACAGCTCTTCCACAATGGATCATTTTACCTACCATGCTATTGATACTATGGTTTTTGTACTTGAAAACAATTCATTTTAGAATGATTGAGTGTATGGTGGCTTGGGATATTTGTGGGGGATTTTTTTGGTTTCAGTGGTACATTTTTGCTGGTTTTGTCCATTGTTATAGTTGTCAGTTGAACCGAATGGTCTAGTGGTTGTATAATGATCAATCCTCGTCGATGGAATTTTCTACAGGTTCATGGAATGTCTCAATAGGTCATGAATATTTATTTACTGATTATATTATTTCATCTTGATTGTTTCTATCAAAAAATTTATAGGGCCCAACAAAGTGGTTTGTGGTCTTGTAAAAGGTCACCACTCTCTTTTAAGGATGTCCCCCTCTAAACTCTTCTCTTTATTTCTATTCATCCTTGACAATCCATGTTTACTAAAGTGATGGTTCTTGTTGAGGTGTTGGTTTGGTTGAGATTGAGTGGTAGTTTGTGTTTATGGACGAATGATCTTAAAGATAGTGTTTTTTTAGGTATTGGTTTGGAGGATCCAGTTTTCACCCACGACATTGCAGTTTGTTCTAGTTATCTTTGTAATATATTCTGTTCGTGATTCTTAATGGTTGGGGATATCTGATGATGGGTATTTGTTTCGTGAAGGTGATGGTTGTTTTTTATGGATTTGTTTTTTGTTTTTTCGGTCTATAAAGATTTTTCATTGATCATATGTAGGGACCTCATTGGCAATGTTGTGTGGAAGATGATGATTTTAAATGGTTGGAACGGTGTGCATCTTAAGGTGGGTCCTAATAAATAGTGATTATTTATTCTATTTGGGTATTTGATTTTGAATATGAATACTATTGAGTGAGTATAAGAGATGTTTTCCTCTTTATTTATTTTGGTATGGTGTAAGTTGTGGGGTTCCCAATCAACCATAAAAGTAATTTTATTCATAAAATGAAAAATTGGATATAGAGAGAGGACATATTTTCATGTTCTCTTTATCATAAACCATTTAAAATAAAACATAAATTATAATTATAAATATAATTTTAATATTAATGAATTTAATAATTAATCTGGAAAATTTAGATATTTTAAAACAAGATTAAAAATGAAATTAGAATAATATAAATTTTTATACTAATAATTTACATGAAAAATTTCATAATTCCAAAATAGTTTGTCAAAAAACTAATAACACATTACATATATTCTTCATGGTTAGTTGATAGAATATTCATTTAATAGAATATAATGATTCCCTATAACCATATCAATTCAATTTAATCATAGTATTGGTTATGTTTAAATTATCCCTCATCATCTCAAATTGAAATCATTTTCCCCAAATCGATTTAAAAAAATTATATGCCTCTTTAATTTATATTGATATTGCAGTAAACCCCTAATAAAACATTCTACATTATAAAATATAATTTAAATATTTCTACTAATTTACTGCAAATATGAAATCAAATATTAAAAGTTTCAAAAACGACCCATAAAAACCATCATGAAATATAATTTTTTGGTTTCAATTTTACACTTGTCATATATAAAAAATATAATAAAAAATTATATAAAAAATTATACTTTTTCAACTCAAGTATACATATAATAAGTAACAAAATTTTCATCTTTTCTATCTCATTACGTGACCTTAGACTTCCACTTAATAAACTATTGTAAAAAATAATTTTCATACTCATATTTATATTTATTTTAGTTCCTGGTAACAACCATCATTAATTACAAAAACAAAAAATATTATTTCATCTTTTATATTCGAATTATCCATTCATCATTAATGAATTATATAATTAGGGGAAAACAATAAATATTATAGTGAATTTTATTTTTACCATATATATATTTTTTACAATATAAGAAACTATATGGTTCAATATAATTATTCATCATATACAATAAATACTTCTTTGTGTGTTATCATTCTAAATTTTTCACTCTTTTATCATTATTTCATTACTAGTACAATGAAAAAGGTAACAATGGCTGATCTATAATTCTAAGTATTGGAAAACATAAAACTAATGAGATCATATCATAAAAATTCCAAAAACATGGATTTAATATGTAAAAAATATGAATACATAAATAGATACATCCAATAAAATTTTATATCAATTAAAATAAATAAAAAAATGTATAAATATAATAATGATCTCATACCAATGGAATTCATATCATAGGACATCAAAATTTGTTTTTAAGGACTATTTCTATAACAATATCTTATTATATGGAGATATATATTAAAAAACAATACATGTTTAGTCTCAATAGACAAAATGATACATAGAGGATTTATTTGAATTTAGGCCATATCAATCAAAAAAAATAGTAAAATTAGTTCTCCATAATAGTCAATACGACTTTTTATACTCATAACATGGGAACGACTGATTATATAAAACACATATATCATAAAATCAATGAAATTGATTGTCAATATATTGTCGCCCTATGTTAGTTTTCAATAATTAAAATGAATATAAACACATTACAGGTGTTAAAAATTGATAACATGGTAATAACCCATCACGATAAATAAGGTTTATTATCAAATAACATATAGTGAATTTTATAATATTACTATCTATTGGAATAAAAATTAAGACATGAAAATAATTTTACCCATATCAACAGAATATATAAACCATATATATAAATAATTTTTTCGGATTGAAAATAAAATAAACAAACAATAAAAGGGATTAATACAAAAATAGTTTGATCCAGTGAGTACAATACTAGAAATGATATTATATATATATATTATGGTAAAATTAAGGAATCATAAACCCCATGTTGGATAAAATTTTTGAAATCGATATTTGAAATGGAATATTAAACAAAAAGCATCGTTAAATAATCTTTTTAACATTGAGGTAAAATATTTTTTTACATGTTTTATGCAATGGTAACTATTGAAAAATAGATGTGAATGATTTATATTTTTTTAAATATTCTCTAAAATGTATCCTTGACTGGTCATTAAGTTTATATCATGGAAATGTGTAGTGCAGTTCAAATAATATATATGTGAAATAAAAAATCATTTTTATAAATTTTAAAATACAATTGTTTGGAAAATCACTTTGTTAGAAGAGTATCCATGAAATAATTTTTTAAAAAAAAATTATTTGAAAGAGAGTATTCTAATTTTCCATACAACAAAATATTAGGTTTGGAAAACATAATAATGGAAGAAATAATTTGATGATGAATCAATATAACACTAGGAATGAAGACATAGGTAATCAATATCCTATTCGAAGAGGGTAGTCCAAGATGATTGGAATATTTGCATTGGTATTATGTGGTAAAAATGTAAAAAAATAGATAAAATAACATAATAAAAATAGAGGAAATAATATAACTATTTCATATGAAATATGATCATGTGAAAGATCATAAATATTTTATTGAAAATTGAGTTAACAAAAAATCATAAAACTGAGGTAACACTTGAGTCAAAAGTCTTCTGAATAAAGTAAAAGAATTTCAAAATGTGAATGCAATGAGTTAAGAATAAATAAAGTATCATATATTAATTTGATATTATATTTATAACACACCATTTTATTTTGATATAATTCATAACATATAACTTGTCATATATTATCATATCTGAGACCAATTAAACCGTTGTAAATTGGGAAATATTTTTATCAATACCCCTGGAATGTGTGGGATAATAATTGAAAAAAAATACAGAGATAAAAAAAATAATTCACTATATGATATATAAAATATATTATTGAAATAGAAAATAAATTAAATAATGTTTATAATACCAAACATGTCAAGAGGATATGAATTTTAGATGACAACATTTACCACAGTCTTGATTCACGCTACACATACATAAAATTTCACCAATAATTAATTTAATCTCATTGAATAAGTAAAAAATTACCTTATCCCCAAATATTTGGTGTTATAACATTTATTTTAAAAAATTATATCTATATATATTAGATATTTTTTAATTTTTTCAATATTGGATGTATGTAATATTTTTCTATTTGAAAATGTTTCATAAAATTTGGGTTAGTATAATTTGATAACAAATATTATATATTTATTTGGTCATATAAGGAATATTAGTCAATTTTCATTGATTTTTTATATTGCTATAAAATCATTTCATGGAATCTTTTTCATGATCCCAAATGTTGAAATTAACATATAGCACGATTCAATGATTATTATGGATCAATGGGTGTTTTCTCAATTGACGAATTACATATTTATAAAAACAAGTCTAGAATAAATATAAAATACTTATTTTAAAATTTATATTATATTTTACTGTTAATTTTGGTCCCATATTCATTCATGATTTAAATTCATAGTGTTATTCTAAGAGTTGTTCAAACACAAAAAAACATGAATATTTCCGCATTTAATGAATGAATATGTGGTTGTTTTTTGTAATACCAATATTCTGAATTAATAATTAAATTATTTACTATTTATTTGTGTTATATATAATAATTTTAATTCTATATAATAATAATTAATGTATATTAAAATTTATAAAATTGTATTGAATGATTATCATCGTAGTACACCTATTTTAGTGATCAAATTAACTATGATCATTTTATGATCATATAATTAACATCTACTAATTTTTTTTATTACCATATCATTATTGATACCAAAAAAATCTTATTTTCCCTTTAATTTCATCATCATGACCATCTAGTTAATGTGGTGATAAAAAGAAAAAATGAAAATCATTCATTAAATAGTGGGAGTTGTCCACATATACACAAGGTTAATGATTTAATTTCCCATTTAATGAATGAAAGGATAAATATGCCTTATTATTTCAAAAAAATAAACATAATATAAATATATTAAATATAGATTAAATATCTATTTTATAATTTCCTTTTATGGTGGTAAATAAAATAAATCATTATATATTGTGGGGGAATATAGAATAAAAATGTTAAATATATAGCCAAAAATGATTTAATTATATAGGTACATGAAAACTATAATTAAAAATTATAATATAAAAGAATAATGATATGTAACATTAATTTATATCTCTATGAACATTGACATTTCTATGGAAGATCCCATGAAATGTATGGAATAAGATAAAATTATGTGACCTGAATCATAATATAGTGAAACTGTAATCCATGAGAAGTAAATTCATATAGGTTTAATGGAAGAGCCCTAATTTTTAGGAATTCATTGATTGGGTTATGAGAGGCCACATTTATATATTTTGAGATTGACAATTTTGAAAATATATCAACTCAATATAAACAACCCACATGATAAAAAATTCATGTGGATCTAAAATTGATATATAATAGTGTGGATAAT
Organism: Viscum album; assembly: GCA_963277665.1. Classification (NCBI taxonomy): domain Eukaryota; kingdom Viridiplantae; phylum Streptophyta; class Magnoliopsida; order Santalales; family Viscaceae; genus Viscum; species Viscum album. Next base: position 818,290,925 of record OY728159.1, read on the forward strand.
ATTTATGGTGAATACAAGTAACATAAACACCATTATTGAATTTTTTTTCATGTGTAAATCCCTTTTTCGATTTAAATTATTAGTTTTAAAAATGTTGTTCATCTAAAATAATTAGTTTTTATTTTATCTAACATAATATCTATTCTAAAAATAATGTTCTCTTTATTAGATAATATGGATGCAATGATTAAAAATTTTAAATATAATAAAATTTATTGAATTTATAAAATTGATGAAATTTTTTTTAAAAAATTAATAATATACTAAAATTAATTTTTGAGAAAATATTACTTATATATTACAATATCAAATATATTATTATAAAATAAAATAATCAATATCATAAATTAAACTATAAAAAATATATTTTATATTATAAATACTTTTCATTGATATAAAATTAATATTATTATTATAATAATTTCCTAAAATTCCTCTTATTTATAAAAAATTCCTTTTTAATTATTCACATAAATATCATTCCTTCAAAAAAAATTATAAAAATATATCTATAGATTATATAATCATTTGTAATCGAAAAATGATATTCATTTTTAAAAATTAATCAAATAATATTTAATAATTATATTTGTAAATAATATCAAAAATATAATGGAAAACTATTCATCTGGGAATATAGATTTTTATAATTTTAACTGTTTTTTGACATATTTCAAATTAATTATTAGTTAATTTATTATTAATATTTTATTTATGTTATCAATGTTATTTATAATTACTTTAATATAATAATATTTTATTTTTGAATTAAGAATCAAATTATTTATGAATATATTTTTAAAGAATAAAATTAATTTAATAATTTTTTTAGATATACTAATTGATTTAATTTATATTAAAAGCTTCTATGATTTTCACACCATTAATATTTCATAAAATATTTACACATATTCATTCATTTTAATTATATGGTACATTTAAATAATCATAATTAATATTTATATATTCAATGAAATTTATCATGAGTTCATTTATGTTCGTTGTTGCTTCTATGGTAAGATATCCAATTCATTATCTTATTTAAAGGTAATAAAATATTTAGATATTAAAGTGTTACATTTTCCCCATAATTAAATTTTTTCCACATAATTTTTATTATTACTCATTGAAAATTGTAGGTGAGGTTACTCTTAACAAAAAAATTAGTTATAACCTATAAAATGATTTCTACCATAATATTAAATGATATATCATGTAACCAATATTTCTGCAAAAAACATTAATCATTAATTAAATCATATACTGTAGTATGTATATAACCTCGTCATATATTCTCTATAAAAAACATATAAAAAAATAATTTTAATATCAATGTTTGTAAAAAAATAGAATTTACATATTCCTCAAAAATATAACTAAATAATTATGCCTTAGATGGTATTAAAAAATTATTCATATGGTTACCCATGAGTTAACATATTTCATAATCGAAAAATTGCAATGATATTCACCAAAATATCCAGAAAATGTAAGCCCCAATATTATCATTTAAATCATACATACAAATTAAAAATTAATCCATATGTTATTATCTCAAAATATAGTGTATATTAATCCTAAGAGTTTCCCAAAAGTCAAACACATGTTATTTAATAGTCATCTCCAAAATATAACCTTTCCATGAAAAAGATCTCAATTTTATCGATAACGTTTAATATGTGATTGAAATAACATAATAAAAAAAATTGATAAAAAAATCAGTATATGTTTCACTAAATCCTAAATAAATTTGAATATTCGATAATTTCATCAATTAATATCCCTAAAAATGATAATTTAAATGTATTTTAACATTTAATTTATATTATAATATCAATCTCACTACCATATATAACATGAGTAAACTCACTTTTTCAATCGTAGAATGAAGATACTGATAATATCATCAGTTTACATATTCTACCTTATTATGTTACATGACATAGTGGTTTTTAGGTATATAAAATTACCTACTTAATTTTATTGATCCTATTTCAAACAATTAAAAAATAGAAAATAATTATTAATAAAATTAAAATAAATTGTCATATGAATATTAAAACAAAATAATATGAATTATATATATATTAATTAGTTTGTCAATCTGAAACACAAAGCTCTATCAAAATTTATTTATTCTAGGTTCTCTTTTACTTTTTAACCATATAAAAATGTAATTATGAAATAAATTCATTAAATACATCATATAGAGATTACGATTGAGCATGTTATATCCCTCATTAGTTTCTATCCATGTGTGCAGACTTAGTCCCACTTACCGTGAGCCATATAGAAGATTAATTCAATTAACAATCATCATTTTTAGGGTAATAACTCATAGATGCATATGTGCCAAAACCATATCCAAGTAAATGTATCAATATTGAAATGTAATTTCATGGAAATAAAAATACTCAAGACAGTACCAAAACATTAGGATTCCATCCTATATATATATATTATTTATTAGGATATATAATATTTCACTCTTATCCTAATCCCCCAAAAATGTGATTTATTTATTTAACATTAAATAAAAAACTACCCCAATGGGTTATCTATTATGACCTAATAAAACATATAAATCCTTAAATTACTTTGAATTAACATATTTGTCTCTAAATATATCTGGACCATTATCTTGATACATATTGTGATGCCCCTGAAATGTGATCACATATTTAGGCCCATAAACTAATTAATTACCTTATTTCATCGATTTTATTTGTAAAATCCAATATAAATCCATCCTTCATAAAAAATCATAAATAATTGTTGTATCTTACACATTATTACGATATTTTTTAGATTATATATTTTTAGAATTATTAATATTGAAAAACATAAATTTCCTATTTTTTTATCAAATGGATATTTTTTCAATATATAAGATAGTATTAATTTCATGATAATCATCAGAATGAACCATAAATTCTTCCACCCATGTTATCCTTTAAAACATGTCATTTGTACTGTAATTTTTAAACAAATATATGGATATCAATAATATAAATTTGGGTATAATAAAATGAATAATATGAAGAATCAATAAAATGATGTGAAATCCATTATTCAATACATTATAAAGTTATAGGGAAAGGTATATACCAATTCCCAATTTCCCCTCAGGATGATTGTTAATGTATTGAGAGGATATATAACTCATAGACCCACAATTCACTTGATTATGTATAGTTTATTCAAAATATGGTAAAAAATATTGTTCATTAAATTCTCAATGGATACTCTTTTTGAATAAAACATGTATATTTGTATAATCAATGATATGAAATTCCAATTTTTAATGAAAATACCATTGAATTAAATAATGAACGTGAATATATACAATATTTATCATGTTAAATAATGATATTTCATGGTCAAAAAGTATCTAGAGAAAGAAGGTGAATGGTATGACAATACATATATAACATTCCAATAATCATACCCATTAGAAAAAATGCATGAAATATAAATAATTATTATTATTTCCATAGGATACCAAGATGATTACACATATAAAGAAATGTGGTGGATTTTCTCAAAAGAACATAAATGAAATGAACAAAGTTAAATGCAGATGCATGTTGACACAAATGAAAAACATACTTGAAAAAAGAACGATTCAACATGTATCAAAATAGGAATAAAATATTGAATATTTTTAAAATGTGAGTTCAATAAACCAAATGATAATATTTAACAATATAAATTTAGATACACATTTTATCATTTTAATATTATTGTATATTTCTATTTATATTTTTTAATCTAGTCATTAAGACATCATGCGATTCTGAGGACCATTGTGGATGTAATAAATATTATTAAAATATTAAATATATTTTATATTTTTGTAGAAATGTTTATTAATTAAAATGTGATATATTCTAAATGGAATATCATATATAAAATATGGGAACATATTTGAGTCTGAAATAATAATTTTACATTAGAAATAACATAAAATAGGTTTGTGTGATATATTTAGGTAAAAGAAGATGTTGCTGGGTTAGATTAGTTAAATAAACAAAATAATTTTTTAATTAAAATTAATTGAAAAAATTTAGAACAACTCTATAAAAACATTATTATGGATGATCACACGAGTAATTACTAATACCCTAGAATTGTTGATATGAGTTAATTCTATATTATCCTTATAGAATCAGAATAAGACAACCCTAAACAATCAGATCTATGAGGATTGAGTTGAAATGAATGAAAAGATTCATATTATATGTTGGAAGGTATTTCCCTTATCTAATAATATTACAAATTGAGAATTGAACCCTCAATTAATGCATTCATTCAAAATTTATTTAATACCTTTAGCATGATCATCATTTTATGAGATCTCCATCAATTTCACAACATTTTATGAACTCATGTACCTGTTTATTAAATATTTTCTTTTCTCTCACTACAATATTATTTTTATTTATTTTTTCCCAAGATAGCCTCACAAAATATTGTTTCACCATTTTTATTTATAATGTCACTCAACAATTCTTTATGTTCATAATAAATTGGATAAAATGGTCTCTTTTAGACATTGTAATGTGGGGATGAGCCAGACCGAACCCCGTGATTCATGACATATTCAGTGCGATGAATAGATTTCTGATAAAGGATAGTTTTAAGGTGGATAGTGGGATTTGTGAGAATCCACCATGAAAAAATAATTTCAATATGTGTGAAGGGTAACTAGAGACACATTTTGTGTGTCCAGGAGATTAAAGAACCTTGAAAAAATACTTTCTTCGAACAAATGATGACATGAAATTAGGGTTCATGACCCCTGCTTCCAATTAAAGTGATTAGGTGGTGATATCTGAGGAGGTGAGTCCAGATTTTGAAAACGGTATGATGATCATGCATTCAGTGAAAAAATGACTACACAGAATTTACTGTGATGAACACAAGATGAGTATTTCCACTTTTCTTATAGAGCTTGGGGTTTTAGAAAATAACAGATGACAAAACATGTCACCAGGATAGATTTCATGTTCTTATCCCTTATTAGACATACCTCTTGTATAGAACACACATGTAGAACTCTATAATGTCTTTACCCCATAATCCTTGTTCTGATGCATTATTTTATTACATCATAATGATTAAATAGAATCAATCCTATTGGACCAATAAAATAAAGTTTCTATTAAATATATATTACATACCTGATAACCATAGTAATTCATGAAATATAAATTAAAACATGAATCATAATAAAAAGAAATAAACTACATCCTTGAAGGATTATTCCAATATTTATTCTTCTTAAGCTGAAGAAAGAAAAAATATTACCGGCGAGATCAAATTCATTGTACGAGTAAGTTAATTAAAAGAAATAATGAATCAATGAGAATAAATCAATTGTCAAAGGAAAATAAATACTGGCAGATTAAATTCATATAACAGGATAAAGAGAAATCAATATGGAAAGGTAATGAAATAAAACACATGACATATATTAAATAAATATATAATTTTAATTCATCCATAGATTTGTAGACACAGAATCTCATGTATAAGTAATATATGAATCTATATGAATGAAATGAATAATTATTGATCATTATGTGTAAGTCACAATAAAAACTTTTTTGTCCAGAACATTTACATGATTTTTTAAAACTAATTACAGAATTCATTTTAATATGGCTAACTTATTTTTCTCATGATAACATGTCGATGCTTCAATGGTTTATATAATATCCTAACCCAACCCATAATTACTAGTCTAATGAATTCCTCCTATAAATTAATTAAGTAAATAATAAGCCACAGAAAATAACGATATTGAATTGATAATAATGATTTATCAATATTTACTTAGTATAGGATAAGTAATAACATTTTTGTTTATATCGATTAATGGAAATATCCTTGAAGGATCATTAATATATTTTTGAGGAAGATAATCTTTAAACATTCGAATGTGTCCCATACCACTTTGAAGTATTTACGTCATAATAAACTATGGCATAATAACATTACATGAAATTTATAATTTCATTAGGAAAATTATATTCATGATATAACAAGTAAAATAGAATTATATACATGATATAATATAGGATTGGTTCATAACAAAAAATAAGTCTTAATGGAATATAAATTGAGTCAAAATATCATACCATATCTTTCCCATTGTTGTGCAGGATTTATTCAACTATATATTTATTTAAAATATGTTACTAAATTATAATAGAATAATAATTATTGTTATAATATCACATATTAGCTTTTTTATAATATTTTATTACCCATTTGTTAACACAATTTCATAATTTCAACTAGTTTGGGTGATCATTGCCAAGTTTTCTCATGTTTTGACTTATCATTTGTTGTTACTATTAATTAGATAATAATTTTATCTTATCCAAAATGAAATATATGACATATTTTTCGTATATATTCATTATATTTTTATTTATAATGATCTGTAATATTTTGATATAATAAATAATGTGCACTGTTCAGGGATATGGTTGGACATACGTATACATAAACACTACCTCTATTTTAATATTGAATTAAAATAAGGAAACATAAATTAATATTATGTATAAAATTAATACAATTTCATATTTATGTAATATTTGATACATAAGTTTATTAAATCAATACATAATATGTATCATGTATAGAAATAATGAGTCACATCCCATTATGTAGGTGGTAGTAAATGATTCTACAAACAACGTTCTCATTTTTTAAAAATTGGAATATTTTGAATTATTTGTTTTAATATAATTACAAAATAAAAATAGTTTTTATAAATTTAAAATTTATAATGTATACTTTTATTTTCCATCGTAACCACAACCATGAGAGTTGGTATACTATGAACAATTAATCAACATTTCAAGATGTTGTATTTTGTAGATTACATATATATTATGTTTGTTACCCATTAGATTTGAGTTTGTGTATGTGTGAGTCAAAAAATTGACATAAAACATAATTGTATATTGAGGAGAAATTTTATGTTATATAATAATGGAATAAGAATATTTAATGTGAGGGTAATGGACATTAAATAAAGGGCTTAAAGAAAGATGATACATTTGAATCGTGAAACTCCTTTTAGATTATACCAGAAGGCTTCCTTATTGGGAATTATTCAGATAGGTAGGCCCATAAGGCCGAGGGGAGGGATTTTGGGATACTATTTGGGAATATAATGAAAAATACATTTTATCTTGAGGGGTGTAAGGATGTTGTAGAGTGATTTTCTTTTTATAGGGACGGGGGAGAAAAACTCTTGTAAATACAAAATGGAATTTAGTAAAGTGAAGTCTAAATTTCATATTTTTCCCAAAAATGAAAATATAATTATGTAAGGGTAAATATTGGATGACAAAAACATTCAACAAACAAAAATATATTCATTTTAAAAATTTGGTTATTTGACATCTATGATTCCCTAATTTTATAAAAAAAATTATTAAAATATCTAGTATTATAACCTAAAAAATTTATTATTAACACTAGAATAAAGTGAGATTTAATAGAATGTATATATCCATAGATTAATTAATATTATATACAATTTATATAATAAAAATCCTTTTTTGGATTTTAATTTTAAAATATGCACATGTGACGCGCTAAAAAACTACTTAAACCAGACCACGTAACAATATTTTTATAGTATAAATGAAAATCAGGTAATTATAAATGATAAAATTATCCATTAATTGAAAATATTTTATATTATTTAAAACTAAAAAATAACATGGAAGAATTTTTTATTTTTATTATTTTTAAATAATTAAATAAAATATATGTTATTATAAAATAAAAATATTGTTAATTTTGACATTATTTATTTAATATTAAATTAAAAATATCTTCAAAATATTTCAATTCAAATATATTAAATTTAAATTGTGAATCCTGATATAATTATTTATAATTATAATTAAATACTATATATTAATCAACATACATATATTATAATATTTATAAGAACATTTATTTTGTTTAATTAGTAATTAAATGATTACAACATTGTTGTTTCTTAACCATTTTATTTGACTATATAATCTTTAAAAAAATTAGGATAAATTATTTTGATAACATTAAACCAGTTATCATTCAAAATAAAATGTATAACTATAAAATGTTATTCTTTTTTATATATTTCTGTGTTTTATAAATGTTAATGTTCAGGAAAGTACCCATTTATAATATTTCTTTACATAAATATTTATGTAGTTCACTTCAATTAAAAATATTCCAATAACCCATATAATTTAAACCAATTGAGTATGTTGTTTAAATACATGTATTCAATTCTTTTTGGAAATTATTATTGGGAGTTTTGGCCCTTAAGGATACGGTTTAGTCCTTTGTCAAAATTATTTTTTCATATTCTATGAAAAAAAAATTTATAAATATTAGTTATATTTTTGGTCAAAAGATATTTAATATTTTCATACCACTATTAGTAGACATACAAAAACAGTGTAATTCAATTTTTCAAAATCAAAATCGTAGAAGTGGGAAAATTTAGATTAATGCTAATCTCGCAGATGTGGTTAGAAAACAGGTTTGTAATGTAAAATTGTTCAAATGTTCAATATGTTTTTATTTCAAATTTTACGATGAAAATGATTCCTGTGAAATAAATTTTGTTAATATAATTATAATTTATCAATTTTTACATAAAATTATAAAAAAAAACTAAAATTATTAATTATATAAATGAAAATGAATTTTTTAACTAAAATGAAGTATTTTTAAGTATTCATAAATAAATGATACTTTTGAGAAAATAAAAAACCCATACCCTAAGATAATTTTTATATTACAAGTAAATAATTGATGTTTATTTTTTAAAATAAAATTTAAATTTTTTGGAATTTTAATATTTAAAAATTGAGCCACTAAAATTAATTATGACTCGGTCTTGTATGCATGATAATCTTTTGTTTTGTATACCAAATATTTACAGAGATTTTCACAGAAATAAATATAACAAGCAAAATGTTTTATTTTTAATGTAAAAAATTTTATCATATTGGTATGTTACATTCTTCCCAAATTAATTAAAATACATCAAAAAAATTTAAACATGACCTGATTAATCATGTGTTTGAAATTTGAAAATTAACTATTTTTGAAAAACCCACATCATAAATTTGGTTAATAACACATATTTTTTACAAAAGATAATGGAAATCATAATTTTCATGTAACTATGGTCTAAAATAGGTGAACATAGTTGGGAAATGAAAATGGGTATAGATTAGAATAATATATCAATCTTGTTCTGATAGAGAGTGCAAAAGAATATGGCCAGGAGAAAGTTAAGAATCAAAAGGGAATAAATCTGCGATGATAAAAGTGGATATTTGAATCATTGGAAATGAATGTAATAAGATAACATTTATTTTTATAATATCAATTTTCCTATATTTTAGTAATTTTGTTACTCTCGATGAAAATAAGTAAATTCAGATACTTGGAATGTATTTATAAAAACAATGATATCCTTTGGTCATGCCTTTAACTATTTATACATATTATCTTAGAACAAGATTCATTATATAGTGATTTAATACCACATAATTGTTTAGAGAAGATGGCACGATCATTGGTCCTGATTGTTGGGTGTTTGTGCTACTGGAAAGCCTGTAATAAAGTGATATTCTATGTTCTAAAATAAGGGAGGTCCTTAATTTTGCAAAAAAAAATCTTATTGATATGGTCACCCTTCTCAAGGATTGGAATGAAGACCACTCCCTACAGTTGTAGCAGGCATTTTTCAACCTAGATCTTCCCTTTGATGGTATTCGAAGGAAGTGGCTAACAAGGTGTCCCACAACAAATGGTTTATACTCAAACACTAATTTCTCATACATCTCAAGAACCTTGGGATGAGGAGGTGTGATTTGTTACTAGGGAGGGAGTGTGATCCTTGGATTCATGGCCTATTTGAAAAATGAAAATGCACTTATGGTGGATTCATAGGCACTTCTAACTAGGCTCAATCTATGTAATCATAAAAATATAACCATCTCCAACAGGGATAATGACCCTAGGATTATCCATTACTCCCTTCTAGACAAAGGCTCCATCCACTAGTCAGTCGAGTACACCATTATGAGTGGTAAAGAACACTTGAGGATTATCATTCAAGGAACCCACACGTGGAGGGAGGGGAGTAAAGTCACATATAACCTAGATTCCCTTGTCATCGCTAGCTCTGATGTCACATACCATTCCAATGTCACCTCCATGATTCCTAAGGTGGAGAATTTAATTCGTGGGGATGCCCTAGGTGTCCATTATTTTTTACCAATGTAGGCTTGCTGTGGATTTGTTCTTAGGATCATGGTTTTATTTTATATTATCTCTTGGAAATTATTTGTTAATAAAGATGATATATTGAGGTAATATACCAATATCTAAAATCACCTCTAATATTTAGATTAATCTATTTCTTAAATAGGTATCTTTTCCAAAATATATTTATTTGACACATTGGAAAAAATATCACTGAATTTCAAAAAAATGAACATATCAATATCTTTCAATAAGTATGATGTTGCTATCTAATCGTAAAAAACTGAAAATTTTAACATTTTCACCATGTATCTTCTTGAAATATAATAATAACATGAATTACCATAAAAAATCAGAAACATGAATTATTCAAAAGTCCTTAATTCAGAAACATGTCATTTGATATTTACCTAAAATCCAATACTGTTGTAAACTATATCAATGATTGAATAACAACATATCAAAAAATCATTAATCTATTCAAAGGATGTAAGAACATTTCCAAATTAATAAATTACTCATTTGTATCTCAACATCATGAAAACATTAACTATTGTATTTCCCCTAATCATGTGTTTTCCAAAAATAATAATAATCATTACACTGAATAACATTTATAAAACCATTAATAATATGATCCAAAATCATTAATAAATAAGTATTATATCACATTCCTCACATATTCTGTAATTCTTATAACCAGCACATCTATGATAAAATATTCATAAGTCAAGAATACACATATATAAACAAATTGATTATTCCATATTATACATAATCCAGGAAAAAGAATATCTCATCATATAACATAATACCCATTTTATTTCACATTCCACTAGTGTTCTCATTGTCATTATCAATATAACCATTACACATACAACCTTGATAATTATTTTCAATAGATTTACAATTTGAACATTGATTTTCATAATGACCATTCATTCCACACTTAATGAACATAATCATTGATGATTTCTTAGGGTGGCCAACATTCCAATCCATTTTTTCAACAAAACTCTACATTTTTTCCTTTTCAGTTTCATGATTTGTGTCGTTCTTTTGCATAGAAAAATAATTTATTTTACCTCTAATACATTAAAATGGGTTATTAATTGCACATTTATTACACAAAAGGAATTGAATATTCTTTTTCTATGGCATCTTGTACCCGAACTATATATAAACCACTTCCTAATATTACATGAAAATTCACAGTGTTATTAATGGTACATTTTTTGAATCATGTTCCATGAAAAATTATATGGAATAATAAAAACATTCTTCACTCTAGAGATCATTCCATTTAACATCTCAACCGAAAATTTTCCATCACAGTAAACATTATCCCATTTTCTATGGTTCCGGCTATTGACGAAAACAGGGAATCATAGTGTCAGAAATAATTTCTAAACCATAAAACCACATTATCATGAAAAATAGCTTATAAGATTCTTTTATAATGTATTCAACTTCTATAATCTATTAAACCTTAGGTTTATCCTCAGGTTTTTTAGTCATTTTATGAATAAATTATTTATGATTTTTCATATATAAAAGTTTGAATTATCCTAAGTGTATAACCTCGGAGTGTCAAAAAAAGTGAACACTATGGCTCATTGTCAATTACTAGGTTACACCAACTCATGATCAGAACACCTTGTTAGAGTTGTTACTCCTTAGAACATGTATTCCAGAAGCAGATGCAATTTTAGTATCTATACTATGATATATTTCTTGGAAAACCCATATAATTTCTACATCACCAAAATAATATGACATTATTGTATACTTATCCTTAAAATTTTTCTTGGGGTTATATTCCTTAATAAATTATTTATTATTTTTTTTTCAATGCTTCTTATAAAATTTGTCTAATACTAACTGTAACACCAAAACACCATATGACTTATTCTAGTTCATTATATAATTAAATTAGCATGTTTATAGGGAATCAAATATTGATGCTCCGACCAGTTTAGCATTCCTTGAGATCCATATTACATAAATGATAACAATAATAAATTTTGAAATAGAGACATAAAACATGAAACCAAATAAAATGAAATAAACTAATTCAATGAATTATTAATTAATGATTTGTTCTTTATAAAAAGTGTAAATGAAAACATAATAATTGTGAGATAAAATTCATAGTAAGGATGAGTAAAGTGAATGAAATCATGAATCAGTGAGAATAAATCAACATAGGAAGGTAAATAGTTAATAATTTAATCCATTAAAATAAAAAGACAAGGAAGAATAAATATGTCTAGGTAAGAATCTTATAAAAAATCCATTTATTCAACAAACAAAGAGTTATAATGTATCCAAAGATATTTCAATGAAAAATCTCATGGATATGTATTAACTAATTCAAAATGAAAGAAATTATTTATTGTTGGGTTCCATGTATAATTAAAATGAAAACCAATAAATTAAATAGATTTAAAATTATTTTAAAAAAAATAGACATAGAAACTTATTTAATTTTTCCAACATATTTTCCTCATGAATATATATAGATGCATTGAGTGGCTATATAATGTCTTGAACCCACCAGTCATTACTAGTCCAAGGAATTACCTCATAAAAATTAATCAAAATATATAATATTCATTATCATATATAAATATTGAATTGATAATACAAATTTATAATTATTTCAACCATTTAGTATAAGTAATAATATGGGTTCTTGATGTTGAATAATATAAATAACCTCTATATGACATTGAAATATTCTTGAGGAATATAATATATAATAATTCTAAAGTGTCCCATTCAACTTTGATGTATTCAATTGATAAATACCCCAGAAATAATAAAACTAAATGAAACTTATAATATCATTATAATAAATATATTCATGATATTAATTTTCAAAGGGATGTATATACAACTTCTAATAGCGAATTCCTGAATAACAACAAATAATACTAAATGGAATGTAAATTGACATGATATCCCATACCTTATACTTCGTTTAGATTTATGGTATTTATATTGATTTATAGTTGTTCAAAATGTTTTTCCATGTAATTCCATAACCATAATAATTATTTTAATAACATATATTTACTTCTAATAATATTTTGTTGGCCATTTTTTAACACTCTCTCATTATTCTAACTATTCCGGGTGTTCATGGCCTAGTTTTTTAAAGTATAACTTGACATGTCATTTTTTTATATTATTAATTAGATAATGATATCATCATATCCATAAATTAAACAATTAATTAATTATCATATATATAAATTATATATATTTTTATAATTATCCATAATATTAGGAGATAACAAATTATGTTTGTCGTTCACTATGATAGTAGGTCGTACGTATGCAAGAACACTAATTCAAATTATTTTAAATATTAAAATAATGAATATTAAATGACAAATTTTTATATTATAATTTTTATTTCATATCTAAGTCATATATGTTAAATATATTTTTGAAAAAAAATAGTTAATACATTCTATTTACAGTGTGAATGAACCACATTACTTCAAGGAGTCTATAATCATCACTTCCAAAAACGATGCTATAGTATTAAGACAAAATAAAATGCACATATTTATGTGTTATAAAATAATTAATTAATAAAAATGCAATCATAAATATCATATTATCATATATAAATAGATTTTTCTTCATATTTACTTCCATGAGAGGCGGTAGAGGAAGAATAAAGAATCATCATTTCGTGAGGTGATGGTTCACCGTTCACATTAATAATATGATTGTTACACATAATACGATAGTGTGTTTAATTGTAATTCAAATACATAAACATAAAAAAAATATTTTTCTATGAAATTAGTTTTTATATAATCATGATATTAGAAGAGTTTAGGGGGTTTAGAATAGAAATAAAACTAAATATCCTAAGCAAAGATGATATGTCTTAACCAAGATACTTCTTTTTTTCTTCCGAACAGAATACATAAGTGGATTTATACCCAAAGTGGTGGTTATATGTTTAGGTAATGGATTTTGGGAGACTATATTGTTAGATTTTACATGATACAAATTGTCCTGATAGGTTCATGAAAGGGGTATATTACAATACTTTTTATTATTGAGAGGAAGTGGAACTATTGTAAATACAAAATGGTATTCATTATTGGGAGGTCTGCATTACATAATGAGTCTCCCGAAATATAAAATTTTATATTAAAAGTTATTTCTGTTTAATAAAAAATCACATAATAAAATATAATTATTTTAGTAATTTGGTTCATTAACATCTATGAATCTGTAATTTTATCATTTAATATTTTTTATTAAAGTATTTATTTTTCTAACATATGTATGTTATCCATTAAGAATAAATTACAGTTATATTTTTTAGAAAATAAGGAGACACACAATTATTAATATTACATCTAATTAATAAAATAAAAATACTATATATATTTTATATAAGTTTTTAAACAAGCGCATGTGATGCGCTAACACATTAAAAATACACAGACCATGTTTACATTTTTTTTCATAGTATATGGGTGAACAAGTTAATTCCAAAAATTCGTTAAATAATAATATTTATTTAATATTTTTTAAGACAAGAATATTAATTGGATGGATACAGGTTTTTATTAAATTAATTCATTTATGAAAATATCATATGATTTAAAATAAAAATAATGTCCATTTAAACCTTATTTATTTAATTTGAGTTATAAAAGTTTAAAAAAATTAATTCAAAAATATTAAGTATAATACTATGTAAAATTATATATTTATATAAAAATATAATTGTAGATAGTAATTCCATCAATATACCTCACATTTAATGTTTATGGTATCATTTATTTTAAATAATTATCAACTAAATAATCATTATGTTTGTTTTTGATAAGTATTTTAAGTTACAAAATCATACCGAAATATTAATGAAAAATTATGAGGAAAATGTAACACATTATTCTTTAAAAATGATATTTATTATAGAAAATACGATTCTTTTTTACATATCACAATGTTTTAAAAACGTTAATGGTACGAAATGTCCCATTTTTATCTCTTTCCTTACATAAACTTTTATATATTAAACATCAACATTATAATATCTCAACAACCCATTAAATTATATCTAATTTGTTATCTGGTCGATCTATTTCCATCCAATGGTTTTTATAGACGTGTTTCGGTAATTGTGGGCCTTAAGATTAAGGTTTTTTCCTCTGTTAAGCTTAATATTACCTTAATCTCCCAAATTAATTATAACCACATTCACAAATAATTTTTGTCAAAAAATAAGGTGATATTATTAGACCACACATACTATTTTTATTACAACCAAGTATTTACATTTTTAAAAATTAAAATCAAGGTATTTAGTATATTAAGATTAACTCTAAACTCACAAATGTTGTTGGAATGAATGTTTTTAAATTAAAAATGATTGAAAGTTAAATAAGTTTACATATTCATTTTTAATGTAAAAATTGATTAATATTACCTAAATTTGGGTGATGGATTTATAATTTATCTATTTTCACTCTGAAACCAATTTAATATATAATATTACATTAATACTTATTTATATGAACAATTTGTTATAAAAAAATGCGGAATTATTCATTATTCCACGAAAAATTCAAATGTTAAGAAAAATTCTGAAATTTCTCTGTAAGATAATTTTTTTGTTAGTAATCAAAAAATGAAGTTTATAATGAAAAATAAAATTCATAAATTTATCAAAATAAAATTTCATAAATGTACACCATTACAAGGTGGTAAAACTCGGCCATGTGTGGATGTTAAACCCGAGTTTTGTATACCATAAGCATAACATAGTGTTCCATATAAATAAATATAGAAAAAAAATTATTCTTATAATGAAAACATTAAATGTATTTGGTTCTTATATACTTGGTGTGGTAGAACATTCCATATATTCCAGTACACTTACACCTATAATTTTACATGGACACAATCTAGAGCACATGCAGTACCATGAGTGGCTCAGACTAGAAATTTAGTCCGCATTATATTTCATGTTTAAATATACGGTTAGTGAGTTGCGTACCATCAATGACATGTCCAGTCATCAGGGCATGACCATATGACGTGTGGGTCCCTTTATGTGTCTTGTACCCCTACTTTCTTTATGAGGAACCTTCTACATCCCATATCTTATTTGATATACTAGGATATTATCACATAAGTAGAAAATCGAAAAATAATTCCATGTAGAATTTGGTGGTTTACTTTTTACTGGATTATGATATACATTTAAAGATGTTTTTCAGAGGGATTCATATTTTGGAGGCGTGTGGCGATGGTAGAGTCTAGGCTAGATCATCAAAGAGAACAGTGTTTCACCCTTACATAGAGATAGGGAATGTGTCCTGTAATGACCCGTAAAATTCAAAGAAATTTTTTTCTTATTTTTATTTTGAATTTTACAAGAGGGTGGTTTCTAACGGCACCTGATTCTGAGGCCCGGTGTGCCCAAAATCAATTTCCGAAGTTTGGCTCGGGTACGTTCTGTGAACGAATGAGCGGGTTTTTCTATCTTTTGAACCGGTGCCCGAAATCGAATTCTGAGGGCACCGATGAACTTGCAGCCCCGATATTCGCTTAAGGAGATCTATTCTGCGGTTTCGTTTTATGTGGGGTGAGAGTTAGTTTTGGCGGGAATTAGAAGATGTTAAATAAATTGTGGAACACAATTTATTTTTAAATTTTTTGGTTTTTTCCTCCCAAAGGGAGTTAGAGGTGGGACCCACACACACATAACCTCCCTTGAGAGGATAAAGTGTGGTGGGGCCCACACGAGCCCTAACTCTTCAATTCTCCTTAAACTCCCCATTAACTCCACTCTAATTAATTTGACAACTTGTCTTATTAATTAAGATGAGTTACTTAATTTCAAACATTTGAAATTCAAAGATGTTAGGATGTTTAAATAAAATAAGGCTTGGAATTATTTTATTTTGGTTAGTTTCTTTTGCAACCTTGAGAGGATTGGGAAGCGTTCTTCATCTTCTTCTTCCTCGACGAAGAACGTGAAGAACACCGTTCTTCAACGAAGAACTTCTCCGCCAATGAACATAGTTCTTCCACGACGTCGTATCCGCGACGCGACGTTCTTCTTCCGCATCGTCTCTTCCACGACGGTTTTCCGCAACGAAATCACCGTCAACGACTTCGAATCCTCGCTTCGCGATGTCGGCGTTCTTTCCCCGTGACGCCCGAATTCCGCGACGCTCGTCTTCCGCGGGTGATTAACGAATACCGTTCCTGAACTGAGGTAGGGGTTTTATTTTAATTAATTTAGTTCATGATTCTAGTTTGTCGATCTTCGTAGTTTTCGACTATTTGATATCGAATAACGTGAGGGGGCCGGTTCGCACAAACCCGGCCGACCCTCCTGCATATTTCATGAATGATTCCTTTGTGGTTGGTACGAGGAAGCGTGGTCCCGTCGCACAATGCGGTTTAATGCGGAAGATATGCGCGACGTCGTCGCGCCGCGCCCTGGGAAGAAATTCAAGGACGCGACGCCGTCGCGCCGCGTCGAACGAAACCGAGGATGTCGCGGCCGGAATGGGGCTGCGGTGGAGGGTCACGGTGCCTTCGCACTACGCCAGAAGACAAAGGTCGCGGCCGGTTCCAGGCTGCGGCGGAACAAGGTGACCGGCGGCCAGCCGGGCCGTTAGTGTCGGAAGCCGGAAGAGGATCGGCCTTTGCCGGTCCCGTTGAGAAGGAACCGGCCGACCAGGTCGGGCCGGCCGAAAAAGGGGAAAGCCAGGGAAATTAAATTTCCCCGGCCAGATTAAAACGGCCCCCCATAAATGAGGGGGGGGCGCAGTTTCATAGGGGGGCAGGCGCCCCCCCCCCCCCCCCTTTGCTGAACGGCTCGGCCAAATCCGAGCCTTACAGCGCGCTGGGCGCGCTGTCCCCAGCCGGACCGGTGCCTGGCCGGTTCGCCAGGCCGGGCCGAGCCCCGCCGAGCCGCGCCGCGCTGGGCCGGGCCGGCCCGACCCTGTCCGGAGCAGGTCGACCCGGTTTGGGCCAACCAGGGGGTCTCGGGCCGGGTCGGTCCGAGCCCGAAACCCCCCATATCGGACTGTTTGGGTTTAAATGCCCATAACTCGGGCTACGGACCTCCATACAACGCGCCGTCAACGGCGATACGATCCTTGGATCGATACGGTCGATTCGGTATATCACACTCAAGGTTTCAGAATACTTTGAATTCGGCTGGGTTGGTTCGTACATGAAACCAACCGGTCCCTCGGAGCAGAAACACTCATATCTTGAGCTACGGACGTCCGATTGACATGCCGTCAACTTGGTTGAGTTTCTTTAGTGAGACAGATCTCTTGTAAAACTCCGCCCGTGGTTTGGACGCATGTGGAATATGGTAGGGTTGGTTTTGCCTTAAAAACCAACCGGGCCCCTGGGACGAAAAAGCCAATAACTCTCAGACCGGGCGTCCGATTGACGCGCCGTCTGTTGCGTTGAGTTCCTGTTGACGATACGGAACTTTTGGATACATCAACTCTGGACTATGTGACTGTTGATGTATCAGCCTCTCAGCTCATGGAGCGGACCCTCCCGAATGAGCTTTCTGTGTGCGGGAACCCTAGTGCTGGCTGCGACTGCTACTGTGACTGCGACGATGACTGTGTAGAGATCCTCAGTGGATTCGACGACGACGACTATAGCACTCAGCGATCCTATTTGGATCAGTAATACTGATCTTGTGTGGGTCCGATCCTGTGTGGGTCAGCGCTCAGCGGTTCTGTGTGAGCCAGCGCCTACAGATCCTGCGTGGGTCTGATCCTATGTGGGTGTTTGCGGGGGTTAGTACCTATCGATCCTTTGTGGGTCCGACGACTTAGTTGGATCAGTGATCAGATCTATTGTCTTTCGAAGAAATATACCTGTGTGAGCTGATTCTTTTTTTCGTTCCTGTGTGGATTGTGTTGTGTTATCCTGTGTGGATTAAGTTTTTCTTTCCTGTGTGCAATACGTATACTTTCCTGTGTGGACTGGGTTGTACTTGGGCTCGGAGGTTGGAGCGTATTGGAATTGATGACTTAGGTATATGTATGGGAATATACCTAAGCAGTGTCGGTTGTTACTTCGTGATTGTATATTTCCTTTGTGGATTATTCTCTGTGGATTTTGGGAGACCTTCAGAGGTCTCGGGGTCCCTACTGAGTAGCTTATACTCACCCCTGCACGGGCCACGCCCGCACTACGTTGTGTTGGTTGCAGACGACGGACATCGTTGATCGTGGTTGAGGCTTGCAGAGCAGGACGGTACCTGGAGGTGGACCACTGGGCGGGACGTACTCGGAGCGGACGGCGGGACCCGAGGAGCTGTGGAGCTATCTGTACCCACCCTTCAGGTGGGAATTCTAGTGGACGACTCGGCGAAGCTGCTTTTACTTTTCAGTTGCCGTTTTCCTTTTCAAGTTGTACATTACATTCAGTTTGTGTTTGTATACTGGCACACATTATTTCCGCACTTTCAGTTGTACTCAGTTTTTACTTAATGTTTACTTTTCCTCTTGCTTACTATGTGGTTCTTTTTTACTTTACAAAGGTAATTCCTTCCCTTTTTACCGATATTTACGCCTTGGCGCTAGTCTCCAGCCCCTGGCCTATGGAAGGCGGGCTTGGGGTAGTCACGACACGGGCCCTTAGGACGGGTCATGACAAATTGGTATCAGAGGAGTTCGGTTCTACCACGAACTCTGATCTTTTCTATGTGAAGCAATAATGTTCAGCGTATTGAGTGTGGTTATCAGTCCAGGGAGTCCAATGTTGTTGTGGTGGCCGACGTATCCGTACCCCTGGACCCTGACTTCTGATTTCCGACTTAATTCATGAAAACATTGATTGCGTGTGTGTTTCAAGTTTTCTTTGTGATTACTTTGTATCATCTCACCAGGTATACTGTTCTGACCGTGGGGCACCTATTTCTTTTTCATGATGGCCCCATGACGGCAGCTAGCTAGGGTTCCGAGAGTCGAGCGTGAAGACAGCCCACTGAGCGACGAGGCCTTGGTGCAGGGCCCTTTGTCAGCAGTGGCACCGACGGTAGCACTACCCGCCGAGCCACCGATACTTCCAGCACCAGCCGCTGACGATGCATGTCGCCTCAGTGCACTGCATGAGTTCCAGTGCCAGCGACTGCCCAGGTTCCGTGGGGAGACGGACCCCCAGGTAGCCGAGGATTGGCTGGAGGCAGTCATACGAGTTTTCAGGATAGTGAGGACACTAGCAGACCTCATGCTGATCCTCAATGCGAGCCTACTGCATGCAGCAGCGGGCCGATGGTGGAGCTTGATTCTCCAGGTGAACGATGAGGCATCTCTACACTGGACAAACATTGAGAGCCTCTTCCGCTCAGAGTTGGTCCCAGCCACCCTCCGTGCGGTGCACATACAGGAGCTTCTTTACCTGCGGCAGAGAAACATGACGGTCGCTCAGTACTCGGCGAGATTTAATGATCTCTCACGTTACTCGACCGACATAGTACGTGACCCATTCTTCCGGGCCCGGACCTTTGAGCAGGGTTTGAGACACGAGATCAGTGTATCGCTGATCTCCCTCAGCATTCCGACTCAGACAGGAGTACTGGAGCAGGACCTTTTGATCGAGAGTTTTATTGCTGGGTCTACACCAGCGCTGAGACCCACCGCTGGGCCGCACGTAGTAGAGTCTTCTGTAGCAGGCAGTCGACGAATGACTCAGGGGACTAGGCAGACTAGACCCTCAGGCATCCGACCTCAGGACACTGGCTCAGCAGTGCGGGGCACACAACACGGAGCCAGTCTTTCAAGAGGAAGACAGTGCTACTCGTGCGGCGGGCAGGGCCACATGGCTCGTGACTTCCCAACTCTCCATGCTGAGGAGAAGAAGACGGCTGAGGGAACACCGAGGTAGAGGGAGAAGGTCGACCGTGGCAGTCTGCAGGTAGGAGGCAGATGAGGCAGAGGAGCTGTCCGAGCAGCAAGTGGTGGGCGACGATTTGAGGCTCTACCACCACCACCACCAGGAGGTCCACCCCGACCACATGGAGTTGGCAGGCAGAGACATGCACAGCTCCAGGCAGCATAGGCCTACGACCACAGTGCGCCAGAGATGATTCGAGGTACTATCTGTGTCCATTCCACCCTTGTTTCAGTACTTATAGACACAGGAGCGAGTCACTCTTTCATAGTCGTTGCCCTTTTTCGGAGCTCGGAGATTCCGACAGAGCCGTTGGATTGATCCTTATGGCTAGAGACTCCTACGGGAGCAGACTCGACGATTACGCACTGGTGCCGATAGTGTGAGCATACTCTAGGAGGCGAGAGCTTCGGCTGGGATCTTCTTGTAGCAGCGTCGAGGCCTTACGATATCTTCTTGGGCATGGATTGGTTGTCTACGGTCCATGCACAGATTGACTGTTTTAGGTGCAAGGTGCGATGTGTACGCACCGATGAGAGTAGGTTCACCTTCACCGGCGAGAAGGGAGCCTTTTCAGCACAGGATGGACTTCCGCGGAGGAGAGGACAGCCCATCACTCATCAGTTGGATAGCCTCATCCATGGAGCAGTTGACATGAGGAGTCCTGGATTTCTTGCAGTGGTGGATCATTTTGCGGACGTCTTCCCCGATGAAGTTCCGGGGCTACCTCCTCGCAGAGAGGTAGACTTTTATATTGACCTGTACCCCGGGACAACTCTGATATCGACTCCAGCATATTGGATGGCCCCCGCCGAGCTTCGAGAGCTACAAGTACAGTTGGAGGACTTGCAGGGAAAGGGGTTCATCTGACCTAGTGATTCACCCTGGGCTTCCCCAATTTTGTTCGCCAAGAAGGCGGACGGGAGCTTGCGACTTTGTGTTGACTATCGTCGCCTAAACCGGGTGACAATGAGGAACAAGTATCCGCTACCGATGATTAATGACCTATTTGATCATCTCAAGGGAGTACAGTGGTTCTCGAAGATAGACCTCAGGTCAGGCATGTGGGTGGACCCTTAAGTGGGCCCCACGTGTCTGTGGGGAAACCGGTGGTACCTGGTGGGCTAGGACCCGAAGACCATGTTAAGGCGGGGTGGATGTGCTATCATCAGGACCCGGTTGTTACATGTCACGCAGTCCATCTGTGTGATTGTCGACCGACTCACCAAGTCGGCTCACTTCTTACCCATCAGAGAGCAGGGTTCAATGGAGAGCGTGGAATGACTTTACGTTCATGATATTGTACGGCTTCACGGTGTTCCATCATCTACCGTCTCCGATCGAGATGCTGGCTTTACTTCCCAACAATGGAAGGGATTACAGGAGGAGTTTGGGACGCAGCTACGTCTTAGCATAGCCGTTCACCCTCATACGGGTGGTCAGATGGAGAGGACCAGTCAGACTCTCGAGGACATGCTCCGTGCATGTGTCCTCGACTTTGGTCGTAGCTGGGAGGACAACTTACCGTTGGTGGAGTTTGCGTACAACAACAACTACCACTCCACCATCGGGATGGAACCATAAGAGGCGTTGTACGACCGACCTTGCAGATCTCATTTGTGATGGAAGGACCATGGGGAGTCAGCACTTGTGGGGCCGGAGATGGTCCAGGCCATGACAGAGAAGGTCCATGTCATCCAGGACCGGATGAGGACAGCACAAAGTCGGCAGAAGTCATACGCTGACAGGAGGCGGAGGCCACTAGAGTTCGAGGATGGCGACCACGTCTTTTTGCATGTCTCACCTCGACCTGGATTACAGAGATTTGGCCGGGGCGGCAAGTTATCTCCACGCTTCATCAGACCCTTCCTGGTCCTCAGCAGGATTTGCGAGGTGGCTTATTGTCTGGCTCTACCACCTCAGTTGCACCGGGTGCACGATATCTTCCACGTATCTCCGCTGAGGAGATACGTACATGTCCTGACACACATCATTGACCACGGGGAGCTTGACGTTGACGATGGGACGACTTTTACGGAGGTCCCGGTGGAGATCGAGGATCGACATGAGTGGGTCCTACGAGGACGGTCGACTCCTCTAGTGCGCATCAGATGGTAGCACGGGAACCTCCAGGAGAGCACTTGGGAGCGGGAGGCTCAGATGCGTGCTCAGTACCCTCATTTGTTTCCATAGTTTTGATGTATCTTTACGGGGACGTAAATCCCTGAGGTGGGAGTAATGTAAAGACCCATAAAATTCAAGGTAAAATTTTTCTTAAATTTTTTTTGGAATTTTACCAGAGCACGGTTTCTGACGGCACCTGATTCCAAGGCCCAGTGTGCCCGAAATCAATTTCCGAAGTTTGGCTCGGGTACGCTCAGTGAACGAATGAGCGGGTTTTTCTATCTTTTGAACCGGTGCCCGGAACCGAATTCTGAGGGCACCGATGAACTCGCAGCGCCGATATTCTCTTAAGGAGACCTTTTCCGAGGTTGTGTTTTATGCGGGATGAGAGTTAGTTTTGGGGGGAATTAGAAGAAGTTAAATAAATTATGGAACAAAATTTATTTTTAACATTGTTGGTTATTTCCTCCCAAAGGGAGTTAGAGGTGGGACACACATCCACATAACCTCTCTTGAGAGGATAAAGTGTGGTGGGGCCCACATGAGCCCTAACTCTTCAATTCTCCTTAAACTCCCCATTAAATCCACTCTAATTAATTTGACAACTTGTGTTATTAATTAAGATGAGTTACTTAATTTCAAACTTATGAAATTCAAAGAAGTTAGGATGTGTATATAAAATAAGGCTTAGACTTATTTTATTTTGGTTAGTTTCTTTTGAAACCTTGAGAGGATTGGGAAGTGTTCTTCATCATCATCTTCCTCGAAGAAGAACACGACGAAAACCATTCTTCAACGAAGAACTTCTCCGCCAAAGAACACGATTCTTATGCAATGCCGTATCCGCGACGCAGCGTTCTTCATCTGCGTCGTCTCTTCCACGACGGTTTTCCGCAACGAAATCACTGTCAACGACTTCGAATCCTCGCTTTGCGACGTCGATGTTCTTTCCCTGCGACGCCTGTCCTCCGCGACGCTCGTCCTCCGCGGGTCATTGACGAACACCGTTCCTAAACCGAGGTAGGGGTTTTATTTTAATTCATTCCGTTCATGATTCTAGTTTGTCGATCTTTGTATTTTTCGACTATTTGATATTGAATAACGCGAGGGATCCGGTTCGCACAAACACGCCTGACCCTCCTCCATATTTCATGAATGATTCCTTTGTGGATGGTACGAGGAAGCATGGTACCATCGCACCATGCAGTTTCATGTGAAAGATATGTGCGGCGTCGTCGCGCCGCGCTGTGGGAAGAAATTCAAGGACGCGATGCTGTCACGCCGTGTCGAAGGAAACCGAGGACGTCGCGGCCGGAATGGGGCTGCGGCAGAGGGGCGCGGTGCCGTCGCATCACGCCAGACGACAAAGGCCGCAGCCAGTTCCGGGCTGCGGTGGAACAAGGTGACCGGCGGCCAGCCTGGCCACCGTTGTCGGAAGATGGAAGAGGACCGGCCTTTGTTGGTCCCATTGAGAAGGAACCAGCCGACCAGGTCGGAGAGGTCGGAAAATGGGAATGTCGGGGAAATTAAATTCCCCCGACCAGCTTAAAATGGCCCCCCAAAAATGAGGGGGGGGGGCGCAGTTTTACAGGGGGGCAGGCGCCCCCCCCCCCCCCCTTTGCCGAACGGCTCGGCCAAAGCCTAGCCAGACAGCGTGCAGGGCGCGCTGTCCCCAGCCGGACCGGCGCCCGGACGGGCCGCACCGGGCCGGGCCGCACCGGGCCGGGCTGCACCGGGCCGGGCCGCGCCGAGCCGGGCCATGCCGTTCCGGGCCGGGCTGAACATGTCCGGGGTGGGTCGACCCGGTTCGGGCCAACCGGGGGGTCTCCGGTCGGGTCGGTCCGGGCCCGAAACCCCCTATATCAGACTGTTTGTGTTCAAATGCACATTACTCGGGCTACGGACCTCCAAACGATGCGTCGCAAGTGGATATGCGATCCTTGGATCTAGACGTTCATTTCGGTATATCACACTCAAGGTTTCAGAATACTTTGAATTCGGCGGGGTTGGTGCGTACACGAAACCAACCGGGCCCTCAGAGCGGAAACACTCATATCTTGAGCTACGGACGTCTGATTGACATGACGTCAACTTTGTTGAGTTTCTCTTAGTGAGACAGATCTTTTGGAATAATCCGCCTGAGGTTTGGACTCATGTGGAGTACGGTTGGGTTGGTTTTGCCTTAAAAACCAACCGGGCCCCTGGGACGAAAAAGCCAATAACTCTCAGACTGGGCGTCCGATTGACGCGTCGTCTGTTGCGTTGAGTTCCTATTGACGATATGGAACTTTTGGATACATCAACTATAGAATATGTGACAGTTGATGTATCAACCTCTCGACTCGTGGAGCAGACCCTCCCGAACGAGCTTGTTGTGTGCGGGAACCCTAGTGCTGGATGCGATTGCTATTGTGACTGCGACGACGACTATGTAGAGATCCTCAGTGGATTCGATGACGACGACTACAACACTCAGTGATCCTATGTGGATCAGTGCTACTGATATTGTGTGGGTCTGATCCTATGTGGTTCAGCGCTCAGCGGTTCTGTGTGAGCCAGCGCCTACAGATCCTATTTGGGTCTGATCCTGTGTGGGTCTTTGTGGGGGTTAGTACCTATCGATCCTTTGTGGGTTTGACGACTTAGATTGATCAGTGATCATCTCTATCGTCTTTCGAAGAAGTATACCTGTGTGATCTGAATTGTAACACCCCGAGCTTCCACGATACGCTTCTAATTCAATAATGCAATAGCGTGTGTTGTACGCAACCTCGAGCTCTAACACAAACCACAACTAATTAAACTTGCCGTTGTGAATAGTAATACCTACTTTTTGAAATTTTATAAATTTTATTTATCAAAATGGACTTCATTTTTGGATCCGGAATATTGAAATTAGCCTATGTTGAATTTTTGGTATTTTTCTGACAACTACTAATTTTTAATGAATAGGGAAAAATACTTAAAAACAACTTTTTTAATCAAAGTAATTTATAGTGATAAATTATACTATTTAGTGGTTTTAAAGTATAATTAGAATATATTTTTACCATTTTATCCAATGGTGGTCATTAGAATTAATTTAACATTGAAATTGAACATAAAAAATTGCCAATCTTTTGATATAAATTGTTTCTTAAAAACACGCTATTTGTTGTGACAACGGGAATTAATTATAAAATTAATTAATGCAACTTATATGTTTGGAATTTTTTAAAATAGACATCATTTTTGAATTCGGAATATCAATTATATCTTAGGGTGAAATTTTGGCATTGTTCTGAAAAACTTCAATTTTTGATGAATAGTGAAACCACTAAGTGGTAGTTAAATAACTGATTTTTCGTTTAAATGAAATATTAACAATTCTGTGATTTTATTTTCAAAAATCCGACATACATGGTTGTCATTAATAAGTAAAATGTGGTTCAACGAGATTAAAGTAATTTTTTGGTGAATAGTAACTTTTAAGTTCTTAATCGCGATTAGAGGTAATTAGTGTAGTTTAAGGTAAAAACAATGTTTTCATAATATGATATGAGCTTTACACTTGTCCTACTCCTATTGGATGAGTCATGGACGACCATGAAAACCCATGGGTCAACTTGGGGACCCCATGGAGCCACTTTGGTTGGAAAATGACATTAATATATATTTATTTAATGTTAAAATTAAATTGTCACAAAATGAGTTGTTTTACTAAAACAGTTTTTAAGTGGGGTAACAGAAGTCCAAATTTTGACTATAAATATTCATTAGAATGCTAAAAATATTTCCTACATCATCGTATTTTTTTATAATTTTTAGACATTAAATAAATTAAATTATTTATGACATCATTATGATGCAGCGATGACCTCATTATTTAACGATTTTAATAAAATGAAAAGATAATGTAAAATCCAAGGCATACACTTGTCAAAAGACTATTGTATGGGTATATTTCGAACCCATATAACCTTATCCACGAATTATATATGTGTGGGACCTTTAGAATCCGAAAATCATTGTGTAATAATGTAACATTTCAATCTTTCCAAAAGAGCCCCTCCTCTCCACTTATAAAATGCCCCCACCTCTCCCACCTTATTCACACTTTCAAGCCATTTGGCTCGGCCAACCTCAACCCAAATACTCTCCCTACTTCTCCCTCTTACTCCTAGAAGCCTCACTTTGGGAAGAACTCTTCCCAAGGAAGCCTTTGGCTCAAATCAAAAAGAGTTACCCGATTTTGAGGAGGTTAAAGAACGGTTGAGTCAAGTCAGACACGAGGTAAGGGACTTTCTTAACCCAATTTCCATTCTTTGGGTTAATCTCCTACTTTCAAATTACGTCATGATATTATTATGTCCTATATTTTATTTGTACTTTATTTATGTGTACTTATAGTGAATACACATAATAGATCTATTTTATTTTAAAAATGATCTTTGTATGGACTTCATCTCAATCTCCTTTCATTGAGGCATATTTAGTTTTATACACAACTTTATTTTTACGTTGTATAAACCCCTTTGACTATTACATTTATTCAAAAGGTTTTCTTTTATAATTATTTGATTTTTAAATTATTTCAAAATAGAGATATTTCTCTCCAATATATGAAAATCCAGTGCAAATGTATACGTACTTAACGCAAGCTTAAAAATGTTTTCAGAAAACCCGACTCTCGAGTGTGGTAGACAGGAAGGGATTGGGTGTGGACCCATCATGACCTGTAATTAGTCGAGCAGTCTCAGAATTAGTTATTTTGTTTTCAGAAGCTTGCATAATGTTTTCAGAAAAACACTGGAGTATATTTGAGCAATTTTAAACGTAAGTATCTTCTAAAACAAATTGCATCGGCAGGTCTCATGAGACAACTAGACGTGGAATTGGACGAGGCCTTTTCCCCATTTGATTTGTGATTTTGTCCGAGGCCTTAATCATTTTAGACGTCTTGGCCGATGCCTTGAAAAAAGGTTTCAAAATGTCTGGCATTATGCATTCCATCATTATGAAAGTGGTTATTGATATTGCATGTGGTTATTCGACCAGTAGAATATCCATGTGAAGAAGTAAATGAAATTATCTCATTTTACTTTTTCCATATTATGTTGATGTTCATGTTTAAAAGGCATTTGTTTTAGTTATACATTGCCTTAAATGTTTATGTTTTTTTATGAAAGCTTCCGCAATATTGTTATCCTTACTGAGCATCTGAGCTCACCCCTTTCAGTGTTTTAATATTTTCTAGGATGTGAAGAAGTATTTTATGAAATACCTGCAGGGATAGTCCGAAGACGATAGAAGTTTGGACTATGGAGACTATGTTATTATAGTTTTTCACTTTGTGATGTATTGTAACACTTATGAATGTATCTAGTGTTTCCAAGGCTACTAAACTAATCGGTCTTTCAAGACTTGATCTTTTGTGATCATTCCAATGTTACGAAGTAATGCACCGGCTCTGGGTAGCTGGGGTCGGGGCATTACAGTTGGTATCAGAGGCAGTTTAGTACTAACCTTGGAAGCTAGATTTAGATAAACTCTGATTAGAGCACATATCCCAAAGATAGACTTTGAGGATTAGTATAGAAGAACTTCCTAGAATTTTGTTATTGTAGAGATTTTGTGAGTTTTCCGAGCAATACATCTCTGTCTGGATACGAGCAGGTAGAGGCGGCTCTGGCACAGATGTACCTAGGGGTAAAACCTGAAAACACCGCTTTGAGCTAGACTCGAACGGGAACTGGTGCACGACAACGGGCCTTGCTGCACTCTTGGTTACGACACTCCCGGGGGATATTCTTAGGATAATTCCCATTTTCTTTACAAACCACTATGAATGGTTATGAGTATATACTTTCTCAAATAAAACCTTTTTATGATTATGGATTATATCCATAAATAGTACAATTTATGTTATGTATTTTACAAGTATGGAATTATGTATTTTGTTTCATAAACTAATCTAGTTTATTCCATTGTTTAGAAATGGGTCCTAGTGGAAGGAATGGAAACCGTATCAATGAACACACTCCGTGTAGGGATTTCCCTCCTGCTCAAGATAATTATTGTGGATCTGGAGATACAACTGGTGCTGATCAACTTATTACCATACTGGGACAACTCAATCAAGTTATGAATAATAACCTTACTCGTATGGATCACCCTGATCCACAACGTGGAGGATCAATGTTAGACTGCTTCATGAGGCAACAACCACCAACATTTAATGTGGGTACAAATCCGTTAGTAGCTGAGCAATGAATAAAATCCTTAGAGAAAATATTCCAAGCCTTGGGGAGTAGCGAAAGGGAGAAGGTTGTCATGGCAGTTTACCGCCTCACTGGAGATGTCGATCAGTGGTGGTCGCTGATTCAAAACACAAAGGAAGATGATGACATATCGAATATGGAATCAAGGGAGTTCAAAGAGATTTTCTTAGAAAAATACATTCCTCGTGACCATCGAGTAGATATGGAAAGATAATTTCTGAGTCTGAGGCAGAAGGAGGATGAGAATGTCGCAAAGTATGAGGCTAACTTTACAAGGTTAGCGAGGCATGCTGCCGATTATATACGTAACCCAAGGAGTAAGATTGATCGTTTCTTTGATGGGTTAAAACCATTTCTCCGTAGAGCTTTAGTATCACAATCCTTCTCATCATATGAAGATATTGTCTCATGTGCTATCAAGATAGAAAAGGAATTCTCTAAGTCTTATGACAACAAAGTAAAACAAGAGAAGAAGAGAATGGTGGAACAAGAGACAGATAAAGGGAAAAAGGGAAAGAAGGATTTTCCATTATGTGATAATTGTGGGAAGAATCACCCTGGTACGTGCCTAAAAGGAATGGTAGTTTGTTATAAATGTGGATAAAAGGGTCACCAGGCGCGTGATTGCAAGGGAAAGAAAGAGGATATCAATGTTGAATGCTACAATTGTAGGGAAATGGGGAATTATGCAAATGAATGTCTTAAGCGTCAGGGAAACTTACCTCAGAAAAGGCCAAGGGATCAAGGACAATCTTATGCTGTTACTACAGTTGAAGCGGAATAATTAATGTATTGGTGCTTTTGGACTCAAGGATTATATTCTGGTTATAAGAATAATGTGATATATATAAATATTGTACTGCAGTACTTTTTTATTAAGGTAATATGATTAAGGTAATAATATTTTTAGTATGTGACAATAAGAGAAACTTTTCTTTGTTTGGGGAATCTGATGTTACAAATGATTTTGGAATTTAGAGACCTTTTAGAGAAAGTCTGGACGGAGGTATTTTGGATAACTATTATGGTTGGAATGGATTAAGTAGATATTTTGATAGTATTGTTTAAGGTTAAAAAATTTATGAAGATTATTTTTGAATATTATAATACTATAGTTTTAGGAAAAGGACAACCTGCAGGGTGGGGCATAAACCGTCGCGTCGGACAAAGCTGCAGGAATCGAACCCACAACCATAGTGTGATAGGCCTTTATTTCCTACCACTAGCCTACATGAAATCCCTAGTTGTTACAAAATAATTTTACTAGTCTTAATGGTATGTGTTAACATTTGGATCCTTATACAATTAGGATAAGTATAATATTTTTGAGTTCTATTATCTTTTTGAGTGAAAGATGAGTTGAAAGTTGAAACTCTAATTGTCAAGAATAAATATATATATATACACCTATCTCTTATTCAATGAATAAATTAATTCATAAACTTTAGTAAAGGGATATTAAAACAAAAAAATGTGTTATCATAATACCTTATGTCTTGTTGAACTGATGATATTTTAAATCAACATAGATTGAAGGCTTTGAGGCCCTCAATTTTATAGTTGATTGTGATTGATGACCTCAATCACTCCCTACAAATATTTACGTTTTCCTCCAATTATATGTCTTTAATTGCCACCAATGTACTCCTAATCGAGATCATAATTGGGTGGTGACTCTTTCATTTCCCTTTCCCTCTTATTAAGGCTAAATTTTATTAATCTTACCTCGAGCTTCCACGATACGCTTCTCATTCAATAATGCAATAGCGTGTGTTGTACACAATCTCGAGCTCTAACACACACCACAACTAAATAAACCAGTCGTTTTGAATAGTGATACCTACTTTTTGAAATTTTATAAATTTTATTTATCAAAATGGACTTCATTTTTGGATTCGGAATATTGAAATTAGCCTATGTTTAATTTTTGGTATTTTTCTGACAACTACTAATTTTTTATGAATAGTGAAAAATACTTCAAAACAATTTTTTTAATCAAAATAATTTATAGTGATAAATTATACTATTTAGTGGTTTTAAAGTATAATTAGAATATATATTTACCATTTTATCCAATGGTGGTCATTAGAATTAATTTAACATTGAAATTGGACATAAACAATTGCAAATCTTTTGATATAAATTGTTTCTTAAAAACACGCTATTTGTTGTGACAGCGGGAATTAATTATAAAATTAATTAATTCAACTTATATGATTGGAATTTTGTAAAATATACATCATTTTTGAATTCGGAATATCAATTATATCTTAGGGTGAAATTTTGGCATTGTTCTGAAAAACTTCCATTTTTGATGAATAGTAAAACCACTAAGTGGTAGTTAAATAACTGATTTTTCGTTTAAATGAAATATTACCACTTCTGTGATTTGGTTTTCAAAAATCCGACATACATGGTTGTCATTAAGAAGTAAAATGTGGTTCAATGAGATTAAAATAATTTTTTGGCGAATAGTAACTTTTAAGTTCTTAATCGCGATTAGAGGTAATTAGTGTAGTTTAAGGTAAAAACAATGTTTTAATAATATGATATGAGCTTGACACTTGTCCTACTCCTATTGTATGAGTCATGGACGACAAAGACAACCCATGGGTCAACTTGGGGACCCCATGGATCCACTTTGGTTGGAAAATGACATTAATATATATTTATTTAATGTTAAAATTAAATTGACACAAACATGAGTTGTTTTACTAAAACAGTTTTTAAGTGGGGTTACACAAGTCCAAATTTTGACTATAAATATTCATTAGAAAGCTCAAAGGATTTCCTACATCATAGTATTTTTTTATAATTTTTAGACATTAAATAAATTAAATTATTTATGACATCATTATGATGCAGCGATGACCTCATTATTTAACGATTTTATTAAAATGAAAAGATAATGTAAAATCCAATGCTTAAACTTGTCCAAAGACTATTGGATGGGTATATTTCGAACCCTTATCACCTTAGCCACGAATTATATAAGTGTGGGACCTTTAGAAT
This sequence comes from Viscum album, assembly GCA_963277665.1. Classification (NCBI taxonomy): domain Eukaryota; kingdom Viridiplantae; phylum Streptophyta; class Magnoliopsida; order Santalales; family Viscaceae; genus Viscum; species Viscum album. Next base: position 818,323,546 of record OY728159.1, read on the forward strand.
CCTAAAATCATTGTGTAATAATGTAACATTTCAATATTTCCAAAAGAGTCCCTCCTCTCCACTTATAAAAGGCCCCCACCTCTCCCACCTTATTCACACTTTCAAGCCATTTGGATCAGTCAACCTCTTCCCAAATACTCTCCCAACTTCTCCCTCTTACTCCTAGAAGCCTCACTTTGGGCAGAACTCTTCCCAAGGAAGCCTTTGGCTCAAATCAGAAAGAGTTACCCGATTTTGAGGATGTTAAAGAACGGTTGAGTCAAGTCAGACACGAGGTAAGGGAATTTCTTAACCCAATTTCCATTCTTTGGGTTAATCTCCTACATTCAAATTACTTCATGATATTATTATTTCCTATATTGTATTTGTACTTTCTTTATGTGTACTTATAGTGAATACACATAATAGATCTATTTTATTTTAAAAATGATCTTTGTAAGGACTTCATCTCAATCTCCTTTCATTGAGGAATATTTCGTTTTATACACAAATTTATTTTATGCGGTGTATAAACCCATTTGACTATTACATTTATTCAAATGGTTTTCTTTTATAATTATTTGATTTTTAAATGATTTCAAAATAGAGATATTTCTCTCCAATATATGAAAATCCAGTGCAAATGCATACGTACTTAACGCAAGCTTAAAAATGTTTTCAGAAAACCCGACTCTCGAGTGTGGTAGACAGGAAGGGATTGGGCGTGGACCCATCATGGCCTGTAATTAGTCGAGCAGTCTCAGAATTAGTTATTTTGTTTTCAGAACCTTTCATAATGTTTTCAGAAAAACACTGGAGTATATTTGAGCAATTTTAAACGTAAGTATCTTCTAAAAAAATTGCATCGGTAGGTCTCATGATACAACTAGACGTGGAATTGGCCAAGGCCCTTTCCCCATTTGATTTGTGATTTTGGACGAGGCCTTAATCATTTTAGACGTCTTGGCCGAGGCCTTGAAAAAATGTTTCAGAATGTCTGGAATTATGCATTCCATCATTATGAAAGTGGTTATTGAAATTGCATTGTGTTATTCGACCAGTAGAATATTCATGTGAAGAAGTAAATGGCATTATCTCATTTTACTTTTTCCATATTATGTTGATGTTCATGTTTAAAAGGATTTTGTTTTAGTTATACATTGCCTTAAATGTTTATGTTTATTTATGAAAGCTTCCGCAATATTCTTATCCTTACTGAGAATATGAGCTCACCCCTTTCAATGTTTTAATATTTTCTAGGATGTGAAGAGGTATTTTATGAATGACCTACAGGGATAGTCCGAAGAGGATAGAAGTGTGGACTATGGAGACTATGTTGTTATAGTTTTTCACTTTGTGATGTAATGTAACACTTATGAATATATCTAGTGTTTCAAAGGCTACTAAACTAATTGGTCTTTCGAGACTTGATCTTTTGTGATCATGCCAATGTTACGAAGTAATGCACCGGCTCTGGGTAGCTGGGGTCGGGGCGTTACATGAATCCTGTTTTCTTTCCTGTGTGGATTGTGTTGTGTTATCCTATATGGATTATGTTTTTCTTTCCTGTGTGGAATACGCATACTTTCCGGTGTGGACTGGGTTGTACTTAGGCTCGGAGGATGGAGCGTATTGGAATTGATGACTTAGGTATATGTATGGGCATATACCTAAGCAGTGTCAGTTGTTACTTTGTGATTGTGTCTTTCCTTTGTGGATTATCCTTTGTGGATTTTGGGAGACCTTCAGGGGTCTCGGGTTCCCTACTGAGTAGCTTATACTCACCCCTTCACGGGCCACGCCTGCACTACGTTGTGTTGGTTGCAGACGACGAACAACGTTGATCGTGGTTGAGGCTTTGCAGAGCAGGACAGTACCTGGAGGTGGACCACTGGGCGGGGCGTACTCGGAGCGGAAGGCGGGACCCGAGGAGCTGTGGAGCTATCTGTACCCACCCTTCAGGTGGGACTTCTAGTGGACGACTCGGCGTAGCTGCTTTTACTTTCTAGATTATGTTTTCCTTTTCGAGTTGTACTTTACTTTCAATTTGGGTTTGTATATTGGCACACTTTCTTTCCACACTTTCAGTTGTACTCAGTTTTTACTTAGTGTTTACTTTTCCTCTTTCTTACTATGTGGTGCTTGTTTACATTACAAAGGAAATGCCTTCCCTTTTTACTGGGATATACGCCTTGGCTCTAGTCGCTAGCCCCTAGCCTATGGAAGGCGGGCTTGGGGTAGTCACAGCACGGGTCCCGAGGACGGTTCGTGACATGTCCTCTAATAATCGAGTGGAATGATATTATTGTAATAAGACATGGGTCCACTACCCATATATTTTTTCCATGACAATAAGATGTATTTGTGAGGTGTGTCTTGATTTCAATTTCTCATTATATAGATACATGAGATTATAGGTACCGTTGATAGAAACATGAGACTGTGATACTGAAATGATATAGAGATCCCATTTTACCACTTTTTGGAATATATTTTTGATTATATATATTTATATCGTTATTAATTTCATTAGATTTTTTTACACTCTTTCATTGGGTTGAGTTTTATACTATCTATTTCCATCCTTCTTATTACATATCCTAGTTCATATTTCTTGGCATATTACTAAGAATCTATATAATCACCCTGACATAGGATTTTCCATCACACCTTATGTATTACACAGATGATGGATAAGTCAGTGGTGTTTAGAACATGGAAACCTGGTGCAATATAATTCATGTAGAGGTTTGGTCATGGAGATATGGAGTTAGGATATCTCATAATTTTACGTTTTTAGCTATTTTTGGATTTTTTTTATGTTTCTATATGGGATTTTATTATTCCCCTTTACTTTTGAATTCATATTCTCAGTCGTTGTTTCATTCCCTACAGGGTATTCAGACACAGTTTTTACTCTATATGTTATCATTGTTCTATTATTCCTCCTCAATTATGAATGGAGATATTTTGGATTGTGCGTACATATATATTATGATAATGACTTCCATATTAGTTTTGACAATAAACCCATTTCAACAATAACTAGCCTATGATAGTGGGCTTCAGGTAGTTTCATCCTTTTCCCCATTGGGTTTGGTTTTTACATATTGGTATTAGAGGTGGTTTGATTCATGGAATAGTTTTTGAGTAGTCCCCTTATGAGTATTTTGTGTGGATGTAGGTATTTAGTGTCAAGGTGTCCCTAGTTTAGATTATATGACAAGGTCCCAATGTTGGAATGCCAATTGATTTTCTATTCTTCGTGACCTTGAATACCTACTTATTGACTTTGCATATGGAGAGACAGGTTTTATATATTAATATTATAAGAAACATATTGTGTTGATTCTTTTGAATGTCCTTCACATGTTCGCTACCAATTGTATATATATTCTCATCTAACCATGGTATGTATTCATTAATTTTTAGTATGCCTCCATGATGAAATCTAACAAGTATACTTTTCCTAGATCATGATAAAATTCTGATGAGTGATACAACCTCAGTTCGGTCTCCATCCAATGATGTAATTCATCCCGGAGCATAGGTAGTATAACCATATCATTTTGAGTAGCGGATCATATTGATTATGTGCATAGTTGAAAAACACTCCATGTGTTCAAATGAAAGAGACCAAAATGGTTCTTTTGTGTGCCAGTTCCCTAGGAAGCAGAGGATTGTATAGATTCAATGATCTATGTCTTTCAGATTATCAAGAAATAGGCATATGAAGTTGATGTAGTGGAATATATAAATTTACATATTGAATATTGCCATCGGTGTAGTCTTATAACACTATTGTGTGATGAGTTGAGAGTCTCATGTCCTGTATTCTAGTAGGTGTTCTATGAGGAGTCGAAACCCTCTTATTTATATATTATTCAGATTATGTGCTTCTGGAATTTCTTTATAAAGGGATAGGAGTTTACAATTAGGATATGATTTATATAGATATTGTACAGTTCTCCCATGAGATGATATATGATGGATACTTCCATGCATTTATGTTTTAGTAGGGAAAATGAAGATAAAATTATTTCATGGTAGTTCCCTTTTTTATTCCCACCTATGTAGTGATGTAGGAGCTGACACGGGTGATGTGTAGTTTCATATAAGAGGGATTCATGTATGTTAGATATGGTAACAGGGGTTATCGATTTGAGTTATATATATTATCTAGAAAAACCAATTGACATTATATTGGTGTAATTTATCTTCCCTAGATAAGTACATGGCATGTGGTTTGGGGAAACATAGAGGACCATGGAATCCATGAGTGGGGTGGTGATATACATGTGACATGAAACTTCCCATTAAGAATGACTTATCGACCCAATATTAAAAAGTGTAAAAGAATATATTGGACGCACCTCCACTGTAGAGGTTGTTCAGTGATGAGGGATACCCGATGTGAGGGAAAGGTGGCCCCCATGAAGGATGATCAAGTGGTAGAGTAGGTAGATCCCTATGAGGAGGAGCTATAAGTGGTGAATGATTTAGTGAGACCCTTCCACCACCACCACCACTAGGTGTCCCATTCCAATATCAGGGAATTGTTTGTTGGGGAAATGGAGATATGCATTCTATGGATCCACACAGCCCTGTGAAACCCCACCCAAATTCATTTTTTATTTTATAAAAATGCCACTTTTAGGAAGAGTTGTAACCACCCAAAAACATTGACACTTCATCTCACACGTCCTTCGAAAATAAAAATTCACCATACATATTTCAAAATTAAAAAAATTCAAACAGCATTGCAATCATCGCGCCTCACACTAACTAGCCAGCCAACATGACACATGAACTAGAAACCGCTCCAGTTGAAATATTTTTAAAATTTTAATTTCAAACAACCTTTATACCGAGCCATCCACGTCACCTAGTTTCCATAATCTCATTTCCGACCTAAGCCATCCACATCACTTAGTTTCCATAATCGCATTGCAGACCTAATGTCGTCACCTCCAACATCGCTTAAATTCCATCGCCACGGTCACGAGCCCAGGGACATATGAGAGGATATGAGGTATGTTCTGTGTTAATTATACTCTTGTCTCACTATTAGTGGCCATATGTGGGAGTCATTCCATCATCACATTATTCCTAATGTGAGATCAAAAGCTCACATTTGATGTGTTAGGCATTAAACATTATCCCAATGTTCCTAGGGTAAATACTAAATAAATATTTTTTATCTACTTGCAGAATGAGATATCACTTGCTGGATAGAGTTTCATATGGGTTATTTTTGTTATCCTGATGAAACCCTCAGATGTTATCCTGTGTGTGGTTTTTTTTCTACAGTCCAATTCTAGATTGATGGTCACCTAAAGAGTGTCTGATGAATTCATAGTGATGGTGAAATATATTCCCTTTTTGGTGAGATATTTCTATTGGAATGATGGGTGGGTTTTTAGAGTAAGATAAATTATCCCATTACCCATTAGATGGTGAGTGTAGACTATGATGAAGAAGGGTCTTTAGGTATCTGAATTAATTTGTCCAATAGGATTTTGGGGATTCCTTCCTTGAGAACATTCCATGTCTATATCAAAGGAAGATATGAATTTTTTTTATCATCATATATACTATAATGTCACTAGTATCATTTGTGACATATCGGATGGCCCCTAATGAGATCTGAGAGCTTCAATTACCGGTGGAGGAACATTGAGTGATTAATTTTATCAAACCCATTGTGTCCCCTAGGTAGCTTTAATGTTTTTCATGAAAATGTATGATTATATCTTATGCTATTGTCTAGATTATAATTTTTTAACCATGCCATTATATTGAAGATATATCCCCTTCCATGGATTTATTTAACCATTCATCGGTTGTGGGGTTCATGTTGATTCTCAGTGATCGATCTCATGTTCGCATATAACTTATTGATAGTTTGTGGCGCTGATATTCTGATTCTAAAAATATTATTTAACTATGGACATTATAATATCCTAATGATTCATTTCGGTGTGACTACTTCCCCATATATTCTTATTACTTTGATGAAACTGAATTTTTAGTCGTACATGGACATGTTTTTGGAAATCCTCAACGGAAACATAGTCATATGGTCCATGTCAGTGGAGGAGCATGCTAACCAATTCACGACGGTTCTAGATATTCCATGGGATAAATAAATTTATAGAATTCTCTTAATGCTACAAGTCTTGATCAATATGGATTATGCTCTAGGGAATGACATATATGAGCATAGATTAGCTGTGTCCCATGGAAATATCAACGTAATGATATCTATGGATCCACCAAAGGGTCTCTCAAATGTGGAGATTTTTCATAGAATTATTTCATAATACTAGAGTTTTTCTGTAGGCATATCAATTATCCACACCCCTTAGATTGATCATATAATAAAAGTGAATCCATTTACCTAGACAGAGTAGTACCAGATGGACTTCGTGGAGTTTAGATTGAGGCTAATGAGAAATCATTTCTTAAATATATTGGGGAGGGTGTTCAGTATGTAGTGTATTGTGATATATCTAGCATTTGAATTGGTTGCGTGTAAATGATAATTCATTTAATTATCCTATATGGGTAGTGATGGTAGATTGCAGATTAAAAGTACTATGAGAATCCTAACCTATAACTAAAAATTGTGGTCATTACTCCCAGTATGTGGCTGCACTATCTTCTGGGAGAGTCCATTGTTGTTTAAACAGACCATCAGAGTCTCAGGTATGAATTCATGAACATGTGAAGGAACATAAAATAGAGGTTTTGGTTGGAGTTCGTATTGGACTAGGACATTTAGATAATATACACCCATCAAAAGGGAAATTTGGTATTGGATTCCAATATTAGGGAGTCTCAGGATTGTGTAGTGCAGGTGGATAATGAGCAGTTGGCATCATTGTAGATTACCCTAGTGGAGTAGGAGTGTCTGCCTTTTCATTAGTATATGGTGTTGATTCCTAGAATCTATTAGTTTTTGAGATAGTCCTGGCATGGGTTCATTTACTATTAGATGTTGTGTGTCCAGATATTCCCAAGAGAATCACCCTAAGGATATTATAAAGGATGTAATGACATCATATATTTATAGGGATAGATGGTGGTCCCACGTACAATGTATAGGGTGTCCATGATAGATCATTACATAAATATCCTGGTGTCTGAATGTGGGATACAGACCTTGAGTGACAACTTTGGTGTGTAGGTATGAGATGGATCATAGATTGGTTCGTCTTTCAGTGCATCATATGCTAAGAAGTGATGGATGTGTACCAAGATCCGATATGATTTTATAGACCCTAGTGATCCTGAAGTAGAAATGTGATGGATAATAAATGGAAATTTTAAATGGGATTTCCATGTAATTGAGAGGCCATGACTCCATTTGGGTGATAATTGAATTTCTCACAATGTAGAAAAACAATCTTTCTCACAGAATGAAGAGTTCGGTGGAAAATATGTTGAAGTTGTACGAATGGTTTTCTATTCACCTTCATGGAATTCCCAAAACTATTATCTCTGAAAATGTTTTTCGGATCATGTCATTGTATTGTAGAGGCATTTAGGAAGTATTTGGAACCTAGATGTGGTTTTGGTTAGAATTTTAACCCCAGATAGATGGGTAGAGAAATCATGCTATCTAGGTGATGTAGGACATACTAAGGTCTTGTATGTTGAATTTTTTATGGACAATGGACGATAAAATTTCATTTGTTGAGATATCATGAAAAAATATATACCAAATTTTTTTAATAATGATACAATTTGTGGTCCCCTATTGGAGACCATTCAGGTAACTCTTATGTAGAATAGAAGGGGGCAAGATATATCTTGTTGGGATAGATATAGTGAAAGAGATGAAAAATGATATCATGGTCATCCATGAGTGGATAGGGACATCCCAAATAAGGATATATTATTACATATATCAATATTTAAGGCCCAATGAGTTTCATTAGGGAGAACACATTTTTTAGAGAGTCTCCGATTAAAATTTGTTGTAGAGATTCCTCAGTGGATGAAATTTGTCACCAATGATTATCTAGAAATTTAAAGTATTGTATATATTTGTTTAGTTTTCTTACCTCCTTTCCCAACCCCTACAATTGGAGTAAGTTCAAGTCGTTTTTGATGTGTCATATTTTAGGAGACACATGCAATAGCCTATTTAGGTTTTTGATAGGGGAGAGTTGGACATCAAGGATGGAGAAATTTATTTCGATTACTCAATGGGGATTATAGACCATTATGAGGGAACCTTTCATGGATGGACCATACCATTTGTTTGTGTGCTGTGGAATCAGGAGATCATGCAAGATATCTCTTATGATATGGGTGATAGATGAAGGCTTCGTATCTTGTGATTTTTTCTAGTTTTTTAAGTGAAATGTTTTTTTTAGAATAATTTATTGACCTTATTTATTGATATTATTATTTTAAAATATTCATTGAGTACCCATGGATTCATAATAAAAAAGGGATATCATTAAAATATAATCACAAATCAGAAAATAGACCATTGTTTAGTCAATAACATGGGTTTTGCACTAGGTATTACATAAAATAAGTTGACGTGGGATGTTCGGTTAGTTGAATCCATTACAGGGTGTTTTTAATTAAATAATAAATATTTTTATTTATTAAAATTAAATTACTTAATTTATAATTAATAAATAAATATTAAATAATGTTATATTTCTAATGTTAGATGCATAACTTTGGGATCGTTGATGGGATCTTCTCCCACCCTCTCATTAGAAAATTGAAATTAGGTGATGATGAGCCTCCAGATCGAATAAGATCAAGGAAAAGTGAATGAAACAACTCATAGTCTTAATTTATGATATCTTTTTTCTTCTATAAAAGATCTAAAATGATTTAGGACGAGTCAACTTTTGTGTTTTCACCCAATTAATTAAATAGTTTGATCATGATCATCATTTTATATTCTCTACAAAAACTTCATTCCATTACATGATCATGTGAACAAGATTAATATACATTATATGTTTTTAACCAAATATTCTATATTTTTATTTTTTTAATGAATATGATCCAATAGTTGTTTATACCTTTTTCTTGTGAATTTATCCAAATCATTCTTTTGGTTCTTCAACGATTAGCATATGGGGTCTCATATCCAATATTCCATGATGATATAAGCATGGTTGGACAAAAAGATTCATTATTGTATAAGATGTAATGAATGTATCAAGAATAAAGGATTGATTTAATATGTATTACATGATATGGAAGATTCCTCCATTGATTAAGAATCTGGTGATGTTTTATGAGTGATAGGAGATGGGTGTAGTTTGTGTTGGTGGTGAAAGAACAAATCAGAAATTATTTTCTAGCTAATATATGAATTGAAAATATAATTAATAATATTCCATTATATTTTAAGTAGATAGATGTTGTCATATGAGGAGGAGAGTCAATATATAGAATAGTAGAAAAAAATATAACATTCTGCAAAAAGAAATTGACTAAAGAGTGTGTACCGTGATGAACAAATACCCTGTAGTTTTCCTATAAATGTGTCACTAGAGTTATGAGAATGTTAATGTTAAAATTAAATATTGATATGATGCACATCGTTTGACACTCCCTAGTTTTACAGATTTTGATGATAGGGAACATTGGAATAACCATGTTCCAAAGAACATTACATGTAATGATGAACATAGACATATGAAAATTTATATGAACACGACCAGGAGCATGGGTAACACCCCATTTTTCAAAAAAAACATCATGTAGTTCCCATTCATGGCGTGTAAATCTACATGGTATAGACACCATGTACAATTTTGGACAATTACATGAATCATGGTGGGGCCATAGAATAAGTGGGTACAAATACACATTGTGTATCCCTTTTTCAGTTCATCGGGAATTTCGGACTATTACATCAAATTTGTTTGGACATTGATTTTGGACTCCAATTATGTTACCTTAAGTATTTTTCTATGTAAAACATTGATGTGAACATTGTACTGGACATTATGATATGATGAGAGATGTTATAGGGATCATTCTTATTTATTGATCAAGTAGGATCATCAGAGAGATCTGAGAGGCACACTCATGCGGAGTTAGGGAATTGATCCCGTATATATTGAGTGGAAAAAACCTATTGTGCATAAAATTGGGTAATCTAAAAATATATTTTTTCCCTATACAAGGTTGAAAAATGGGGTGATATGTATTGAGATGGATATCATTTTAGATATATGAGTAATATGTTGTCCATCATTGATAGATGGTTAGAACTGTAGTACTCATTACTGAGCTAGGTTGTGATATGGAACTCTTATTTCCCTCTAACTTGGGACACATTTGATTGATAAAATATATATTTATATATCCATTCCATTGAAATTTTATAATTTATTTCTCTAGTTTCAGTTTTTTACTTCTAATAATATCTTGTAACTTACTACTTAGACACCATATTTTTTGCAGCATCCTTCTAGATACATATATACTCTCCCAAGAATTGGACTTTCATTCATGTTTAAGGTATTTGGTAGATGATAGATATGTCAGTGTTGATTACAATGTTGAATATGGTTACTTTGGGAATTAGACCATGTTGGGTGGTTAGAAATTGGGGATCTAGATTTGTGGTCTCATAGTAGTTTTATTATCCATTTTATTAAGGTGAGATATCATTTAGCTCGGTCATGAATTTCTGACCATTATTTTTTAGTTTAAAATGTTGTACTCTATTGTATTATCTATAGGTATTTCATAAATGGTTATTACTATAGATGTAGTAATTTTTCAATACATTACTCTAGACATCAATGATGATATGGTGGGGTTCAAAATTATTTCTGAATTATGATATGGACTTTGATATTAATAATTCTTTTCAGTACATGTTTCTAGCCCTGAATCTATGGAGTTGTGATGGAGGTAATTGTGTCTTGTGCCGCATTATATTGAGTCATTATAATACATTTGATGAAAAATCAAGAAACATAAAACCCCATAAGGTTAATATTTATTAAAATTATAATCTAAATATATGTAGAAAACATGATGGATATTTTAAATTAAAATTTAACAATGATGTAAACTATATAGACACGTGTTTCATTCATCAGTAGAACATGAAAAGGTGAAATTACTCATTTTTAAATCCAGTACATCTAAAAAGAAATTACATGAATGGATCCTTGAAAGTACATAAATTTAAAATTTCATAAATATGCAGTGGAAGATACATCATATGAAGGAAAAAGGAAAAACAATTTTAATTATCATTAAAATACATTTTTTCAAAAACAACATTGCAATAAGAGTAAACAAACATTAATTTTTATTAAAAAATAATTATCAAAAATATAATTTGAAAATACAGTATAATAATATAATAATATAGGGTAAAACAATAATTAAATAAACAAGATCAGTAAAAAATAATATTATGTAATTACTGAATCATGAGTTGTTAATAACCCTTATATGGGATGTACTCCAATAATAATGAAATGTTTACAAAGAGTTGTATCAGATAAAAACATAAAAATATTGGAGAATTTGATTAATTTGATTAATGGATTAAATGTAAACAACATATATAAATTTTTTTCAATAGAATAATAAAAACACAATGAATGAAAATTGAAATACAAAAAACACTTACAACTAAATTTACCCATGACTGAAAATTTATTTAATGAAAAGAACTTTGTTTCACTTTTTTATAAGATATGTTGTTAGGAAAGAAATTATAGTATGATTATAGGATGTTTAGCAAGTATAAGTAAATACAATGTGCCCATTATTAATGACATATAAAATTTTGTAAATAATCTGAATTGTGACATACAAAACCATTGAATATTGGTTAAAATTTTAATAAAAATCCCCCATAAAATTTTGGTATTATAATAAAACATAAAATAAATGGATAAAACTAAAAATCATTGAATAATATATCAAATAATAATTACAGACAAAACATAATTTAAATTAGGTATATAATATAAAACATTCCACGAAGAGAGGATTTTAAGACGAAAATCCTTAACTCTCCTTTGAATCATTCATCAATTTAAAAAAGCATGAATTTTAAAATTAATATCATTAAATACATATATAATTACCATATTCATAACTATTAACAAGTTCTCTCTTCATTTATAACCCTTTCATATCTATATCAGTTATTTTTTACATATTTCTTACAACATGTGTAAGCATTTTTTATATCTTTAAACACTCATCAAAAAAGCTGTGTTCATATATATCATATTCCTAAAATCCATTCTTAATTGAACATATATGTTACTATAATAAATTTACATGGATTTTTTATAAATATATAATTTCATTTCATAGTTTATTATGTTAAATATATAATTATGAAAATGAAAATGAAAATGTTTATGTTAATCATGGTAATAAAAGTTTTTTTTCATAATTAATATATTAAATATTTGTTAAAAATAAAAAAATTGAAAATATAATTATTTAAAAATTAAAATTAATTTTTACCAATAATTATTTTAAGTTATTCACTCATAAAGTGAGTTCATGATATTGTACATGAATGAGATTAAATAGACCAAAACATGAATATGCCTAGATTTAATGAAATATTATGTAGTGGTTTTGCATTAATATAATTATACCAATACCATATGGATAAATGTTTTCATTGTGTGGAATATAATAATTGTATGGAATGTGGAGAATATGTAATGGAAAAAATATATTATATTATTTAAACGAATGATTATTCTTTTAATACACATATTTTAAATGATTTATTTATTATTGGTCATTTTGAAATAATAGAATAAACATATTTCCCAAACAATAATAAAAAATGAAAAAGATGACATAAAAATAATATTAATCATTTAATGATACAATCATGGATCTCTATGTATGGTGGTGATAAAAATGGAAATCAATTATTCTATGCAGGTGGTAGACGGCATGTACACATGGTTGAAAATTTATTTTCCCAAAGAAAGTGATAAATAAGTAATTTGGTATATTGTTTAAAAATCAAAAACATAGTGTACATAACATAATTAGTGCTCAAATGTACAGTTAATGTCTAAATTTTATGGAGGATTAAAAAAATGAAATATGTTGGGCCATGGTGAAGGCAGTACACATAACACATGAACTAAAAATTCCTTTTTCATAATTGAAAACAAACAGGGTTATTAATTTATATTAACATATCCTAGAAACATTAATTATGTCAACATTACTAATTTATTTATATTTTTATTTTAAAAATTTAACTATATAATAAAATATATATATAATCCTATTTAAAATAATTACTCATGTTGGGAAACTTGGGATTTTATTGGAAGATCCCATGGAAATTTCTAATATGATAAATTTTCATGCTACCAATATCTCAATGGATTGAAAAATTATTCTAGGGTAAGGAAAATTATCACTATTTTTATGAGGAAGTTGAATATTTAAGTGTTCATTGAAGGGGGGACAACTACCCCATTTATTAGTTGTGTGAATGGGTTTTATGTAAATATTTTAATTTATTATAATGGTGTGGGTAATAGATAATGTCGATCCACAACTTATATAATTGTTTATAGATGAATTTTTTCATATTTCAATATTGTAACCAATAGTATTATTTATTGTACTACATTATCTTTTAATGTGGTTGATAGTTTTTCTTAATTAACCCTATAATTCATGACTAACAATTAAGTTGTATTTACTAGAGAGTATGGAACCAATTTTTATAAGTTTAAAATACATTTCAATTGAATATGATTGTAAAAGTAAGGAAATTAATTTTAAATTTAAAATTGATAAGGTATTAAATTTTATAATAAAATTTACTTATGTTCTAAAATGATTTACATTTGTATTTAAATATAAAATTGAAAATTAAAAATTAACATATAATATAGATATATTATCATTGAAAATGTTTTTATGAATTTCCTTTTCATAGTTACATTATGATACTGTCATAAAAGTCATGTTATTTTTAAAGACTACTTTTCATTATTATCATAATAATCAAACATTTTAGAAAAACTCATATAAAATACTAATCTTAAATTATTATGATTAATAAAAATTGTTGCTCAGTTTTAAATTTATATTTATAATTTTTGATAATTCAATATTTAAATTATAACAAAAAATAATGTGGAAAAAATATAATTTTATAAAATGGATTTTTGAAATGATAACTATTTTTAACCCTTTTTTGGTATAAATTACTAATTTATTTATTAGTAATATTATATTAATATTATAAATTTATTTTATTATTATCGAATAAAAATATAGTCAGTTTCTTGAATTTAAACACAAATTTAAGAAAGCATATTTTTAAGAAGAAATTGATTTGTTTTTTTTTTAGCAATACTAATTTAATTTTATTCATATAAAATGTAGCCATTATATTCATTATATAATTTTATTTATAAAAAAAGTACCTGTAATCATTATTTTTTTATCATTGATGTATAATGGGGATTCAACTATTAAACTAATTAACAAATTTAATGTTAGTAACATATTAAGATATTGTGGTTTTTTTCTCCAACCCTTGAAATAAATTTCATCTCCCAAATATGTATTATTACTAAATAATTAATGATGGTGGGTATATTCTTAACGTATTCATAATTCTAGGTATAGCCACTTATATGAAATCTACCATACTCTCATATGTTATATAAAGTTCCATATATTACTTCAAATAGTTCTAGCCCTCTATACAGTCAAATACCAAAGTATGTATACACCCTAATTTAATAATATCCATAACAATCCTTTTAGAATCCTTTTTGAATCTCTAAATTAAATCACCAAAATAATGTTTTATATTCCTCTAAATATTAACTACATATTAAACCATCATAAGTTACTATCCACATATACATATGGTCAGAAACTAATAAATATATATCATAATACCACAAATGTAATAAATTCACTAAAAAATTATTGAATCAATTTGAAATTCGTCAGTTAAAAATAATATATACCCTACCTTTTCAAAATATAACTGTCTTTTATTATCTTAAAATAATGTATATATGGAACCTATTGGTCATACGAACCAAAAACATATGTTCTTGAACAGTTATCTGAAAAACAATAAAAATCATCCAAATTCATTTTTTATGGGTTTTGATACCATTTTATATGTGATTTAAAATGATTAATGAATAAATACATAAGAAAAATCTAGATATGTCTCAAAAAATCATTAATAAATTTTTTTAATACAACAAAAATACATTGATTATTATCACTTACTAATGGGAATTTATAGGGATTAAAAAATTTACTTTTATTCTAACATCAATCATTGTACCTTAGAATAGACTGAAAAACACAGTTCTCCATCCTAACTATGGAATAATAATATTCATAAACATTTGTGAATTCTCCAATATTTAGTTATATAATATAGTGCTGTCTAGGAACATATATTTTATTTACCTCATTTCTATGATAATATTTCACACAAATTCTAAAATTCATAATAATTATTATAAAAATTAGCTTAAATGACCATATGAATATAAATATTAAATCCTAACATGAATTCCTTATTGACAGTCTAATTTCAGTATTTGGTACATCTAATTAAATATATTTTTTATGTAAAATTATTATCTACTCTATACCATAATCCTTTAATAAAATTACAACATAAATCATTTATAATGATTTATAAGAAGATTGGAGTTTCCAAAATAACAACATTTAAGGTGTCAATAAAATATTATAGTTTTAAAAACATTCACAGTTCCCAGAAGGGATGAATGAGTCAATGCTCATTCTACCTTTTATGGGGTGATTACAACAATACGTTGTTGTGCAAAAACCGCATCCAAATTCCATTATATGGACCTGGATAAAACATTTATTAAAAAAATACAATCATTAAATTACCATAAAATAATTTTTTCATAAATTATATAAACATATTCATATCATATTCATTATTTTTGTCTGATCATAATTCCCTCATTAAAAATAATTTAATTTTTTATCATCACATCATAGAATGTCCAAAATTATTACATATTATTATTTATTAAAACTATTATACCTATAAAGTTTCTATAATAAAAATTCTACACTCTAAATTCATATAAACATATCATTTTGGGAATGTATGATTACCTAACTAGAACTACAAATTTTGGGCCATAAAATCATACATATCAATCTCAAATTGAATCATGTTGTAAAATACTGGATACAATTATCCATAATTTCAGAATAAAATATTATCATTTCACATATTACATAGTAAAGATCATTTCAAGTTTAGAGTATTAGAGAATTATAAAAATCAATATCTAAAATAGATCAATTTGATTTTTTCATACATAATCCATTAATGATATATCGCATTAAATAATAAAAGACATGGATATTAATAATATAGATATCATACAACTGGATTTCATAGTATCCGGTATAAAAACATACTGTCGATGTCCATATGAAAAAACAGCTTCGAAATATTTTGATAGGTGTAAAAAATTCCAAACATGTATTTCCATAATGGACTTATCTATTCATATAGGGGATATATAATTTTGGGCCCCACCAAACTAATGATTTTGTCCATTGTATTCACTAAAATTTTTTAAAGGCCTTTTTTTATCATTCCAAGAGAAACCTCTTGTTGAATAAAATAGGGATATCTATATAGTGAGACATACAAAATGGAAATACATAATCAAAATATATCCACTATCAATAATCATCCACAGTATCCATACTTTTACTCATGTCAATAGAATGGGGTTCATGGTCGTAACCCATCCTGAGAATGAAGGTGGTTACTCAAATGATATATAACTAACATTCTTATACTCATCCATATGGGAATTAAAACTTATGAAATGAAAATAATTTTACCATTTTAAATAAAATAACATGATAGTAAACCCACTTTACAATGTTGTTGTATCATTTAAGATGATCATAACCCTAGTTAAATTAAGGATAATTAAAAATAAGAGTGCATAAATGATAAACACATATTCAAAAAGAATGCTAGAATTCGTTAAGAAAAAAGAGGCTAAGAGTCAATTTTTTTTATATGGTGAGTTATATTACCAAATTGATAATATTTATTTATATATATTAAATTATAAATTGAAAAATAAAATCAATAGGTAAATCATTTGGAAAATAACAAGGGAAAAAGAAATTTATGCCTAAAGAAAATTTTAAAAAACATTTTTAACCATGATGTACCATAAAAATGTATATACCTCATTCAAATGTATCAATTGTATATTCCATGTGATAACCTTTTTAAAAATTAATTTTAATAATAATCTCTAATAATATATCCTTGAAAACACATAAATTTAATATTTTGTAAGTGAGGAGAGGAAAAAAATACCTATGAAAGTAAAAGGTGAAGCCATTTTTATTATTTTTATATTAAATTTTTTCTAAACACAAAGTATTAGAAGATTAAATGAACGTTAATATGTTTTAAAAAATAATACCCATTTTGTTTTATAAAATAAAATATATTAAAAACCTGATGTTTGAGAACATAACATTGGATGAAATAAGTTCATGAAAAAAATATTATATATCAATTTAATAAGACATGAGTTATCAACACCCCTTAATGGGATGATACTATATAACCCATAAAATATTTGCAATGAGGTGTATGTGCTTAAAATATAAAATTAGAGGGAATAAAATATTATTAAATAAAATTTCACAATTTACCATACTTATTTAAAATAATTTTACATAAAAATCCAAACTAAATGAAATCTAATCATATAATTGAAAACTCTTACGATTGGGGTAAGACTTGATTCAGATGTCATTTGAATAAAAGAACATGATATATATTTTTTATACCACCAATTATATATAAGTAGTCAATATTACATTCATGGAATATTAAATAAGTATAAAACTATAAAAATTATATATGGTGCACAACATATAAATATTTTCAAAGAATTCGAATTGATTTGAGGAAAACCCTTTTATATTGAGTGACATTTTAATCAAAACCACTTCAATGAGTGGGATTGTAATTCATCAATAAATATGATTATTAAAATTTATTCCATTATATCATAGATAAAATAGGCATTATTTACACTATATAAATGAATCAAGGTCCATAATACCAAACTTGTCCCTTTGAGAGGAATTTGAGACGAAAAACATTACCATGGTATTTATTTTTTTCATTATTGAACCAAATTTCTCCAAAAAAATTAATATCATTAAATAACTAAAAAATAACCTTATTCATATTAAAAACCTATTATACTCCTTGATTATAATCATTAAATATATATATTAGTACGATTTTACCTATTTTCCACACCAAGTGTATGAAATATTTATTTCATTTATGTATTTTATTAAATTTGGTGTCGGTATATATTGGTTACCTAAATCCCATAATTATATGATCATATTAGTTACATTAATGGTTGTTTCATTATATTTTATAAATTTGTAATGAAATTTCATGGTATATTTGGTTACAATCTATATTGTTAAAGTCACTGATGATCATGTTTCAAGGATTTTAGTCAATCGATGTGTGTTTTAAAAAAAACAAGGAAAATTAATAATTATATTATTAAAAATAAATAAAATGAATCATTTTTAAAAAATTTATATTATATTATAATAGTAATTATTTTCACATATTAATTCATCACATAAATTTATATTATTTTTCAAGTCTGTTGGTAAACCATATTTAACATAAACCTACCTAGACATAATATATAATTATAATGTGGTTTTATTCTAATATATTAATACCATAATATAAATAATCATATTTAGTGTTTTTATTATGATATATCAAAATTTCATGTATATAGGATTATAATTAATGGATATAAATGTATAAAAAGCCTTAATGAATGATTTTTCTATTATTATTATTATTATTTAAAATGTATAAATTAACGATAACTATTTGTTGGTCAAGTATTTTATAAGTTCCCTAATACCTCATAAATGAACCACAATTATAAAAAATGATACATATTTTTTATTTTATCCCATTCATATTATCATCCATTTATAGAGGTGATTAAATGAACTATATAATTCAATAATTCTATAATGATAGTTGTAAAAAATTACGTGTGGTTGATGGTTTATTCCCATGGAATGGGAGAAAGGTGATATTTGGTTTATTTAATATAAATAATAAACATTATATAAATATATAAAATATTTATTAACATCCCATTTTTTATCATCCTTTAATGGTGGTGAAGGAAGATGAATCATTGTGTGTCGTGGTGGTGGATATCCAAAAAATGCATGAATTAGAATTTATTTTTTATTAATCGAAAGGGAAACAAGTGAATAATGATTATTTTTATATCCTAAAAAAATTTGTCTAAATATAGTAAAAATTTAATTATAAATTATTTTAAAAATTATAATTAGAAAATAAAAATAGAAATGTAATAATATTATTTATAAATAACTACTAATGCTGAGGACCTTTAGATTTCATAAGACGATCTCTATGTAATTGATGGTATATGAAAATATCTAGTCATCTGAAGCTCAATTGAGTGAAATATTATTTTATGGGAAGGATAATGGGTATGATTTCATATAGAAAATAAAAATTTAGGAGTAAAATGAATGGTTTGTGATATTCTTTATCTATATATTGAGATATTTAGTTCTTTATAAACACTTCACATTAATATAAAGTGATAAAATGTCAAAAAATACTTGTGCCATCCAAATGGAAAAATAATGTAGAAGTTGAATATATATGGTCAATAAAATACCCATACAATAAATTAAGGATTAAATTTATTTATTTTTCATTCCCATTACCCCTTAAATTATTCATTTTTATACTTTGGCTTTTAAAATGTTAAATAGTGTTTAACTAATTTTAAATTAACATTTTCTAAAAATATAGTTATAATTATTATATAATTTTGACCCACTAGTTTAAAAATTAAATAAATTTCATTTGATAAAATCATTAGAATTCATTAAAAATTAAATATAAAAATCCTGAATGTATTGCAATTATTTTTAAAATATTACTTTTTTTTCTAAAATATCAAATATTCATTTAACGATTTTTATCCTCCTTTCTATGATCGTATATTCCAATAAAAAATAAACACGTCATCATATTATAAGGACTCAAGAATTTAAAATTCATACTTATATATGAATAATTTCATAAAAGTCATGTTATTTGTAAAAAAATGTATTTTACACTATTAACCTAAAAAATATTTCTTTTAGAAAAATAAAAATATTCATATCAGTACATAATAATTATTATTAAAAATAAGAATATAATTTTCGAATATTAAAATTATAATTTTTTTAATTGAAGATTTATAAAATATATTTTAATACTGTTGAAACCTGTTAATATTAGAAAATAACTTTTTAAAATTCTTAATATATTTTAGACTTAATTCCTAAGAAGTAGTAAATAAATTAATTTTAACTTATTGTTTATATTAAAATGATATTTTATTATTATATAATTATAAAATACTTAATTTCAGATAATAAATTTACAAATTTAGTTAAATATATTTTAATAATTAATTGTTTTTCTTAATTTTTATATCTATTCTATTTGAATTCTATTAATATTAAATTTAAATATTGATTTTTATAATTATTTCAGAAATCGGTAATAAATTTACATTCAATTAATTAAAAGGACATTTTAAATGGATATCATTAATATTAATATTTAATAATAAATATATAATGATTTTTTATATTTACAGTTGTGTGTGGTAGAAGATATCTAACACATTGGAATATTTAAATAAAATAAAAATATTAAAATACTAGTGTATTTTATTATATAATCCCAAATAATAAAATCAATTTTAAAACGTGTCAATTAATCAAATTATGTAAATATAGTTTATAAAAGATATTATCTCTTCACTCATTTAAAATAATCACAGAAAACATCTTAGAAATGAAACAATACTAAAAATAAATGAAAACTCTAGCAATTATTAGTTAAAATCAGTTGGTTTTAATTTTATTTTAAACAAAATTAAATTAATTATTTAAATTCAGTCTTTTATTTATATCTCCCAACCAATTTATTTAATAAGAACCAAGATATTTAATCATTCCCTTATAAAATACAAAAATATAAAATCTAATTTTAAATTAATATTTTTAAAAATATATTTTTTCTAAAAAATCTCCGAACAATGATATCTACCTCTTATAAAATCTTGTTGGAATGAAATTCATATATATTCATAAAATAAATATACAAATATTTTTTATTTAAATATTTCAATAAGTCCTGCATTAAATTACTAATATAATACATAAAAATACAAATGATCATGAAAATACAAAAAAATAATATATCTTTCAGTATTATTATAAAAAATATTATTGGTATATATTTAAACAAAATTTATTCAATAAAAAATAAGTAAACATGGTAACATGAATTCACTAAAACATAAATTATTAAGTCATTTCTCAACCAATCAGGCCACTAAATGAATAAACAATCTGATAAAAATCATATATTCATTTTGAGTAGAAACATGTGTAAAATTTATAATCAATTATATTATTTATTACTATTCATGAATTTGATTTTATATATTCATATTCATTATAATAAATTATTAATTTTACAAATGAAAGTAGAAAAAATTATTTTTTATTACTCTGTATAAGGATTCATAAATATGGTTAATATATAATGAATTAAATTTTAACTTGAAAAACATTAATTAATTTGTTATATTATAATATCAAAATTATTTTAATGTGAATTTTTTTTATTTTTTTAAGATGAATGATTTTTCAATGAATACAAGAAAATAATTTTCTTGGTAAAAATTTCATTAATTAATTTAAAATTACCCCTATGAAATGAAATAATTAAAATGTATTCTATTTTTTGTTTTATATAATATATTTTAGTTAAATTTAAAATCACCATTATATGTGGTTTTTTTATATGTTCCTTACTCATATTAAAAAATATTTTTGAAAATTATGTTTTATTGTGTTTTGCGAGTTTCTTTTTAAATTAAATTATTCTTATTGTAAATTGAATCTAGAAAGCTGATTTTTTATTTTCCTTCTAGAGTAAAAAATTTAGTAAATATATTTATTTTATTTTTTCTCATTATTAATGGTAACAATAGTAAAAAAATTTAACACTATTAACATTAAATCAGGTAAGAAATGTTAAAAATATTGTGATAAGTCCTCAAAATCACAATAAAAAAGTAAAAAAAAAAAATTATATGTGTTTCTTGAGATTTAATATTAAATATATTTAAATATGGAAATAATTTTCCATATTCCATTCATTATAACATTTTTACTATGTTTAACTAATCTAATGGAGAAAATTGTTATTCTCTTACAGTAAATATCTATAATATTGTTCAATAGGGAAAAAAAACTTATTTAAAGTAACAAGTGATTACAAGAATGATAAATGGGATTATCCTTATCATTTATTTTTAAATATTTATGATTTTTAATTACCTTAAATGGTTATGCTGACATGATATTTATTAAATTAATATCAATAAAATAAATGATTTTGAAAATATTTAATGTAATAAATCTTGAATAAATTATTCTATTGCATAACCTTTGAATAATTATAACATATTTAGTATGGGAGAGATGAAACTATTCATGTTATTTTATTATCATTTTGTTATCAATGTCAAACGAAATGAATTTTTCCAAACACGACTGTAATTATATTTCATATAAAATAATGTGTTATTAAATAAGTTAAAATTCAAGAAAATATGATAATTATCAAAATGAATGATATTTGTTATTGAATATCACACATGTTAAATTTATTATCTATTTATTCTATTATGTTACTTTCTTAAATCATTTATGTTAAGGCATAATTATATCATAATAAGTTTCAAAAGGGTTAACGAAGGTTTAATAAAATATATATTTTTTAAAACATAATAAAACCATATCCATATTCGATTTGATGAGATTAGATCAACTAATACTGATTCTATATTTTAATTTTATCTTCATGGTTCCAATTATGAGGGATATTTAATTTATATTAATTTAATATTTTACATAATACAACTAGTGTCCCTCCCCTCAGATATAAATTGGAACCTACTCTCATATCTTCCTGACAAATTTATAGAACTCTAAATTTCCAAAACCTACCCATGTATCCTAGAAAATTCACTCCCAATAATTTAAAATTACCTCTTTATTAGAAATATACACATGGATGCCCTTTTATAAAATTCAATATTTATTTTCTAAAGAAGTGGTATAGATCATAACATATATTTTTAATTTTTTTCTCATTCGATATAATTAAAATATTATTCAAGTATTTTTAATTTACAACACTAGTATATTACTTGTACCGTGATGTTATTATGTCAATAGAATAATATATATTCATATCCGCTTACATTGAATGGGACAAAAACCATTTCTCATGTGTTCAATGAACTACTCTGAAGAGAACACATGTAATTTATTTTCCACCTGCTCCTACCACATTGTAATCATCGTATTCTTATTCGAGAAGAAAAAATTTAACATACAAAGGAGACTAAAAAACAAAATAAGAGACAAGAAACACATAACACGAGGACTATGGTGGCCTAATGTATTGTAAACAGATAGCATCTTCTCTTATCAAATTAAACCCCCCAGGATTCATGATGTTGATCGAAAAGAGGTATGAGATGTTGGAGACTAAGCTAGATATTAACGCAAGATGATCAGCAACTCTATTTCCCTCCTTCCATGTTTGGGTAACCCTAACATTGTGAAGGAGGGTATGGAATTTCCTAGCCATGTAAGATATTGACCAGTGTGTATGACATTTACCATTCAAATAATTATTAATAATTAATGAATTGGTCTCTTCTTGAGTGAACACTCTATTCCTATGATTGTAAAGGGATTGTACTGTAAGAAGATATTAGGCCTCTACATGATGTGGAGTGAACTTCCCATAAAAATGATTGAATGATATCACAACACCACCAAATATGTCTCAAACCACACCCCCTCCTCTAATATCACCCAAAAGACATGAAACATCCGAGTTGGGTATGTATCCCAAGACTGGAGGGCATCAACATATCCATTTACCTTTAGGCCTATTACTGGAAGGATTAATCATAGCAGCATAGACCTGAAGTAGCTTCAACGTCAGATCCTCCCACCAGTTTCGGATGAGCATGACCATGTCCAATAGTAGATTCTTCCTTCTCGTGATAATGTACCTTTCAGTATGCATGGAACCTTCAAAGATATCATGGTTCCTTGCGTGCCACACACACCAACACCCTACACTGAAAATTATGGACTCCTCCCTCCTTTCCATGTCCGAAATATTCAACATGTGGAACCACCTATATAGGAATGAATCATCACCTTGGGATCCATAGGTGAACATCGTCAGGGTTATGAAGAATGACCAGTCATTTTGGGCCCACTTTCATTCAATGAACATGTGGATCATGCCCTCTTCTTGATGGCTGCAACAATAGAGACATCTATAGGCCAAACTGATACCTGGCTTCATGACCTGTTCATCCATAGAATACAAATTATTTCTGATCATACATTTCAGAAAATTATATTTGGATGTGATATTATTGCACCAAATGGTGGGGTTCCTGGTATTGTGAGGGACCTATAAAGATGAGATCCTACGATAATCCTTGGTAGAGAATTTCCCCATGGAGGACGTAGTAAAGGTTCATGTATTATGGTCTGAGTAAATACAGATCGATTAAAGGATATCATGTTGTTCTATGTCCAACACAAAATTTATGAAATAAGGGTGGTGACTAGAATTAATTAAGAAGATCCTGTGAGTCAGGAAACCAAGAAAAACAAGATCAGAGACTACCCATTTATGATTCCTGAAGAGAATCTTACCCACCCACACAATCCCGCGGGAGTTATGTTTCATCGTGTTGATGAGTCGATAAATCCTATACCATAATGAAGATACATTACTGCGAGTGTACTCCTCATCCCCACCCAACAGTATGACATGGAATTCCTGTAAAGGGTTTTTTTCATTGATAACTACCCATGAAAGCTTGGAATACATACAATGCAACATGGATTCAAGGCTCCTCACATAAACTCCACGCATATAGATGGGATTTTCCAGTATTTCTCAAAAATCCCAAGGATTCCTACCTTTAGAAAGAGCATCCAACATCAAATAGGCCAAGGAAATATTAATTGTCTGGATGACCTTTATAGTTACCGTAGTATATCCCATTACATGAATTTGGATGGATGTCATTAGTCTATTAACATGGGTAATCTTCCCCACGAAGGAAATAAAATAGTTCTTCAAGCTATGAACCCTCCATGTGATCTTGCTTAAAAAATATTAAATGTCTTGAATCCTGAGTCTACCTGATGAAATTGGAGTACCAATGTAATCCATGGAAAACGGAATGTTGTTCATGTCATGCCTATGACAAAGATAATAATCCCATCTAGGTAGAAACTTGATTGAGATGTAAAGGTTACTTTTAAAATTATTGATTACATTCCCACAATAGTAAAAATATTCCTCAAGAATTTTCATAAATCCATTAACATATATCCTTAAACCATGGATGAAAATCAATGTTTCATCTATGAACATCAAGTGGGAAATTAGAGGAAGGTTCAACTGCCTACTATATATGAGTATGTCACCATCTGATAAAGGCATGTTAATGAGGTGAGTTAGTGTGTCTTGTGCATGAATGAAGTTTCTAGGATAGATTGGGTATCCTTACCAAATCCCTCGGGTGGTCTTGAAAATCCATGAGTCTATACAATGAAGGATACAACCATCCGGGAGGAGTTGATGCATTTGAAAATGAGATGTGAGGCCTTACGAGAGATTCCAATCGCTGAAAATACTCTATTAATGATTCAAAACTCTATTCTATTATAAGGAATTTTAATATCAAATTTGATAGTCCTATTAGAGCCATGAATATTTTTGTTAATATCTATATGATGATCTTGAGCCATGGAAATGGCCCCTTGTATTGAATGTCCTCTAACAAGCCCATGTTGTTCAATAGAAGTCCATTGAGGAAGGAGTTTGGACAATCTCATGTCGATGAATCTAGCCGATATCTTGTAGGAAACATTACACCTACTCACTTGTATATATTGTTATAGGGAGGGAGGGTCTTTAAACTTCAACATAATCACTAAGGTTATATCACATGCGACCCTCAAAAGTCTACCACCCGAAATAAATCATGAACAGCAGTTGTGATATAATACATAACCATCTCACATGAATCCTGGTAATAATTTTTTCTTTTATGTTTATATTTTAACTTAATGACATATTTACCAATATATAAGGATAATTTATCACATATTTTTTTACCATTGATTTCATTGAATAATGATAACACTTTTTATTCATAGTTGTGGACTACCCCCTCTACTAAGCAATGAGATTCATTTTTCATCACCAAATCTCATGGATGATATATATATACATTTAAATAAGTAATATGATATTTATTATTAATTATAAATATATAGTTCTAAAATGTGAATTATATTCTTTTTATCATTATCATAAATAATTTCAATAATTTCCCATTTGTACGCATGACCTACCATCTCCATGATAGTAACGTTGTTCATTTTTTTATAACCTAAAATCATGGTTGGTGGAGAGAGTATAATTTATTTTTATGAATGATAAATATTTCATGATTATTATCCAATATATTATAAAATAATTACTTCCTTGACAATAGTAAATCTAATGAATTCATTTTGGATATTGAATGAGAATATTGACAAATTATCTTACATGAACATAATTTATTAATTATTTGTGTATAAAATAATCAATATAAAATAAAAGAAAAATTGAACATGAAATGTTCTTTAGGTAAATAATTAAGATAATTTTTTATTCAAAATGATAAATTACATACCTATTGAGATGGGATCGAGGAAAGGGACCATTTAGTTAAAAACCTCATTACAAATATAGGATTCCAAAATTTTATTCATCCATGTAAATATTTATTATATTATTTTATAGATGAATTTATATGAATATAAATGAATTATTATTTAATTTCAATTTAACATTTCACATTATATCAAAATATTATGAAATATTATCTTCTTATGGAGTTTTATGACAAAATGGAAAAAAGAATGATTTATTTTAACATATATGGTGGTAATAGATATCCATAATCTATTACAGTTATTTAATATACTAAAACATTAATAAGAATTTATTTTTTCTAAAATTACCAAAATTATTTCCCTTTTTTTGGTTTTTTTTAATGATATATATTTTTAAAATAAAATGATAATTCAATATCTGAATTATTTTTTCAAAGAGTTACACAATATTTTTTCATGGGTTTTATTATGAAAAGTGGATAGAGTAAATTATTTTATTCATAGTATGTACATTATATTATATATTTTTAATTATTTTGCGAGATATAATTTAAATGAAGGGTGATCACCATTATATATCACCAATGCATTGGTTAGTAATCCTTGTATTTAATTGAACAAATAATGTTATTATCTAGGGATATCTATCATATTGATTAAACTAGTATATAGTTATTTATAACATGAGATTAAAATTGGTTAGGTGTATGCTTCTATGATAAAATATAATTTCTATATATTTTTATTATGGTTTTAAATTTCTTTTTGAGGAAAACATATGTTTTTAACATGTGGATAAGAATAAATTCATAAGCTCAATGAATATTGTGTTAATCGAAATGATTTATGGATTTTTCAAGTTATTAATAAGACTAAATCAACCCTTATTTTCAAATTCCTCACTTATATTTTGGTATTTAAGAATTAGAAAACCAATCTGTTTTGAAGAATAGACTAGTAGGTAATACATAATTAATTTTATATTTTTTGTGTTGTGGGTAAAATTGATTCATTGGATAATTGTAAAAATTATAATGTAAGTTTTGGTTATGTATGATACATAACATAATTCTCTACATACGATAACCATAATTATCCACTAAAAGTAAGAATGTGAATTCATGACTAAAAGCTCAAGATTGTGAAATGTTTTAAATTATGATTGTTATAGTTTTTATAAGAGAAAATTTAAAGATTAAATTAGAAATTAGGAAAATATTAATTGAATATATTATAATAATCCTATATTATGTTTTCTATTATATAAAATATTCATATTTCCATGTTTCTCTATCTAATCTATGTCTCCTCAAAATGGGATTACTTAGAGGAATCATAGATGCTAAACTAAGAATGTATCAAGTGGAAAATATCCTTTATTTTAATAATCTTATAAATGATGAATTTTTAGTTGTGAATATTTTTGAATGACGGATCAACTGAAAAGTGATATAAATTATTGTGTAAACCATGTTATATAGAGACTACATTTATAACTTGGTAACATTTCCACAGTTTAAAATTTAATGAATCAATCCACAATGGATATTGTTGTAACCCCATATATAGTGGTAGAATAAGGATAGATTAATGCATTTTAGACTATATTTGATGTAATGGTATTCCACTAACATCAAATGCAGAAACATATCATTTATTAGAATGAAGGTTAAACTAATATATGGTGGTATTTTGATATGAATACAAAATATTGATATGAGTTAGATACCACATAATGGGATACATTTGAGAATATTTTTCTACAATATTATTTCTATATGGTTTTTATACTTATGAGGAAGAAATTTTTCTTAATAAGATTAAAAAATGTGATTATTTTGTAATCTCATGTGATAAAAATTTTACAAGAATGTCAAGTCACATTTTTTATTTTATTTAAGACCATGATTTTAAAATTACAATATTTTACTCATGATGGAAAACATTTTTAAAATGTGCATTCTCAGTATAAGATTTAAAAATTTATGTTAATTTTGTTCTTTATGTCGAGAAACGCAGTATGGATTTTCTTATTATTACATTCCTCGTGATTATAAGAGTTATAAGATATCATGATAGATGAAACAAAGAATAAATCTACATATAAATCAGTAGGTAATACCCAAAAAAATCTAATGTTGATAGAAAATTTCCTGGAATTATTGAAAATATTTGAAATGTGCCAATAATTTCTTAAGTTTTGTAACCTAGATCATTAATGAAAGGAAAAGTGTCATGAACAATCCATAAATGGGGTTATAGAAAGTAACTCAACTATTAGATTAATTTACTATAATGAGTTGGAGAACTATGTAACGTGTGTATGAAGTTAGTTAATAAATATTGAAATAATGAATATTAAAAAAAGATTGTAAAAATCATTTCCTATTAATATAGATGATGTTGAGACATCCATTGAAGAAGTGATTTGAATATTACAAGTTAATTGGAATTATTGAAATTATAGGTTTCACTATGGATTTTTAAATTCATTATTTTTAAAAAATATTACTATAAAATTAGAATATAAATTAATGAAATGAATATAGTACTTTTACTGAGAACTCTATGTGAAAATAAAAAACCAACAAAGATTTATAGGAATAATCCTTTTAGTATTTTTGATATTGTCCTTCCCATAAATATTATGGAACAATCCATAGTAGATTCTCATATATTTATCTATGTATTGGATTTCATTTCATCATTCTGTGAATGGTTATAGTGATATGAATTTTTTCATCAATGATTTCACAACATTGATAACATTGGAATAATTTGAGAAAATGATTAGAGATGCAAGTGATTTTTACCATGATCATGTTGTGGGAATGAAATTATTTAATTAGATTATTTATTTCCTAGTAGTAAATATATTTATTGATATATTACTAGTTTATTTTCAATATTTTAATTATTATGAGGATGTTCTGTATTTTTTTAAATAGTACATGATAATGATTAATTTCAAAAACACCCTATTGAAGGTTTAAATTAGAAAATTTAGAAATAAAAATGAAATTTATAGAGTCTCTTTATGATGGTTTCATTAAACTGAGAACATCACCTTGTGATTAACCTATTTTATTTATTAAATAGAAAGATCATTAAATTGGAATTTTTTATAGATTATAGATCCTTGAATACCATCATTGTTAAGAACGTGTTTCCATAACCTCATATTGATTATGTTTTTTATCTTCAATACAGAGAAAAATATGATTCAATTAATGATCTCGGGATTGGGTGACATTATTTGATATATATGGAGAAAGACATTCTAAATAAAACATTTTGAACTAGATATTTGAATTATATGTTTTTATTTGTACACATTCGGT
Organism: Viscum album; assembly: GCA_963277665.1. NCBI lineage: Eukaryota > Viridiplantae > Streptophyta > Magnoliopsida > Santalales > Viscaceae > Viscum > Viscum album. The sequence goes on from OY728159.1 coordinate 818,353,839, forward strand.
ATTCTAATGCACTGATTGTATTCACAGATCATATGTATAGATTTCCCCATGAAAAATTTTAAATTTTTTTGGTTGGGTTTGTTAGTGATATGTTAATATATTATAAATTTAATGAAGGTCATGAATGAATTATAATATTTAATTTCAACGAAAAATTAAAAAAGGATATGTGAAAAGTTTAGTAAATTATTGAATATTGTTTGGAAAAATGTCGTTTCATTAGGATTATTATTTCCAATGATATATTAACTATTAAAACATTGAAAAAAACATTTTTATAAACATAAATGAAAAAAAATCTTGGATATTATTAGTTTCCTTGGACAAGAAGGTTAGTATATGTTATTTTTTTGAATCCTTTTCATGGTTATCTATAACCCTAACTATGTTAAATAAAAATTGTTTCATATATTTCTAGAAGGATTGTGATTACTGTTTCTAGGATCTAAAAAAAGATGAATGGTGAATACTCTTTTCTTTTAATTAACCTCTATAAATGGTTAGTTTTTCATATGCATTGAATCTTTATTATTAATAAATGGTTATTCTATGTTGTAATATTTCCCAGTAATTTCTTATGCATAACATAAATAGGGAACACAAGATTTAATTTATCCAACACAAGATATTGATTTATATAAAAAAATTCAACAAAAATATAGAAAAATCATTCATATAGAGTAATCTACGAAACTTATGCTGATCTTAAAACCATTATGTTTATATTTAACAATATTTTCTATGATATAAGTCAAAGAAGATGGTTCGAACTGATTAAGAATTATAAGAGCATGATTCATTAGAAACATGAAAAATAAAACAATTTAGGTGATTCTTTGATTTTGAAAATTAAGGATCCATTAACCTTGTCTCTTTTAGAACATGTCCCTTCAATTAAATAATTAAAAAATTCCTGACCATATTTTTATCTATGAAGTATCTTAGAAAATTTATTTGATGTGGGAGTATAATTTTTTGTTTTAGAAAAGAATAAATAATATTATAACGTTGAAAATATTTGATAGAAAAAGGTATAATATATTATGAATTGTATGTTTCAAAAATTTTATTTTTATGAAGAAGGTGTTATCAAAATTAGAAAATAGATTATTTTTTGAATTGTTATTTCTATTCTATGATTGAGTTTTTGAGTGAGGCACATAGTATTCCATTCATTGTTCATCCAAGTAGCAATATGATATTCATGGATATTTTGGAGTATTACATGGGGGCGGAATGAAAATTGATTTTATTATCAATAGCATGAAATGTTTTATTTATCATCAATTTAATGATGAATAGAAATTACTTAAGATAATTCATTAGTCATTTCTAGTTTATATATTGAAATGGGACAATATATCCTTGAATTTTGTGTGTGGGTGGAGGGGTTTTATTGGAATGTGAATTTAATACTGAGAATTGTATTATTTTTTATGGACCAATTAAATATTTACATTTCATTCCCAATTAAGATAATATATAATTAGATAATATCCATTGACAACATCTCAATGATATAATATATTAACGTAGAGTTTCTCTCTCCATTGTATCTGGATTTCTTCCAAGGATCAAATATAATTTTTGAAAGGGCTTATGATTCTTTTTATGTGAAAAATTAAATTTTAGTACACATTTTCATTCTTAATATGAGGGAAAGCATAGATTAATGATTTAGTCCTTAGAAAACATTATTCATTCATATACAATTTATTACCAAGGATATTGGTAGAATTATCATTCAATGGTTGGTATTTTATAAAATAAAATTCTTCATTCTTGTATATATTTCTAACCATTTGAGGTATTATATAGAATTTAGTTTTTCGATCAATGTCTTTTTGGATGAAGGTTGTGAAATAATGTATATGATTCTAGAGTTAGTAAATGTAATGGATGATAATGTAAAGATGATTCAACCACATATGAGGATAACCCCGAGTTGGCATAATAGATATGAAGATAACCATAGGAATGTTATTTCTTTCATGATATGAGATCATGTTTTTTAATGCATATTCATGGAATATTGTTTTGTGTATTCATAAAATGTTAAATATATGTCCATGGTTCATTGTACATATTTAAATATTAGAAAATGTTGGATCATTTTCCTAACTTGTTCTATTTCATATGAGTTTATCCCATTTACAGAAGATATTTACAATTTAAATGTTAATAAAATATCTTCCACATTCATCTAATGTTTTGACCCCTAAAGAAGATTAATTGAAAGATATACATTATTTTAGTTAATTTAGAATTTTATATTAATGACAATAAAATGAATGTGATTTGGAATAATTATAATTCATCATGTTATGTTCTGGTTGAAAACGCATATAGTTGAATAAAAAATATGGGAATATAAAAATTCAATAATGAAAAAATTGTCCCTATTTGATTACATATTTAGTAGAATTATGAAGAATCAATTTAAAAAAGTGGGAAATATTCAAATAAACCAAGTAAATATATTAATTAAAAAAATTCCTTATAAGAATACATAAATTATAATATTTTTAGTTATATTGATTATATGACAAGTATAAAATTTTTCAATCAAAAAAATGGAATCAATTTTTTATTTTCTAATATCTTTTTTTAATTAAAATTTTATTATATAAATGTTATAATTTTTTCTCAAATTTTATTTCATTTTTTAGATCATCATACTTCAATTTTTTGAGGGTGAAATTTTGTTATTTTTCATAAAACATTGGTTTTCCATGAATTGTGAAAAATATTGATTTTTTAAAAACATTTAATAAGTAATTTAAAAATTATATCATTATTTGATTTTTATTATTATTTAAAATAAGTATTATATAGTTATATTTACATTAATCAATTACATTAGAATCATCGTTATATATTATATTAGAATAAGTATATTTTTGTGATTAATAAAAACATTTCTGAAAAAACAGTTTTCATCATGTTTTATAGGATTGATAATAAATTAAATTGTTTTAATAATTTGAGTTTAATATTTGTAAATAATTTATTAATTTTTAATCATTATGTAAACATATATTAAATATAATTTTTTTATTTTTGATTATTATGGGTAATAATTGTTGTTAATATTTGTCACCATATTAAGGTAAAACTAAGTAATTAAGGTTTGTAATATTATAATATAGCGTAAAAATATTGATTATAATTTTATTTATTTTATTTGATAAGTTATTTTCAACATAGAATATTCAGTATTTGAAACGTTATAAATATCACACCACATTAATTTGATTATAACATTTATATTACGCTATTTAAATATATTGTCGAAAACTTCACTCCATTTATTTTAATATCTAAAATATTTTAAGATATAGAAAAAAACATATATTATTATTTAATTATTTATTTAAAATATAAATTATTTTACATTTTTTAAAGGTTGGGGTCGAAGCTTCATTTTTATTATTAAAGCAAAGCAAATACCTCTTTTTAACTAGGTAGAGGGAGACCCATTACATAGCCCGAAGGCCCAGTGGGCATATAGTCCATTACATAGCCCGTAGGCCCAAATTTTCGGCATAATACCCATTCTATAAATAGTAACCTGCCTGCTATAGTACTGCACAGTACCGTCCACTTCTACAGTGTCCTGCCGCTGCTACAGTGCCCTCTGATCTATAGTACCACCGTTGCTACAGTAGCGCTACAGTACTACTACAATACATTTTCATAATGGAATTTGAACCCCCATTTTTCATGTAGGATTATGGGTTTCTTACCACTAATCCAAACCACAACTACATATAAATTATTTTTCATTTTAATAATTTATTTATAATTATTAGTGATTATATAATTACAATAAATTCTTATGCAACACTAAAGAAGTATTTGTTAATTTCAAATAATAATAAAATGAAATATTTTAAAAATTTTAAATTTAATATAATTTAAGTAAATTAATATATTCGTTGAATTGTTTAGAAAAAGAAAAAAAATTATATATTATTGAATAGATAATGTTTTAATTTCGTATTGTTGTTTTCAATGCCAAACTATATAAAAAGATCAAAACTTGAAATAAATGATATTTGGTAATAAATATTTATTTATTTAATTATATGATGTTTATAAAAACCTTATCTTTAGACTACATAAAGGTATATGGTTTAAAAGATTAATATTGGTTCATTTATGGATTACTTTTCCATTCATAGAAACTTTCATTACACATTTTTCAATAAATGTTCACACAACTTTAATTGTGAAAAGGGATAAGAAGGAAAAACCAATTAGATAAAGATAGAAACATAATCTAAAATGTCATATATTTTTTTATAAGTTTATTCAGGACCATAATCATCCCATGTTTTATTTAAAATAATTTGGATTTATTTATCTATAAAAAATAATTTACATTATTTCAATATGTTATGTAATTTCATGAGTTCCCCTCTCTTCACTTATTGAACGTAACCTCATATCCTCTCTTCCACACTCATTTTTAAGTCTCTTAAATAGATAATACTTCTCCATTTATTCCCAAAAATCCTTCCCCAAGTCCAATATTGGACAACCCCCCCCCCCACCAATGATTCCCCTCCTGAGATGGAAATAATGGAAGGGAGTTAATGACCACTAGGTCCTCCCTCCATTAGGCCCCAGGGAGGCATCCAGAACCAAGGGTACACAATTCTCACAAAATGGGTGGCATTTCCCTTTTTTGTAATGAATATCAGTTGATAAGATGTATCATCCTCAAACAACAAAAAGATCTACATAGAAATGAATCAAAAATAAATCCCACATGCATGTTTGATTTAAAATGATAGAAATAAAAAAACCATCGTAAATACAAAAATTTGATAGCTAAAATGTGACATCATATTTTACCCCATGTCCACGCTAGCAATTCATAATGGGGTCCACGTAGTCTTCCAAGAAGCCTAAATTTATTTTTATAACGTAGGGTTAGCAAGATTGTATGCTCAGTAGAAAAACACATGTCTCTCGTGATCAAGTGGAGAACAATACTAATGACCTTGATAGAAAATATCCTAAACCAACTCCATGTATCATGTTATACTAAACACCAATCCTAACCAAGGTACACTCACCTTGTAATGCTACTCAAGTAATACAATATAAAGAACATCAATTTTTGGGTACCCAGCAAAACATTCCCACAATGTTTCCTCTCTCACACCCTAAAGAAAAACATCCCAATGATCCCAACTCATCCTAATGTACCACGTCACATCCCAGCCACACTCACATAGGCCACACACCTAGTACATCAACCAAGGAAAATGAAGATCATCACATCTCAAATGTTCACACATGGGCCTCAAAACCACATCTTACCCATATACACCTATGCCACCTACCATGTATCATCATGAAAAACCTGTGAAAACCCAAAATAATCTCATTCTAAATAATCCTATGAATACAAAAATCATCTCATCCCAAAGACTCCTGGGAGAAAACAACTCTCCATCACAGAACGGGGCCTCACAAACAACCACCTTCCTGATGAATGTTGGGATATCACTGGATGTAATAGGGATCATGGAAGAGTTGGTGGATATCCATCCTTCCTCCCTCAAATATGATTAGGAAATACACCCTCCGAAATTATAATGGGGGTATTGTAACATAGTTCTCAACTAGGGTGGATGAATATAGATAACATAAGGGAAAATATTGGTATGTATTTATATTAACAATAACCCATGTCCAAAATATGTGTTCTAAATAAAAAATCATTCGCCATATCATACATCCAACCATACATATACCTTTGTGTGCATTTATTAACATCATAAATAGTCACATTCAATGTTGAAAACAGAATTTCATCCACAACAAGCGGCAACTCAAACATACCACAAAAAACCTATTTATCGAATTAATATTATTTATAAATAAATGAATTTGTTCATTACATACCACTCTGGGAAACTACAAATCATATCATGCTAAAACCCCCAGTTCATAAACCATGTAGAGGCAAAAGAATAATTATATGGAAGATCAATTTATATTTATACTTTTTTTAGAACCCATACCAAAAATTTCTATCGTCATTATTCAATGTATGTTTTTATATCCCTCCCCTAAAAAAGAAACCCTCGTCTAACTTCCAAATCCATTGACACAACTCATCACAACCAAATAAAATTTCTTGTGGTATAACAACACAACACCCATTAATCCCATTAATATAAACATAACACAACATGAACATATAACACTATATCTCAAACACTACTCATACATTCCATACTCATTTAATCATTTGACCTGGGATTCCATTACACCACCCACGCCACCCCAATGTTATAGTCATTATCTTAACCCTAGATCCACAATAACACACTAGAAAAAATATAGAACCACAACCTAAAACAAAACACAGACCCACAAAACCTGGATGGGTGTATTTAGAATTAACAAACACCCATTATTTAATTCCACATTAATATTTTATGGTATATCACATAGTAAGATCAATTTGGAGGTGTCCATTATTTTACCAGGATTATGTTGTTAATAAATTTCATATATATACATATATTAAACACATGATCAATAAATATTCAACTCGAGTTCACAAAAAAAAATTAACACTTATGGTCTTGATTTTTAGTAGGCATATAGAAAATATATATATGAAAACATCACAAAACAATGAAATTGTTACATGTGTCTCTTTTCCTCATCCCATATCTATTAGATTGAAGTTGTTTCAAATATCATTAATAAATTTCGATTATAATAACTTCTCATGGGAATTATTCACCCACCCACCCCTCATGATTCACAAATAAAAGGGTCGAAAGGATCCCTACCTAATGAAATAGACAATGAACACCTAATCTTTGCGCTAAATAGGGTGTCTGCAAGGATCATGGGTAACAAGATTCCATGGACCAACACAGAAATATAGAACCTTGGGGAAGAAAGGTTCTAGGGATCTCGAGTATCATAGTGTATATAAATAAAGAATGAAATAAATGTATCCGGATTTGATGGACTATAACCGAGAAACAAGGGATATGATCCCACGTTGAACTCCATATTAAATGTTGATATAGTCTACGCATTGTGATAAACATAATTCCTCTCAAGAATTATGAAATTAAAGAAATTTTTTACATCTCTTTAAATATATTATAAAAAACAAATACATGTTTTGACTAATTTTACCTAATAAAATTAATGGGGATAAAATGGAAGAACTGGGAAAAACTGGAAATTTTGGAAAAAATTCAAAATCACTCACTAATGAGTGATTCACTGATGTAGCTACTGATGGTGTGTCAACATTAGGTGAGTCCCTATCTAATTAACATCCAATTTTTGAGCCACCATTAGCTAAGTCACTATTACTCTAGTCACCCTTTTATGAACAACAATTTGACAAGTCACTATTGGATGACTCAGTAGTGAGAGTCACCAGTCTGGACTCAAAATCAGTGACCTATTGTTCCGGAATCACTATTTCATGACTCAAAAGTGAAATTCACAAGTCTTGGCTCCCCATAAAAAACTCACAATTCCTAGAAAACTATTGGAATACTAGAAAAACATTAAAACTATTAAAAAGAGAAATCTTGTCCTCTAGAACAACTCAAACACTAGAATTTCCTAGAGGAATGTACTGGAAATGTATGGGAAATTACATCAGATACCTTGTGAGATGCCACTCAAGGTTTCTGTTGTTCTTGGAATAGAACTATTGACTAAGGTTACACACGTTCAATGATAAAACACCGTCTTTTTCGAAATATGAACTAAAAGACCTACATACAAGAAAACCTCTTCTAAAATATACTCCCCAAAATGGCCACACGACATACCACACAAGCACAAAAAATACTCCATTTGGAACACCTAAATTGGGGAATTTATTCTTCCATGTCAATAAACTATCCACTTTGGGTGGCATAAAATAACATACAGTTGTTTAATAAAATCTTCATTAATGTGTATTGATTTAGAATCAGGACCCCCTCTTCATATTCCGATATTTTATCAAACAATTTACAATTAGGAAAAAATTTCTCTGAGAAAACAAGTCTAAATCACTAAAACAAAAAGGGAATCACAATAAGGAAAAACTATGAAAAACTCTGAGCATGTGGCATGAATACGTGTATCCCATTCCTTGGTACTCTCCTCAGAGCCATCATTCCTCCACAACACCTGAACAAAGGGAATAGTCCTTTCACACAACACCTTCAAGTGATGATCGTAGATCTCTAACGACCACTCCATGATTGTCGTGTCATCTTCGACATCCAACTCTCCCTATTCAATTACATGAGAGTCATCATGAAGATATAGAAGAAGATGAGGGAAATTAAAGACATTATAAACCTTCTCCAACTATTGTGGTAGTGAAAATTGTTAAACCAACTTTCCAAATCACCATAACACCTCAAAAGATTCAATTAACCTCAGTGAAAACTTTCTCCCTATACCAATCATCCACTCCCCATGTCAGGGGATAACCATTGAGAAAAAATGTTCTCACAGGTAAATCTCAAATGGGATACTTCTAAAATAATAATATAAATAATTATGGTCCTATGTTTTCTTCATCCACTCACTAATAATATTCACCTTCTTGATCATACTCTGCACCACATTGGGACAATGAACAACTACCCCCAACTTTTTTCCTTCACAATAGTGAACAACACTATATTTCATACAATCCTCAAAAGAGATCCATTATAATTGAATATGGATTTCCATTGTGGTATGAAAACTCCTCCAATGGAATGTGTCATACACAATATCCACAAAATTACAAGATGCATGCCCATAATATGTCTTCCAACATTTGGATGGCCTTATTATATAATTTTATTAGAGTACCACTAATGGAGTGTTTCGAAACATATAAATAACTCTCTCATGCATCTCTACCATAGAAAGCATCCTTCCACAGAACAACATATGATTATGAACATCCTTAAAACATCCATTCGAAGAATCACCCTGGTAATGAGATCACACATCGCCTCTACCTCTGTAACTCCCCAATAATACTCCACTACATGATCCATCATATAAGACCAATCTGTCATATGAAAAATGATCCTCTACCTCCATCCATTTCTATGAATTTTTGAAAGGCAACAAAATCCTCCATAACCTTCTATGTGTCTTCAAATTCTCTATCTACCTCCTTCTACAAATTTATACTAATAGAATCATCCAGGAAAATTTCATTTCCACATCAGTAAGAGATATAAAAATCATAATCCTAGGGAAACTCTATATAATACTACTATTCAAATTTAAAATATCAATGGGAAAATATATACCTCAAGATCATGTGATTTGTGATGACTATAAAGAACTCCCCAATGTGGTAATGCTACCTGAACATTAATGAATACATGACCGCTGCTATCTCCATATCGAGGGTGGAAGAGTTTCATTAAGTGTTATGAAACATCATAGACCAATATGAGAACACTCCCAACTGTTGCATCATCATGAATCCCAATCACATATGGGAAACAACACAAAACACCACAAACATCTCACCTTTCTATGGAATCTAGTGCACTGGCCCATTAGCCCACATCCCCTTCAATTAGCCAAATGTGCATGGAATTACTCACTCCACACAGAAGGATGGTCTTTTATTATCAGAGATGTCAATAGTGCTATAACTCAATAGAAATCAAGTAAAATAATCGGCAAATATCCATCCAGACTTAGATAAATACAAACCTCCACCACGTTATTGGGTGTTTCCTAATAAACATTCGCTTCAGCCTTTGACCGGTCAACTGGAACACCCTTTTGTGACACCACATGTCTAAGGAAGTTAACATGTCGCATCCAAAAATTCATCTTAGACAACTTTCTATAGATTTAGTGGTCTATAAGAACCAATTGGATGGTCTTGGGATGCTCAGTATTATCCTCCTCTGACTTTGAGTAGATCTGGATGTCATCGATGAATATGATGAAAAAGTTTTCCATGAACTCAGGAAAGACATACATCATTATCCCCATGAACGCGGCCGGTGCATTCGTTACACTGAACCACATGACCACAAACTCGAAGTTCCCATGACAACATCTGAAATCAGGGTTCAAGATATTGCCTTCCATCATACACGACTGAAAAAATCCAGACTGAATATTGATCATAGGGAATCAAATCGCCCCCATCAGCTGCTCGAAAAGATCATATATCCTTGGGAGAGGGTTATGATTCATGAAATATACATAATTCAACATTTTTTAGTTTATTCCTAACCTCGGGCCACCATCCATCTTATTCACATATAAGACTAGAGAACCCACGATGAAAAATTGGTCCTAATAATACCCTTCTACATCAGATCATAAATATGATACATCACCTCCTAAAACTCAAAAGGTCCCATTTGATATGGATCCATCAAAATCAGGCTTGCACTGGACTATAAGTCTATGCAGAAATCAATATGACATTATGGGGGTATATTAAAAACATCTTCTATGAAGATATACCAAAACTCCACAATAATACAGAGAACCTCCCCTATCTCAACAACCACTACATCCAGTAAAAAATCAGTTTACAAGTAATGGAGGGTGTTTATATGCCAACGGCCCATATGGAATCTCAACTTGACAATGAATAACACATTATGGTTATATACATAGGAAATCAGAACTCCTTTATATATGTAGTCGATAAAAAATAGAAAATAGTAAACACAGTAAATTCTATGGATGACATAATATTGATTCATCTATAATAGAAACAGATCCTCACCAAACTGATGTAGCCCCATCATTATCCTACATCCCCGTCACACATCGAACAAGATGTTCTTCCATCTGATTGGCGTACTCAACACTAGGGGAACAAGAATTAATTATACATATTATACGGGAACATTTTCTAAACTAGGTGAAACAAAGATTTGAGAATCTCTAGATTGAAACCAATTGTATGAAATAGTAAATTTCTACCTGATAATACCATTAACGATATCAAGATATACTATAACTACTTCCTCTATGGTGGTAAATTTCCATACCCATTACCTACTACCCTATATTGATGACCACCTCCTCGACCATTCCTAGGATGAGGCCCTTGAGGAACCCCATGAGGTTGGCCTATACATACTCTATCTCCAATCAGTGGAGCATGAGGCATATTTCGTTGCTGCTGAAACTACCCTTATATTAATATCTACGGAGGCGGTGCTAGGCCTGACCACCTCCACCATATTGACATGAATAGTCATTAGGCACTGACTCTATTGATTCTCATGATCATTATAGATAAAACATACTCGCCCCAGTCCCAATTGACAGGTAAAAGGACTAGAAGTATGAAACACAAACTAGTGAGGATGCCTCCCTACTAGTCATAACCTCAAAGGCACTAGCACTAGTGACCTGATGCTGATAACCTTTCCAATTGAAGAACTATGATGAATATCTTCTAGTGGTAGACCACCTTTCTAATGCATCATCTCTACTACCTCCACCTTCTTATGGACCTCCATGTAATTCGACAAGGTATCGCATGAGTCTGTTCATCTAGAAATAGATCCATGAAAAAATTATGTAGATCCCTGAATTTGATCCTCATTTCCCATATTGTTATCTTACCCTACTATATGGAGAAAAACTCTTACATCTTTATATCCATCATGGTTGATGAAAAGAATTATGCTTGGAATTCCTTCTCAAAATTGACCCACAGAACATCATCCTTCTATCTCTTCCCCAAGTAATGAATATACCCATGACACTTAGCTCCCTATATCTAGATCACCACCAAGGGAATTTAGTACTTCATATAAGCCTTAATCAAACTGAGGGTGATAAAAAATTTCATCGATCTCACTCTCTATATTTATTTCAAAAACATTTCTGTCGTAGGTCCCTAAAGACAGTCACTAGAAATCATGTACTGTTTTTGGGGAATTGGTCATCCTCCTCTACTAAGTTAATCCTCCACCGATCAAGCGGGTCATCCTACTCATCCTCCATTGCCTGTAATACATGTTGACGATGACTGGGTGACATTGTAGAATGGAAAAAAGTAATTCATATTCCCTTTTTAGTATGAAATATTATTCAAGATTCATTTCATCTAATTTAACTCATTATTTATTTCAATTTTCCTATAACTCCCAATTCAAATAATAATACACTTCATCATGATGCATGTACCATTATGAGGGTATTTAATTGACAAATGGTGTAGCCTCACATTATTTTTCGAAAGACTTAGAGTCCTCGCAACAGATCATAGGGGGACCTAAAATTTTACGTCATTTCCTGTCTTCCATAGCCTATGTTACATACCATGTCCACCTAGAATTGTTTCCCAACTAACCCATGAAATCCTCATTTCTTATAACAAAAAAAAATTTCCTATTTATTAACCATATCCTCTAAAACCATTATTTCATGACACCTCCATCAAAAGATTCCCCTCTTAAGCTGGAAAGGATTTAAGAGAGGTAAGGACCCATGATTCTCTCCTCTAGAAGGCATCAGGGTGGTGACCAGCACAAATGGTGTATAATTTTCACAAAATGGTATGAATTACCCTTTTTTGAGACACCACGATCAAGAGATAAGTTCTATCAAACTCAAACAAATTGAATACATACATAGAAATATATATATATATATATATATATGAATCCAAAATCTATCCAACATGGATGATTAATTTAAAACATCATGAAATAAAAAAATGTAGAGTATTTAACAAAAATACAAAGCTAAGTAGTGACATGGAATATATACCAATGTCTGAGAAAGTAATTCCTAGCAAGGTCAATATAGTCCTCCTGGAAAGTATAAAGAAACATTATATCACAAATTGATCGCACATGTATAATGAGTGGGAAACCTGAAGTCTCTTGTGCACATGTGGATAGTCATACTAATTCTCCTATAAGAAAAAAAATAGAATCCAGCCACACTAAATAAGGAATACTAACTATCCATCCTCACAAAGGCAGGCTCACAGTGTAATGCAAGTCATGGAATATAATTTATGGACACTGATAATATATTACCCCACACCAAATTACAATTAATTACTCTTTTTTAATCCATAATAGAAAGCATCATGGTTCTACCACCTCTTCCAGAAGTACCACATCTCATTCTTACCACACAATCAAGGTCCCCACAACTAGTCTAACAATTTTGGAAAATAATGATAATCACATCACTCCCACACAGACCAGGGCACCGCAAACACACCATGGTCGTAGTCAGCTCGGCCACATACCACATCCAACCCCAAAAAATAATGGAAACCATATATAATCTCATACAGAAAAAACTAGGAAAATAGAACTCGTCTCATCTCATAGATCCAATTGAAAACAAATCATGGATACACACATCTGGGCCTCACAAACCACCACCTATGAGAAATAAATGTTTGGCTATCACTACATATAAGAGGTTCCATTTAAGAGAAGGAAGCCATCAATCCATCCTCTCACTAAGATGTTTGGGAAAGACACACTCCCCCATTATAATGGGGTTTTGTGGAATAAAGAGTTCAACTAGGTTGTGGTACATATAGAAAATAGACGGAAAATATAGGCATGTATATGTAGTATCAAACACTCAAGCACATCCTATGGGTTAAAAATGAAACAAGAAACCACCCTATGATACTTACCACTCCACTGCTATATCTAAATGCAATTATTAACCCTCGAAACATTCACATCAAATGTTGATAAATGAAATTCATCTACAACAAGAAAAAACTCAAACATACCGCAAGGAAACATATTTAACATATTTTCATTATTTATATATAAATACATTTCTTCATTCCAACCCTACCTAAGAAACTAATAATAACAAGATTCAATGATCCACATAGAAATAACCATGAAAAGGAAAAATGAACCCCAATATGGAAACCCACATCATATTTCCACTCTATATAGCAACCATTACTACGATAGAAATCATCATTTTTCAAATTCATTTGGCCATGTCCATCCCCTCAATTAAAAAACCCCCAAATTACTAACAAACCCCAAAACACACCTAATCATAACAAACCCGAGAGTCTATCTTTACAGAAAAACCATATACATCACACCCATTATCATAAACATAGCTTGACTTGAACCTCCTTCTCAACTACTCAATCACTTCCCACCCATTCCACAAGAAGCAAATCTCTCAAGATTAGATTCCATAAAACCACTCGCACCACCCCACTTTATAGTCATTCCCTGAACCCTAGCACCACACAACGTCACAAGGCCCAATACAACACCAAAACCACACAGATAACACGAACACGCAAAATATGTAAAGGTCTATTCAGATTTAGAAGACACACATTCTTTAATTCCACTATAATAATATAGGGGTTATCACAATTTATGTTTAATTCTCATCCATCAATTATTTAACCATGTATACATGGTTAATCAATTAAAAATATATATATTGGTTTAACAAATGATCAAAAAAAATATGTCACAAGTCATCTCGAGTACACAAACAAATAACACTGAAATTCGTTATTATATTTAGGAATGTAGACCATATAGATTACAATATATATAAATAATAAAAAATCATGCATCACTTTTCCCCAGCCCTTGTTTATAGTTTTAAAGACTATACAATTATCTTTATTAATGTTGCATTGAACTTCCTTTTCATTGGAAACACTCTTACTCCCACCATCTAGGATTCACAAATAAAACAGATGAAGGGACACAAACACAAGAAATAGACAGTCAACACATCCTCATTGTGCCAAAACGGGGCTGCACAAGGCTAAATGGAATAATGATCCAATGGTTCAACATACACATACAAGATCTAAGAAAATAGAGGTTATATGAAAGACGAGTATCATTAGAAAATAGAATTAATGAATTATGGAATGGTGTCTGGCATTTAAGGTATAGATCTGAGTCTCATGGGTTATGAAACCATTTGGAAATCCCCATTAAAAGTTGATCATGACTACACGTTTTGACTAACATAAATCCCACCAACAATTAAGAAGTTAATGATATATTTTATATCCATTTAATTATATTAAAAACACTTAAATATTTTTTAAACTCATTTAACTTCAAGTAAACTGTTAAAGGAGAAAATCTTGAAAAATTGTAAAGAACTGGAAACTTTGGAAAACTGTTAAAATGACTCATTATTGAGTGAGTCAGTAGTGTGAGCTACTGATGGTGATTCACCATTCGCTAACTTACAATTTGCTGAGAAATGATTGGATCACTTACCAATTCATGTCACTAGTCCTGACATACTTCCTGTGAACAAATTTTCCTGACCCACCAATGGATGACTCGCTAGTTCGTGTCACTGGTCCACAATAACCATTTTCCACCTACTATTCCTAAATAACCATTGGAAAACTAAAAAAATATGAAAACACTAAAAATGATCCAAAGGGACCTCTTCAACACCACAAATAATGTTTTTGATCAATTTAATGGATCGTGAAGGTCTGAGCCATTATATATATTCGTTGTATTGATTGAAAACCCATCATACAAATTCATATGAAGTAATCAAAATTTGTTGTCTAAATAAGTGGTATATTTCTTAATTGAGTTAAATATTTAATTATTTAATCTACCAAATTAAAATAATTTTAAAACAGTACATATTAATTGCACTATTATATTCCATATTCTAATTTGATTTTTTGTTAGTGGAATAACCTATATCTATATCCAATTCCATCCAATGGGAAATTAAACCATCATTCATGTGTAAGAAAACCTACTGGCTCATAGGCATATGCTATTAGTTTTCCATCACCAATTTATTGAGTGGATATAATGATATCCTAAAAACATATTTATAATATTAAAAAAATATGTATCCTTATTTAAATAAAATAGACATATAAGGACCCAGCCTTAAAACATTACATAATCATAAATTTAGTTAATAATTCACATTGAGAATCTTTTATGGTTTAGAGTTTTAGAGAATTAGGCCACATCTATTACATTACATTCAAAAAATTACTATGTAAACACCTCTACTCAGAATCCATTTTTTTCATAAAATAAAAAATCTAAAAACATGTCTAATTCCATGTTTTATATAGCACGACTTCTCATTGATCCCATCCTTGACCCTTTTCATCTTTAATCCCTTTGAAAAACATTTAAAAAAATAGTGGGAATAAAATGCACAGTATGGGTTAGAAAATAAATAAAATAATCATTAAACCATCAAAAAATACAAAAAAATGAAACAATACATTTTAATCATAACATAACTTATGAAATCATATGATATATAAATAACAGAAAGAATTCAAAAATCATAAAGGTAACTTATAGGAAAAAAAAAATATTTACATTGTTGATATTGCAGAATCATTGAGTGTTAGGTGGAATACCCATCACAATATATTCCCTAAATCCGATAGGCGAAACGTTAACTTTTACCTGTTTCAAGTTAACCATTACATTGGAGAGCTCTCTCGAGCTCAATCACCGTAGGATTATCATGGAACCTCCAATATACGCAAACAATGTCGAATAACCATAACATATTTTGAACCCATTACACAAGCATAACGAAAATATAAAATTTCCACATTCCAATCACAATATATCAATTCCTGATATTTAAATAAATGATTATTTTTTAAAACCATTCCTAAAACCATTTAAAACACACTACTGGAAATTAATACTTTACCAATGGTTTGGCAAACCATTGGCAAGTATGGCGTGGCAGTAGCTCATTACCAATGGATTTTGTAAAACCACTGTGAAAGGCCATTTGTAAAGAGCATTTCCAACGGTTTTATAAATTGTTGGCATTACTGGAGGAATACAGTAATATACAGACGGTTTACTAAAAACATTGAGAAAGGATATATGTAAAGAGTATTTCAATGTTTTACCGACGGTTTAATAAAACCGTTGGTAAAAATATGTACAACACTATACCAAAAATTTAGTAAACAGTTGGTATAGTGTATTACCATAATTTGACAAGACCTAAAATCCTTCACTTCACACTCAACTACAAAACTGCATACACTCTTAACAGCAACAAATACACTTGATATATCACACAAATGCACTTAAAAACACGATAATACTATTACCATGGAATGTACCACAATTAAAATCATGTATATGAACACAATTACCCTATTCAATAGAGAATTCATAATTGAATTCTCAATTGAATACATGAAGAATGAATTATGTTATGAATTATGAATTATGAATCAATAACATAAACAAAATTAATTATTTTGCATACAAAATTCTGAATTATATATATCACATATAAAATTTCCTAAATTTTTTTATAGATTTTTCAATTAGAATAAGGGGTTATGCGGAAAATTGTAATTTACTCTCCTAGGTGTGATGTGAGATGAATCCCCATCATGGGTATTGGTTATGAATATTCAATTAAGTCTTTGGTCATGGGTTCCCAATGTGAATTTGGTTTGGACCTAGAACCCACCCTTTGAGGATGGGATTGAGGTGATACATGGGTCTATAGTGTCACTATATGTATTCTTCACCACTGGGGTTTTTTATGAGACTTTGAAACTTATTTTTCAAGAATCCATGTGTAGCCTTGATGTCCAATTAGTTATATTGTATGCATGAGTGTTCATTGGTTTCATATGAAATCAAAATGTGATATTTATTTTTTGGATGTTATTGTATGGAATAAACGACCCATGATTGAGAATTAGAACATTAGTGTTGGTGAAGGTTCATGATGGGATGTCGAGACTCATTCCTAATATAATTCTTGTTTTTCTAAATATATTATGACCCATTGTGTTTCAAAATATGACGTCTCCTCATGCAGTTCACGAATAATAATTAGGATGTTTTCATGTGATTTCAAGTCATTCTGATGTTGTTCGGCATGCATTTGACCAATAAATGCATGTTTTGGCCAGTTATGACATGTAGAGTGTGTTTTAGGTCACCACTATCACACGACACATCTGATTGATGTACCCTCTAGCAGACCATTTCAGAATTTACAAACCCTTTGTTGTCGTCCGATTTCATGGCATTCTGAGGTTGTTCATCCGGTTTCGACAACCCCACGAACACTTTTCAAACGCACTAAACACCTAAAAAACACATATTCAGGCCTGCCGCACAAACAACGTGTTCGAATGATGTGATATCTTCTCATACACCTCACATATAATAATTAGGGTGTTTTTGTGTGATTTCATGTAATCTTGATGTCGTTAGGCATGCATTTAACCGTTAAACACATGTTTTGGACATTTACGACATGCTGAGTGCGTTTTTGGCCACCGTGGTCACACGACACCTCTGATTGACGTACTGTCAAGACGACCAAATTAAAATTCACCCACCCTATTTTTTCATCTGATTTCATGGAATTCTGTGGTCATTCGGCCTGTTTTAACCACCCCACGCACGCTTTTCAAGCGCGCTGAACAACTAAAAAATACATATACAGCCGTGCAGCGCAAACCACATGCTCGAATGATGTTCCTTCTTCTCTTATAGCTCAAGAATAATAATCAAAGTTTTTTAGTGTGATATGAAGTCATTATGATGTCGTTTGGCATGCATTTGACCATTAAACGGATGTTTTGTCCATTTACGACACACGAAGTTCGTTTTCATCCACGGCAGTCACACAAGACCTCTGATTGACATGCTGTTTGGCCGACCATTTCACAATGCACACACCCTTTGTGGTCGTCTGATATTATGGCATTCAGAGGTTGTTCGACTGGTTTCGACCACACCACACATGCTTTTTAAGCACGTTGAACACCTAAAAAACACATATTCAGCAGTGCCGTGCAAACCGAGCATCTGAATGATGTTTCGTATACTCGTAAACCTCATGAATAATAATTAGGCTGTTTTGTGTGATTTCAAGACAATATGATGTCATTCGGCATGCATTTGACCTTTAAACTCATGTTTTGGCCATTTACAACACGTGGAGTGCATTTTCAGCCACCGCTATCACACGACACCTCTGATTGACGTGCCGTCTAGCCAAAAATTTCACTATTCACCCACCATTTTTTGATGTCTGATTTCATGTCATTCCATGGTCATTTGACTGGTTTCGACCACCCCATGCATGCTATTCATGCTCACCAAACACCTAAATACACATATTCAGTCGTTCCGTGAAAACTACATGTCTGACTGACGTGTCGTTTACTCGCACAGCTCACGAATAATAATTAGGGAGATTTTGTGTGATTTCAAGTCATTCTGATGTCGTTTGGCAAGCATTTGGCCGTTAAACGTATGTTTTGGCCATTTACGACACACATAGTGCGTTTTTAGCCACAATAGTCACACGAAAATTCTGATTTACATGACGTCTGGCCGACCATTTCACAATTCACCCACCCTTTGTTGTTGTCCAATTTAAGGAAATTCCGAGGTCGTTCAACCAGTTTTGACCACCCCACGCACGCTTTTCAAACATGCCAAACACCTAAAAAACACATATTCAGTCGTCCCGTGCAAACCGAGAATCTGAATGATCTATCGTCTTCTTGTACACCTCAAGAATAATAACTACGGTGTTTTTGGGTGATTTCATATCATTCCAATGTCGTTCGGGATGCATTTGACCGTTATATGCATGTTTTGGCAATTTACGACACGCAAAGTGCGTTTTTTGCCACCATGGTCACATGTCACAACCTATTGACGTTCCATATAGCCAACCATTTCACTACTCACCCACCCTTTTTTGTTGTCCGATTTCATGGGATTCCGAAGTCGCGCGACCGGTTTCGACCACCCCATGCACATTTTTCAAGAGCGTCGAACACTGGAAAAACACATATTCAGTCGTGCGATGAAAAATGCACGTCCGAAAGAAATTTCATCTCCTTATACGGATCAAGAATAATAATTAGGGTGTTTTATTGTGATTTAAAGTCATTCTAATGTTGTTCGTAATGCATTTGACAGTTAAACGCATGTTTTGGCCATTTACGACACGCGAAGTGCGTTTTCGGCCACCATGGTCACATGAGTCCTCTGATTGACGTGTCGTTTAGCCAACCATTTTACAATTCACCCACCCTTTGTTATCGTCTAATTTCATGGAATTCTGAGGTCTTTCGTCCTATTTCGACCACCCCACGCACGCTTTTCAAGCACACTGAAAACCTAAACACACATATTCAGTCGTGCCGTTCAAACTGTGCGTCTGAATGATGTGTTGGCTCCTCGTACACCACATGAATAATAATTAGGGTCTTTTTTGTGAATTCAAGTCATTTTGATGTCATTTAGCATGCATTTGACCATTAAACGCATGTTTTGGACATTTACGACACACGGAGTGCTTTTTCAGCCACCGTTGTCACACGACACCTCCAATTGACATTCCGTCTGGCCGGCCATTTCAGAATTTTCCCACCCTTTGTTGTCGTCCGATTTCATGGCATTCAAAGGTCGCTCAACCGGTTTCGACCACCCCATGCACACTTTTCAAGCATGTCGAACACATAAAAAACACATATTCAGTTGTTCCATGCAAACCACTTTTCCTAATGATGTGTTGTCTCCTCGTACAACTCGCAGATAATAATTAGGGTGTTTTTGTGTGATTTCATTTCATTCCAATGCCATTCGTCATGCATTTGACAATTAAACATATGTTTTACCCATTTACTACACGAGGAGTTCATTTTCGGCCACCGCGGTCAGACAACAACACCGATTGAGGTTCTGTTTGGCCGACCATTTTAAAATACACCCAACCATTGTTGTCGTCTTATTTCATGGCATTCGGAGGTCGTTCGGTCGGTTTCGAGCACCCCACGCCTGCTTTTCAAGCACGTCGAACACCTAAAAAACATATATTCAGCCATGCTACGCAAACCACGTGTTCGAATGATGTGGTGTCTCCTCTTACACCTCAATAATAATAATTAGGGAGTTTTACTGTGATTTCAAGTCATTCCGTTGTCGTTCGGCATGCATTTTACCGATAAATGCATGTTTTGGCCATTTACGACACGTGGATTGCGTTTTCTACCATCGTGGTAACACGACACCTCCGATTGACTTGAAATCAAGCCTAACATTTAAAAATTCAACAACCCTATGTTGTCGTCTGATTACATGTAATTCCGAGGATGTTCGGCCTGTTTCGACAACCCCACGCACGCTTTTCAAGCGCGACGAACATCTAAAAACACATATTCAGGTATACCATGCAAACCGCATGTCCGAATGATGTTCTGTCTCCTCTTACAACTCACAAATAATAATTAGGGTGTTTTAGTGTGATGTCAAGTCATTCCGATGTCGTTTGTCATGCTTTTGATAGTTAAACAAATTTTTTGTCTATTTAAGACACACAGAGTGTGTTTTCAGGCACCGCGGTCACAAGACACCTCCGTCTAATGTTACGTCTTGCCGAACATTTTACAATTCAGCCACCCATTTTTTCGTCCAATTTCATGGCATTCCGAGGTTTTTCACCTGGTTTAGACCACCCCATGCACACTTATCAAGCGTGCCAAACAACTCAAAAATACATATCCATCTGTGTCACACAAACCACACATCTGAATGATGTGTCGTTCCCTATTACACCTCACGAATAATAATTACTATTTTTTCGTGTGATTTCAAGACATTCTGATGTCGTTCAGAATGCATTTTATCGTTAAACACATGTTTGGGCAATTAACGACACACTGAGTACTTTTTTGGCCACCGTAGTCACATAACACCTCCGATTGACGTGTCGTCTGGCCGACCATTTCATAATTCACCCACCCTTTTTTGTTGTCTGATTTCATGGAATTTAGAGGTCATTCGGCCATTTTCGACCACCCCATGAATGCTTTTCAAGTGCGTCGAACACCTAAAAACACATATTCAGTCGTGCCGCGCAAACCACATGTCCGAATGATGTGTCATCTTCTCGTACAGCTCACGAATAATAATTACGTTGTTTTCGTGTGATTCTAAGTCATTCCAATGTTGTTCAGCTTTCATTTGACCATTAAATGCATGTTTTGTCCATTTACAACACGCTGAGTGCGTTTTCAACCACCGCGGTCACAAGACACCTCTGATTCATCTGTTGTCTCACCGACCATTTCACAATTCACCCACCCTTTGTTGTAGTCCAATTTCATGGTATTCTGAAGTCATTCGTCCAGTTTCGACCACCCCACGCAGCTTTTCAAGCATGCCAAAAACCTAAAAAACAAATATTCAGCTGTGACGAACACCTAATAATGTAGTATGTAGAAAAACTTGATACTTGAAATATATAAAATTAGTAAACTTAATTTAAAATTATTTTTATTTATTAATTACAGAAATATGTTTACCTTCAATTTCATCCATGCAGAAAACCCTTTGTTATGGAAAGTCTATTTCCTTCTATAAGATAAAGAACGATGCTTTCTATATATCAATTCATTGTGTTTCCTGTAGAAAAAAACAATAGTTTAAGAAATATTTAAAATTAAAAGAGATAAGATAAGATATAAATGTAAAATTTATTTACTTGATATACTCATCGAACAAATCACAATTGAACAGCACTGTGTGATGTGCCTTCTCTCTCTCTTCAAGGCATAATGTCATCAATGTATATGATCTCGGAAGTCCTACTGTTTGAGGAAGTGATGGAAAAATGGGTTCAATTTTCCCATACTGTTCTTCTTCATTTCTCATTGTTTTGTTTATTCTCGTAGTATGATCAGACAAACACATTGAGCAGAAATGGATACATTCTTGAGCATTGTATCCATTCATAATAGAACCTTTAGAATCATTCCTATTTCAAACATATGATTTCAATGTGCACATTTTTCATTCAGTTGGATACATCCAACGGAATGCAACAGGTCCTCTAAGAAGTATTTCGGTCGTAAGATGGATAGTCAGATGCAACATGCATGTAAAAAATGATAGAGGGAATATTTTTATCCTAACTCACACAAAATTAATGGTGTCTCAGCCACGAGTTTTTGCAAGAAGGATTTGGACAACCTCTAAGCACAAAGATCTCTAAACAAATAGCACAACTGAAAAACTGAGTCTCTAAACTTATTTTGAAACAGAAGATGGATTGCTGTTGGAATCAACTCATGCAAAAGGATGTGATAATCATGAGTCTACAAAATTTTATTTTCAACTCTTTTCTGCTGGCCCGTTTTGATATAATGCTTGAATAGACATCAGGAACAATAATAGTCTCTATCACTTCCTGAAATTGATTTTCTTCAGCAGGTGTCATTACATTTGAATCACATGGAACTTGCCATTTATTTTCACTGATACAGAAAGGATGCAATTCTATTCTGATCCACCAATCTACCAACTCATGTCGAGATCATAAATCATATTTTGTCTTCCCCTTCACATTTAGAATAATCGAAAGAAACATTTCCCATATATTCTATTCAATGTGCATTACGTAAAAGAAATGATGTATCATGTTTGTTGACCAACACGACAACTTAAAGAATATACTCTTCTTCTTCAAATTGTAAAAGTTATCATTGGAAACATTTTTTCTCTTTATATATTTCATTACACCCTTCCCAAATAAATAATTGAAATCTTTCAATTCGTTAAGAACATTAGTTCCCGACATACGCCAAGGTGGATTGTCAGTCTCCATGGTATTGTCAAATCTTCGATGATTGTTTCTATATGGATGGTTCATTGGCATGAATGGTCGATGTCCCATAAAACTAAAACTACGATGATATTTCATTCTTTTCGATAGAATATTTTTCATAAAAACAGGACGTGACAATTTTCATTTTGTGCTCCATCCTGACATCATTGCATAAGAAGTAAAATCATGGAACATCCACATAAACGCAACACGCATCAAAAATATGTCTTTCGAAAATGCATCGTATGTGGGCACACCCATCTCCCAAAGAAGTTTCAACTCTTCAATTAAAGCTTTCATGTATACGTCTATATCATTGATGGGATCAGAAGGGCCAGAAATCAGTATACTGAAGAAATTGTAATGCTTTTTCATACACAACAATGGTGGAAGGTTATAAATGTGTATGAAAACCGTCCATGAAATGTGTGAAGTAAGAATATGCCCAAATGGATTAAAACTGTCACATGAATGTCCCAGTCTCACATTACGCATGTCAGTTACAAATTCATGGTATTGAGCATCAAATCTTTTCCATGGATATCCATCTGCAGGGTGAACCAACTCATCATTATTTTCTTTTCTTGGGGTGTCATGCCATCGCATATTTACTGATATATCATCAGACACGAAAATGATCTGTAAAATGGGGATCAATGGAAATTACCACATTACTTTTTGTGGAACACAAGATAGTGTTCCATCACCTTTTGGCTTTTATAGGGATGTTCCAAAATTGATACAATCATTTCTTAGAGCAGGTTCTTCCCAAAATAAGTTTCACTCATTCGGGCATGCATGATTTTTTTTGCAGAATCCAAGTTCATCAACTAACTTCCATTCCATATAGTGGTTTGAGAGAATATTTTGATCATATAGAAGTATGTCATTCAAAAAGTTACGAAAGTAATCAATTTAATTATTTTAAATCCCATACATTGATTTCCCATGAAATAATCGGATTAAAAATTACATCTTTTTCATATTTACCACATTGTCGATATACTGGAGTCGTCGTAGCATCATTAAATTTTATCACCCTATCAACATCATCATTTTCATTGGACGCATAATGTGTGATTATATATAAATCTTGTTGGATGGACATCCTTTCTATCTAATGATGCCAAATAAATGAAAACCGATCATATATAAAACTATTAAATGTAGTCATATCATTTGGATCATCAACATTTTGAGATTTCTTTTTCACTCCATTGTGATACCACAAATAATAGTTAGTTTGGAAACCATATTTGGTTATATGATATCTAAGTTCTTCATGAATCAACCAAGGTCTTCCAACACAATTAGAAGATGGGTAGTGTATGCGACCACTATTTGAAGCCTTTCCAAATGCAAAATCTAGAATCCAATTAAAATTATTTTGAAAATCAGTTGAAATCTGATCAGTTTCTTACATCAAACTTCAATCCATTCTTTAAAAAAATTACAATATGTCTGTTCAAAGAAATTCAATAATATTGAATTTCAATAAAAAAAAATATTTTGGTAAATGGCAACTGTTTACTTTAAAAAACAATAACTAACACATTAATCTATATGAGAATCATTTTAAGAAATACATCAAAATACCGTGTATATAAGAAAATAAGATACAGGTTGGTAGGGTGTATTCATTGAATCATGTCCCAATTGATTTTGGATAGGGACCTTTAATATTTATGGGTATGGATTTGATTAGAAACACATATAAAAAGGATATACATGAATTGTGACGTTCCAAATCAGGATTCCACTCATTAGTGACCCAAACCCAGATGGCCACTCATTGGAGAGGGACATTAAAGTTCTATTGTGTTTTATCTCACATACAAATAATTATTTCTGGGATGTCTGAGGTCTTGGGAGGAGGGTGGTGGTCTGTTCGGGGTCCAGAGGGGAGGGTGGGGGGGTTGTTCATGTTCCAGGATGGAGGGGGCTGTCCTAGTTCCAGAAAGGTGGGTGGGGGGGAAGTTCGGGGTCCCGAGAGGAGGGGGGTTGTCCAGGAAGGAGGGTGGGGGGATTTCTGGGGTCCAGGGAAGTGGGTGGGGGATGTCTAGGGTCCAAGAAGGAGGGGGTTTTCCTGGGACTAGGAATGAGGGTGTTTTTCATGTGTAAATGAGGCATTTTCAACACCTAATTTGGCCAAACATACTTTTCACCATAAGGGATTGGCCATGTATATTTACATGCCTAACCAAGTCATGTACTATGTGTACATTCCCAGGTACATATTCAGGACACTATATTATCATAGACACCATGTCAACCGTTATACACACCTTGTGAACCCTTATACCATATCATCATTATTACAACCATTAATAACAACTTATTAAACACCATCATTTGTCAAATATAATCAAATTGAACATAACCCAATAATAATTTTATATATACAAAGTAAAATGAAGTAATACTATTTTACATCCTAAATGACTACCCACAACCTTGATTGAGGACCAAAAAGATCCCCTTTTGGCCAAATTGAAAGGGAAAACAAAAACAAACAGTTTTAGAAATCAACTTCATTTGTGTGGAGAATAATAATCCCATGGTCCTCATGATATTTGAACCACAAAGTTATTATTTTTGAGATGAACTTGTATCCATGAAACCATATGAGAAACATGATTCAATAAATGTGTACTTTTTATGATTTTCACAAGCATTTTGAGGAACCCCAAATCAGTTAAAATGGTCATTTTATTATAAAATAGTGATTAAATAACTCTTGTGTAATTTTGAAGGAAGAATGATAAATGGTTATATTAGGAAACAAATATTCATTAATAATGAGAATTTGACATTCTGTGATTTTGTTTCATGAAGAAGGAAGAAATACTACATAGGCAAAGGAAAGGTCCCACCGAGAGTTCCCTTTTTAGATATTTTATTCATCAGGAACATTGGATTTTACGGTTTAGTATTTCTTATTTCTTCTGTGAAAAATAATTAGGGACCACAAAATATTTTTCAATGTTCATGAAGATAACCCATATGTTCTATTGTACAAAGCATAGTTATTAATTAGGAATTCCATCGCGTGCCATCGCTCCATGACGTGCGTCGGGATGTTGAGTGCCATGCAATGGGTTTGCAATGGCTCATCTCAAAAGGGGATCAGGGGCACGCTAAGGTGAAAAATGGCATGTAGTGGCATGGCCCGGACAACTATGAAATATTTTTTACGATTAAAAAAGACTAAAAAAAACCTAAAATGACAACCTCCAACATTGCTCAACACTATCCTCTTCCCACGACAACCACAACCAAGCCCCTGTCAGACCTAGTCGAGCAGTGCGACCTAGTCATCTCCCATAACAACTACTTCCATATCGACCGATGACGATGACCTGACCCTCAGGGTCCAGGGCAGGTGTATGCACGCACACCTTTTGTGAGAACCGAACCCTAAGTAGTAATTTTTATCAATCAATTTTATTTCTGTTCTCACTATTTTTTTCCAGTTAATGTTGTCCGCCTATTTTCCTATTGAGGGGAACTTTAATTTTGTTTCTATGTTATTTTATTTATTTTTTGATATATGGGTTAAAATATTTGATTGTTTGTTTTAAATATTTTATGAATTGTTTTTACTATTTTTTTTCTACATTTTTTATTCTGTCAATGCGCCGGAACATAATATTGTCATGCACCTTGCGCTGTACAATGAACATTTGCGCTAGGGGCCCCTGTCTCCATTGTGCGCCGTGCGCTGTAAATAACTATGGTGCAAAGGATTAGTGAACAACGTGTCATTTTATATATATATAGATTTTGATAGAAACATGATACATACTTGTTATGTAATAATCATTTTCTACAAAAATTAAGATGAATAATATCATCATGTTTGACATGATCTTAACTAAATGAGTGATTTTCATGAAATACTATGAATAAATATTAAAAACCATTTCTTATGAGTTCATATACATGAAGCTGTAATATATGACGCTTTGAGATTAAAAAAACTATGAATCTTTGAAATTTGAACACAATAAAGAGACACCATTCCCTTATAAATGGATATGTGTAATGAAAACATTAATTGGACAATGTGTACACCGATGTAGTGATTTGAGTACACAATTATTTATCTTAGTGACTTGCGTACACAATTCATGGAGTATTGAATCATAAAATTTTCCAAAAACCATAGAAACAGGGAATAACGATATCCTTGAGAATATAAGGATATCCTTGAGAAGATTTGGAAGTATATCATTGAGAATAGGTGGAATGTGTAAAACCTGGATGTTGATCCGATGGAAGAGGTGCACCTATGATGGGGCTTCTCAAGGCCTTCTCAGAGTCGGGAATAGTTTCTGGAGAGTCACGCAATGCATCTGGAATCAGGGGGGTCACCTACTATTTTTCAAGACTGGGGAATCTTTTTTCCAATGTTTATTAAAAACTTTTAGGATATCATTGTTTTCCAATTGGTTTGATGAAATCGTTGTGAAAAAGCCCTCAAAACCCATCTTTACCAACAGTTTATACAAACCGTTGGTAAACATCACCAATACCAATGATTCAAAATAACCATTGGTATACAAGTGTTAGGAAAAGTATGTTTTCCAGTATTGACATTTAATAATTAGAATTTTGAAATGAAAGTGTCCCTTACCTATTTAATACATTTAAAGGAATTATCATTTTAAAACATTATTTCCCATATAAATAAATCACATAAACCAATTTTAAAACATGAACATTAATGAGAATGATTTATAAGAATAAATCATTAAATCATTTAAAATAATATTTTTGTTAGATAATTTTATAACAATATTGAGACTCTTGATTACAAAATATTCAAAATTAACATCAATAAATTCTTATAATATCATTAGAAAAGAGATATTCATGAAATAATATATCAAAGGGTATTATATACATAATATAAAATTGAATTGAGTATAACAATAAATAAGTTTCATTGGAATGTAAATTGAGGCAATGTCCCCTGGAAAGATCATATACATTGTTTAAATAAAAATCAATGACACAATTATGTGTGAAAAATAAAAATACACTCTATATATGTGGATATTAAGTGTAAAACAGCCAATGGAAATTCACACCTATTAATAATATGACATAATCAAGAAGTATACGTTTAACCCAAATAATTTAAATTGGATTAATAATTTATATTATAGAAATTCAACAGCCTAGCAGCGTCACATTAAAATTAAGAAAATGAGTCGAGGAGAGAAAAATGGATCTATCATCACATACACAAAATATCTGCATCAATAAGGATATATAATAACATATCCCGACATAAGAAATTGTAATTTAAAATACATAACATTAATGAAGTCTTTTAAAAAGAGGGTGAAATATTCCCTCACTAATTTGGTGACATACAATACGTACACCAAATGGAAAAAGTATATTATGATGAAGATGTAAATACTAATAAATTAAATTATATTAAAATATGAATATAATATGAGGCTGTACGTACACCACACAAAGTGAAATAGCGGAAAATATTGTATGAATCTCACGGGAATAAAAAGTGAGATGAAAACCTCTTACGACACTGTAATCAATCGAGTCATATAAACACATGATAATAAGAAGAATATGAATCCAAAAATACCATGAATATAAAAATAATTATTAAAATATATATCAAATGGAATTACTCAATACACCACATTCAATACATAATTATTGATCAATGGAAATCTCATAGAATTAAAAGTGAGATAAGAAACACCTTACATCGTGTCTGACTTGACTCGATCATTCATTAATCTACTGAATAATAAACTAAAGTTAATTTATACTTTCTGAATAACCTTTTCAGGTTTATTATTAATTTATATCATTTATTACCATGATATAAACCTTATGCAAGCCATTATGTTAATAATGGTTGTATTTGCGATATTTGGTACTTCAGTAAAAAATTAACTTCTTATAATTACAAGTTGTTCATATTGTCAAATTTGCATTATCTCTAGAATGATATTCATTTTTGAGATATAATATATATAATATATATCTATTATATGTATATATTTATAAAATTACACAATAATTGGAGATAAGAAATGAAATGCATCGTTCATAGAGACGGTAAGTCGTATCTATGCATGAACACTACTTTTATTTCTATTTCATATTTAATGGAATGAAAAAATAACGATAGATAAGTATATTTTAATTCCAGTATAATATAATATGATATATATGTTACATAATTTCATTAACTCCATCCATTATATGTTCCATGCATTTCATGAACTAAACATATCACCTTAGGGGGGCGTAGTCTACACTTTCATAAATTAAATTATTTTATTTACAATATTGGAAAGCATAAACGAATGTTTGTAAATGAATATTACAGAATATTATAGAATAAATAAACATAATATATATCATATATAAATATATTTCCCATCATAATTTCCACCATGAGAGGTGGTGGGAGAAGAATTAACGATCATCGTTTCGTGAGGCAGTAGTTCGCCGTCCACAGAAATAGAATGTTCTTTATCCATTAGATTGAGGTGTGTGTAAGTTTAATTTGAATAATTCTAATAAATATAGCCTAGTATATTTAGGTTACTATTATTTAACAAAATAATGGAATACAAATATTTTATGGGGTTTGATAAGTAATGTAATACAAAAGAACATAGGAGAAGTCGTTACCTTTAAATCAGGTATCTCCCTTGGGTTTGAACAAAAAGGATTACATGAATAATCTTTAGAAAAAGATAAGGACTCTAGGAAATGGAGAGGGATGTAGTGTCTTTAATTGAGCAGAGTTTAGATGAACCATGGTTCATGAGATGTGTGAGGAATGGGTTATAAGTGATGGTTTTTTATAAGGGGTAGGAGGGTCCCTTAGGAATTCTTGAAAAAATTATTTTATTATATAATGATTATCCTCTACTAAAAGTCCAAAACTCATTAAATTAAAAGATAAGATGACTCATGTTCGAAATAAAATTATAAAATACTAATTGGACTTGTTTTTGAAATTGGTTTCATATATATAATCTTATTTATTTAAATCATTCATTAATGAGGTAAACACTTCATCATTATTGTTTCATAAATATTTTTATTTATATGATGTCTACAAATTAAAAAAAATAACGATGTAGGAAATATTTTTAGATTTAAAATAAATATTTATAGTCTAAGAGATAACTTATATAATCCCATGTAAAAGATGATTTACTAAACGATATATATTTATATCATTTTTTCTTTATGTGAAATTAATTAATATAATTTTTCATTTTCACATCCATGTGGCTTGATGGGGTCCAAAAATCCCCCCAAGGATTAACATAGTTGTATAAGAATTAACCAACATTATTTGAAAACTTTTTAGGGAAATTTAATTTTATTATAATAATATTTTTTACCCTTATTTAATATATTTATTGTTTAACCCTGGTAAATTAAATTTTTACGCACGTAAATATTCAAACTATCTACAAAAGTTACCTATATACAAAATTTTTACATTATAATTCAAAATATTGAATCCATTTTTCTAAATTCAAAAAGTAGAGGTTGTTAAAAATAAATTAAAATTAATTCATGTTGTCAAAACAAAAATGAGTTTTATGAAATAATAACAATCAAAAGATTGACACATATTCAAGTCCAATTTTAAAGTAAAATTAATTCCAATGACCAATATAGTATTAAATGGTAAAAATATAATCTAATAAAAACATAAAAACACTTAAAAACATAATCTAAGCTTATAAATAATTTTTATTAAAAGGAAGTTATGAATTAAAATACAGTATTTTTCACTATTTAAAAAACGTTCTTTTTTAGAAAAATAACAAACTTTTATTAAATATTAATTTTGATGTCCCTAATCTAAATAATAATATAATTTTTTCAAATAGAACATATAAAACTGACCAAAATTATATTTTATGAGGGTTCTCGATCAAAATGATGTAAATCGACCTATATTGAATATTAGAGTATTTGTGCTTAAAAACAATTTTCTTCTTATTGTAAGCCAATAAATATTATTATATAAAAGTAAAAACATTTAGAAAACATATATAATAATATTTAATTAGTTTTTTTCATCCCTTATAATACAATATCTAGGCATTAACTACCATTTAAAATAATAATATTAAATTATTATCTTATAGTATAACTCATCATTGTAAGACTACAGAGAATCCCATTGTTGCATGTCAGGTACACCATCTAACAAAGAATCCTATTTAAAGTAAAATTAATATTTAATTAAAATATAATAACAAATATGATAATGTCATATTTTTTATTTACCAAGTATATTACATCCTTCCACCCATTTGTGAAATGCGTCTTGACTATTTAAAAATTGGGCTCAGAATCATCATTAAATGTCCCAAATCAAAATAAATGTCAATAAAAATATTACTTTAAAACAATGGTAGAGAAGTAAAAAAGGTAACCCAGGATAACACATACTAGGATTCCATGTTAAAAACATGGATATAGAAGAGAAACTAACCATCATGTTCTGATTGAGAGTAATAGAAAACATGATTTGGAAAAAGTTAACCACTAAAAAATAACAAACTTGTGATGTTTTATACAGTTATTGATTCCCCAGTAAGAAAATATAATGGACAAAAACTTGTCAATTCTCCAAACGATGATTATTCCAGATGACTTGGTGACACCCAGAGTGCTAGAATAAACATATCGATTATCACATAAAATAAATAATATGAACAATATATTTCCCCTATCTTTTGATATCAACCAAAACCAAAATTCGTTAGCACAAGATCAGATAATTCCCAAAAGTATGATCCTTTGTAGAAAAAAATACTACACTTAATCACCAAAATTCAACAAAAAGAACTGAAATTTGAAGAAAAAACATTAAATATACAATTGTCCATAAAATTATTCAATATAATAAAAACTATGTTTTAAACCCAAAACTTATAAGGATTGAATCACATAGTCTTCAACAGTAAATCTTAACATTTATATCCAATAACATCGATTACTCTTAAAGTCTCATACTAATGTATAATTAACTTATACACATATTCTCTATGATAGATTAAGAATTTCCATAAATAACCCAAATAAACAACCCTCCATAATAAAATCCTATATTTTCCCATAATTATATTTCAACCATTACTCCACAAATTAAATCCCATACTAGTTTATTTTCCTTAAGAATATAGTGTTCCCAAAAGAGAGAATATCGTCCAAAATAGCCATTATTACTTAATCACCAAATCATTTTCCTAAATTAAGGATGTCTATTTGATAATATATAACATCCCAAATAATATTATTCATGATTCATAAAATAATTTATCTGAAAAAAATTAGACATACTAACAAGGGACTTCACATAGTCCAGTGGTAGGCGATAAATCCCAATTGCACTTTGGATATGGGGTCAACTCCCACATAATTATCTAATGTGATGGGTTTTCACAAGGACTACGTGTTTTTATTTTTCAAAAACTATTCAATTTCATAACATTTTAAAAAAATTCAAATTATACATAATACATTTTATCCTCAAAATTTATATAATTTCTTTTATTTTTCACCCCAAAATGTAATAACCAATGATCACCTCTAACATAATAGTGAATCATTATAGTATTATATCTACTATGGTCATGTAACTTAATAATAGATAACAAAACATGCTCTTATGTCATCTAATCCAACCTATGATTCCAACTATAAGGACCCGACCATAAAAAATTAAATAGTCATGAATTAAATGAACAATTCACATTGATGATGTTTTTCAGTTTAGAGTTTTAAAGAATTTCCCCACATCAATTACATTACAAATCAAAAATTATAATGCAGACAGTTCTTATCAGAATCCATTTTTTCTTAAAATAAAAACCCTAAAAAGCATGTACAGTTCCATGGTTTAGACAACCTTACTTTTCCTTGATCCAATCCTTGGTCATATTCATCTTTATGTCCCGTGAAAAACATTTCAAAAAATTTTGTGAGCATAAAAAGCTCAGTAAGGGTTATAAAATAATGAAATAAACCAGTATCCTATAAATAAATAAAAATAAAAGAAACCATACATTTCAATTACAACATACCTTATGAAATCATAATATTTATGAATGACATACAAAAATCCTAAATCAAAATGGAAACATGTGGAATACAAAACAGAGATACATTGTAGCTATCACAACTGCATAGGGAGTAACGTTGGAATACCCATAATTGAATGTTACCTAAATCTCATACGAGTAACATTAACATTTATCTCCATCACATTACCCAATGCATTGGAGATCTATTTCGGGCTCAACCGCCCAAGGTTTATGACGAAACTACCCATATACGTAAACAATTCAAAATAACCATAACATAATCATAACACAGAACACAAAGATAAATGAAATATATTATTTCCAAATTCCAATAAAAATATATCAATTCTAGATATTAAATCAAATAATGATTTATCAAACAATTTTCAAAACCATTTAAAACATTTAATAAAGAGATTTTTGGAATCAATGTGTCGGATACCACTTCGAAACTTGTAAAATAATTACCATTTTAAAATATTAATGTCCATATAGTTAAATATGAAAAAACATTTTTAAAACATGGAAATTAATGAGAAATATTTATAAGAATAAATCGTTAAATAATTTAAAATGATATTTTAGTTAAAGATGTTTTTAATAATATGAGAGAATATTTAATACAAACAATTGAGGAATATCATCTATCAGAGATTATAATGTCAGCAGAAAAGAGAGATTCATGATATAATATGTTAATGACTAGTATATACACCATATAAAATTTAATTGGTGTATAACAATAAATATGATTCAATAGAATGTAAATTGAAACAAAGTCCCATGCAATAATCATATCCTTATAATAATGAAAATTAAATAAAATAAATATGTGCGTTAAATTAGAATACACCGAATATATATGGATATTAAGTGTATAAAATAACATGAAATTCACACATATTCATAACATGAAATAATCAAAATGTATAAGTATATCCTAAAGAATTTAAATTGGGTTAAGAAGTTCTTTTACAGAAATTTGATAGACAAAAAGCGTCAATTTAAAATTAAGAAAATGAGTTGATGAGATCAAAAAATTTATATCTTCACTTGGACCAAAAAATTACCTAAATAAATATATTAAATAACTTATCCCGACATAAGAAAGTCGAAATTAGAAGACATAACATAAATGAAGCCTTTTAAAAAGTTAAGGGTGAAATATTCCCTCATGGATTTGATAACTTACAAAACATACACCAAATAAATGAAGGATCATATGATGAAGATGTAAATACCAATGAATTAAACTATAATACACAATTAATAAAATAATGGGAATTAAATACCCCACAAAAAAGTAAATAGTGGAAAATATAGCATGAATTTCACGAGAATAAAAAGTGATAAGAAAACCTCTTACCACATCGTAATCAATTGAGTCATATGAACAAAAGTTAATAACCACAAAATGAATATGAAAATACCATGAATATAATGAAATCGTGATAATATATATCAAATGGGAGTACTCAATACACCACATGAAATAAATAAGTGGTGAACAATGAAAATCTCACGAAATTAATGTGAGATTAGATACCCCTTACATCATGTATAACATGACTCGATCGTCTTTAATATCATAAATAATATACTAAAGTTAATCGATACTTTTATAAGATCGTTTTTCAATTTTATTATTCGTTTTAAATCACTTATTTCCATGTTATAAACATTATACATTCGTTTAATATAATAATGGTTGTTTTGACAATATTTTCTACATGAGTCAAAAATGAACTTCTTATAATTAAAATTTGTTCATGTGGTCAAAGGACTATTATCTCCAGAATTATATTCATGATTTAGATATCATATATATCATATATATCATGTATGAGTAAGTATTTTTAATATTACAAAATATATGGAGATAAGAAATGAAATGCATCGTTCATGGAGACAATAAGCTCTATATATTCATGAAAGCTACTTTCTTTTCTATTTCGTTTTTAATGGAATGAAAACATACTGATACAGAGGAATATAATAATTATAATAAAATAAAATATAATATATATGTTACATAATTTCATTAACCCCATCTCTTGTACGTTCCAAGTATGACATTAACGAATCATATCACCTTTAGGGAGCGGTAGTTCGCTCTTCATCAAAAAAATTATAATATTTACATATATTAGAATGAATTATTGTATGTTTGTAAATAAAAATTATAAAACCATAGTGAAAACAAAAACATAAAATAAATAAAATATATATAAATTTCCATCATAATGTCCACCATGTGAGGTGGTAGGAGAATATTTAACCATCATTGTTTCTTGAGGCAGTAGTTCCCCTTCCACAGAAATAATATTTTTTTTACACATTAAGTGGAGGTGTCTGTAATTGTAGTTATAATACATCACATAAAAAAACCAAGTAT
This sequence comes from Viscum album, assembly GCA_963277665.1. Lineage (NCBI taxonomy): Eukaryota > Viridiplantae > Streptophyta > Magnoliopsida > Santalales > Viscaceae > Viscum > Viscum album. The sequence continues at coordinate 818,390,004 of OY728159.1, forward strand.
ATTGAGGATACCGGTGATGTCATAAAATAATTTATTAATAATAGTTTATTGTTTTGGAGAATTAAAATAAAACAAAATACCTTAAGAGAAGTTATTACCTTTAAATCAGGTGTCTCCCTTTGGATTGAACCAAATGGTTTACTAGAAATGCCTTCATCCAAGTGGAAGGATTATATAAGGAGGATAAAGTTTTAGGTTGACTAATTGGGTAGGGTTTTGGGGAGAAAATGGGTTAGAGAAGTGTGTGGAATGGGATAGAATTGAGGGATTTTTATAAGGGGGAGGATGGGCTCTTTAGGATTTCTTGAAAATTTTATTTTATTATATAATGATTTCAGTTTATAAAGATAAAAAACTCAGTAAAGACTAATATTAGATAACTTATGTTCGAAATAAAATAATCCAATTATAATCGGATTGGTTTTCGAAATGGTTTTTTCATTATAATATTATTTATTTAAATCATTCATTAATTAGGTAATCATGACATCATTATTGTGTCATAAATATTTTTATTTATATGATGTTTAGAAATTATATAAAAAAATCATGTTGTAGGAAATATTATTAGATTTCAAATGAATATTTATATTCTAAGATATAACTTATATATCCCCATGTAAAAACTAATTTACTAAAACATATATGTTTTTGTCATTTTTGTCTTTACATTAAACTAATTAATATAAAGTGTTATTATCACTCCCAAGTGGCTCAATGAGGTCCCCAAAAAGGTCCCATGGATAAAACATGTCGGAAATGTATCAAAAATCATAATTAGGACACATTTTGGGGTCATTTAATATTGTTATTATTATATTTTGTTACCGTTAATTACCTGATTTAACCTCAAACCATGTTAAATAAATTTTTTTTGTGAAGTAAATATTTATAATGTATAAAAATAAAAGGTACCAATTTACACAATTTGGACCTCCTGATTCAAAATATAGAACCCATTTTCTCAATTCAAAATAGAGAAGTGGAAGAAATAAATTTAAAATTATTTCCATCTCTCAAAACAAAAAAAATGTGTTTTTATGAAATAATAACTACAAATAAATTGACATTTATTTAAGTCCAATATTATATTGTATTTAATTAAAATGAAAAAAATTAAATTAAATGGTAAAATATATAATTACCCTTTAAAAATAATTAAAAATATAATTTATCCCTATAAAAAATTATATTAAAATGCAGTTATGAATACAAATACTGTATTTTCACTATTCATTAAAAAAATGCACATTATCAAAAAAATACAAAATTTTACCCAATGTAAATTTTGATGTAACGATTAAGAAAAATAATATTATTATGTCAAATATATCATATAAATGTGACCAAAACAATATTTAATGATGGTTCACCTTCAAAAGGTGGTATGTTGACCTTTTAATGAATAATAGAGTATTTTGTCTTAAAATAAGATTATTTATTATTTTAAGACTCTAAAATTTATTGGTAAATATAAAAAAAATTAAAAATATATATAATCATATTTTACTTAGTTCATTTAATTCCTACAAGATAAAAAACTACGCGTTAACTACATTTTAAAATAATATTATAATATTTGTGTTTTATTGCTTTACTCAATGTTGTAAGACTTCAAGGAAACCCATTGTTCTGTGTCAGGTACAATATCAAGAATAGCGTACCCATTATATGAAAACTAATATTTAATTCAAAAATACAAATAAACATTAGAATATCATATATTTTTTACATGGGTTGTTACAATACCCCTTATTTTATGAACATAAAACTTATTGAAAAATGCTAATTTTCTTCATTCATAGATGTGGACTACCATCACAGTGAAGTGATTTAATTTTTTTTCATCACCCCTTTACATGGATAAAATAAATAAGTTTAATTAATATTATTTTACTATTTTAGTATTGTTATCATCATCAAAAGATAAAATAATACACACCTTCATTTTTTCTTGATCATTGAAAAATGGAAATGTCACTCATGCTTACGTAAGACCTACCATATCCATGATGGTAATGATGTTTATTTTTAGTAACCAACATTAATGAATTGATATGAAATTATTATTTATATAATGAATTTCTAATTATTTTACTTTCAATATTTTGGATATGATGAAATAATTACTTCATTGACATTATTCATCATACCAAAGCCTTTTTTCCTAACAAACCGAGTAATGTAAAAATATATGTTTTCAAAATAAATAATTAGGTAATTATATATAAAATTATATTCTTATAATTAAAACCAATAATTATCATGATTTTTTTAAAATGAAAATAATTTACAAATATTTGTTATTTATGATGATTATGAATTTTCATGACGATTTAGATTCGAGGTAAGAGACACATTTAATTAAAAACCCATTTTTATTAATTTTTTTAATTTTATTCCATGACCATATTATTAATGTATTTATATTAATTCATTTAGATGGAAGATAATGAAATATAAAATTAATTTTATGTTAATTTTTAATATAATTTAAAACATTCAAAATGGAGTCATTTTTGGAAACTTTTGACAAAATGGTAAAAGGAGTGTTTTATTTTAACGAACATTGCATTAATTCTTATTCCCACTTATATAACCATTTTTTGTCCTTTTAAATATTTCATGTTCAATATAATGAAAAAACCACAATCCATTATTTTTTAATTTTGGAATTTAGAATGGGTTTTTAAAATGAATGGTTATTTTGATATCTGAATTTTATTACATATTATTTTACTATAGTTTTTCATGGGTTTTCTGATAAATAGGTGAAATATAAATTTTCTATTCATGATATAGAACATGAATATTATAAATGACTATTTGGTGAGCCCTATATATATTATATGTTTTGTAAACCACATTATATATTTTAAATGCATTAAATAATTTTCCTAGTCTTTAAAGGGAAAAATTTGGGAGTTAACAGATGTGGTTTAATATATGGATTTTATTTGTTATCTAGTTTTTATAGACATAATTTTAATATAGGTTATGAATATTGTTCTATAATAATCATATAATAAATTTTATTTGGGTTTTATGGAATTTAAATATTTTATTTTTTGAGAAAATGTGTCTTTTTCATATGCATTTTATTTACTCATATACTCAATTATTATGGTGATTAAGGTAATAATTTGTCGGAATTTTATCATTTAATGGAATAATCGATATATTATTTAATTTCTCTTATTCATATTTTCATGATCATCACAATTTTTTAAAATATTTCATATGTTAATGGATGGTTTATGATAATGAAACTATCAAGTTGAATAACCAAAAGATTAGTCATGAAAACATCACATACTTTATTTTAAAGGTTTTATACTATATGAAAAATAGATAAAAAGTAAATGTGATAGTTTTCAAAAATATGTTATTTATAAAAGAGTTATTACCTAATTCTCTGAAACTATAATCCATAAAGATCCTAGAAATATAATAAAGTTAATTATTAACAAAAACATATGACTATGTAATGTTTTAAGGTCATGTATTTATATATTTTTTTCTTTTATATTTAATTAAGTGTAATTCCATTTTACCAAATCCTAATATCAATCCCCAATAAATGACTACAATAATATTCATATTAAAAAATAATAATAATATCAATAGACCATCATTTACAAAACACCACCATTTAATTAATATTACATCATAATATAAATCAACACAAATCAATCCCTTTAATAAATTCATCCAATACTCATTAATCAAATTTTAAATAATTTTAATTAAGATGTTATTAATATATTGTATGATAATATAAATACAATAAATAATTTTTTATTTATATAAGAAAAATAATTTGTTACAATGATTTTTTTTTAATATTAATTTAATATTAAATAATCATCGTACATTAACATTCTAATAATGTCATGATAAAAAAATATCATATTTTCATAATCTAACAATTCTATAAAATCAACAAACAACTATTTTTATTATGATATTTATTGAATTATAATTCTAAATTTGTTTTCAGTATTCTTATTTAATAAACTTGGTTTTTAATAATTTACACATCTCGGTGGAATTTTATTAAATATGAAAAAATTATTAAAATTTGTAAAAATATATATTAATAAATATGGTAGAAAAAAAATTATAACCATAAATATGAAAATACATCAAAATTTCCAAATTTAATGTTTATCAATTAATCAAAATATAATTATTTCCCTTTAAATTATAAAGAATATAATGATAAACATTATTTTAAAATTATTATTTTTATTGGCAATTAATCATTAATTATATTTGGTTATGAGAAAATTAAATATTTATTAGTAACCTCTACTTAATAACAATATTCAAAGAATTATATGTTTTTTTGATAATAAATATTGCACCATTATTTCCTCAATCACATATAAGAATTTGTTTTCATTGTTATATAAATCATTTTAATTATGAATTAGAGTCAATAACATTTTAACATGTTCATGGGAAAGTAAAAAAACATTCTTTACTTTCCATATCCAAACAAGAAACAACTCAGTTTAATAAAATTTATCATCTATAAATATAGATTATAAATTTTCTGAGAAATTTTTTATTTAAATAGTTTATTAAACCTCTAATTATATCCAAACCATATATCTAATTACACATTATAATGAATCATATATGTATATGTATATATATGTGTGTGTGCACTAAATCCGCATTCAATGATCTGTACAAGGTCTTAGGCTCATCCTCTCATTAATATACATCATTGAATAGTGTCTGGGGTTAATTAATAAAAAATAATTGATGGTATTTCCTTAATTAAAATAGAATTATTTATACTCATATTGTTAAAAGAATCATAGATGAATTAGTCATAAGTTTTTCATTTCAAAAAACCTATATGATATAAATAATTCATTCTCTTATAGATGCAGATTGAGGAAATAATACTTTGAATATTAAATTTACAATACAACTTATCTTTATATAATAGATAACATTCATTCATAAAAATAATATAATCACATATTAATAGATCCATTATAATTTTACCATGATTGTTAACAATTAATTATATAATATAATGTTAGTGATTATTCCATTTTTTTTCTCATCTAAGAATCACCATACGCATTATTCATATATAATAAAAATATCCTTGAACATGAATTCTCATACCATAGAAATAGGAATGGAGGTGTACATGATGTTTCTAATTATAAAATTCCTCATCGAGAAGCACCTCCAAACTGTAAAAATTAACCATGTTGAAATTATAGAAATAATTTTAAATGTCATCTGTGATGAGGAAATATATGAAATGAATCTCAGAAAAAAAAACATAACACATGTTATGACTAATAATATTATCACCAAAAGCATACAATAAATTTAATAAATATATAATATATCTTAAATAACAAAGAGTGAGATACGAAATGCTTGCCTCATAAGAAAAATAATATATTATTGGTATCATCTCCATGAAATATCTCCTAAAGTGAAATTTAAAAGTATCTCATAAATGTACATCATTTCAATCATTATTAAAAGAATGAAGTTTAAAATTTTTAGAATATCCAATTTTCAAACCCTATGAATAATGGATGGATTTCTCATCTAAAAACATCATCTTTCAGAGTGGAATTAAGGAAATCATGCATGAAACATCCTTGTTAGTCATGAAAAATAATGACATTAGACCTTTTTTTAATTTATATATACTTCCAAATAAGGTTTACTATGAGGTAATATGAATATTACTAGACTACCTTATAAGTGGGATATCATTAATTAACTATAATAGTATACTATTCCAAAGTCACATTTTCTATAACATACTATGTATATTAAATCCACTAAAAATTGTGGGGGTCTCAAACCTCTAAAAAGGTTATATTGAAACATTTTATTTTTCATATTTTTTCACGATAAATCATTTTTGGGAACCTTCTAGATATAATTATCAATATCAAAAATCCAAAATCATTAAATATCACAATAAAAAACACACATAAACATATTCAATCATAACATATCATAACATTTTAATTAATACTTGTATAAATATCAATTAAAAACAAATAATTATATGAATAAACCAATGCAATAATAAAAATAAATAATTAAATTACTCATAATAAATTCTATTTTATTTCAAAATTAATTTTCATTTCCTGGCCTAGAATGAGGAAATATTGCAATGAAAATTAGAAAATCATGTTATTAAATATTAGTTTATGAATTCCAAAAACATTATATAAAATGATAAATGGAACTACATACGATTCACAATAGAAATCATCTTATAAGTTACAAAACAAGTATGAAATATTGATTTAAATCAACATGCTTCCTCATGTAGAATAATAATTAATTTCATGTTTGAATATTGGAAAATATGACATTAAGTTCATAAAATGCACATAAGATGTACAATATATGAAGACTATCATTAATGCACTCATCATGTATGAAATATTACTCAAAATTAAACTATCACTTATATCTATCAAAATAAAATGTTATTATCATAAAACAATAAAATTTAAAAACCAAAAAGTTTCTTGTTTTCTAATCGTCATTGGATATGTAATGTATATATTAAATAATTAATATGAGTAGTCATTAACATAAATAAATTTCCCTTAAATATAAACTCTATAAAAATTTAGGTCAATTTATAATGACTGACATGTTTAACAAGTAAATATTTACGATATTAAAATTTACTATGTTATAAAAAATAAATCATCTCAAAAATAATATCAATAAATAATCATATAGTTCATTCATAAAAAAACAGATTCAAAATACCTGATTATTTATTTGTTTTTATCCTTCTTATTTAGTAATGACATTTCATTTTGATTATTTATGTGAAAATGATTAAAAAATAATAATCATCCACATTGTGATATTTACATAAATATTAATTATGAATCACTAATAAAATATCACATAAATTAATGTTAAAATGTTATCTCTATTATAAATATTTTTATTTAATAAATGAATACTATTTTATTAGTTTTATGTTTTTGAAAATCACTTTTTCATCCCAAAAATTCTATTCACATTTAAAAAATGCTCTGCCAACGGTATGAAATTACCAAAGGGTGGTATATTGTTAATTATTGTCAATAAGTGGTCAAGTTATTCAGAAAAAGATATATTCAACATTATTTTCGAATATTTATCTCATGGTTCCTATTATTTTCATGTGTTATCGTCCATTACATATGTGAAGTATGATAAATTCAGATGTTATCAAAGGATATTGATGAAAGTGTTTGATATTTATGATGAGATTTTTTTCATAAGTATATTTAATTTTTTAGCAAAATGGTTTTCTGAACTACAATTAGTGGAAATTAATAATAAGTGATTAAGAGTGAGTAACTCTTTTTCTATAAAATTTTTTATATTTTGGTGAACCGAGATAATAAATGATGTGATAACTTAAAAATATCTCATAGAAATGGATTATTTTTCAAATTTCAGAATTTAATGGTTTTGGGGGATTCTATATGCATAATAAGAAATATAATGAATTTTTAGAAAATTATGGAAAAGAAATTTTGGGATAATTATTGATTGGATCAATGTAATTATAATTAGTTGAGAATACACATTGATGTACCCCAAAATGATTATGCAGGTTTAACATTTCATTGAAAATTATGTTGGAGAACATTCGAAATATTTTTATAATTCATAAAATACATTTGATTTTTTTGAAGATGAATTTATTCATTTATAGATCCATATAAAATTTATGAATACTTTCTAAGAATACTTCTGAATTATTTGTAATTCCATGTTTGAGATATGAATTTCACAAATGAAAATATATGTTTTTCATAGAACATAATATAAGTAATGTTACACTGTTATCTTTGATACATCACATAATATGAATGATATGAATAGAAATATATGAGTCACAATATGATATGTAACATCAATATTAATTAAATTTATGTTTTATTATTATTATATAATATAACCTAGTATATCAAGAACAAAAATTTAGAAACCCATATTGATATATGATAAATGAATGTTCGTACCATAATATTTAATATATTATAGTGCATAAAAATATATATTCTAATTTCCATTCTATGGTACATAAAAATTATGTTGGACTATGATTTCTAGGAAACTTAATTGAGTGAATAATATTTATTGAGTGATATATTATTTATTTATGAAGATATATAATATTATTAATATGGTATTTAAATATTTGAAAATAAAAATTTGGAAAAGAATTTGACCTTATGTGAAACCTAAACAATTTTTTCTAATACATGAGTTATGATATGTCTTGATTGCTATTATATAGAGAATAAATAATATCCTCAAGATCATATGAAATTTAATTTTATGGTTATATATGATAAATATCTTATTTTTGTGATATTTAATATATTATATTTTTTATGTGATGTTTATGAGTTTGAAAATAAATCATTAATTCATGAGAATGATTTAAAATATTGATGAATATTTTTCTTAGATTAAATATAATGATACTGATTTTTGACATTACATGTATTCTATATATCACTTGTAAATAAATAATAATGAATTTTGATGATATTCATTCTAATATGTGGTGTTTACACACATAGATTAGTTTGTGTGCAAATGATGGAACTGAAGGTCCTCCATATAAATATTATCTTTATCGAATGCAATAATACCTTCCCAAATTTGGATCTTTCTTATAAACAAATTTTAAAACATGAATTTTGACAGTGTGATTGTGTCTCTTACACAAGTTTTACCCATTAATAGTTATAATTTATATTCACATTATAGATCCCAGGAGATGGATATCATTTGTGATAAAATTATTATTTTAAAATGGAAATATGTTTATAAAATAATTTTTTATTACAGGAATTTATTTTTCAAATCCACAAACATGGATTCAATATAATTAACATTATAATAATTCTTACATCCAATTTATAGAACCCTATGAATTTTAATAACCAAAAGATTCCCAACCAAGACCCAAAAATTGTTCTTTAGGATCGATAATGACAATAGGTATAGAAACCTCAGTATTGAGTGAATCATTTTTTGTTTTCAATTTATAATTTTATATTGGATCCAAAATTTATTAAATAATACATGTAGTAATTTTTTTAGTTATTATATTATTCTCTTCTTGATATTCAAGATAAAAATAATTTTCCATCATTATTTTAATATTATATTGGTATTTTAGATTGTCCTTTTGCTAGATGTATATGTTTAATCAATATCATAAATATATGTTTACATGTTTTCATAATGATTGACACATTAATTGTGGGTTATATTTTTAGGGGAGGATCTATTATGTGGTATAAAATTATCCTATACTTCAATATTCCCCTTACTCTTCTTTATTTATCATTTGGTCATTGGAGGCTTTTGACATATTGGTTTAGACGATGAGGAAAAAATTCATCTCACACAAATTAATGAATGACGGAACTAGGGTTTTAGAACATGGAAGCTGATATTAGATTGAAGAACCATTCATCAGTAATATAAGTTTAGGATTATTGTATTGACATATGATGGGAGTGACATTGAGCCTCAAACTTTATAAAAGAAAATGATCAAAGAATGATGATTATTAGAAAGCATTAATAATGTTTTATAAATAGGGTCATAATGCACTGCATAATATCTAAATTACATTAAGTTGAAAATTTTAGAGTACAAGTAGAATATTGAGGAAAAGATCCTACAGAGGAGGTTGGTCCCATAAAAACTAGAATTTCTGGAATGTAGAAAACCCTTGTGATAAACCATGGTTAGTTGGGATAATATAAACCCATATGGGAAATTGATTCCCATGAGATTAATTTCTCCCAATATCCCATCCATAAGGTAAATAAGTTCCCTAGTTATTCCAGATAGGCTGGTTATATGATCCATATTGTAGGAGATGTCATCTTAGGAAAAACTCAATGCTTATCCCATGGGTCTAGGAGACCCTTCCCAGATGATGGTATGTAGAGGTGTATGGTTATAATATTCCCATCTAGACTTGTAGAATTTATTATGAGGAGTGAATTTATCAATTCAGTACTACACATGGCATGATGTAGGTATTGTCACATCGCTTATGGGTTTTCCAAATTGGTGTCTCTTTTACCACTTTTAGGAATCACTATTCTAGATAATAAAATAGATTATCATGATTATTTTTTAATATGTATGGAAATGGTATGGTCTATTTATTTAATAGTGGTATTTTATTGGTAAATATTTTATAAATTAGAATTTTTTATATATTATTGATATATGGGTTCATACATGATTGTTTATATGTGCATTGGTCTGTTACCTCTCTCTCATTGGATATATCCACCATCAAATTCTCTCTCTCATTGGTTGTGTTCCCTCATTAATTTTTGGTTCTCATATATTGTGTTATATTCCTAATTATTATGTTTCAACCCCATATACATTTTTCAAATCAATGATACATAATGTCTTCATTATCGTTCCAGTGAGGAAATGTGGCTTCTAGTTAGATACTATATACTATTGTGTTTATTTCACAATTATCATATTTTTGTTAATTATGTAGAAATATATTTTCTCATGAAATGGTGTCTCACACATATAATTATTTTTTTGGTATATGAGTGAATTGGATTATACTTCTTCTTTTCGTTTTCTATTCCAGAGAAATGTATAGCTTCTTAAATATGTACTTAGAACTATAGTACACTGATTTGAAAATTAATGAGTAGTTATCTCATGTATAGTATTCATTAAATAGATATTAAAGGGATCCCCTTGGTGTATTCTAAAGTCAGTATGGAAGGATGGACAATGAGATTCAATTTTATATGAATTTTATTTCATTATGAACCCCAAAGATGCATTTGATGTAATATATATAACTATGTTATTGGTATTATTCATAAAAAATATAATACAATGAAAATACTTAGTTTATCATTATATTTATACCATTATATAGTCGAGATGATATTTCTGAGTCCTTTCTATTCACCTTTTCCATCTTGTGTAATTGAATTAATAGATAGTCCTCTCCTATCATCTATTTAGTTTATTTTTAATCAATAGGATTGTATTAACATTATTAATTATTTTACATGTTTAATTTTTGTTAATCCTTATATGTATTTGTATAGTAACCCATTCATGGATTCATTACCATTGGTACTATGTATTATTATTCAATAGAGGTTTCGAAGGTTGTCTGATTAAAAAGGAAAAAATATGGCTTATTCTATTGGGATTCCTGGTTGAATCCTTGAAGGATATATAGTTGGTGGATCTTAAAGTACTAGGAAATGATTTTAGAGGGAATCATATAGACTTGAAACCATGTTTTGTTGAGAACCTCATAATATTAGCTTCTAATGTTGTTATTTAATTTTTCATTATTGGGAATATAGAATACTCATTTCACAATATGATCCATATAATGTCTTATTTTTTTTATATTATAATATTTCACATTCATTATTTATATATTTTTTACTTATTATTATTTAATGTTGTTACATTATTACATCATAGGTTGTGGTTTTTTTTTCACATGTACATTATAATAAATCCGACATTAAGAAATATAACACTACCTGGTGCTATTAAATATACCCTATCATATAAAATGACTCACATAGGTGGATCACAAAAAATAACACTACCAAATAGGGTACCTTGTGGGTTGGAACATGTTAGATTGGTCTCCAATAGGGATGTTCATAGGTATAATGAATAGATCTAATAATCAAGTGAGTATTAGTTTTTCAATATAGTATATAGATGATAAATCGGTATTGAGTGTAGTTTTATAAATAAGGATATGGACATAAGATTGAAGGTCAATATATCCATTTTCTAGGATATTTATAACCAATATGTTTTATCATAGCACTAGGAAACAACTTTGGGGTACAATAATGTAGGTTTAGGAGTTATAAAGTGATCAGATATGATTTTACATGTCCATATTATGTTAGATCTTCGGGTTTTACTCTAATCCATACTAGTTCAACCTATCAAATAATGGTTCTTTCTAGCATTTAGATAGTAACTATATAGAGGCTATGACATTATGAGGTTGTTGATTTACCGCATCGAAATCATTTTACAAGGGATCTAATATAATTCTTATGTAGGTGACAAGATTGATGTGACTACATAGAAGTGTGAGTTTATTCGAATATGTTATATTTAAAAATACCATGGAGGATATGTTGATTCTTGGGATTATTTCAATGAGCACATAAGGAATTATGTGGATACAAGTGTGTGGGTAATAATGGGAATTATTTGAATTACATGTTTGGAAGCGACTGATGACCCCATAGGGAACTATATTGATATTAAGGTAAAGATCCCTATTTAAACATTGTGCATTAATGAGAAATATAATGAAGAAAACTCTTTGATAACTATGGGGATACCATGTTTTGAATCCTCATATGAGATTAATTTATTTCAGTGTGAGACAAGTTTTTTTGGATGAATTTTGACAATCATATATTTTTTCATTTTATTCAGACCCTTTCTAATAAAAAGTTGATTTTTGAATTGTGATACCAACATCGTAAAGTGAGTCATCAATGTATTATGGTTTTCTTAAATTCATAATATGAAATTTAAAACATGACTATAGAATTATACTTTTTCTTGAATTTATTTTGGATTATGTAATTTCAACCCATCCATTGATATTAGAAATATATAAATATTTGTATTGAGGCCCCTCAACCTTATTTGATTTTCCCTAGACATGACTTTAGAGTTTTGAAATAAAATATCATTAGGTCATGAGAGGAATATGAAAGACTATTTTTTCCGAGTATTTTTATTCCTAAAAAATTATACATATGATAAATTCATATGAGTGAGGAATGGTAGGTGTTGTATTCATAGATAATATTTCCCAATATGTAAAATATAAATACCAACAAATTATTGAGTGATAAAAATTGATATATTTTTATTGATGCTGATATTATATTAGAGAGTGGCATATTTTGGTAATATGAATGGTGTATCAATGATTTCTGTAATGTAATTCCAATATAGATGATGTATTGACCCGAACCCACTAGTCCCACCTTTTACTATTTCATTTTGGTCATTGATTTTTTATAATAATAACTTAAAGATGATCCATATCATGTATTCATGTGCCCCAATTTTAAAATTTGTATGTATAGGAAAGATTCATGTAACCATTTAATCTACCATAATACTTGGCATATATTTTTATTATTCGTACTAAAATTTCTATTCATATGTTAAATATTCATTTGAACCCATTTCTAAACCCTTGTTAACAAGTGTGTTCTATTTATGACGATTATTCTTCACTAACCTATTATAATGAACTTTTACGATTAAATTCATGTATTATAACAGATAATAATTAATTATACATGTTTAAAATATTGAAATTTATCATATCATAATGGCATAAAATTTACTAGAAAAGAAATTACATATGAAGTATCAATTGATAATTCAATCACTATGAGTAGAGAGAGTAGATGAAACCTTATTGAATTATAATTCATATAAATAATGGATGTTATGTATGGATTTATAATCATTGATTCTAGGCATGAATCTCATTTCTAATAAATTTATAATATTGTACAAATGATATTGGAAATAGATTAATGATTCTACCTTAGTGGGAGACCTATGTATACATCATCATGTATTATAGTGATGGTGTTCAGGTGGTATAATGTGTATTGATTTAATACCTTGTATAATTTATAAATATTAATAATAAAACCATCTGTTGTTTTTATTAATTTATGTGTCTTTAACAAGTTCATGGAGTTTCTCTTGTATTATAATCTGATTGATTTATAACGCCCCGATCCCAGAAGCCCTGAGTCTGTGCATTATTTCGTTTCATTGGCAAGATTACAAAAGATCAAGTCTCAAAAGACTGATTAGTTTAGTAGCATTGTAATTAGTAGATATATTTATTAGGTTGACATTACACCATAAAAAGGAAAACTACAACAACATTTTTCCTATAGATGACACTGAGATCCCATAGACTCTCCCGACAGGTCAGTCATAATATACATCTTCGCATCCTGGGAAAAATAAAACATAGAAATGGGTGAGCTCAGATTCTCATTAAGGATAAAAATATAGAGGAAACATTCATAAATAAGAATAATCATTAGAGGAAATGTATAAAACTAAAATAAAATCATTTTCAACACAAACCTCATCATAATATACCAAATATAAATCCGAATAATGCAATTTACATAATCACATGGATATTCTACTAGTATAATAATCACATGAAATATCAATAGAAACTTGCATAATGATGGAATGCATAATTCCATACTTCAGAACCACATTGTCAATTCCTTGTGCCAAGACTACAAATAAGATTTTGTCGTGGCCTTGTTCCAAGACATGAGTTTGTCTCATGAGACATGTCAATGCATTGAGTAGTTATAGTGGGATCCACCCATCACATACTATGTCCAATGCATTACTTATATGAAAATTATTAATCCTAACATAAACATTCATATTAAAACTAGCATACAAAATTTCAATACTTTATCCATAAACCATGAATAGTATGTATGACAACCCTTCTTTTTCATTCAATCATAAACATGATTTATTATATAAAACCATCAAATGATACAATAGGGAAGATCAAAAGGTCTAGTGTATTTGGGGCTTAGGAACATTAAATAACATCATAAAACATGAAATACAACATCTTTATTGAAAACATTTTTTACATGACCGCTACATTCCTTTGTACATAGCATTGCGTGGGATAACATGAGGACATGCACAAGAAAAGCATGAGTTATAAAGAACATTAAGGGAATAATTCGAGAATAGCATGGGGAATTCTATAAATGTTTGCCAAAAGGAAAATAAATAGAGCTCAAGAGAAGCATAAACATAAAGTCATGATAAATCATGATAATCAAAACATGGAAATGTTGAAACAACACTTAACATGGAACTAGCATGATCCAAGGCTCATTGAACATGGATCATGAGTAAATATTCATTACACGTGAAGCACGAGTAAACCCTCATTTCAATAGAATTAGAATGATTCAAAACCCATTGCACATGACGTATCATGACACTACACTTTACCTAATGCATTGGAGTGCTATCAGGCGCACCCTTCTTAAACATTTCATTTCATGCATAAGTGTGGCACATGGATCATAAAAAATTAAATCATTCAAAATAATTATTTATTCCATGATAAAAGAATTTGGAATAAATACTTGAATCTCATTAAACAATACGTAAATGTTCATAAAATTTAATACCCTTGATAGAGATATGGACATGGTATTCATTACACAATGACTTGGGCTTGAAAAAACATGGTGCAATTTCAGCAGCATAATATCGTGACATAAGAACTCATAATAATGGTTGATGAGAGAAAAATGGGTGTATCACCATATTTACATGTAATGGACAGTATGAGGGGGTCATTTAGATTCATTTACATAAAATTTAAGGGAATTCAGATTAATGATACTACAGAATTTCTTGAATGTAAATGAGGCGAAGGAAATTCCTTTCGGAATATCGGTATAGTACCGAATGTACATGGGAGGCATTTAATAATAGAGAAAGGGGTATACCATCATTATATCATAAAGAGGGAACTATAGGTGAGGTGTGAAACCATACCCCAACGTTTATAATTGAAATTAAAATGGCACAACATCTTAATGAAAATTGGACAAAAATGAGAAATGAAGAAGAAACCCTTACTTGGATGTGTGCTTCCAAAGTCTTGAGAGAGGCTTGAGAGAGGATTCATGGGATATTGGGGAACCATTATAGGATTATAGGGAGAGTAAGGAAGAGGTTGAACAAACTCAAATGGCATTTATTGAGATGAATGTGGGATCTTTGGTGGGCTTATATAGGAAAGTTGAGGGATTTTTTTTATTTAGGTTTGGGACACCTCACATCAAACTAATTTAAACCACAAACTATCCCAAGGTTTTTGCTCATAGTTTTTTCCAATGTGGAGTAGAAAACAATATTTTATAAGGGAAAAGTACATAAATCGTAAAATAATTGGGTTTCTTATGTGGAGGTGAGTCACACTCCCAAGGAAAACAATTTAATAATACAAGATGTTTCATAAGTTTTGAAGGTTCGTTAATGAATTGTAAAATAAGTCCAAAAACCCAATATCATTTTATTTTAATGGTAAAAAAATATTGTCCGAGAATAAACAATATAGTATTTTATTATATCAATATTGGGTAATTATGATGTCATAATACACATTATATATTAAAACAGTACTAAATTTTTACCCAAAAAGTTTAATGTCTCCGAAAATTATGATAAATTCTCTATTGGATAATTATGATGTCCTGATTCCAGAAATAATATTTATTTCATATCAATAATTTTATAAATATGTTAATTTTTCCTTTTAAAATAAAAAATGACATTTATAAAAAATTCACAGGTTTGTAAAAAAATGTCTTTCAAACCTTAAATAATTACAATTTCATTCATAAAGTTATAAAATCATTAATATTAATTTAATCAGAATTATAATATTTTATTAAAATATTATTTAATTAAAATATCCATTAATTCATCAAAATATATTTGTTAGTTGAATATTAACTAAAAATACTATTTGTGCGTTAAAAACCATTTACGAAGTAACAATAATAAAATGAAATAATATTCATTATTATATACAAAAATAAAGTACATAACCATAGTTCTATGGTCATGTTACATAATCCCTTATAACACCCACAATAGAACGATGGGTATGGTGTGTGATGGTGATCGAATCTTGGGGTGGCTCAGATAACATTACTCTTGTGGTAATCTCTATTACCTTCTAGTTATCTCATAGGTGGTCCCACTCGAGCTTAACATGTTAATGCTCAGCTTGGGCTTGGTCAAAAGGAAATCCCAATGACGCCACTTGTTTTCATAGATCTGAAAAATTGGCTTAGTATGGGGAACGTCTACTAGATGAGGTCATCACTTTCTTCGTCTGGGTAAATTGGATTCATTAAAACCCTATATTTAAACAAATCATGTGATCACTGTTCAACAACTATATTAGCAACGTTCACAATTCCTAACCTAAAACCAAAGAAGTTGACAATTTATATAAACATTTTACATAAAGATACATTTAATTAGAACAATTGGTATTTCCATTAATTAATGTTTGGGTTGTTACTGTCTTCCCCCCTTAAGAAATTTCTCCCTCAAAATTTCCTTTTCCCACACTAAAACTAATGTGTGTAACTCTACGTCATCATTTCCTCGGATTCCCATGTTTCATCTCCAAACTCTTGGTTTCGCCACAACACCATGATGTGGGGAATTTTCATATTTTTTTGAACTTTTTCTCTACAATATAAGTTCATCACTTGTTGCTCCTCATAAAAAAGATCATCCTCTAAATGTACCACCTCTGAACAGAGTAAATATGAAGGGTCTGGTATGTACATTCTTAATAGGGATACATGAAATAATTCATGTACCTTGTCCATGGTAGATGGAAGTGCTAGTCGATAGGCCACATCCCCGAAATGAACAAGAATCGAAAAGGGGATGATGTACCTTTGACTTAACATCTCTTTTTCCAAACCTCATGACCATATTCCACTGAGATATGCATATAAGTACCATGTCTCCAACCTTAAACTCAAGGTCTCGTCGACGTTTATCTGCATAACTCTTCTTTCGACTCTAGATGCCATTATATCTTGTTGAATGGTTTTATCTTTATCCGCTATTTTTTCGACCATTTCTGGTTCATGTAGCTTACACTCACCAACCTTATCCCAACATGCTTGTGTTTTGCACCTTTTCCCATAAAGGGATTTATATGGTTCCATTTGGATACTTGAGTGTAAATTGTTATTATAAGAGAACTAAACCAGATGAAGATGTTGATCCCATCCTTTTTAAATCCCATTGAGTATTCTCTCAACATGTCCTCTTGTGTTTGGATAGTCTGCACAGATTGGCAATCAGTTTGAGGATTATAAGCAGTACTGAATCTCTGTTCAGTATTTGGAGAATGTTGAAGACTCTTCCAAAACATAGAGGTGAATCTTGGATCTCAGTCAAACACAATAGATATTGGTACTCCATGCAGTGTTACAACTTCCCTGATATATATATGTTCTAGTTGATCCAATGATAAATCCTCCCGAATAGAAATTAAGTGTCCATACTTTGTAAGACGATACACAACAACCAAGATTGAATTATTTCCTTTGGATGTATTCAGAAGTCCAATGACAAAGTCAATGGTGATGTCTTCCCATTTCCATTCTAGTATGGTCAATGGTTGCATCGTACCTTTAGTCTTCTGCCTCTCTGCCTTCACATTCCAACACTCCAACCACATTGATTTATATTTAGTGATCTTTTATTCATATTATCCCACCCAATAGGATCTCAGAGATCTCGATACATATTTTTGTTTCCTGGGTGAATAGATAAAATTGAAAAATGTGCAACATCCAAATGGTCCTTCATCAGCTTCGGACATGATTGAACATATACTATTTTACCAAATCTCACAATTCCTTCTTCATTAACATTAAACCTTGAGGATTTCCCTTTTCCGATAGCTTCTACTTTCCCCTGAATTCACAGATCATCCTTTTGAGCATCCTTTAACCATTCCAAAAGTGACAGTTGGGAAATAATTTGAGAAATGATTAATGATGTTCCCTTAATTATGATTCCCATGTCCATACTCGTCAAATATAAGATGATTGGATCCTTTTCAATTCTCATCAATAATAGAATAATTGGGTCCTTTCTATTTAGAGCATCTTCCTCCTTGTTCGCTTTCCCACAGTGGTAATGGATTGAGCAGTCATAGTCTTTGATCATCTCTAACCATATTCTTTGGTGCATATTCAACTCATTCTGTGTGAATATATACTTGGGGATTTTGTTGTCCATATACATTTCACACTTCTCCCCAAAGACATTAGCTTCCAAATTTTCAAAACAACGATCACGGCAGCCAGCTCGAGGTCATGTGATGGATAGTAATGTTCATGAACATTCAATTGCATTGAATCGTAGGCAATGACTTTTTCATTTGGCATCGTCACAAATCCTAGGCATTTCTTTTAAGCATCACTGAATACCACGAAAAGTTCTCCACTTCTGGGTAAAGTGATCATGGGTGAATTGATAACCCTCTTTCTCAAATCCTTGACGCTTTCGTCGCATTATTACTCATAGAATAATTTACTCCCTTCAGAGTTATCTTGGAAAGAGGGTTATAAAATCAAGATAAATATCTCACATATCATCAATAATATTCTACTAACCCCCGAAAGCTATGAATATCTGTTACTGATGCTTTCCTTGGCCATCCCTCAATTGAATATATTTTGAAGGGATCCATATATATCCCATATCCTATGATGATATAGGCCATGAAGGATAACTCATTCTACCAAAACTGACACTTTCTATACTTAGAATAAAGATTCTCCTTCTGCTTGGTCTCTTTTATAGTTCTTAGATAATCCTCATGATCCTCCTTGGTTAAGGAGTATATCCGAATATTATCTATAAAGACTACCCCAAATTTTTTGAGCTAATATCTAAAGACTCTATTAATCAATTATATGATGATTTCTGGAGCATTAGTGAGTCCAAAATACATTTCTATGAATTCATAGTTCCTGTATCTTGTAGGAAAATAACTCTTGGGGATATCTTCCTTCTTCACCCTATGTTGATAATATCCCGACCACAAATCCACCTTGGTGAAGTATTGTGATTCATGAAGCTAATCGAACAAGTCAACAATTTATGGGAGAGTATACTTGTTCTTTATCGTGATTTTGTTGAGCTCACTATCATCTATGCAAAGGTGCATTGATCCATCCTTCTTCCTGATGAAGAGGACTGGTGCAACCCATGGTGGAGCACATGGGTGTATAAACCCTTTATCCAGATTCTCCTGTAGTTTTTTCATCAACTCTCAAGCTCCACAACATCCATTGATTATGGATTTTTGGATATTGGAAATGCCCCGAGTATAAGTTCAATTGAGAATTCAACATATCTTCTAGGAGGAGGACCAGGCAATTACTCAGGAAATACTTTAGAAAATTCCTTCACAACAGGCATGTCATCAAGGATGGTTGCTTCCTTGGACATAATCATCTAAGCCAGATACACATGTTCATAGGTCTATAATATCCACACATGAGATGATGGATAAAAAAAAGATTCACCTTTTCCTTGCACTTGTAAACAATCGGGGGTCGATTCTACACATGGAGAGTGATTTCCCTCTCACGACAATTTATGTTGGCTTTATATAAGGAAAGAAAATCCATGCCATGAATAACATCAAATTCCACCAAAGGGAGTATGCCGATGTTTTCCGGGAAGTTCTATCCACCTATTAGTACATGGGAGGAGTTATATTCATGGGATGTAATAATCACCCCATTTCCCGTACTCACCGACATATTCACATCAATAATTTATGGTGGTAATGGTATTCTTCTACTAAACATTATAGATATAAAATAATGCATAGAACCTGAATAAAAAAGTAATTTCTCTATTCTTTAATGAATAACTAGCGTACATGTCAGCACTTCATTGTTGGGATTCACTTCGGCAGTAGTGATGCCAAAAGATCGCCACTGCTGACTTGGAGGTTGTTGGTTGCCTCCGAAAACCCTTGACTTTGGGAAATGATTTGAAGGATGTCTTGGTTCTTGGTAGTTGTAGCAATGAACCACTCATTGAGGTTCGAATGGAGCGTCCCTCTCCTCTGTTGCAGCCGCGGGACTTTCTTGCTGACAGTTAATAGTGAGGTTCCCTTCTCTTCCACAACTGACAATTTTCTTGTACACTTTTGGGAATTTCTGAGGTGCTTCATTCTGAAAATTTGGAAAGTGGGGTGCAATATAATCTTAGCACTGTTGTATTTATCAGTAGGGCCACCAGAATAGAATTCCAGCTTACAGTTCTTATCCCCTTGATACACCTGAGATTCTACAATCTCCATTTCGTCCTTGCAAGAACATCGAACAATTTCCTCGTAGCTGTCGAAGTCACGGATTAATGGTGCATTCCATAGTCTAGGTTTCATCCCACCAAAGAAGTGCTCAACCTTGCATTTGTTGGTAACGAAAAACCCAGAAGAATATCATACAATCCGTGTGATGTTTTCCTTGTATGCTCCAACTAATTTGTCATCTATTTTCTTGAGTTAAAGGAAGTTCCTTTCAATCTTATGCCGGGTGGTGTGCGAATAATATTTATCAAAAAAAATATTCTTGAAATCCATCCATTCCAATTCCTGGATCTCCTCATCAGGATTCGTATTTTTGATCAACATCCACCATTGATTTGCTTCACCCTCCATATAATAATCTTCCAGGAGAACCGTCTGTTGTTCAGAAAATTGAAGGATGTAGAATATCTTTTCCATGGAGTTGATCCATTGTTCAGCGATTGAGGAATCAGATGATCCATTAAAATTATGAGGCCTTTTTATCATGAAGCACTCGATAGCGAACTTCTCTTTCTTGGGGGGGGGGGGGGGTTGAACATTTCACTGGACCCATGTTTCTATTAAAATCATTAGCTATATGAGAGAGAATCCTGGCAATGTTCGCAATTCCTACTCCCATTGTATTAGACATCACATTATTACATTCATCACATTGATCTTCAAATCGGTTGTTAGCCAGAGTCCTCCTATTACTGGAAATTGGCTGGAATAAAGGAAAAGTTAGGGGTTACAGATAATGGGTAATCGAGGAAAAAACTGTTGACTTATAAATAACTCTTATTTCCTTAACATATGAATCTATTTTCTTCAGTCTATGTTATCCAAGATCTATGTTCTAACATATATTCTTAAGGAATTTTTTTCCCTTAATAATTGTTCATACAAAGCATGTGAATTTACCAAATCATATCCCATGACAGTGTCGTAACAAAGAGTGAATCAATGCCCGATGTCATGCACCAGTTCCCATTCGAGTCTAGCTCTAAGTGGTCTATTTGTGTTTTACCCCGAGGATACATCTATGCCAGAGCCGCCTCTACCTGCTAATATCCAGACAGGGATGTATTTGCTTGATAACCCACTTAATCAATACCCACCATAACATAGGGACGTTTTTATTATACTTATTATTGTCATTAAGGCTTTAACATGGTTTTCTAATCCTAATCCCTAAAATAACTAAACTTATCCTCAGATACCAACTTTTACAACCCTTCTTTTCTTTCACACATAAACCAGATTTATTACATAAATCCATCACTTGATAAAACATGGAAGATCGATAGGTATAGTGTCTTTGGGGCATATGGAAAATACATAACAACTTAAATCATGAAATACACCATCTTTATTGAAAACATTCTTTACATGACCACTATATTCCCTCGTACCTAGCATTGCATGGGATAACCCGAGGACATGCATTAGAAAATGGTGAGCTATAAAGCCCAATAAGAGAATAATCAAGGAATAAAACTAGGAATAAAATACATATTAGACAATATGAAAATAAATAGAGCACAAGAAAAGAATAAACATAAAAGAATTATAAATCCTGACAATCATAGCATGGAAATGTGGCAACAACACTTAATATAGAATTAGCTTGAGTCAAGGGTCATTGCACATGGAGAATGAGTAAATCCTCATTGAACCTGAAGCACAAGTAAATCCTATTTTCACTTCAATTAGAATGAGTCAACATCCATTTCACATGACATATCATGATACTATACTTTACCCAATTCATTGGAGCGCTATTAGGGCACACCATTATTAAACATTTCATTTCATGTTTAAGTGTGCCACATGGATCATAAAAAAATGAACCATTCAACATAATTATTTATTCCAAGATAAAAAAATGTAGAATACATACTTTAAATTGTTTAATCAATACTTAAATGTTCATAATGTTGAATTCCCTTGATAGATAAATGGACATGGTATTCACTACATAATGTCTTTGGATTGGAAAAATGCGGTGCAATTTCTGCAACATAACAGCATGACATAAGAACTCATAAAAATGGTTGTTGAAAGAGAAAGTGGTTTATCATCTTATTAAAATTACATGGAAAGTATGGGGGTCATTTAGATACATTTAAAAAAATTAATGTAATTTATATTATGATACAATAGAGTTGCTTGAATGTAAATGAGGAGAGGGAAATTCCTTTTGGAATTTTGTCAAAGTAACAGTTCTTCATGGGAGGAATTTAATGAGATAGAAAGAGTTATCCCATCATTCGAACATAAAGAGGGAAGTATAGGGGATGCGTGAAACCATACCCCAAAATTTATAATTGAAATTATAATGGCATAACAACTTAATGAAAATTGGACAAAAATGAGAAAGAAAAAAACCCTTACTTGGAAGTTTGCTTCCAAAGGCATGAGATAGTTTTCAGAGAGGCTTATTGGGAGCTTGGGGAACCTTGGGACGATTATAGAGAGAGTAGGGAAGAGGTTGTACAAACTCCAAAGGCTTTTAGAGAGGATAAATTGGACGCATGGTTGGGTTTATAGAGGAAAGGTGAGGGAATCCTTTATTATTTAGGGTTGGGACACCTCATATTAAACTAATTCAAACCACAAACCCGACCATGGTTTTTGCCAATGGTTTTTTCCAAAGGGGAGTGGAAAGAAATATTTTATAATTCCAATGTCTTAACGTCTTAAAATAATGGTGTTTCTTATGTGAAGGTGAGTCACACTCCCAAGGAAACAATTTAAAAAGAAAATATGTTTAATAGGACTTAAAGGGTCCATTAATGATTTTTAAAATATGTCTAAAAATCCAAAATCAGATTATTTTTATGTTAAAACATATATTCGATGAAAATAAGGCTTATAGTATTTTATTAAAACATTATTGGGTCATTATGATGTCATAAAACACATCATATATTAAAACGATATTTAATTTTTACACAAAAATTTGACTGTTTCAGAAAATTATAAAAAATTCACCGTAGGATATTTTTGATGTCCCGATTCTAGACATAATATTAATTTTATATAAATAATTTTCTAAATATGTTAGTTTTTACTTCTAAAATAAAAACTGACATTTATCGAAAATTCACGGGTTCAGAAAAAAATTTATTTCGAACATTAATATGAATTAAAATTGCATTCATAAAATTATATGATCATAAAAACTATTTTAGTAAAAATAATATAATTTTATTAAAATAATATTTATTTATAAAATCCGTTAATTCATCAAAATAGATTTATGTAGTTGAATATTAACTAAAATTATTATTTGTGCATTAAAACTTATCTAGAGGGTAACAATAATAATATGAAAGTATATTCATTATTATATACATATATAAAGTACATAACCATAGTTATAAGGTCTTGTTACATTACCACTTATAACATCTGCATAAGACCGAAGGGTAAGGTGTGCGATGGTGACTGAATATTGGGGTCGCTCAGATAACATTTCTCAGGTGGTAATCTCTATCCGCTTCCACTTCTCTCATAGGCGGTCCCACTCGAACATAACCTCCTAAAGCTCAGATTGGTATTAGTCAAATGTGAATCCCAATGATACCACCTTTTTTCCGAGTTCTGAAAAATGGGCTTCGTATAGAACACATCTACTGGATTTGGTCGTCGATTCATTTGTCTGGGTAAAATGGGTTCGTTAATGCCCTATATTTATTCTAATCATGTTATCATTGTTCAACGTCTATATTAGCAACAATCACAATTCTTTACATAAAACCAATAAAGTTGAAATTTTTTATAAACATTTTACATACAGAGACATTTAATTAGATCAAGATGGATTTCCATTAATTAATGTGTGGGTTGTTACAGTATGAAATAACACATCCACATTCAAACATATCACAAAACCTTCAATACAATTTTGAAGTTTGGTATCATAATAATTCAACTTCAAAAAAACATAAAATCCAACAAGGCATGTTAACATATATAAAATCAGAACCATTTTAGAGAAAAATATCTTTATATTTTGAAATCATTTAAAAGTCACCAAATTATAATGAAAACATCTTTATTTGATGATATTTTTATACTTTTGTAAGGTAAGTTTCGACGATGTTATAACAGTGGAAAATAGATTCCCCTACCCTATATGTTAAAAAAATTCCTACATTAATTTTGTCGAAAAGGTCATAAAGTACCTTGTTTGGAAAATGGAAGAAAGATTAATTTATAAACATCTTATAAATGTCAAAAAAGGTATCAATGACATTAAAGCATAGTTTATTAAATAGTAATAATTTATCGAAAAATATATTTAAGAAATATGGATGTGGAAGAAAAAGATGTCCCAATAGATAATTACGTATAAATAACCTCGGATAATGAAGAGATTGTAGAATTAACCCTTACCTTGTACTTTTATTTGGTTTAGGGAAGGTTACCCTGCTTTATATTGGTTAAATAACTATTAATAAATTATAAAAGAATAAAATACATTAATATGATATCATATATGATATTTTTACATTATTTGTTAATAATATCTTAGCATTATCATCGTTTCGGGTGTTAACTTATTTGTTTCTTTTATATTATTTGTTATGTATGTAATGTTTGTTATAGAAAAGATGACTATTATTTATATTCATAATGATATTATGTATTTAAAAATTATTTTTAATCATCTAATGAAAATTAGTCTTGAATGGATATGATGGGGAATGAATCTCATCGCCTTCATGGAGACGGTAATCCGTACGTACGCACGAGCGACAATAGCATTATTTTGATAATTAAATAATATATAATTGGATTTTATACCATATATAAAAAATCATTATCATGTTATATGTATTTTTTATATCAATTACACATCATTATTATACCCATAAAAATAATAATGTATTGAATAATAATTACTCCACGACGTGGAGAGAGTAATCCGTACGTACGCATGGATGACGACATGTCATTAAAAGGATGAATAGAAAAATGAATATGAGTGTAACAAATTTATAATAACATCACAATATATATTTCATACTGTATTCATTAATTTTGAATGGAAACAACAATTAATGGAGAAGTGGAAGAAGAAATGAATTTGAAAGAGGTGATGAAATATTTAACTCTTCTATGGGTTCTTCCTTTTGATTTCATCCAATGGTCTCCATTGGTTGGCTTTCTGAAAAATGTAAGGCCTCTAGGATGAAGGGAGGATAGTTGAGAGGGTATTTTGGAAAGGGTTAGCCATCCAAATGCTTTGATTTTTTGAATTAGAGAGAAGGGGGAGTCCCCTTTTATAAGAGGGGTGAGTGGAACCTTAGGAAAAAATAAAATTATTAATTTATAATAAAATAATTCGTGGTTTAAAATGGATATAAAAAGAATTATTTAAAGGATAAGGTAGGGATGGGTCAGAAACCACTCAACCAATATGTTTTAGATTGGATTGGGTCCCAATATCAGCCTTATCTTTTAGATTTAACTATTAGTAAAATAGTTTGACATTTACAATGTCTCTTTCTATTTTTATATTATATGGTTAACAAAAATACTATATACTTCAATGTTAACCTCATGTGGTTCATTAATAATAAAAATATCATTATATAAGACTTCTGGTTGATCCTTAGATTTTTAGGAGTAGAATATCAATTAATAATATAAGATTTGTTTTAAAAACACTTTTTTGTCAATTTTGACAGTATTTGTTATTTTTTTGTTAAATTATTATCAACTTTATTACATCAAACAAAATTCATCTAACCAACCCTAACATGTCATATTAACATATGAAATTATTGTAATTCCTAAAAAGTGTCAAATTAAATTTATTTGGATATTTATAATATCATTTATTTTAATATTTGATTAATTATGTATTTACTACATCATCAGTGTGTCATTAATAAATTTAATTATATAATGACAAAAAATTATAAATAAAATACCGTTATGTAGGAAATATTTTTAGATTTCTAATGAATATTTATATTTGAACTTATCTTCTGTGTAACCATATATTAAAAATGGTTTAGTAGTAAACATTGAATTTAACACTTTTAACTCTTCATTGAATTAAATAATAATAAATGTTCTAATCTAATCCAAGTTGACCTTATGGATTATATTTTGTTCCCAAGTTTTTTTTGGTCAAATTATACATATCCAATAGAATTAGGACCAATTTTAGTGTAATACTAATATCATGATTACCCTTAATTACCCTTTTTACATTTAGCAGTGGTAAACAAAATTAAAAAAGTTACTATTCAATAAAAAATATTTTCAACTTATTGAACCACATTTTACTTATTTATATCAACTGCGTATCTAAGATTTTTAAAATTCATCTCACAAAAGTGGTAAAATAATGTTTTATATCAATTTTCAAATTCTCTAATGAGATGGTTTATGGAGTGTAAAAATTTCAATAAAATTTTTATATATCTTAAATTATTATTAACTGGCTCCTATGAATTACATTGAACATATATAGGTATTATTTATCTATATTGACCTAAAATATCTTTTAAAAAAATAAATATTTATTTAAATAAAAAATTTGGTTTTAAACAGCAACTGAGTGTTTTTCACTATTCATATAAATTTGAATGTTTTTCCAAAAATACCAAATATTCACCCTATGCTAATTTTAATACTCTGAATCCAAAAATTAAGTCTATTTTGAAAGATAAAATTTATAAAATTTCGAAAACAAGGTATTACTTTTCATAACGGCTAATTTGATTGGTTATAGTGTGTTAGAACTCGAAGTTGCGTACAACACATGCTATTGTATTATTCAAAGATAAGTGTACCATGGAAGCATGGGGTGTTACATTCTCCCCTCCTTCAGATAATTTCTTCCAACAAATTTCTAGAATATAACTGCCTAAAAAGACTCGGGTGTTTCTTCATCATAAGTTCCTTGGGTTCCCCCGTTGCCTATTCCATCTTATGGTTTCTCCATAGAACATTTACCAGATGAGTGATACAATTTCTCTACACATGTTCTCTTGTATCAAGAATCTTGATAGGCTCTACACAATAAGAGAGATCAGGTTATAGTTCTAAATCCCCATCGGTGAGTACATGTTTTGGGTTAAGCATGTATTTTATCAATAGTGATACATGGAATACATCGTGATCTTTGGAGAGAATTTGCAGCATTTCCAAATGGTAAGATAAAACCCCAATTCGTTCTTGTATTTTGAAAGGCCCGATCTACCTGGGTCTCAATTTTCACTACGTACCGAAACATATAACACCCTTCCGTGGAGATACATTCAAGAAAACATGATCTCCTATATGATATTCTAAGTACTTCCTTCAGTTGTCGATATATCTCTTCTGCCTACATTGAGCTGATTTGAAGTGGGTCTGGATTACCTTCACCTTTTCAATCGTTTCCTCCACAAGTTTTGGGCCTATGAGTTTTCATTCTCCAACATCATCCCAACAGGTTGGTGTGCGACATCTGTTTTCCTATAATTCTTTATATGGTGCCATATGAATACTTGAATGGAAGCTATTGTTATAGGAAAATTTTACCAGTGGTAAATATTAATCCCACATACATTGAATGTCAAGTGAGAAAGAACTAAACATATCCTCTAAGGATTTAATAGTCCATTCTGATTGTCCAATAGATTAAGGGTAGTCAGTGGTGCTCAAATGAAGTTCAGTATCCAAGGCTTTCTAAAGAATTTTCCAGAATCTTGATGTCAAACCAGAATCATGATCAGAAAAAATCGATAGGGGTACTCCATGATGTCTTCAAACATCATTAAAACATAGTCTTACAAAACATTAAAGTTGTAAATCATCCCTTATAGCAAGAAAATGTACTTACTTGGTAAGATAATCAATAATGACCCATATTTCATCGGTCCTTATGGGATTCTTCGGTAGCCTCATGACAAATATCATCGTTATATCATCCCATTTCCATTGAGGTATAGGAAGAGGTTGCATGACTCTTCCAGGCTGTTTCCTTCGGGCATTTATTTGTTGACAAACCATACATCTTGACACAAAATTAGCAATCTCCCTCTTCATGTATTCCCACAAAATCCTTCCCTCAAATATGGTTTCATTTTGGTGCTCCCATGGTGTATATAGAAAATGGAACTATGAGCATCATCAAAAAATTCCCTTTTTAGATCAGGTATATCGGGAAAATAATGTATGTTCCTAAATTTCCAAATAACATCTTCATACACAATGTCACCCAATCTCCCATAATTCATAGAATTAATCTTCTTTTGAAACTATTCATCACCGTTCTAAGAACTTTTTATCCTTTCAAGTAAAGATGGGTTGGCAACCATTTGAAAATGTATTGATGTTTCACCTTTCATGGTGATTCCTATATCCAAATTCACACGATCCATGAAAATATGATCCCTTTAAACTCTCATCTTTTTCAAAACTCCATGATACTTTCCACTCAATGAATCTCCCAACTTATTTTCATTCCCTGGGTTCTAGTTTATAATGAAATCATAATCCTTGAGTTGTTCAAACCATCACGTTTTCCCCATGATGAGTTCTTTTTGTGAGAAAATATACTTCAAAATCATTTTAATCAGTATATATCTCACATTTTTCACCATAGATAAAATTTATCCATATCATCAGACCATATATTATAGCTGTTAACTCATGATTATGAGTAGGATGGGTTTTCTCATTAATTTTCATCTATCGTGATGCATGGGCAATAACTCTATCATTATGCATAAGGACACAACCTAGTCCTTTCTTTGATGAATCACTATAAAATAACAAACCCATCAAATAAAAAGGCAATATTACTTCTTGGGTTATGTATATAATGTGCAGAATTCCTAGATAACCTTCTAAAGTTAGATTCATACATTGCGATATTCTCATCCTTCTTTTTCCTCAGACTCAATAATTTCCTTTCCATATCTACTCGATGGTCATATGGAATGTATTTTTCTAAGAAAATTTCTTTAAAGTCCTTCAATTCCATATTTGATACTTCATCATCTTCTTTTGTGTTTTTAATCAATGAATACCATTGATCAGTATATCTAGTGAGGCAATAAACTGCCATGACAACCTTTTCCCTTTCGTTACTCACCAAGGCATGAAATATTTCCTCTACGGAATTTATCCATTGCTCAAATACTAGTGGATTTGTACCACCTTTAAATGTTGGTGGTTGTTTCCTCATGAATTGATCTAACATTAATCCCCCATGTTGTGGATCAGGGTGCTATATATGGGTATGGTTATTATTCATAACCTGAGTGAGTTGTTTAGTATGGTGATAAACTGATAAGCACTAGTTGCTTCACCAGCTCCACTATAATTATCTTCAGTAGGAGGGAAATCCCTACATGGATTACATGCGTTGGTACGAATATATCTTTTTCGCCTCTTGATCCACCAATCTTTTAAATTGGAACACTAGAGTAAGGAATGTTTCCATAAATTTAGATATCACTAATTGTTTTGATACTATGAATTGGAGCTTTATATTTAATGTGATAGCTTATTTTGGATTCAAAGACATTTTTATCAATAGAATAAAAACTATTCTCAACTCAACCCATATCTTGATTATTGTTAATGGATCTCCAAGATGATACTTTAAATGTTCTATGAGGTCAGATAAGTTGATCCTCTCTCTACCATTCTTTTCTCTATTGCGGATGATTACCTGAATCGATTACTCATTCAAGATGTAGATGAAGGCATGATCAAATTGATTCTTTCCTCTAGGAACCTACATGCCCTGTCCCATCGTCTCTATGTTGATGATATCATTTTACTCTTCCAAGGAGACAAAAGAAATATTAATAACCTCAAAACCACCATTTTTTACTATAAGGAAGTGTCTGGTCAATGTGTCAATTAGCACAAATAATTTATCTGAATTTTTTAAAGAATCCCCCCCCTAAGAGAAAAGGTCATACTATTTGATGCTCTAGTGGTCAAGGATTTTTCCCACCCATTTACCTATCTTGGTGTCCCCATTTTCTGGGGCTGACCAAAATCCATCTTTTTTAATCACATTGTTGATCAAATTCATCGACAACATTCCTCTTGGAAATGTAAAACCCTTTCTATGGCGAGAAGAATTTGCCTTATCAAATCAACAATAGTCTCAAAATTTGATTACTCCATGATGTTATATAATTGGATGGCCATACTTTTAAAACATTATAATATTTATATAAAGAACATTATTTGGTGTGGAAGTACTCTCGAGAGAAAACTGGTAACACTCCCCTGGTCTACCAGTTGTAATCCCATAGAGAAAGGAGGCATTGGCATAAAAATTTTGAAAACATTCAAGGATGCTCTCAAAACAAGACTCAGGTGGTCTCTTATAAATAAAAACTCTCACCCCATGAATTTTATTCAGGCTCAATTCTTTGATATGATTAAGACAGGTAATCTTATTTATTTGACTTCATCGATTTTCCCTCTAATAGAACTACTTTTTCCTCCATCTTGGAAAATTCCAGTTTGATTTTTAGTATGGAATCTACTCAAAATATTTAGTTTGCAAACTGTACTGGCTCCCCCCTCATTTCTAAGGTTCCTAATGATTTTACCCCTATCTCCACTAATAGCACCATTAAGAATATATTTAATTCACAATGAATAAATTTTCTAGATAATTTCAAAGAGACTCTTATGGATTACTCTTTTATATCAGATGATGATCTTTTGATTTGGGATCCTACAAAGAATGGTATGATTGACTCAAATTTTTTTATAACCACTATTTTTACCACTCTGGAAATAATCTATACTGGGTTAAAAACATCAGTGAATCATGGTTAAAACCATCTTGTCTTACTTATATTTGGCATATTGGGAATCCAAAAGTTCCTACTGATATATTTTTAAAATATTATGGTATTAATCATTGTTCATAATGTTGATTGTGTAATCAACATTTTGAGGATACCAATCATCATTTCCCATTTAATGACACTGCTTCTAGTGTTTGGAATTTCATTTTTGACAGTTTTGAGTGCAGATGGATTTTGGATAACATTATTTTCTCCCTATTAAAAAGGAAATTTGATTTCCCGAGGTCCTCCCAAATGTGAAACCTCTTTCTCATAGCTGTTTCAGAGCTCCTTCATGTCCTCTGGTATAGTATAAATGATTTTATATTTAAAAATCTCATTCAGATTAAATATATGTAAAATGAGGTTTCTTATTTCTATTAGATATTCTTCCTCAATTCAAAAGGACCACTACAATAACTCCAACAAAGATTTCACGATCTTTCACCACATCGGAGTTTAGGGAAACTTCCTGAAGGCCAAATACACTATTGATGTTTTCTATAAATATCCTCCTACTATATGGATCAAAGTCAATGTGGATGGATCTTCCAAGGGAAACCCATGACCCTTGGGTTGTGGAGGCATCCTTAGAGACCATCTTGATCAGATTATAGGATGTTTCTATGGAAGTTGCGGTCTACCTTCTACTTTGGAGGCACAAATTATGGGTGTTTTTCACACCATTTCCTTTTCCCAAAAGTACAACTAGAACACTATTTGGATTGAGAGCGACTCAACAACTATAGTGCAAGCCATTTGGAATGTTTTTGCTCATCTTTCATGGACACTCACTTCCATATGGATTTATTGTCTTAACTTTCTAAGGAATCAACATTTTATTATCACTCACACCTATGGTGAAGAGAAAAAAATGGTAGATGATATTGCCAACATGGGATTTCCTCATTATGTTATTTAGAGGAATGACCTTACTTTATATTTTCTGCCCTATTATATTAGAGACAGAAAAAAAATCTTACTCTTCATCTCATGTAATTTCCCCTTGTACTCCATAGTTTTTGAATAAATTTTACTGTTTCAGTCTTTGACCAGGATATTACCATCCTTAAAAAAAATCACAATAATATGGAAATCACAAATCAAATAATTCCATTTACTTATACCCATATATATTTTACAAGTCGAATAATCACAAGTAATATCAATAGCCAATTTCATAATGATGGAATGAATAACGCCAGACATCATAACCACATAGTCAAGGACTCGTGTCAAGACTACAAATATTTTTTTTAATGGCCTTGCCCTAAGAAACTAGTTTGTCTCATGAGTCCTACTGACCCATCAAGGATATTTAGCAGGAACCACCTACCACTTACTAAGTCCAATGCACTCCTCATATCAAAGTGTTGAAACATAACATAAATATTCATTTTTAAAACTAGCATATGAAATGTAAATACTTTAAGTATAATCCATGAATTTTATAAAAATAACAAACCCTATCCAAACATATATAAAAACCTTCAATACATTATTAGAGATGGTATCATAATTAATCATCTTCAAACAAGTGTAAAATCAATCATATTATATTTCAATAGATGGAGTCAAAACTATTTGACAAAAAATATATCATTATATTGTGAAATCATTTAATATTTATAAAATTATAAAAGAAAGCATTTATTTTGAAAATTTTCTTATATTCTTGTACGTAAAATTTAGAAGGTGTTATAACGATGTAAAATAGCCACACCCAGCGTATATGTAAAAAAACAATCTTACCTTAATTGGTTGAAAATGTCTTAATATACCTTATTTTGAAATAAATGATAAAAATTTAACTTGAAACATTACATAATAAGTCAAACAATGGTAGATATTACTTTAACCCATATTCTAGGAAATATTAAAAATGTTATGAAATAAATTGGTTTGAAGCACAGATGAGGATGAAAATTATGATCTAGTATATACATATGTATAAACAACCTCTAATAAGTAATGAGATCTTAAATTTAACCCTTACCTTGTACTTTACCTTATTTGAGTGTACGTTAACATCTTGTATAATAGTTAAATCATTGTTATGAAATTTTACATGAAAAAACACATAAATATGATATCATATATGATATTTTAATATTACTTTGTCAATAATATTAAAGTGGAATAATTGTTTCGGGTTTTAACTGATTCATTTTTCTTTATATGATTCATTATGTATGTCATGTTTGTTATGGATATGAAATAATTTATACATATCTAGAATTTTATTAAGTACTTAATCATTATTTTTAATCATGAAATGAAAAATTATTCTTGAATTGTTAAGATGGGGAAATGAATATTATCATGTTCATTGATATTGTAATCTGTACATATGCAGGATCAACAATATCATTCTATTGATGATATAATAGTATGTTTTTGGATGGAATATTACATATACAGAATCATTAAATTGTTATCTTTATTATCTAAATCAATTATACTACTTATTATACCCATCCCAATAAGTGTTGACTAAAGAACTACACAACGATGTGACGAAGATAAGCCAAACGTACATACGTATAGTGAATTTATCTTTCATATGATGGATAGAATAATGAATATGGATATACAATATTTATAATAACTTAATAGAGTGTATAAGGTACAAGAGCTATTATTTTGGTATGTAATGAACAAGGAAAGAGGAAGTGGAAGAAGAAATGAACTTTGAAAGAGATGATGAAATTAGTACCTCTTCTTCCGATGCTTCCATTTGATATGATCAAAAGGACTCCATATGATGGATTTATGATCAAAGTAAGTCATCTATGAATCTGTTAGGGTAGTTGGGAGGATATTTTAGAAGGTTTGGTTTGGTCCAAATGGCTTTGGAGGTATAATTTTAAGAGAAATGGAAGTACCCTTTTATAAGATAGGTGAGCGTCTCTTTAGGACAAGCTTGAAATATTAATTTATTATATAAAATAATATGAGGTTTATAATGGCTCCAAATGGATTTATATCGAGGATAAGGTGAGTTTGGTAGTAAAATCTCTCAACTAATTGGTTTTATAATATTTAAGTCACCATATAAATCATATCTTTTAGATTTAACTTTTAGTTAAATAGTGTAAATTTACCATGTATTCTTGTATAATTTTAATAATTAATTAATAAACATAATATAAAAATACAATATATCCCATGTTGTTAATTATAGACCTATATAATCTTATCTATGTTTTTTTTCAATCCTTATATTTTTATTAAAATTATATTTATTAATAATATAGTATTCGTTATAAAAAATCATTTATGTCCAATTTTAAACTATTTATTATTTTGTTTTTGTGAATGTCCACGAAACATGATTACTTCAAGAAAAATTATTCCATTCCTAAAATATCATATTAACATATAAAATTAGTGTAATGCATCAAAAATCTCATTTTACATTTATTTGGAAATTTATAATATCAATTATTTTATTCATTTATAGATAATGTTATTAAATAATTAGCACTGTTTCATAAAGAAATTGAATAATTTAATGTATAAAAATTATAAATAAAATATCATTATGGAGGAAATATTTTTAGAATAATAATTAATATTTAGAGTCGAATTTATCTTTAAAAAAATTAGTTGTGAAAATATTGATTTAACACTTTTAAAAATTAATTAAAAACCAAATAATAATAAAATGCCATTATCAAATCCATGTGGATCAAAAAATAATATTTTATTAATAAGGTTGATTTAGGTCTAAATTAATTTATCCATTTTAATTTGGACATGTTTCAAAGTAGTTATAATATCATTTATTCCTTTAATTACTTAATTTACATTTATCCGTGGAAAATAAAATTCACAAAGTTACTATTCACCAACAAAATAATTTCATCTTAATGAACAAAATTTTACATACTGATTTCAACTGCATAAAATTGATTTTTGAAATTCGATTCCCATAAGTAGTAAAATTATGTGTTATGGAAATTTGCTAATGTTCCTTGAAGGAAGGTAAAAGAAATTAAAATGTTCAACATAATTTTATACATCTAATCTTATTATAAAAGGACTCCAATGAATTATATTGAACTAATATCGTCATTATTTATCTTTTTTGACATAAAATATATTTATATAAAATCAATAATTATTTAAATAAAATATTGGTTTTAAACAATAAAATAGTGTTTTTCACTATTCATCAAAATTGAATATTTACAGAAAAATACCTAAAATTAACACTAACCTAATTTTGATATTCTGAATCCAAAAATGATGTCCATTTTGAAAAATAAAATTTATTAAATTTAAGTAAGTGGGTGATACTATTCATAATGGCGTGTTTGATTGGTTGTGGTGTGCTTGAAATCGATGTTCCGTACAATACAAGCTTCTATATTATTAAAAGAGAAGTGTACCATGAATGATTGGGGTGTGACATAAATAAACCTGAAAAAAATTACACTAAAAAATAAAGGTATTAGTTTTTTCCTTCCTAAAAAATATTTAATGTTAAATCACATTTCGTAGCTAATAATTTCTAACAGAAAAACCCAATAAGAATATTTTCCATGATGTCATTAATGACATCAAATTCCAAAAAATAAAAAATATTTGATCCTAAAAAATGATTCCCAAAAATAAATTCTTCTTAATACATCAAATTTAAAATGTGGAAATTTTGTTGTAATAAATATTAGACAGTATAGGCTACTGGTATGAACTAAATCCTTAACACCCTCAAGTTGTGTGATCGATCTTCACGGCCTTGTCAGATGTGATGAGTTTTCACCTATATAGCGGGCTGTTTTTTATCTATAACAATAAATATTATTGATAATCACATTCAAAATTCCCGTTGATCCAATAATTTTATCAAAGATATGATGATCATTATAAAAATTAACATTCGAAATCAATAAAACATTTATCCTCAAGGGTTCAATAAATAGCTCATTTTTTATAAAATCAAATAACATTAATTGTCTACAATTGCTCCAATATCAAGACTATATCAATGATTTTATTTTTATAAAATTTTTATCATTATAATAAATATACACCTTCCCTTAAATAATCATTCTAATCCTTTATCACAATTTAAAATTTTCTTTCAATTCATTATTGAATAAGTAACATTGAACAATCCTTAGAAGTTTAATAAAAAAATTAATAAAAAAATCAATAACATCATTATAAAATTTAAAAACCTAAACATTTTAATAATTCCAATTCAAATATTTCTATAACACATGGACTTATAAATCTATCCATATTATAGGGAATTGAATCAGAAAATCAAGTAGATCGCCAAATCGATGATATTAAACTATTATTGGTGTGTTAGGTCGAAGTTCTATTTTATGTGACATGTCAATCAGACTCTTCATTTTCATTCAATAATTAGTTTTTTTGATACCTACATTCCTATATATAAATAATATTCATTTTTGTAAACATAAATTTTTATGGTTTTTATTCACACATCCATGAAATGTAAAAAATTAAATCTACTTTTATTTATAATCTGTAAGACATGAAATTCATGTATACCCAATCCTTCTCATCTAGGATGTGTTTGTATATTCATCAATATTATATTTGTTAATTTTAATTAGGGATAGCTCATTTTGAACAATAAAAAAAAAAATTAACTATCATTACCATTAGTTTAGGAATATCAATATTAATATCCTTGCATTTCCCTTCCCATTTTTCATTTTCCAGCATTCTCATATTCCCTACCATTAACGAAATGAATAAAAATAATGAGACAGTACATTAATTAATAAATTAACAAAAGGGAAACATGAAAACATGATATAATAACATATAAATGGTAATAATATATTTATTTATTAGTATCTATTGTATAATCTATGTTATCCATGGTAATGTTTCCTATATGTTATTCTAACCATAGAATTTGTACAATTCTTTCATAATGGTTCATAATGAGTTTGTTAATTTATAATCATTATCATTTAGGAGGTTAAAGCATGGTTTTTAGTAAGAAATAATTTTGTGCACTATGTGATAACCAATCCTAGATCAATGACTCATTTTGGGAGTAATTACCCCCATGTGTAACTATGGTAGAGAAACATTCCCTTTTACTATTCATAGAGGGATATAATATCTAAAAAACCACTATCACATTATTTCCCTACTATTGCATTATATTTTCAGGTATCTAGAATTAACTTTAATATTATTCATAGGGTTCTAAATAATGTTTTCATATCATTATTTCTAAAGGATAAATAAACAGTTTATCGAATTCCAACTATATTGGCCCAATCATTTTACAGATATTATTCCCTTATTATTAATATAAACTACCAATAATTAAAACCCAATGATCATGATGTATAGTGTGACTGGATGGTTGGGCTCTTAATACACAAAGTTATAATATAATAAAACTTTTATTTTATTTTCCATAATGAACTCATAAATAATTTTGTGCTCCAAAACAACATGGTATAACCTATATAATTCATATACAAAACAGAAGAGCTAAAATCCCATTAATGGAATAAATATGATAAATATAAATAACCAAGGATTAAAAATAATATCATGATATCTAAAAATATAAGGCTAAAGAGTAATAACATGGGATCAGATAAAATTCAATCTTGTATTATAAGATCATGGAATCATTGGAAAAGTGGAATAAATGTATTACATGACATAAAAATGAGTTCGGGCTAACATCCCAGACAATATCACATTGTGGAAAAAGTCCCATAGTGGATTATGTTTATTCTATAACCCCCAAAATAATGTCTCATGAGACTAATGATTAAACCAAAGAACTATTATACTATATGTGTGAAACCATCAAAAAATGTTCCTGATTATGTGTTCTATAATAGAAAATTGATCATATTGAAAAAACATAGCAATTAATCAATGAATGAAAATTGATGAATAATCATGTCTCATATATTTATCATATAAAATTTCACAATGAAAAGGCTTAGATAATAAAATATTCAATGTATTTCCCCATAAATGTATGATATAACTTTCAAGATATATATTTGAGAGAATTTTCTAAATTATTTAGAAGCACTCTATATAATCAATGGTTATCATATTTTATGAAACATTATTTAAAATACTAAATGTAAAAATTGATTAGGAAAATACCTTATTCTCTTTGAAATAAATTCTTAATAATTTTATTAATATAAATAATAATATAAAATAACTTTTATTCATAAATTCCTTTGGAAAATAATAAATTAAGAATCAATTGATTGAGTGGCCATGATGGAGGGTAATTCCATAGTACTGATAAAAGATAAAAAAATAGTGCATTCATACTATTATAAATAAGGCATAAAGATTTTAATTTAGAAAATTAAACTAATATTCTATTAAATCCATTATGTAAAAATTAAACATGGTTAATTCTTTCTTTAATCATTAATTTTCATATTTTTAAAAATAGTAATGAATGTACATTTAGAATACATGGATTAGTAAGAAAATGTTTTTTGATTAAAAAAATTAATAATGTTATCCTTTCATAAAAACAATTTCTCAATCATTTAAATTAAAACATAGTGGAAAATAGTACTATTACCTAAAATGTTTATAAATAACCAATTTATGCAACAATGTATAGGGATTATGATATAATTTAATATAAATCCCTCTTTGGGATTCATAAATAGAATCAATCCGGAATAATGGTGAGATTGTGAAATAAACTCTTACTGTATTGGTTAAATATGAATCATAACCCACCTGAAATAATTAACATAAAATGAATCATTTAATACCATGAATTTATAATGATTCATCATAACTCTAATCAAATGGGTAGTATATACACCATAATAAATTAATACGTGTTGAATATATAAAAATTATCTTGAAATTAATTGTGAGATGAGAAATACCTTACCTTTTATTAAGAAATGTGGTTTATATTCATTATGTCATTTATAATAATATAACTTCAATTATATATTTTATTTATAAAAAGAAATTGTATTAATTTCATATACATTTAAATTAAACATAATTTATTTTAATGAACTGTATAATTACTTATTTGGTTATGTCCACATCATGTGTTTTGGGGATTCTCGATTCATAATTTCCAAATGGAATCAGTGTTTAGACCATGGTAAAATATATTATTGTCCCATAATCATTAGAATAATATTCTTGAAATAATTATAATTTTTATATAAAATTAAAATTTTAAAATAATCCATGAAATATGGTTATGAAATTTTAACTATATTAAAATCATGATGATTTTGGTCCATACATACACATGATTAATGTTTGGATTTTTCAATTATATTAATAGAAAGAATGGAACTATTATTATTTCTTTCCATAATGTACATTGCATCATAAAAAATTAGTTTTTCCTTAATTAATTGTAAATTTACAATAACATATGTGGTTTTTCGATGAATTTCTTTAAAATATTATATAAATTATTTTTGAAGGATGACATTCAGACTTAATGAGATTTTACGGCCTCGTGTGATCATAATTGATATCTAAAGTATATTAAAAACATTATAGTTGCACACATACTAATATTTTTTCAAAATGATTACATCCAAAATAGGGAACAAAATTAGCAATAATATGGAACTTTTGTGTTCAGAAAAATGGTTTCACATTTGATAAGAAATGACCTTTTTCGGTGTCTGGAATTTGTGAAAATGTAGTCACATACATGGAAATAATAAAATAAGTAATTTTTTTTCTTTTTATCAAATTTTACATAGCCAAAAACATCTCATATTTAAACATATATATTTTCCAAACCTATCGTAAGTTATAAAACCTAGTGATTGAGTGGAACTTCCAAAGAGTTGTTGGTAAAGGATTGATGGCACTCGATGTCATATTAGAATATGTCAAGGATCATGCACAAAAAAATATTGTGTATCGCACTAATAATGGAAAGTCCAAAGTATTATTCATCATCGATTATACAAACTCTAGGTTGGATGTTTTCCCTAAAATTTAAACCACATTCTTTATCCCATGTAGAATTTTGATCAATTACATGAACAAGAATTGAACCCTACATTCACAATTGATTTATTTGAGATGGATTTATTTTTTTCATTGTTTTTTACTCTGTTTCAATATAAATTTTCAAAAAAATTATTGAGGAAGAAACACAAAAAATCAATATTCACATATTGTGTGTTATGTATTTATCCCTTGTTTAATCACATAATAATCACATGAATTTTACATAGCCTATTGTCATATGATTACCAGGTAATTGATCATTTCAAAACCATTCATTGTTGTAATGGATCATTACCAAGGGTATGGATTATGATTGATGTTATGATTTCTGAACCAAAATAGATGGAATATTTCTCACGGGGAAACCATTCCATATCACACTAAGGGTTCTATTTCAATGATTGATACAAACTTGTGGCTCGATGTGGAGATGGATCATCATTATGAATTTATTTATGAGCCTATCGAGGATTAAAATCTGGGGAGAAGGATATGAATTTTCCCAGTGACCTCATATCTCTAATTTGTGGCATGTATAGTGGATCTTAAGATTTCGAGGATAAAAAAGAGGACAACCTATGTGCTTTCGAAATTTTCAGGTCACATAGTGTTCTATCTAAGATCACACAACATGTTGTACTACATGGTTTCACTGTTATGGAATCTTTAGAGAGAA
Organism: Viscum album; assembly: GCA_963277665.1. NCBI lineage: Eukaryota > Viridiplantae > Streptophyta > Magnoliopsida > Santalales > Viscaceae > Viscum > Viscum album. The sequence continues at coordinate 818,431,567 of OY728159.1, forward strand.
AAATATAATACACCTTGTTACCCTATAAAATTCCACGTGAATAATTCATGTTGTATTAGTATGTGACATGTAGGATACATGTGAACAAATAGGATAAGTATACGTACATGTCCAAAGTACACAGATGAGGGATAATGTACATAAGCATGACTATAAGGCATGGGAAGTGTTCTGAGTGATCCCCACATTCCACATATGACCAAATACATGTTTTTATATGATATTTACATCCCATTCAAGGGTGCATTACAAGGGAAGACCATGGTCTGGATAAACACACCATATACCCTTTGTACATGCCATGAAACCCCATTAACTGTTTTTTGAGAACTACAATACTTATGTATAGACTAGTATCCATTGATTGTTTACTCATTATCCATCCCCTATAGGGAACATTGTTTCATTTCATCCACATAGCTGGATTGAGATCCCATGTGGAGGATGATTCTCAAATAATGTTTCTTTTATCCCTCACTGATACGAGATTATGATCCTCTATCATCTTATACTATATGGGTGTTTTTTGGAATCGTTTTGACTACAATATGTACATAATTGATCCTCTGTGTAATATCTGATTCCAAAATAGTTTTTAATATCAATATAGATGATCCCATACCAAGTGGGTTTATCCATAATGGGTTTGCGGTATCCCCCATCAATCCTTGGTGGGATCCCATATCTGAGTATTAGGTCATAAGTGGCTAGCTAGAAATCCTGGGTAGGGTCAAATGATCATGACCTATTGGATTAGTGTCATTGTTTTTAGCATATATAGTGTTGTGGATTCTTCAGGAATGAGAATTTTGTCATATATAATAATATGGATGGAATAATTTTTATGAGAATTGAGAGGCGCGATGTCCTCCTTGAGTATATCTGGGTTTCTTGTTTTTACATATATTTCTATACCACGTTCATGAGCTAAATATTCATGATAATGTGTGTGTAATTTTTTTGGGTGTCCTATTGGGTAATTTTTTACATACCCCTATATTGTATTTTTTATCACATGCAATGTATTATGCAGTTGAAAAATCTTTTGATGGTGTTTAAAGAGAAATGGTTACTAGTGAAGAATAGGGTGAGCTCATGAGACATAGTTTTCTTTATAGGTGGTTTCATTTTATAGTATTCGTCCATTTAATTTAATGTTTTGGTCCTTGTAGTTTCTGGTTTCAATGTAATTTTACACTTTAACACTTTTAATACATTACTATTGTACTCTGATTGTGGGATCATAGATGTATGTTTGTATTATATTCACTTGTTTACATTTATTTACTTTTTGGACATGGATATTTGTGTGTGTGTGTATTTAGGTAAATTAGAATAAGGTCACATATATGTATGATATGCCTACTCGGCCTTTGTAACTAGCCCATGGCCTGTTGAATGTAGGAATGGGGTAGTCATCATTTAGTCCTTATTCGTTCAGGTCATGATAGAGATGTATCAACTGAGTTTCTACACAAGGATTGGAGTTTATAAAACTGGATTGTGTTTTATAGTAACAATGATATGGTTTTTGAGATTGGATTCCATTCTAGGGGAATTTGTATTGGTTTTGTAATTGATGTATCCATGAAGCATGACTTTTGCCTCCTTCCTCTTCACTAATTATATGTACACATTGGTTATAGAAAAAGATGTGGTAAAAGTTTCTTATTATAATGTGTTATGGTTCCCATGTACTTCTTCTTTCAGCTCTCCATATATAAAATGTTTACATTGGAATATCATTATAATTTTAGGATACTTACCAAAGGACATCCCTCTAGATTCCACCACATTATTATGACTATGATGTTCTATGTAATGTGGGTTATGTATAAGGGATTATACAAGAGATATCAACTCTGAGTGGTTTACCATATATAACACCACCCATTGGGATGAAGCTACCACTGGAAGTGGTAGTTGAGGATACACCCAAGATGAGTGTGTGGCTTATGTTTAATATGTAGTGACTTCATATGTTTTGGGGAGATTCAGGGCCCTAGGAGGGTGTGTAATGGGTGGATGGAGTCACTTATGTTTTCCACATTCTGAGGATGCATGCAGATCATATAGTGTTTCTCACTATGAGTATTCATCTAGTACCTTTTCGTTGATTATGTATTTTAGTGACTCAATCACAAGATAATAAAAATATATCCATGCTTTAAATCAATGTCCCTTTAGGGTTAATTTTATTCAGCTACATTTTTATAATATCACATATAGATTCATCATCATTTTTATAGTATAGTTTGACTCTCGTAGTGTATTTGGCATGGTTTATTAACCTCTCATTATACTCTATGTATATGGTATGAGATAATTTTATCATAAAGAAGACCTTTATATAGGTATTACATGTGTATTTCATGTTTTTAATGATATATATATATCTAAATTTCCACCTTTTCTGGGGATCATAGTGGGCCTAGGTGGTGGATAGATTTTTTGAATGAGAATCAACCAATAATGGTTATCGATAGTGGGCACCCAGAAGCTGAGAACTCGATAGAATTCAGCTGTGGAAGTACCATGATTCATGGCATGTTATAATCTTAAATATACAATCCCTATATAGTGGATCAATGGTTTGTGGCTAAAAAATTCCTCGAGCCATCTAAGGGGGAGGTGTAGCTTGTTATGAGATAATCAGTGGCATTTGGAATGGTATTGTATAATATATCATACAGATGAACAAGAGTTGTTCATGTGTCATATTTTGAAGAGACTATTGTATGATCAGGGTGGTTTATAGGGAAACAGATGTGGATGAGGGGATGGTAGAGTAATGGGAGTTAGTCGAAGGTTTTACCTATTATAACAACCACTTCGAGGTGTTCCACGCTAGACTTTTGGTGCTGGTGGTAAGGGATAAGGCCAACTATAGGACATCAATTTCTATGACACTAAGGCTTTAAGGATGATATGTTGTACCATATATGTATTTTATACCATAGTTTCAGTATTGATAGACCTAGGTATGAGTTATTTCTTCCATGAAACATCTATATTTCAAGATATGGATATTTTGATGGAGCATTTTGATAAACGCATATGATTGTAGAATCCTACAGGAGGTGAATAAATGATTATAAGACACTTAAGATAGTGTTAAATAACAATAGGAGGTAAGAGAATTATATGGTATCTCAAGGTGATATCAATTTGGAAATAAGAACTCTTTTTAGGTATGGAATGTGTATCCAAATTTTATTCATAGATTGACTATTTTGGGAGAAGGATGTGTTGTTTCTGCACTGACGGGAGGGGGTCTAAATTTATGGTTGAAAAAGTAAACATTGTAAGAGTAGTATAAAAGCCTAAATAAAAAATTGAATCCAATCCCTCTCCCATTTTTAGAATGACTCGTTTTTTAGTCTATGCTATGGGATACAAGTTCCTTATAGTCATGGAAGAGTATGAAGAAATCCATCAAATGGATATTTCAAGCTTAACTCCCCACCATGATAATGACTTTTTCATTGATTTTCACCATTATATGACCCTTATTTCTAAACCACAATATTTTATGGTTACCCCAAAGCATCATATTCTAAGGCTGTAGAAAATGGATTTTAAGAGGAAGGGACTTTTGAGACACAATTTTTCCCCCTATGCAGCCAAATTTTTATTTTCCAAGAAGATGAACTAGTGAATGTTGTTATTTTGGGCTATTGTCATTTGAAACAAAAGACCATGAAAAATAATATACAGTAAAAATGATTTATTTCCTCTTTTATTAGTTTATATGGGTTTCACGGTTCCCAAATATTGATCATAGAACATTTTGTCACCAACTACATGTAAGGGATGAAGATATTCAAAAAATGAAATTTAGTCATCACTATAGTCACTATGTTTAAAAAGTGATTTACTATACTGTGAATAATTCTTCAATAGTGTATATGAGACTAATGATGTCGATCTTTTATATATTTTTAGAACTATTTATGGTGTTCTTCATCAATGATATCCTCACGTACTCAACATCTGAGGAGGAGTACATGAGTCATTTGAAGATGGTTCTGGAAACACACCAAATAAGCCAAATTTATGAGAAGCACTTAAATATTCATTTTTGGATTTGATAGGTCCAATTCATGGGACATTAAATCTTAGTGGAATGAGTTTTAGCTGGCCTAGTGAATAGTGAGTTAGTTAAATCTTGGGATACACCCAAGAGTGTTACTAATATGGGGAGTTTCCTTCGGTTAATTAGGAACTAATAAGGGAATGTACCTGATATTTATAGAGTTGTAACACCATTGACATACTTGAAATGAATGTGGAATCCATTCATATGTAAAGAAAGGTTCTAGTAGTGTTTAATAGTGTTGATTTAGAGATTTGTGAGTCCTCATATCCTGATATTTTCGGTGGAGGGTTTTCAGTACTAACCATTTGGTGATTCATCGAGAATAGAGATTTGATGTGTTCTGATACAGTGGAATGAAGTGATTTTCTATGGATAACATCAGTTTATACCACATGATCATTACTACAAAACCCACAATCACGATCCTATATTGGCTAGTTTCTTACTAATTATGTAAAGGCACTACGTAATGGAAAAGTGATTTATAATTTTGTTGAACGCAAAATCCTCTAGTATAACATCTGTAATAAGTATCATAACATGAGAAAGATGTTATAGATAGGGTTCCAACATTAATATGACATTGATATTTTATATTATTTCAGGGAGGGGTATGAGGTGGAATAAACCCTCACTAATAAATATTGTTCTTTGTTTTTGGATGAGGAATCTATGCAATTTTCATTTTTTTCAATTTCCCGTTGTGGAAAACGGAAGCATATCTTCAATCAATTATTATTACGCCATCATTTTCATATTATATTAGGTAATATCGGCAAGGTGATACAAACTATGAGACATTATATACTCAGATATCTAGAATACATTCTTTGGAACGATATTTAAAATGTGGATTGCGTGCGATCCATTCCTATGGATAGTAAATTGTATCATTAATGTTGTGGTAGGAGGTGATGATGGATTTTCATGAATCCCCTTTGGTGGTACATCTAGGTGTGGTTAATATGTACAAAGACCTCTGATGAATATATTAGTAACCATTAATTAAGTATTTATTTGTATATTTTTTCTCTTGATTAATCACATGTCAGTATGTAAATACAAACACTACACTAAATTGACTATTTAGTGGTGATTTTTCGCGGTGATTTACAAAACCACTACAATTTTCTAAAAATAAATTTTCCATGAATTTTATAAAATATCACAAAATAGTCAAAAAAATTTACAAACATGACTCTTCCCCCCTCCTCGGACACCTAAATATCTTCTAATCCCCTTACCCCCTCCCCATCGACTCTCAGAAACTCTTGCCTCATCAACGCTTGTAATAGCCCATCACCGCCACTCATCGACCCTTGTTGCACCTCGTTTTGCCATTCATCATTGGCCCATATTGTACCTCACCTCGTTGTCCCTTTATGCTCCACACCAACCCTCACCGCTGATCCCAACCACCACCTCGGCCCCTATCAATGGTCGAGTGGTAGGTGGAAAGGAGTTTCTATCTAGGTCATTATTGTATATAAATTTTATTTACTAATGCTATTTTGGAATTACAAATTGATTTCAATTTGATTATTAGTTTTTTTAATGTTGTTTTTTGTGATTTAAAACTATTATCTGTAATTGGGATGCCTTTTATGTTTTATCCATATTGAATTATATATTTATCAAATTATATGCTTCATTTTTATAGATAATAACTTATAAATGTTTGAGTAGGGATGTTATTCAATGATGGATTTTGTCTTAAGGATTTTATATTTTGTTTTCTTTCCCCCAAATCCCATACTTAATTGTTATGGGAAATAATGTTTTACTTTAGTTGGTGAATTCTAATATTAATACCTGAATTTTTATTCAGTTTATTATAATTTTTATATTTTAATTAAATTATATTTGAATGAATTTTTTATTATTGAAACTAGTTTAATTTGTATCATTGAAATATACTTTTTTTATTTTTTATGCATGGGGTTTCTTGATAAATTTATTATATTTAATTTATATTTGAATTTTCACCATTTTATCATATTATATTTATTATTCTTTATAATTAGTAATGTTTGAAACATATTAAAATATAATTTTATAATGATTAATTTTAACATTACAATTTCATTGCAATGTTTCTGTTACCCTGATTTAAATATTGCGTACCCTTACAAAACTTCTAGCCTACATTCACATATTTATCTTAATATTATGTTAACCCGTACATATCCATTTTTCTTACCATTAAATAAAATTTATAGTAGGTGGGTTACCAATATATATGTACATATATACCCTAAAACATTCTTGGTATTCTGGTCTTTACCCTTATATATGCTCTACATACATTTACGCAAGTGTTTATTACCATTATGTAAGGAATTTTATCCTTTACACAAGTATTTCATACATTTACGCATGTTTTTATTAACTTTACGCAGGTTTTATGCTACTATTAAGAGGGATGAAAAAATATATGTTACCCTTGTGTACTGAAATAGATACCCTTCTATAGTGTATAGAATTTAGGTATCTTCCATCTTCCATGCTTCAGAAAAAGAATATTACCATTATGTATGTTCTGAGTGCCTTTATAGCATTTTCTTTTTAACATTACATGACAACATTAAGTACAATATTTCCATTAAAAACATTACTATTTACCCTTATATAACGCTTATAATAATTTTTAGCCTTAGATTTCAAAATTATATACCTATACATAACATTTGTAAAAATCATATGATATTTATGTGTGTTGTATATTTTAAAAGGTCACCATTATGTAGATTATAAAAATAATGAGGTACCCTTATGCAGCTTGTGAAAATATTATTTTACCATTACGTTTGCTATATAAGTATAATATTTCCCTATTATATTAATGTAGTAACGTCTCTCATCTATTTGAATGGTAGAATGCCTTTTCCAATGTACAATGATTCCACATATTATATATATTATCTTTTTTGGAATTCTGGCGAGATAAAACAAACAGTAATATTTTTCTATTTAAATTAATAACATTTGGGTTTTAAATGTACGATGAACAAATAGAAACACCCATGTCTAGAAGGTTCAATGGATTTCTAAATAATGTTATCCATTTTTTAGTCTATAATTAGAAGCTATGGAATGTAATGGATATAGAATAAAAAATATATTTATAAGATAACGTAAAAAAAGAGACTTTTATGATATAGTTGATGAAATGTAAGATTTAACCTCTGACATTAAATCCCATCAACAACAATCGGATGAATTAATTTCCATCATGATATTGAAAATATTAATCTTGAAAAACTAGATGATGTAGATGATGTAATAATGGAGCTGGTAACTGACATTATTGAAGTATAAAATTATTGTATGTGTCATTTTCAATTCATTTATCAACTACATATGCCATTTTTGCAGTCATTTATTGTCATTGGTATGTATATTTTTTGGGATAGTACTCTGAATTTATTATCATTTCTATTTTCTTCTGTATGAATTTTTTTCAATATATGTTCTAATGTTATTACTCATTGATTAAATTACAGAAATGCCATAGAAGAAGCATTATACTCACACTATAAGGGTTGAAGAGTTTTCTTTATGCCGATCAACCTTGGTAATATTTTAATTAGATTAAATATTTATTACAAACTGTTATCTGTTTAATATATTATATTTTGTATTTATCTTTTTTTAATGTAGTCACTATGTTTTGGCCACCAATCAATCCGAACCGAATCTTGTTTCAATGTTCATATGAAATCTTATTGGAATTTTGTTAGTGAGTCTACCAAAGATATTGAGTTATGAATTCATCTTTAATTATAATAAATTATTAACTATTGTCACCATGTTACTATATATTTATTTTATTTTGACCAATATTTTATTTTTATAAAAAGTTTAAAGAACTATGGGAAGTCAATCCCACACAGTCCTACTAAGTCTCCTAGGATGAACCATTTGGTAATGTCATTGGGAAGGACCATCCCAGTTGAGTGCATAAGATGGGTTTGATACCATTACCATCTGAGGTATTTGGAAAGAAAATGGGGATTCAAAGTAAATCTACTACTAGTTTTAGTAACTATTTAAACAAATATTCCCATAGAATTATTTATTCTACTAAAAACACAATTGAATAATTGGGGATGAGACATCTATTTAGATGAAACTGTTACCTGATTAATATAATAAGAGGACAAGATTTACCCCTTGGTATTTTCCTGCGATGACTAGCTGTGTGAAGGTAAATCACACAACTTCAAAATCAATTTTTTCATAATATTTTATTAGTTTTAATTTTAAATATAAATATAAAACTATGTTTCATTTTCTATATAATTTTCTTAAAGGTGATGGTATCAATAAGTTAATATGCATATAGAGATGGTGATGAGAAATGTTCATCATTGGGAAATGATTATTAGAGAGGGTTTGTTCATGAATCATTATATCCAATGTGGCAATTTTCTGTCATTTCCATGTATTTTAAATGGGACCAGTAAAATAGGTTCCCCATGTATGTGTTGTATAACCATGTATATATATGTTGTGTCTCAACATTCAATGGAGATTTACTTTTCATTATGTTCATATATGATGTATATATTCTCTTCTCAATTTTACATATTAGTTGATCTGACTATTATATTATCGTATTTCCTACATATTTTATAGTTCCTTACTAATTATATTTATTCTCTCAACTACATGGGCTTTTCATGAATGATTTTTTCTTATATAGACAACAGGTAGATGGTATACTTAGTGGACCTAGTATCTATAGATTATAGAAGTAGAGGGACAAACCATGTATAGTGGTAATACCTAGGGATATTGAGTTGGGAACTCCTCTTATTTTCTCTTTTAGTTGTGTCTAGATTGGGACTTACCTTCCATCTTCTTGGTTAGGAATTTATTTTAACCTTTTCATTTCCTGGATATTTATCTATCTCATTCTTATATATTTATTAGAGGATTATACATGAATTTTTGACAGTGAGATTTTTTTATTATACCTATAAAATATATCATGGAGTTGTGTGTGTGTGTGTGTTCACATATAGTTGGGAAAAACCTCCCACATTAGTGATATTATAACTCTATGATTTTTTCAATCACTTTAAATATTGGAAGTGAACATGTGGTGTTACTCTCAGCTAAATAGTGTCCCATATAGGGGTCCCTATAGTTCAATACATGACAAAAAAACCAATGTTTTTCTCCAAAAACATTATCCCTATTTGGACCCCAACCATGATGGGGAAGTCTATACCATTTTCAAAATCTCACATCATGACCCAGTCCTTGTTGAGATGGTATGTGGAGTATGATATAATCTATAATACTAAATGTAGGATCAAAATGATATAGATACTCAATGAAGTATATAATAATGGTCAATATACATGATGGGGTGGGGGGGTTAATTGTAAACTTTTAAAAATTCATTTGGAAATTTTAAATATGTAATGTTTAACAAGGTTAAGAAGTGAAAAATTGAAAAAAAAACTAGTTATACACAATTGCAAGATTTTGGAAATATTATTCCAAGAAATTTATTCCGGAAAAGATGGTTTCGGAAAGGAACCATTAAAAAAGTTTACATAGATAGATATTTGACCTTAATGTTTATAGAATATTACTAAATCAGATTATGTTTATAATGAAGTATAATATAGTTATACTTTCATCAAAAATCAATAAATGCAGTGAAAAATTTGAAACAAAACAAGTAACAAGTAGTAAATCTTTTAACCCAAAGAGAATGGTATCTGAAAACCATGGATAAAAGTCCCTTGATTTATACCTTAAAAAAGTATGTCTTACCAACATAAGGGTAAGCCCTAGATACAATGATCATATTTTTTTATTACTATCCCTACATTCCCTCAACTTTAAGGTAGTATGCACCTCGGTCCTCCTCAATAAAGATTTCCTCTAACTTTAAGATAGTCGACACCTCTGTCTTCCTTTCCCCAGAAGTCCTCGAATGTACTAGGAAACATTCAGAGTCTCTTGAAGAGAATATGAACAAAATGTTCCGTACTCACAAGGAATGAGATTCTATCTCCTGAAATAACATAAACATCTTATAATCTCTACAGTCATAGAATGGTCAAAAGTCAGTTCTCAGCTCTGTGAAATGAGATCTTATTTATAGGAACATCACCAACAGCCGGACCACTCCTCCAATGGTCATATTTTTCCTTGAATTTCAGAGGGATATATACACATGTCACTCAAACAATGGTTGGTAAGTAACTGAATGCACAACATCATTTTATAAAAAAAAACAAGTGTAAGAAAAAATATAGTTACATAAAAAAATCAAATATTCAGAATTTAAGAAAGCAAAAGTTCGAAGCCTAACCAAAAACACATTCAGTGTCTATAATAAAAGGATATTAGAATTTTGTTTTCTATGAAATTCAGAACCTACACTCTATAGAATTATGGAGTTTGAATTTCAAGGAAATTCAAAATCTAGATTCACATGAATTTCGAACCAAAAAATACATTGTTCGGAGTCAATGTTCATGAGAATTCGGAGTCAGAACATTCAATTATCAGAGCCAGAATTCATGAGAATTCGGAGTTAGAACAAACAAAGTTCAGAGTCAGAATTCATGAGATTTAGGAGTTAGAACATACAAAGTATGATTTCTGAATTCATTAGAATTAAATGTCATAACTCATAAGAGTTTGGAGTCTGAATTCAAAGAACTCGGAGTCAGAACTCATAAGATATTGGAGTCTGAATTCAAGGAACTCTGAGTCAGAATTTGTATCATGAATAAAAAATTCTCTTTCTCTAATTATTATATGATTCAGAGGATTTTGATATGTAACCAAATTTTACACTTAGAAAATATAATGAACAATGAAAAACATGGTGATGATAAATTTCCTTGTGGATTGAAAATTTTACTTCTGAAAGTAAAACACATGGTAAAATGAAATTTTCCTTGAGATAAGTGGTTTGTGATTTTCAAAACATGAGGAATAGTAAAGCGATAAAGAAAAACTTATTGACTCAACAATCTCAACAAACATGAAGGAATGGAAAATTCATAGGGAAACTGTATTAACTCAATAATGTCCCCCTTTTGAAACGCACAAACATCCTTACGAATAAGAAAATAAGGACTTAGAAAATGGTTTTTTAAACATAGAAAATGAAACTTATCTCCCTTATAATATAGTCAAAGATGAATATGAATAACTCCCCCTTAGGCTTCAGAACACCATGGATGGTATTCTAGATTTCCAAAATGAGATTTTGCATTTTCTTGTGTATGGATGTCTATTTAATGAAAACTCTCCCTTAGATAATATCCCCCTTACTTAGGGATATTTCTTCTTTACATAGTATTCTTTTTTTCCTTTCTCACCCTTTGTGATTTTCAAAAAGAATTTGAGGGATTGGAAAAGAAATTATGGTACCTGAAATATTTGTACCACACATCCCAAAGACATGCAACCAAAAATTTCATTATGATTATAATGATTTTTACAGGGAAGAAAACAACAAAAAAATATCAGATTGCAACAAAGTTATCCGATCTTTTCCTTCGGCATCAACATTTGATTATAGTCTTCAGCTTTTTGAGCAACTTATGATCTTCCTCTGCTCGCTTAACAAACTGATCTAGATCCTCATCATTCTTCTCTAAAGCCTTTATTCTTTCTTATGGAGACTTAAGAGCCTCTTCCTAAGCCTTCAAGACTTCTTCCTACTTGAAAATCTTTTCTTCTATCTCAATCTGATGATATATTTAACTCTTCCATCTTTGGGAAACAGAATATAATTTCCAATTTAGATCCTTCACTTCATGAATCCGAGTACTATTCTCAAGCGTTAGCTTTTTCTCAATGCTACTTGTGAGATCCTTGATCATACCATATTCTTTATCAAATGTTTCCTTGAAACCATATTGGAACTCATCATGTTCTCTCAAATATTCAATTGTTTTCTATTACTAGCCAACCATTTTATTACAGGACGTTTTGTGGGCATCATAGTTAGCGATGAAATTATAGAAATCAGCATCAAGATTGACACAATTGTCGATCACCATGGAATTTGAATATGATTTCAGATTTAGTGTGTTTTGAAGTATCTTGGATCTAGAGTCTATGATAGGGAAAATTGGAATGGTCCCAACCAGCTTCTTCAATGATTGGACAACGAAATCATGTCCTAGAGATGATGATTCTAAATTGAAAACTTTACTATGTGAAGGATCTAACTCTATCTCATCACTTTTATCTTTAAAGATCCACCATATTCATTCTTCTTCACAATGGCTTTAGTATATATATAAACAACCACCTGTTTCCCCTTATCAGTTCTCGGAACAGTTTCCTCAACTAGAGGTACATTGTCACTATCATATAGCTGAACAATTCCATCTTCACCTATCTTATTCTTCTTAGATTATTCGTCATCATCTTCAGGATAAATAAAATGATGATTAAAACATTATTACTCAGACAACATGTACACTTAATCTTCATCTTTCCCTTCCTCTTCATTGTGATCTTTCCCAAGAGTAGGAAGGTTTGATGATTTTTCTTCTAAAGTTCAGATTTACAATTTTTTTGGTGGAATTTATTTGTCATGGAAGTCTTCAAATTCATTAATGATATCATCAGTGTCACCACTAATTTATTCTTCTTCTACTTTTTCCACAACATTTTCCACTTATTTTTTTTGGAATGAAAAACATTATCCCTGATGTTTCAGGAAAAGCTTCTACGAGGAAGGATTCGTGTACCAGAATATGTTCGGAAGCTTATTCAGCATCCCTTAGATGGGATTGAACAATTTCAGTCTTAGACATCTTCTTCTTTTGTTTCATTTATATAGCTTTCTTCTCAATCTCATCTACTGCCTTCGCTTTTATTTATTTGGCTTCAGCAGGATCCAAAACAAAACATGGCTCTCCTGCATTCTTATTTTTCTTATCATCACTCTACTTTTCAACATCCTCATCTAGAAATTATTTTTTTCTTAGGTTTAGGAGGTTCAGATTGAGATTCCTTAGATTATTGGGTTTTCTCTTCCACTTATACTTCCTTCAACTACCTATTCTTTCTTCCATTTCTAGAGGGTTCATCCACTTCTTTATTCCTCATAAGAGCTTTAGTTTCCTCCTATGGTAGGTTATAAAATTCCCCAGAGAATTTATAAAAACCAATATTCATCCTCTTCAATGTATCATCACTGATAAGAAAGACATTGCAATTTCTAGGTTTTGAACAGCAAGGGATTCTAAAATATTCTATGCACCGAACATTCAACTTGGAAATAATGGCCAGGTATATGATAATATGTTCCCTCTGATTTCCAATCTTAATATTCTCGGTCATAATCATAATATACTTAACAAATTAAACCTTGTTCAGGTTCACCAGAAAATATAGGATCTATATATCCCTATTCTTCAATGTGTCCTTGTCACCATTTCTCAAAATGATAAATCCTTGAACACATATTTCAAGGATCTAATTATTTTTAGAGAGGTGATAAATCTTTAGGGTCATTACATAATTAAGATAGGGTCACTCCATAACATTCACCATTACAAAGCCTCTTTTAACCACCAACAACTTGTGGGAACATAATTCAGCTTATCCTTCATATAGAACACCAACTAAGATGGCTGCCTTACTATATGAAATATCATAGGTCATTCCATAGCTTTTGAAGTAAAACATCTCTCTCCATACTTCCTTAATGAAACTAACTGATTTATAAAACTCAAAATGCAAATTAAGATACATCAAATCCTGAGCCCCAGGTATCGATAAGAAAACAGTCTCCCATCCATTAAATTTGATGTTATTAAAAATGATTGAATCATAAATAGAAAATAATTACAGATTCACTAACCTTTCTCTTTACATTTTACACTCCAAAATTGGTTTGATAGTAGACATATCATTCTGATAAGATTATTATACAGACATTCGGAATTGAAAAAAGTATAAGATGTTCGGAATGGGCTTATGTATAAGTTCAGAACATCATTACGTGAGATCTTGAGATTGATATTGAACAACCCTTCAAGGGTCCATTATATAGGTGTTAGAATAAAGGATTCATCTTCCAAACTCAATGCAATCGCTGAAAATCCTTCTGATTAGATCTAACGGTTGATATTATTTCCACAATAAAAATATGATGGAATCAGATCTTTTGAGGTTTTAATGAAAAATATTCAATTTTAAGGAAAAGTGAATCAGAAAAAAAAATTAAAACAAATGAAAATACCAGCAAGTAAATGATGATTACGAAAATTCAACAAAACAATCATACCTTTCGGAATGCTAGGAAAATTATTCATAGTGAGGAAAATTCTTCTTGAAGAACATTAGAATCTGAGGATTTGATTATAGAAAATTTTGAAAAACTGACTATGAAAAAAAACATCATGATGAAAAATTTGAAAAACCTCATTATAATAAATTTCAAAATATTTATTACGAAAATTTTAAAAAAACAGCATTACAATTTTTTTTGAAAAAATTTGATACATTAAATTTGAAAAGAACATCATTATGAAAAATGTGAAAATTTCTTAATAACAAAAAATTTGAAAACAACTTCATTATGAAAAATTTTAAAATAACTTAATTTCAAAAATATTGGAAATAAATTCAGTACAAAAAATTTGAAAATAAGTTCACTACAATAACTTTTTAAATAACTTCATTACGATAAATTTGAAAATAACTTCTTTATGAAGATTTAAAAAAAATAACATAACAAAAAAAATTTAAAAAAATATAATTAAGAAAAATATAAAAAAACATACAAACAAATGTACTCCCCTCTGGAACGGAGTTTATTACTGTAAGGAGATTGATTTCAATAGAAAGTTAATGGGAAATATTACCTTACAGTTATCATTCCTACATCTTTTTTAATGTATTCAAATCTATCTGAGGATAATGATTTCATGAAAAATATCAGCATGTGGATCTTGTGTTAAAATAAACTAAAGATTGACATCTCCTTTTAGTGTGTGATCCCTAAAAAAATTATTCCTAATATCTAAGTGTTTTGCACAAGATTGATGTGAATGTTTTTTACTTAAAGAAATAGCAGTAGTATAATTACACAAAATTTGTGTTTTGGTATAACTCATACCATAGTCTCTGAGTGTGTGTAACATCCACAACACTTGAGAACCACAACTTCCAGTGGCTACATATTCAAATTCAGCAGCAGAAAGGGATACTTAGTGTTTCTTCTTACATGACCAATAAACTAATTATTCTTCTAAAAAATTACACATTTCTGATGTACTTTTTCTATCCATTCTAAAACCATACAAGTCAGCATCCGAAAAACTTTTTAGAACAAATTCATTTCCAGAAGTATAAAAGAGTCCTAAATCCATGGTTCCCTTTATGTAGTGAAAAATTCTTTTCACAGCCTTTAAACGAGATTCCTTAGGATTGGATTGATATATTTTACATAAGCATACTAAAAACATTATGTTTTGATTACTATTTTTCAAGTAAAGTAAACTTATTATCATACCTCTAAATGATGTTTGATGTACTGGTTTCCCAGCTTCATCAAGATCAAGTGAATTTGAGGTACCAATGGGAGTACTTATACTCTTATTGTAGTCAAATCCATAATTTCTTTGATGATATTTAATATACATATGTTGCGATATATATATTTATTCTGGTTTTTTAGAAATTTCAATTCCAAAGAAAAATTTTAACTCACCAACCATACTCATTTCAAACTCAGATTTCATTAGATCCTCATAGGTATCTGTTAATGATTTCTATGTTGAATGAAATATAATGTCATCAACATAGATTTGACCAATGAAAACATTTTTTTATCATTATTTATAAAAAATTTGGATTTGCATTTCCCTCAACATAATTATATTGATGAAAATATCATCTAAGTCTATCATACCAAGCTCGAGGGACTTGCATAAGTCCATACAATGCTTTGGTATGATTAAAAACTTGTTCAGGATGTTTTGAATCTTCATAACCATGAGGATGTTCAACAAAAATTTCTTATAGAACATAACCATTAATTAAAGAAAATTTTACATCCATTTGAAAAAGATTGAAGTTGAAGAATGCTGTAAAGGCGTGTAGAATATGGAAAGATTCCAATATATCAAATAGATCTTAGGTTAGTTTATAGTCTATTCCTTCTTGTTGATTATAGCCATTAGCAACCAATGTAGCTTAATTTCTTTCTATGATTACATTTTAATCACACTTATTTCTGAAGACCCGTTTGACTCCAATAACAGAAGTTTCCATAGGTCTTTCAACTAAGGTCCAGAATTTATTCCATTCGAAATCATTTATAACATCTTGCGTAGATTTTATACCATCATCATAACCTAAAGCTTATTCAGTGCTTTCTGGTTCTAATTGGGAATGGAATGGTAGATGTTCTTTTTCATTCCTTAAGGATCTTATATTCCTTACATGTTGATTTACATCACCAATGATACTATCACTGGGATTATTCTTAAGAAACAATGGATTTTGGTTTTGTAAAACGTGTTCATCAACATAGGGAAAGAAATCTTCTAGGGTAAATGTTTCAAAAATATCTTCATGGAAATTTTTTTTATTCAAAGGATCTTTTATCAAGGGTTGGTAATCAATTTTTGAAAACACATCCGAAGATGTTCGTTTGGTTTGTTTAAAAAATGATTAGTTTCATCAAATTTCACATGTACTGTTTTCTCAATAGTCCATGTGTTTTCAATGACAACCAAATAAGCATAAGAAGTTGTGGAGTATTATAATAAAATTTCATCATCAGATTTTGGTGTGAATTTATGTAGATTATCTTTACTATTAATAATGAATACATTGAAACCAAAAACCTTGAAATAATAATTTCTAGATTTTCTAGCAATCCATAAATCGTAAGGAGTTTTATTATGAAAAGTTCTAATCAAAACATGATTTATTGTATAACAAGCAGTACTTACAGGTTCAGAAAAAAAAAGTTTGGCTAGAGAAAACTAATTCAAAATGGTTTTAGTTATATCTTAAAGAATTATATTTCTTCTATCAAGAACACCATTTTTTGAGGTGTTCTCGGTGCTGAGATGTTTTGATTAATAATAGTTCTACTACAAAATGTTTCAAAATCGAAATTTTGAAATTCTCCTCCATGATAAATATGAATCGTTTAGAAAGAAAGGTTTTTCTCATTTTTAACTTGGCCTCTAAAACTATTAAAATAATAAAATGCTTCATATTTCATTTCTAGAAAATAGAACCGTGTTAATCTAGTGTAATAATCAACTATGAAAAATACATAATACTTGCCTCCAATGCTTCCAGTTTTTGTGGGTCCAAAAAAATCTATATGAACAAACTATATTCAATTAGTTGTTTAGACTTCACCGAGTGACATAAAACATGATTTATGTTTCATTCCATATTGACAATGATCACAAACTTTTCAATAATAAAATCTATGCTCGGATAGATCCTTAAATAGTATTTTCATCGAGAGTCTGTATAGGTTCCTCAGGATAGTGTGTCATATCCTTCTAAGCCACAATGAAGAATGATCTTCCATTGCACTAAGGAAAGGTAGTTCTTGGATCCTAAGGACTTCTATTTTTATTGTGTAAACATTCAATTACATATTGGCAGAAAGAATTAACTCTTCCTTTGAATTGTGTACTAAGAACATTTCATTCCTAAAACTAACAAGGTAACCATCGTCACATAATTTACATGGGCTAATGAGGTTTTGTTAAAGACCCTTAAAAAACAAAACATTTGAAAGTAATGTTTTTCCATGAAGAATGATGTTACCGATACCAATAATTTCTCCCTTAGCATTATCCTTTAAAGTTAATTTTCCTCTTTTCGTCTTGATAATCTTTTCAAAATAGTTTTTGTTACCAGTCATATGCAGGATCATCCACTATCCATGTACAATGTATTATTGGTGGTACATTCTCTATTTTCCTAAAATCATGTGTTAAAATTTCTGAACCCAAATTTTCTTGGATCTGGAAATTTCATAAAACTTAATTTTAGGCACCCACATTTTCATTAAAAATATGATTTATGAAATCCAAAAGACTGAGTTTTGTTTAGGGATCAATTTTTTTCGTAGTGTCCACCACACTGAAACTTATTACAGAAAGGAGCACATTGAGGAACAAAATAATTGTTAATAAAAACTAGTTTAGAATTATTATAACCAAATGCATAATTATTCATTAGAGTTCGGATATGAGAATATATCATATCAAAATTATCTTAACATAAGGTAATGTTTGACAAACACTTCCTCAAGGAACTTTTTTTGGATTCTGTCTTATAACTCTGTTCTTGTCTTCAAAAATATTATATATAGAAATAGAGATAGGCTCAAAAATGTTTTTATTAGATATTACATTTTCTAGATCCTTAGAAAGTTTATCCCTCTCAGAATTTACTTCGTCAAGTTTTTTTGAAATACATTAGAAATAAAAAACATTATTATCAAAATATTTAGAAAGATCTGATATTTTCTTTTTAAAGAATAGTATTTATATAAATTTATTTATCAAACATTATCCCGAATTTTTAATTCTCAATCTAAAAAAGCATAGAAAACCTAGAAACTTATTTATAAGTAGGTAAAGTATTATCTTCATCAGAAGAAGATTATACATCCGAAGATTAATAGTATTTATCATGACTATAATATGAATTTAATAAAACATTGATCATTGATTCGGCAATGTGTACCTCATCCAATAAGAAATGATTTTCAATAGGTAGTCTGGCTATTAGACCAAGATTCTTCTGTCCATAAGATTTTTAACATGATGATTCGTCAGAAGAGTCACCACCACTAGAACTCCAAGTGTCATTAGTTATTAAGAATTTTTTTGCATTAGCTATGTAGTACTTCTTTCTGTTTCTCTCAGAGTTCTTATCCTTTCTTTGTTTTCTATTAAGCATAGTAAAATTAGGTCTTATATCTCCAGATATATTGCATTCATAACACGTAACTTCAGAATCATTATTATCCTTCCTTTATTTTTTCATATATTTGGATTGTATGTTATTCTGTCCAACAGTCTTTTTCATCATTAGAGCAAGATTGGCTAGTTCATTTTTTGAAGAATCAACTCTGTTAGATTTGGATTGTATAACAACTTTCGTACATTGGGATCGTGTATCTATTTCATTAGTCTTGGATTTCATATGATTTAAAGTTGTTGTAAAAGAAACAATACCATTCCCATTATTCTTCTTTCCATTATATGCATCTCTCTTTATTCTAGTCTCATGTTGATGAAGAGTTCAAAAAAGTTCATCCTTGAAATCTGAGTAACAATTTTTTTCCGATAAATAGCATTCCTCTTGGATTTCCACTCATTGGTCATGATTTCTATGATCTTATCATCAAGAGATTTATCATCTAATCATTTCTCACCCATATATTGTAAAATATTAACAATGTTCATGAATCATTGGTGAACCTTACATAAGGGTTCTACAGAAGGAATGAAAAAACCATTATATTTAGCTCTGAGCACGGCTCTTCTAGTTTCAATGAATTTTGATGTTCCAAAGTTTGTAACATCGAGTTTCTTCCAAATAAAATTTTATTCTTCCCAAGATGAAATTTGGCTATATATATTTTGTAACAACCTGACCTTATTTACATAGAGTTGGTGCATTATTACATAACAATGGCATGATAACAAAAGATCATATCTCGAAAGACTGATTAGTTTAGTAGCCTTGGAATCTCTAGATAGATTCATAAGTTTTACATTACATCATAAAGTGAAAACTACAATAACATCGTGTCTCCAGACCCATATCCCCTTATACTATCCCTACAGGTCATTAATAAAATACTTCTTCACATACTGGAAATAATATAACATAGAATGGGGTGAGCTCAGTTGCCCAGTAAGGATAACAATATAGCAGAAACATTCCTTAATAAGAATAAACATTTAAGGCAATTTATAACTAAAACAAAATACATTTAAAATTGAAATTCAGAATAATATTGAAGAAATAAAATGAAATAATTCCATTTATTTATCCACATGGGTATTCAAATAGTAGAATAATCAAATTCAATATCAATAACCACTTTCATACAGATGGAATACATAATTCCAGACTATCATAACCACATAGTCAAGGTCGTGTGCCACGACTACAAATAAGACATTGTCAAGGCCTTGTGCCATGACACTAGTTTTTCTCATGAGACGTAACAATGCATCAAGGCGCAATAGTAGACTCAACTCATCACTTATTACGTCTAATGCATTCTTCAAATGAATAGGTTTAAACATAACATAAACATTCATATTAAAACTAGCATGAGAAATATAAATACTTTCTCCAAAAACCATGAATGTTATAAAATAACTCATCAATAGCCAAACATATCACAAAACCTTCTATACAATATGTATGTTTTTTATCATAATAAATCATCTTCAAATAAGCATAAAATCCATCAAAGGATGTTGACATAGCTGAAATCAAAACTATTTGAGAGAAATATCATTTTTTTAAATCAGATTAAATTCAACTAATTATAAATAAAACTTTTACTTTGAAAATATCCTTATATGATTTTAAGTGAAGCATCAAAGATTTTACACTGGTGTAAAATAGCCGCACCCGCCGTATAAGTTAAAAAAATCATTCTTACCTTAATTTGTCGAAAATGTTAAAAAGGTCCTTGTTTGGAAAATGACGTAAAGATTCCTTTATAAACTTCTTATAAAAAGTAATAAATTATTATAAATGACTTTAACCCATATTCTGTATGATAGTAATAATTTTTTGAAATACATTTTTAAGAAACAAGGATGTGGTGATAAAGAGGTCCCAGTAGATAATTATGTATAAACAACCTCGGATAATGAAGAGATTGGGAGAAAACCCCAACCTTGGACATTTCCTTGGATGAGGGTAGGTTAACCTCCTTTATAATGGTGAACTAATTGTTATTAAATTATACGATAATTGTATACATTAATAGGAAATCATATATGATCCTTTAACATTGATTTGTTAATAATATCTTAGTATCATCATCGTTTCAGGTGTTAACAGAATCTTTTTTCTTTATATTATTTGTTATGTGGGCCATTTTTTTTATGGATGGGATGTATATTATTCATATCCAGAATGATATCATGTCTCTAAAAATTATTTTTAATCATCAAATAAAATTTATTCGTGATTGGATACGATGGGGAATGAATCTCATCGCGTTCGTGGAGACTGTAATCCGTACGTACACACGAGGGACAATATCATTCTTTTGATATTAAAATAATAATAATTGGATGTTAAATCATATATAAAGAATCATTATCATGTTATATTTATTATTTTCATTAATTACACATCATTATTATACCCATCCAAATAATAATGTATTGAATAACAATTACACCACGACGTGGAGACGGTAGGCCGTACGTACGCACGTATGGTGGAATGCCATTCAAAGGATGGATAAAATACTGAATATGGTTGTACCATATTTATAATAACATCACATTATATTTATGATACTGGATTTAGTATTTTTTATTGTAAATAACAATGAAAAAAAAGTTGAAGAAGAAATGAACTTGAAAGAAGGTGCTGGAAACATTACCTCTTCTTCGGGTTCTTCCTTTTGATTTGATGAAAAGTGATCTATAGGATGGCTTTATGACTAAAGGAAGGCCTCTAAGATTAAGGGATGATATATGGGAGGGTATTTGGGTATGTATTTGCCGACCCAAAAGTATTTTAAGGTATGAATAAATTGTTAGAAGTGTTGTCCTTTTATAATGTGGAGAAGGGGCTCTTTAGGAAAAACTTAAAGTATTAATTTATAATAAATTCATATTCAGTTTATAATGGCTCAAAAGTATATTATTCAAAGTCTATGGTGGGTATGGGTCAAAATCCTTTCATACAATAGATTTTAGACAGGTTTGGGTCACAATATTAATCTCATCATTTATATTTAACTCTTAGTTAAAAAGTTTGACATTTACCATCTCTCTTTGTATTTTTATATTATATAGTCAATAAACCAACTATAAACTTTTAATCGACCCCCCAAGTGGTCCATTAAAAATAAACCTATCAATATATAAGTTCTTTGTCTGAACCATTCATTTTTAGGAACAAATTATCAATTAATAATATAATATCTTGTTTAAAAACTCATTTTTGTCAATTTTGACAATATTTAAAAATTGATTTTTGTAAATATATTAAAAACATTATTAATTAGAACCAAAATAATTTAATCAATAATAACATGTCATATTAATCAATAATATTCGTGGGTGGAATCAAAACATTCAAATTATATTTATATTATCATTTATAATACTAATTATTTGATTCTTTCATTAATAATGAAAATAATGAATCATTATTGTGTCATAAATAAATTTAATTATTAAATTTGTAACAATTATAAATAAAATACCATTGTGTAGGAAATAATTACAACTTTATATGGAATATTTATAGTTGAAAATATAACATATATAACTCTATGTTAATATTTGTTTTCTAAAAGATTTATGTTTATGTTTTTTTTTATTTACTTTAACTTTATTAATATAAAGTGTCATTATCACTTACAAGTGGATCCATGGGGTCCCAAAATCGACCCAAATATTATCATGGTCCAAAATATATCAACCAATTGGGTTAGTATGCGTTTTAGGGTAATTTATTATTAATATAATATTATTTTGTTACCTTTATTTACCGGATTTACCTTTTAACAATGGTAAATAAAATATTTACCGAACTAATTATTCAAAATGTCTAAAAATAAAAGTTACATATTTACACAATTTTGACCTCCTGATTATAAATATTGAATCCATTTTTCTAAATTCAAAACATAGAAGTGGCAGAAATTAATTTAAAATTAATTCCCATTGTTAAAATAAAAAGCGTGTTTTGAAGAGATAATAACTATCAAAAGATTGGCATTTGCTTATGTCTAGTTTATATGTGAAATAATGTCCAATGACCAAAATTGGATTAAATGGTAAAAATATAATCTAATTATACTCAAAAATCCCTCAAATACATAATTTATCTATATTAATTATTTCGATTAAAAAAGTTGTTTTTAATTTAAATTTAGTAATTTTCACTATTCATAAAAATATGAAATTTATCCGAAAAGTACCAAAAAATGACCTTAAGATAATTTCGATATTAAGAATCAAAAAATGAAGTCTATTTTTAATGATAAAATGTATAAAATTTTATAATTTGTGTATTTATATTCATAACGGCTAGTTTGATTTTCTGTAGTGTGTTTTAGAACTCGATGTTGTGTACAACACATGCTACTGTATTATTCAAAGAGAAAAGTACCATGTAATCTTGGGTTGTTACATTTTCTCCTCCTTAAAATAATTTCTTCCTCAAAATTTATATAATACTATGTCATGAAAACACTCGGGTGGATCTTCATCATAAGTTCCTTAGGTTCCCACATTGCCTCTTCTATCTTATGGTTTCTCCATAAAACTTTTACCAGACGACTCGTCTGGTTTCTCAGAACTAGTTATCTCATATCAAGAATCTTGATAGTCTCTTTGAAACAAAGTAGATCAGGTTCCACTTATAATTCCACATAGGTGAGTACATGAATTGGTTCAGGCATGTATTTTCACAACAGTAATATGTGGAATACATCGTGAACTTTGGAGAGACTTCGCAGCATTGCCAAAAGGTAAGCTACAACCCCAATTAGTTCTAGAATTTTGAAAGGTCCAATATACCTGGGACTCAATTTACCTTTCTTACCGAAACATATAACCCCATTCCATGGAGATACCTTCAAGGAAACATGATCCACAACCTGAAATTCCAAATCCTTCCTTCAGATATTAGCATATCTCTTCTGCCTACTTTGAGCTGCATCGATGTGGGTTTGGATTACCTTTATCTTTTCCATCATTTCCTGCACCAGTTTTGGTCCTATGAGTTTTGATTCACCAACATCATCCCAACAGGTTGGTGTGCAATATCTCTTTCCATATAACGCTTCATATGTTTCAATCTGAATACTTGAATGGAAGCTATTGTTATAAGAAAATTTTACCAGAGGTAAATATTTATCCCACATACCCTAAAAGTCAAGTGATCAGGATCTCAACATGTCTTCTATGGTTTTAATAGTATCTTTTGATTGTCCATCTCTTTGAGGCTGGTAGGCTGTGCTCATATGAATTTCAGTATCCAAGGACTTCTAAAGACTCTTCTAAAATCTTGAAGTAAAACGGGGATCACAATCAGAAACAATCGATTGGGGTACTCCATGAAGTCTCACAAAATCATTAATATATAGTCTTGCTAGGCGTTCAAGTGTTAGATCCTCTCTTATAGAAAGAAAATGTGCTAACTTGGAAAGATGATCAACAATAACCCATACTGCATCATAATTTCTAGGAGTCTTTGGTAGCCCCAGTACAATGTCCATCGTAATATTATCCCATTTCCACTCTGGTATGGGAAGAGGTTGCATGATTCCCCAGGCTGTTTCCTTACAACTTTTACTTGTTGACAAACCATACATCTTGACACAAAATCAGAAATCTCTCTCTTCATGTTGCCAAAGAAAAACTGTTCCTTCAAATCTCAATACATTTTGGTTCTCCTAGTGTGAATAGAGAAATTGGAGCTTTGAGCATCATCTAACAATTCCCTTTTTTGATCAGGTATGTCCGGAACACAAAGTCTCTTCCCATTTTTCAAAATTCTTTCTTCATACACAATGTCTCTCAATCTCCCATCATTCACAGCTTTAATCTTCTTTTGAAACTCTTCATCACCAGTATGAGAACTATTTATCATTTCTTGTAAATATGGTTCGACAACCATTTGAAAAAATAACAATGTTTCACCTTCCACGGTAAATCCCATTTCCATCATTACTAGATCCATGAAAATAGGATCCCTTTCAATTATCATCATGTTCAAAACACTATGATCTTTTTTACTCCAGGCATCATCCACCTTATTTTCCTTCCCTGGGTGGTAGTGTATCGAGCAATCATAATACTTGAGTAGTTCAAACCATCCCCTTTTTCTTATGATGAGTTATTTCTGTGAGAAAATATACTTCAAACTCTTGTGATCAGTATAAATCTCACATTTTTCACCATAGAGGTAATGTCTCCATATCATCAAATAAAAAATTACAGAAGCTAACTCAAGATCATGAGTAGGAGAGTTTTTCACATGAACATTCATTTTTCAGGATGCATAGGCCATGACCCCATCATTCTGCATAAGGACACAACCAATTCCTTTCATTGAAGCATCACTATAAATTACAAACCCATTATTACCAGATTGTACAGTCAATATATGATCATTGACTAATCCTCTCTTATGTTCTTGAAAACATTCTTCACACTATTTTTTCCAATCAAATTTAACCCCTTTTCGTGTGAGCTTTGTTAATGGTTTATCTAATCATCAATGTTTTGAAGGAAACGCCGATAACAACCTACTAAACCAATAAAACTTCGTACCTCAGTTATACTCATTGTTGCTGGCCATTCTTGGATTTTTTTGTCTTAGAAGTATCAACAATGATTCCAACTTTAGAGACAATATGTCCAAGAAAAGTAATCTCTTAAATATAGAATTCACACTTGCTAAACTTCCCATATAATTAATGTCTTCTTAGATTTTTCAGGATAATGCTCAAGTGATTTTCGTGATCTTCGTAGCTATTAGAATATACCAAGATATAATTGATAAATACCACCAAAAAATCATAGAGATATTCCTTGAAAAATACATTCACTAAATCCATGAATACATAGGGTGAATTAGTCAATCCGAAAGGCATTACTGTAAACTCGTAATGCCCGTACGTGGTTCGAAATGCTGTCTTCCGAATTTCTTCCTTATTCACACACAACTGATGGTATCCAGATCGAAGGTCAATATTTGGAATGTATTGAGCTCCATGGAGTTGGTCAAATAAATCATCAATGTGAGGTAGGGGATACTTGTTCTTTACTGTTATAGAATTTATCTCCCTGTAGTTGATACATAACCTCATAGATCCATCTTTCTTCTTAACAAAAAGGACATGGGATCCCCGTGGAGAAACACTAGGCTGAATAAATCCCTTATTAAACAATTCATCTAGTTGTTTCTTTAGTTAAAAAAATTCCACAGTTTCCATTCTATAAGGTGTCTTTGATATAGCCCTTGAACCAGGAATTAAATCAATGGAAAACTCAACTTCACGTTATGGAGGATGTCCAAGTAAATATTCTGGAAACACATCTACATATTCATTATCAATTGGTACATCCTCTATTGTAACATTCCTTTCCTTACCCACAATCATTTCATTCTCTTCCTCCTCAATAAATGAATTTAGTTGAGCTACTGGGGGTGGATCTAGATAAGATTTACGTGGTGACGATTCTGCTCTAATGATAAGGTGTTCCTTATCATCGTCATCAAAAATCGAAATCTACTTCTTATTATAATAAATCATTGAAACAAGTTCCGAAATCAAATCCATATTGAGCATTATATCAAACATATGTATGACGATGAGATCAGAAGATAAAGATCATTTATGTACTCAAATGGGAACTAATGCACAAACATTTGTTGTAATGATACTTCCCTTAGGATTCTTAACTGACAACTCCCTTGTTAAATCAAATTGGGAATATCTAATTTTCTTAACAAACTGGGAAGACATGAAACAATGAGATGTTCGAGAATAAAATTAAACAATTGCTAAACATGAGGAAACCATTAAATTACCTGCCACAACATCTTTAAGAGCTTCTACCTCAACAGTAGTAATAACATAAACTTATACTTCATCCCTTAGCCTTTTCTGAGGTATGATCCCTTGACGCTTATGAAATTCATTTTCATAATGTCCCATCTCCGTGTAGTTGTAACATTGATCATCAGTAGCTTCCTTCATCCCCTTGATACCACGAGCATGGTGTCCTTTCTCACCACACTTGTAACAGACTCCCATTCCTTTAATGCAAGTACCAGGGTGTTTCTTCCCAAATTTACTCCAGGATGGATATTCGACTTTTCCCTTCTATCCCTTATTTCCATTTCCAGAGTGATCAACAGATCTCTTCTTCTCTTGCTTCGCTTTAAAGTCGCACGTCTTAGAGAATTCTATTTCTGTCTTGATAGCGAATGAGACAATTTCTACGTACAACGATAAGGTTTGTGAGACTATTACTTGACAGAGAAATAGTTCTAACCCCTCAAAGAAATGATCAATATTACTTCGTGGGTTACATATATAATCTGAAGCATACCTTGCTAAACTTGTAAAGTTATCCTCAAACATTGCGTCATTCTCATCCTCCTTTTCTCTCAGACTCAGAAATTGTTTTTCCATATCTGCTCGATGGTCATGACGAAAGTATTTTTCTATGAAAATTTCTTTGAACTCCCTATATTCAAAATTTTATGCTTCATCATCTTCCTCTGTTTTTTGAATCAATGAATTCGATTGGTCATCATCTCCAGTGAGGCGGTAAAATGCCATGATAAATTTTTCCCTTTCGCAACTCTCCAATCCATGTAATATTTTCTCTAAGAAATTTATCCGTTGCTCAGCTACTAATGGAATTGTACTCCCATTGAATGTTGGTGGTTTTTGCCTCATGGTATGATCTAACATTGATCCACCACACTGTGGATCTGGGTGCTCCATACGGGTAATGTTATTATTCATAACCTGA
This sequence comes from Viscum album, assembly GCA_963277665.1. Lineage (NCBI taxonomy): Eukaryota > Viridiplantae > Streptophyta > Magnoliopsida > Santalales > Viscaceae > Viscum > Viscum album. The sequence goes on from OY728159.1 coordinate 818,459,425, forward strand.
GTGAGTTGTATGAGTATAATGATTAGCTGATCAGCACAAGTTGCATCACCAGCTCTACTATAATTATCTTGAGTATGAGGGAAATCCATATATGGAGTGCGTTCTTTGATACAGTTTCCATGTCTTCCACTAGGCACCTTTTCTAAACAATGTCATACACTAGATTAGTTTGTAAATCACAATAAATAAATCCAAATTTGTAAAACACTTAACATGAATTGAATAGTTATGAATATAATCCATAATCATAAAAATGTTTGATTTGAGGATGTTTATACTTATAAACCCTTCATAATGGTTTTTAAGGAAAATGAGAATTATCCTAAGAATATCCCCCAGAAGTGTCGTAACCAAGAGTGAAGCAAGCACCGTTTTCGTGCACCAGTTCCCGTTCAAGACTAGCTCAAAGCGGTGTTTTCGGGTTTTACCCCTAGGTACATCTGTGTTGGAGCCACCACTACCTTCTCATATCTAGATTGGGATGAATTTTTCGGAAAACTCACAAAATCTCTACAATACCAAAATTTTAGTAAATTCTTCTATTCTAATCCTCAAAATCAATCTTAGGTCTCTGTGATCTAATAAGATTTTATCTAAATCTAGCTTCCTAGGTTTGTACTAAACTTCCTATAATACTATCTATAACACCCTGACCCTAGTTACTTAGAGGCAGTGCAATATTACATAACATTGGCATGATCACAAAAGATCAAGTCTCTAAAGACCGATTAGTTTAGTAGCCTTGGAATCACTAGATACATTCATAAGGTTTACATTACATCATAAAGTGAAAACTACAACAACATCATGTCTCCAAACTCATATCCCCATATACTATCACTTCTGGTCATTCATAAAATACTTCTTCACATCCTAGGAAAAATAAAACATAGGAATGGGTGAGCTAAGATTCCTAGTAAGGATAACCATATAACGGAAACATTCATAAATAAGCATAAACATTTAAGGCAACGTATACCTAAAACAAAATCCTTTTAAACATGAATTTCAGCATAATATGACAGAAATAAAATGAAATAATTACATTTACTTATTCACATGGATATTCTACTAGTCGAATAATCACAGGAAATAACAATAACTACTTTCAAAATGATGGAATGCATAATGTCAGACTATCATATCCACATAGTCAAGGCCTTGTGCCAAGACTACAAATAATATTTTTTTAAGGCCTTGTTCCAAGACACTAGATTGACTCATGAGACCTACCGATGCCTCTAGGAGCTATAGTGGGCTCCACCCGTCACTTACTAAGTCCAATGCATTCCTCATACAAACAGGTTTAAACATAATATAATCATTCATATTAAAACTACTATATGAAATGTGAATACATTCTCCATAAACCATGAATGGTATAAAAATAACACATCCACAACCAAACATATCACAAATCCTTAAATACAATAAGGAAATTTTTTATCATAATTAATCAACTTCAAATAAGCTTAAATTCCATCAAATGATGTTGACAAAGATGAAATCAAAACTATTTGAGAAAAATATCTCTTTTTCTGAAATAATTTAAAAGTCACATAATTATAAAATAAAAAATTTACTTTGAAAATATCCTTATAAGCTTTTAAGGAACGTTTCAATAATTTTAAAATGGGTGAAAATAGTGGTACCCACCGTATATGCTAAAAAAATCATTCTTACCTTATTTTGTCGAAATGGTTAAAAATGTCCTTGTTTGGAAAACGACGTAATGATTCCTTTATAAACATATTATAAAAATTCAAACTATGGTATAAATGACTTTAACCCATATTATATAAAATATTATGAATGTTTTGAAATGCATTTTTAAGAAACATGGATGTGGAGGATAAAGATGTCCTAGTAGATAATTACCTATAAACAACCTCGGATAATGAAGAGATTGTGAAATAAACCGTTACCATTTACTTTTCATTGGTTGAGGGTAGGTTAACCTCCTGTATAATGGTGAAATAATTTTTAATAAATAATAAAAGAATCATATTAATTAATATGATATCATATATGATCCTTTAATATTGATTTGTTAATAATATCATAGTATTAACACCGTTTCAGGTGTTAACAGATTCATTTTTCTTTATATTCCTTATTATGTGGGACATATTTGTTATGGATGAGATGTATATTATTAATATCAATAATGATATCATGTCTCTAAAAATTATTTTTAACCATCAAATAAAATTTAGTCTTGAATTGATACGATGGGGAATGAATCTCAACGCGTTCGTGAAGATGGTAATCTGTACATACACACGAGTGACAATATCATTTTTTTGATATCAAAATAATATATAATTGGATGTTATACCATATATAAAGAATAATTATCATTTTATATTTATTATTTACATGAATTACACATCATTATTACACCCATAAAAAAATGTATTGAATAACAATTACACCACGATGTGGAGACGGTAGGCCGTACGTACGCACATATGGTGACATGTCAATCAAAGGATGGATAGAATATTGAATATGGTTGTACAATATTTATAATAACATCACAACATATATTATATACTGGATTTAGTATTTTATAATATAAATAATAAAGAATAAAGATGTTGATGAACACAGGTTCTTGAAAGGGGGTGTTGAAAACATTACTTCTTCTTCAGGTTCTTCTATTTTATTTGATCAAAAGGGATCCATTGGTAGGCTTTCTGAAAAAATCAAGGCCTCTATGAATAAGGTAGGATAGTTGGGAGGGTATATGGGAAGGGTTTGGACGATCCCAAATGATTTTAAGGTATGAAGAATTGGATAGAATTGGTGACCTTTTATAAGGGGGAGGAGGGGCTCTTTATAAAAAACATAAAGTATTAATTTATAATAAATTCATATTCGTTTTGTAGCACCCCCAAAGTGGATTATTAAAACTATAAGGTGGGTATGGGTCTAAATAATTTCATAAAATAGTTTTTAGTCAGGTTTCGGTCACTATATTACAATTATAATTTATATTAGCCTCTTAGTTAAATAGTTTGACATTTACCATGTCTCATTCTATTTTTATATGATATAGTCAATAAATAGAATATACACATCCATGAAACCCAAAAGTGGTCCATTAATAATAAACCTATCATTATATAAGTTCTCATGCTGAACCATAGAATTTTTGGAATAGAATATCAATTAATAATATAATATTTGTTTTAGAAACTCATTTATGTCAATTTCGAAAATATTTCTAATTGATTTTTTTAAAGTCATAAAAACATTATAAAATCGAACCAAATTAATTTAATAAATACTAACATGTTATATTAATCAATAAAATTCGTGGTTGGCATCAAATATTTCATATTATATTAATTTTATTATTTATAATAATAATTATTTGATTCATTCAATTAAAAGGAAAATACCGCATCATTATTGTTTCTTAAATAAATTTAATTATTCAATTTATAAAAATTATAAATAAAATACCATTGTGTAGGAAATATCTTTATATTTTTAATAAATATTTATAGTCCAAAGTATAAAATTTATAACCTTATGTATAAATTGTTTTTCTATAAGATATATGCTTATGTTATTTTTGGATTTACTTTATCTTTATTAAGATAAACTGTCATTATCACTTACAAGTGGATCCATGGGGTCCTAAAATCAACCCAAAGATTTCCATGGTCGGACATGTATCAACAAATTGGGTTAGAACACATTTTAGGGTAATTTATATTTATTATAATATTATTTTTTTACCCTTATTTACCAGATTTACCCTTTAACCATGGTAAATAAAATATTTACCGAAAAAATCATTCAAAATCTCTAAGAATAGAAGTTACCTATTTACAAAATTTGTTCCTCCTGTTTCTAAATATGGAATCCATTTTTTAAATTCAAAACACAGAATTTGCAGAAATTAATTCAAAATTATTTTGCATTGTTAAAAAAAGCATTTTTTAAGAGATAATTACTATCAAAAGATTGGCACTTCCTTATGTCCAGTTTAAATGTGAAATTATTTCCAATGAAAAAAATTGGATTAAATGGTAAATATAAAATCTAATTATACTATAAAATAACTCAAATTCATAATTTATCACTATTTATTATTTTGATTTAATAAAGTTGTTTTTAATTCAAATTTTGTAATTTTCACTATTCACCAAAATATGAAAGTTATCCAAAAAGTACCAAAAATTCACCTTAAGATAATTTCGATATTCCAAATCCATAAATTATGTCTATTTTTAATGATAAAATGTATAAAATTTCAGAAATTCTTTATTAATATTCATAACGACTAGATTTCTTGGTCATGGTGTGTTTTAGAACTCGAAGTTGCGTACAACACATGATATTGTATTATTCAAAGAGATGTATATCGTTGAAGCTTGAGGTGTTACATATTTATAGTCATATAACAAATAAAAGTATTGCATACCTTATAATTTAGTTTATATTCATGATTTTCTTTATTACTGAATGTACTTATTTCGTTGTTAGGGATTTTATAACCTCTAGTAAGAATAACAAAATTATCTACTCCAGTATTAATAATAAATGACTTCATGTGATCACTATAATATTCGTAATCAATCCCATCAAAAATTGGTGGTCTTGTTGGATTTAGGTAGTCAATGGAACCAATATTGAATACTATCATCTTAAAGAAAACTGTCTCCACACAAACTTCTTTATATTATGGTTATGTAAACAAGGAAAATATTCCTCACCAAGGAAAGAAGATAGAAAAATGAAAAACATGAGCAAGGGAAACTTATATGTCAATATAAGTATTTTAGAAAACTACTCTGATACCAATTTTGGGATTGGTTTAGGTTACGAGGTGACCACCATGGATACTAGTTATTGAGATGGAATGTGGAGTATGATACACTCTATAATACCAAATGTTGGATCGAAATGATATAGATACTGAATTAAGTATCTAATAACTCTCAATATACAAGATGGGTGTGAATTGTACACTTTTAAAAATTCAATTGGAAATTTTAATGATGGTAATGTTTAACAAGGTTAAACAAGGAAAAATTCACAAAACCCCTAGTTGTACACAGTTGGTAGATTCCAGAAATATGATTCCCAGAAAGTGATTCATGATATTATTGTTCTGGTAAAGAAACATAACAAATGTTTACAAAGATAGAGATTCTTACATTAATCATATAGAATATTAGTAAATCAGGGTACAATTATAAGGAAGTATAAGTTGGTTATACTTTCCTCTACAATCAATAAATGCAACGGACTACATGAAACAAAACAAGTAACAAACAGTAAATATTTTTACCCATAGAGAATGGTATCCAACAACCTTGGATAAATGTCCCTTGATTTATAATTTCATGAATGTCTATCTTACCCACACCCGGGTAAGCCCTCAAAATTGAAATAGGAGTCTGTCTTCTTATCTCTGAAAACCCTCAATATTATGGTAGTTGACACCTCTGTCTTCCTTGGCATGGAAGTACTCAAACATTAAGCTAGTCGACACCTCTGTCTTCATATCCCCAGAAGTCCTCAAATGTACTCATCAACATTCGGAGTCGCACGAAGCCAATATGAACAATAAGTTCAGTACGCACAAGACATGAGAGTCTCTCTCTAGAAATCACTTAAACATCATTTAATCCTGAGAGTCATAGAATAGTAAAAATTCATCCATGAGCTCTTTTTAATGAGCTTCTATTTGTATGAACTCCACCAATGGTTGGATCCCTCCACCAATGGTCATATTTTTCATTGAATTTCGATGGGACCCGTACATGTGTCACTCACACAATGGTTGTTTAATAACTGAATGCACAACATATTTTTATTAAAAAAAGTGTAAGAAAAAATATGGTTACACAACCAATATCAAATATTGGTAATGTAACAAAATAAAAGGTCTGAGAATAACCAAAAACACATTTGTTTTCTATAATACAAGGATATTCAGATTCTGTTTTCTAAGGAATTCAGAACCTGAAATGAATAGAATTTTGGTGTCTAAATTTCTAGGAAATTCAGAATCTGGATTCACAAGAATTTGGAACCTGAACATTCAATGTTCAGAGTCAGAGTTCATGAGAAACTGATGTCAACACATTCAAAGTTAAAATTAATAATTCATGAAAATTGGGAGTCAGAACTGACATAGTTTGGAGTCATAATTCATGAGAATTCAGAGTCAGAACATAAAAAGATTAGAGTTTGAATTCATTAGAATCCAGAGTCAGAACTCATAAGATTTCAGAGTCAGAATTTAGAGCAATCGGAGTCAAAACTCAAAAGTGTTTGGAATCGGAATTCAAAGAACTCTAAGCCAGAATTCGTATCCTGAAAACAGAATGCTCTTTATTTATGTATTATATGTTTTCACGGTTTTAGATATGAAACCAAATTTTACACTTAGATAAGAAAATGAACAATGAAAAACATGGTAAGGATAAATTTTCATGGGGAAGGAAAAGTTTACTTATGTACTAAAAGACAGGGTAAAATGATATTTTTCTTGAGATAAGGTGTTTGTTATTTTCAAAACATAAGGATTAGTAACTTCATAAGGTAACCTTATTGACTCAAAAATCCCACCAAACATTGGGGAATGGAAAAGTCATAATGAAACCTTATTGGTACAATAGTAATACTGACCATGGATCATTCTATGTTATCTCTAACCAAAATATGGTCTTATATGACTTATCCATACAATGAAATCACAATACTATAACAAATAATATAACATATATCTTTCATATTATTTGTTCAATTAGTATCCTCGTGTTTTCACAGTCATTGTTAGAGCTCCTTCTTGATGTGTTGGGTGATCTCCCTTTTGGGAGATTATTTTTTCATATTTATTAATGGACCTGTTTTTGATCTCATTATTTTTGGTCTAGGATAAGCTATGGGGATATAATCATGTAACTTGAACTATGATGATTTTTTGGTAAAATAGTCACATAGATGCATCTATGTTGTTTTTAGAGGTCTAGTCAAGGGGTGGGATCATAGTTGGATGTCATAGTATTTAATAAATTTTTTAAACAATGTAAAAATCCACTTTAGTTTTAATCATTTTTTGTGGATGGTGATATTATTTATTGATATTTAGGGTGTCATATCTCTTGTCTAATAATTTCTAATTGGATTTCAATCAGTAATGAATCATTTGATGAAAATGGTATTCATGATGTATGGTTTCATATTGACAATTATTTCATAATTATAAATTAAATTTATCTTGTTTTTAATTTTGGTCGATTTTGTTTTAACTTGTGAATCCTTTTTTATGTAAGTACATTAATTCCATATAGAATGTTTTAAATATATTAAAATTATGTTTCCCTCCAAAAAGTTTTTTGTAACAGTTTAAGAATAAATGTAACTTTAATGAGTAATGTATTTATTATTTAAATATATTAGGAAATTTATTGATTCATTAAATTTACTGAGAAATGTATTATTGATTATTTTTATATTTTTATTATTTAAATGTTTTAATGTATTATTTATTCGTATTATGTGAGGTTTCTTTCCTGATTAATAAAATGTATTGAAAATGTGTTATATATTTCAATGTAATGTTTTCCTTGGTTAATGTGTGGATTCTTTATGTTTCACTAAGAATCATCGTACATTGTTATATTAGTTTTAACGTGTGTTATTTTCTTAATATGTAGATTATATATTTGATGATCTGGTAAAAAGTTTATTGTTACTGCGGTTTTGTTCAGAATTTAGGCTCTGTGGCTATAGAAGTTGGAGCATGTTTTTTTTGTAATTCATCTTTTATTGATGATATAAACAACATCTAGATATGTTTTTTCCATTCATAGTTGTTCAAATCATCGCTATAGTATGTAATTTTTTTTAGCGGTGGTTAAACCCACTTCTAAATATGAATTTTTTAACATATTGGTGGTTATATCAATTTTAGAAGTGGTGATTTTGGGAGGATGTTTAGAATTTAGTGGAAATTAAAAACCACTACTATATCGCAGTAATTTTTATAAGAGAAAACTGCCACTAAAAATAAAAAAAACCTGATGAAAAATTTGTGTTCTGCAACACATTTTAAAACCCATCGATAAATTGTAGGAACTAATTCATGTTTAATGATGGAACCAATTTTAGTAGTAGTTTTTTGTAACTGTCAAAGAACCATCAGGGAGAAGTTTAAACCATCACTAAATGGGAATTTTTTCCTAGTGACAACCTGGTTTTAGTAGGTTTATCCCATCAACTAGATGTTCTAGAGTGGAAGTGGGAATTTATATATATGTACTTAGTGAAGGGGTCACCGCGTACATCTAGGAGATATGATTCTATATGGGTGATCTTACAATGAATCACCATTCCATACGACATCATATCGATTCAATAGTAATGGTCACTAGAGAGCTTGTGATGCTTATATGCATAAGAGGCGGTCCTTCTCTTTGGAGTTACCTCAGTCATATATTCTAGTTTTTAGTAATACTTCATGTAGTGATTATGTAGATGATTTTAGGAGGCTATTGGGAATTAGTTGTGTTTGAGAATAGTATTTTTTAGTGAGACTAACAACCTAATGAAGGAGGTCATTCATGTCAAAAGGGACATGATGCAGGCTTTCATGATGTGTTTTGGCTATTGTTGGGTGGATCATATATTTTTGGAGGAGTTTTTATTAGAAAAATTCTACAATTATAGTATTGTTATGACACCATTTGAGGTATTGTATATGTGACCCTGCAGGTTACCATTTTGTTTAATGAATCGAGGTGAGTTAGAAATCATGGGTCTAGAGGTTGTATGAACCACTATAGATATGGTTTATATCCCGAAAGAGAAGATGAGTATTTCACAGATCCACTATAAGTCCTTTGTGGATATAATATGGAGACCTATAGTGGTCAAGGGGGGAGACCATGTGTTTTATATGGTCTCACCTCTATATGGTATTTAGATATTTTGGTTGGGAGGAAAGATATCATAGAGATTCATTGAAAATTTCAAGATATGTACTATTGTTTGTATGCCATATTTTTCTACTTATACAGTTGGATCAGACACATGTTGTGTCACATGTGTCACAGTTGAAGGGTTACATGCACAACCCATATTTTGTTTTCAATATGGGTGATTTGGACATTGAGAATAGTGATACCATTATTGAGTACGACCTAGAGATCAAGGATATACATGAGAGGATCATTTTAGGGTGATTTATTATCCTACTATATGTTTTATGGATGAATGGGAACCATTAAGAGATCACCTAGTAGTATGATACCCTCATGCGAACCTAATTCCCTCATAATTTTAGGTCAGTATCTATATTATCGAGAAGAAAGTCCATAATGTGGCGGAAATTTAACAATTATGATATTTAAATGTATTTCATTAAAATACTATATAAATTATTTTGGGATCAATTAAATGAGATTCCAGGTGATTCTGAAGACCGATGTTCTTGAAATTACCCTTAAAATATTTTAAATATATTACTACCACACGTGTGTAATTTTCATTATAAGTACAAAAAACTATATAATGGTAGGAGATGTAAAAAATGCAGGGTAGACATTGTGTTCTAAAAATTGGTTTTACACTAGGAGATTCATAAATATTTTTAGAATTAGGAATATTTGAAAACATTTTCCCATGAAGGAAATTAATAAAATTAATAAACAAATTTATTAATTTATAATATGTTACTTGACATAACTAATGATATATTATATTTAAACACTGTTATGGATTAACACTTTGGTTAGATGCATAACCTATGTACTGAGATGAATCTCTAGAGAAGAGTCATTAGTCTATCATTGGAATGTGATGTGAGATCATATCCGATCAAGGATCATAGACAAAAGAATTTTTTGGATCTCACCAAAAAAAGAAAACAACGATCAATTTATCATCAGCAATTGATCCAAACTATAACTAGTATTATTTATTTGTGATTTCCTTCTAATGATTTATCCAATATGTAGGGAAACCTATTTGATGAAATATAATTATTTTAGGTATTCATTATTGAATAATTTTTAAAGGACCTATTTTTTTTTGTTGGATATATTACTATTCAACCATATAAATATATGACAAGAGATCAAAACCAAATGAACACAGGATGAGGTTCATTCCTAAAAATTATTAGATTATGGATTTCACCTTGTTTCTTTGAAAATTCATTTGGGGAATTTTGATAGTCTTTCAGTTCAATAATTATGATGTATTCAATAATTATGTGGGATTTAAATTTAATAATGTATCGTTACCATGGGAACCACATCTGATAGAGGTTTATAATTGATAACTGATGAATATAGTGGATTATTCAAGGATGAACTTGACTAGATTATATAAAGGGTTTAGTTTTCATTATAGAAATATGATGGAGGCTTGATGTGATGATGAATGGGCTAACATATTAATTTTTGAGTGGATCAATGACCATAATGTAGTGATATATGGATGAAAGGGTTGGGTGTTCTCTGATCTTTGGTTTCTATTGAGGAATGTGGCTATAGAGATATGGAGAAAATCATGTTTATGATCCCAAGGATTCTATAAATTTCCAATTGACACAGAGTGTTATCTAGGACCCCACATTTGGGGGGGATAGATGTAGTGCTAGGGATTACACAGAGAGTAAAATATCACATGTTGTTTAAACCTATAACCCATCTTGTAAGTTATGATTGGAGGATCATTATATAATAGATAGGTTACATGGGAATCGGTATGTTGAAGTACCCAGACATGAACAAAGTACCTATACATGATTTGTTGTATATTATAATAATGATAAAGCACAATAAGAGTGTCCTGAAATCTCAATGCCTCATATATGACCACATACAATCCTTTTATTGTGATATTTAGATGTTCTTTTAGGATTAATTACACATGTATAAAAGGGGTTGGTTTGACATCCCATGTACCACAAGTACATGCCATTAAATTTTTTGAGGGTATTTATATTACATAGTTACTTCATTATGGACTGGTATTAGCTGATAGTGTTCCCTTGGTCCAACCCCTCAAGGGAACAATGTGACATGAAATAGACATATATAGAATATTCTCTCCTCTGGAGGACTAGTCCTAGATAGTGTTTGTTGTGTCCCTCTATGTAATCATGTTGTGATACTATATTATCATGTACTTTTGGTAGTGTATGTTGAATCAGAATAACCTCCTTGAGCAAGGTGTTTATCCTCTAACTATCAAAACATTTTGGTAGGGTACATTGTACCATTGGAGTATGATGTCGTACATTGAGTGGTGAATCAGATATTGTTTGTGGTGTACCACAATGGTCATGAGTGTAATCCTCGATATGTGTATCCGGTCAATAGGGTACATTTTTCATTATTGGGTGGGGAATAGTGATCACGAACTCTTGAATGATTATCTCATATAATGGAATTTTTTGTGGATTGAATTATATAAGAATAATCATTATATTGAGTAGAATCGAATGGCTGGTAGTTTGGTTATGACTACCTGGAGGTTCACTATACATTCTAATTAATTTTGGGATTCAAGTTTATGCATTGGGTTTAATATCATTATTATGAGAAGACTTTTCTTGATGATTTGGGTTTTGTATTTTTCGGTGTAACGGTTTCTATTTTTATAATCTACCTTGTGTGGGATCATCCCACAAATATCTTGTCTTATGGAGTCAAGGACCCTTTTTATAGTGTACTGGGAGGATGTGGAGGTAATAGAGCATAACATAAACCTATCATACAATGGTGATTTCTAGGTGGATGTTTTTTATAGCAGTCGTCTCCCTTGGAGTAGGTTGGACTACATGATGTATTTAGTTGGGATAGCATTTGGAACCCTTATCACTTTCAGTACATTAATTCCATACTCTAATTTTGGAATCATAGATGTATGAATTCACTAGTATAATTTATATAATTTTAGAAATGTATGGACTTGTAAATGTATGAGTGTGTACAGGTGCATTAAGGTAAGGTCTCCAATGAGTGAGATATTCTTAATCAGTGTTGGTCACCTTCCCATGGACTATTTGACGCATGCATGGGGTATTCATGGTTCTATCCCTTTTGTTTCATGTCATGAAATTTAACATAATCCCGATGCGGTAAAGAAATTATTCACATCACTTCATGTTGTTCTGGTCCTTCATATACATAAATTCATTTATCATCATTCAACAGATGACAAGGTGTGAAGGAATATGACATGTTAGGTATATTAGAGTAATAATGTGTAATGAAAATTATATATAATCCTTAAATCGAAAGTCATGAATATCTATGATAGGTTATGATTGAAATGAATTACATCGGTTAACTTGGATATAGTCCACTATAGATAAGAAGAATGGTTTTTTTTCATTTAGACCAAGTGTTCAGTGATTGAGGTTATTCAATAACAATTTTAATATAATTGTATATGTGCAAAAATTGTAAAACCCCAAGATTTTATGAGATAGTTTCATTTTAATTCATTTTACGTCTTGTGATTAATGCTACTCCATGATTATCATGCACTATAAGCAACATCTTATTAGCGTTCAGTATAAACAACACTATATATTCGTAGTGTTACACAAAATTTCATGTTCTTTTGATAGAAATCATTTCACAACACATTAAGTATAAATTTTCTTCAAATTATAAAATAATTATGTTAGGATTATGTTATACATAACACCAAAGAAATCATTCACTATATGTAACATTGACTTGGATTTTTTTACACACCATAGCAACCTTCATTGATAACCTGATTTGTACGCACTACCAAGTTTAACTAAAAAAAATATATTATTAAAATATTATAAATTAATGTGATATAAACTAGACATTGTGAATATTATTAATGATGTTACTTATTTTATATATAATTATAATTAGTATAATTTATTTTTTAGACATGATATGACAAAAAATTCAATTTTTCAGACCAACGATGTATTATTCAAAAAATGATGTTTTTTCACCTGTTGATGTGGCACGAATTTTAAATCTATATTTTAACATTTTTATATATTAAATTTAGTAAAATAAACATCTTATTTTTATATAAGACACAAATATTTACTATGGTTGATTATTTGGTATTCATCTGATAAAATTCATATTTTAATGAATAGTGAAAAATACTGCATTTGAATTCATAACTAAATTTTCATCTAATTTATTTATATAGAAAGATTATATCTTATATTGGTTTTAAAGAGTAAGTAGATTATATTTTTATCATTTAATTCTATTTTTTTCATTGGATGTCATTTCCCATTTAAATTGTAAATGAACACATGCCAATATTTGGATTGATTTTACATCTTTAAAACATGCTTTCTGGTTTTGATAGCGGGAATTAATTTTTAATAAATAAATTCACCTTATGTGATTTTAATTTTGAAAAATTGATTATATATTTATACTAATGGGGTACAATTTATTTTAATAGGTTACCATTATTCTTTTTGTATATTCTGAATAATAATGATTTTAATTTTTATTTACCACAGTTGGGGGTAAATTTGGTAAAATAGTGTAGCAATAAATATGATAAAGATAATAAAATTTTCCAAACAACATCCAAAATCCAAATGTATAAATTATGTACAACAGATTTCAGCTAACAGTTTGGATTTATCAATTTATTGGACTTTTCATGAATATTATGTAATTATAATTAAAACAAATAATGGTGAAATTGTCTTTCTCTTGTATAAATAATAAGTCTATAAATTTTAATATAGTGATAATTATTATATAAATTCGAACATAAATACTATCCAAAATATATTTTTAATTTTTAGAGATTATATAATTAATATTAATTATGACACACTAGTGATATAGATATTATTTTTTTGATTGAAATATAAAATAAATGGAATAAAAAATACCAAAATAAATTTCATTTGATGTAAATAATTTTATACACGAATTTTATAGTTTAGGTAATTATAAACCAAAAAATATATAATAAATTAATATTCCACACATTTCCTAAAGTGATCCTCCTCCTTCTTATAAAATTTCACCGCCTATACCAAATAACTCACACCTTTATAGTAAATTTTCTCTTACATAATTTATATAATTATCTCCCAAATAACATTTCTTCTCTATGATTCCACATAATGTGATGAAATATTTCCTAGGTATACCTTTTCTGAAAATAAATATACGATACTCGAAAAGGAGGTAATTGTTTTATCACTTCTTTCAAAATTATTTCCTTCTTCTACACGATATTATTACATTTTTTCCATACTGAGGTAATAAATCCAATTTATTCTACATGATTATATTTTATAATAATTTTGGCACAATTTTATAACTCCTTTTATATATCCTGTGAATAAAAATATCACCATGCGTGCGTATGTACAGATTACCATCTCAAAGCCTTGGTGTATGTTTTATTCAACAATACTTAATTTGGGTTTGTATGGTGATGATTATAATGGATATAAATAATTAATATAACAAAAAAATTATTCTGTAAAATTTATATACCATCCAATTCAATACTATTTTACCATCAATGGAATGATATCGTTGAGCATGCGTATGTATGGCTTACCATCTCTATGACCTGATGAGATTCACTTCCCACGATAACCATTAATGAATGTTTAAAAAGTATATATAATAAATATGAATGAAATATTTGTCATAATAATTGTAATTTATTTATGTATGTAGAAATATATATTTTATTTTCAGGCATCCATTCAATTCAAAAAGGAAATATAAATAGCATTCTTGCGTATGTATGGCCTACCATCTCCCTGAATGGTGTATTCCAATTCATTTATCTATCAATTATACATATTTAGATACTTAATTAAGATTATATATAAATAATTTTTTACATTATGGATGTAACTAAATCATGTTATTAGTTATAATATAAAGTATAATAATTCAAAACTCGTACGATAAATAAAACAATTATTACCCAAAATGGTTCACTAGCATGGAAATGATAAATGAACGGGTAATATAAAGTCATAAGTGAATCAAATATGATGTCATAAAAATTATTTCCATTATTTCACAAGTTAATAAGATATTAAAACCCATTGTACATGATTTTAAGACACAAACATAAGTGATTATACATAAGGTAAAGGATAATTTTGCAATCTCATTTTTATCAAAGATTGATTTTATGTAAGTATTTAGTGGGGTTATATTTATCATCCTTGTATATGTATTTTAAAAATGGTTTCCTAAAATTATTACTATTATTATATGTTTTTTTATTGTAATTTTTACCCTTTTTTAATTTTAGTACATGGTATGGATAGAATCCTTTGTTTACCATAAGATTTACTTTTTGATATTTTCAGCTAAAGTATGAGATTAATTATTTTTAAGCTATAAAACATGATTGTATTTTTATATCTTCATAATGGTTTATTTACATAAATAATCCTTTTAATGGTTTCCATTTTATTTTCAACTATTGTTTTTTAAAAAAAAAATCACAAAATTTTTAGAAAATAATTTTTTTTGAAGAAGAAAGTATATTTTTCTCAAGAATTACGCTCAAGTGATTTACAAAATAATTTTAAATATAAGTTGAAATATGGTTATGTTTATATACTTATTATTACATTGACTGTATTTTGTTTATGAAATAATTATTTATATGAAATTCATTTATTTTATATCGATTATGTTATGATGGAATGATGTTTTACAAAACCATTTTATTTCTAGGGTTATTCTATGATGAATGATTTATGTTTTTGGGGCATATGTAATAATATTTTTATTATGCGATGGGTGGGACCAATATCCACCTCCAATGCATTTGATAATGATTTATATCTCAAGAGATAGAAATGAATGGAATGGAAATTTTATTCGGTTCATTAATATTTGGCCAAAATTGAATATAAATCAAGTATAGTAGTACATGGCTAGAATGGAAGGTGAACCTCGTTAATTAATAGACATTGTCCAATATGATTATATTGGAATCATTGGCTTGGATGCTATGGAAATCATATTATGTGCTCATTTTTTTCCACAATTCCATGCTTTATGTGGATAATATTTTATCATGGTTAATATTCCATTCAGACCTATGCCTTATATACTACCATGATTTATTTCATGACTCAATATTTTGAAATTTATACATTATGTTAATGTTATTACACTCTTAGGTTTAAAGTTTATTTTATGTTCCCCGTTTTTACTCTAACATAGCATTTAATCTCCCTCTTTTTAATGTTTTCCTTTTCCATCGATATAAATAAGTGTTTTGAGTGGGAAAACAAACAGGGATGACCTTTATGGGAGATGTTAGTGATTTTTCACCTAATTTGAAGATTATGTTCCATGCTTCCTAAGTCACTAAACAAATAAAGTCATTTGGTGTATATTTGAGTTATGTATTATGTATTCTAGAAATTTTATATAATGTCCATGTACGTCTATCAAGGTTCCCTATAGTTAGTATCAGAGAAAATGTTTAGATGACCTTTGGAAACAGGGATGAAAAAACATTAGTGAGATCACTTTAAATATTTTTATGGTATGTCTAGGGATATCCATATGGGCATCTATTACTATAGTTAAATGTACTAGAATTATGGAAAATATCATGAATAACTAAGGATTTGTCCTAATATGTTAGATATTGAAAGTACTCCTACTTGATTATGTTGTTTTCCAAGTATTATTATTACCTCTCACACTATTCTGTTTAGGATTTAGATAATGGATGAATCCCAAATGAACCGGTTAAGTGATCAATGCATTGGGCAATGCAATTACAGTCCTCCTGATCAACATTATGTTATAGTAGATGAAAGGAAAAATATTATTTCTATACATACATAAGAAATTAATCTTCATATACATACAAATTAGAAGAGAGTGGAACAACATTTTGTTGGGCCCTTAATGAGGCAATGTCCACCATCTTTTAGTGGGTCTTCGGATCCACTAGTTGCGGAATAATGGATTAGTACCATTGAAAATATATTTTCCATAAATCACTATTTGGAACCTAAAAACATCATTTTAGTTATTTATCTTTTAGAATTCAAAGTAGACAAGTGGTGGAATTTTGTCATGAATAAAATTCTGAATGATAAAATTGAATACATGGAATGTGACTAGATAATGAACATATTTTTCAAAAAGTACTTATATCATATAAATCAAAAAATGATGGAAAATAAGTTCCATCATGTTAAGAAAATGAATGATGAATATTTTGGAATATGTGAGGAAAATTTTATATGACTTTCATGGTATGCTTCCTCTTATATCATCCAACATGAATTATAGTTGATCAATTATTCAGTGGCTTAAAACCAAGTCATCGAAGGGAATTAGTTTTAAGAGACATTAGTATCTATGAAGAGATCACGTATTATACAATCTTGGTAGAAATAGAAGTTGTTTATATATATATATATTACACGGTTTTCAAATGAATGGAATGTTGGAGTTATAGGGAAAATCTCGAAACAATGGTTAAAAAAAGGTGAATTATTCCTTTTGCTCAACGTGTGGAAAAAATCATGGTGGAGATTGTCTTAAAGGAAGTATAAAATTATTCATGTGTGGAAAAAAAATGTTATCGATTTATTGAGTGTGGAAGTAATGGTAAACGTTTTTCAAATGATGTGAATAGATAAAAGACTACAAATAACGCACCACCAACCCTTCAATGCTTCAAGTGAAATGTAATGGGGCATTATTCTAACCAATACCATAACACAAGGGAAATGAATGATTATAAATGCATGAAAAAAAATATTTCAAATGACAATGGGAAGTCACATGTGATCACAATTGGCAATGTCGAGTATGGAAACGAAGGGTTGGAATGAATAACTATTTATGTAATGTGATTCCATAATAGTGTTGTAAAATATAATTAATAGTATTAGGGAATATAGTAATATCTATCTATTTTCATGTTATGGTTTTCCAAATTTATATGTCACCAGTAGCCATGAATTTGGTTGAAATATTTTTGGAAAGCATCTGATATGATCATAATGATGCGATAAATAGATAATGAGAAGTTTGATACTATTAATCACCTCATGAGTGATATAAGGGAAATGTGATATCATTGTTTGAGTTCATAAAAATTTAGTATTTTTCATTTTTGGAAAGAGAAAATTTTCGATGAATAGATGTTTTCATTAAGATTATATGGTCATTCATGTTATTTTCAAGTTTCAATAGAATAAAATATTATGGTATTAACAAGTATAGAATTTTAGAACCGTTAAATACATTTAGATATATAGGAGATAAATTTTATGTCAATTTAGTTAACCTATTTATAACGTTTCATGTTTTTGTATTTTGAAGGATTATAATGTCATCCATTTAGGGATAGTATATGTTATATTCTTGTTGAAATTTGTTAGATTAATTTATTATCTCCTTAAAGGTGGACTTATGCATATTTGAGTACTTGTTCTACCATTTTATTGAGACAAATGGAATGACTTATAATTTTATCGCATGATATGCTAACACATCAAGAATGACCAATTCACCTTTATTTCATTAAAAAAGTTATGGGGTGAAAATTTTATAAGGCATTGAAGTGAAATGTGTTGCATTTGTTGTCAATGAGGCATGTTGTTGTCGTAGAATGAATGGATGTCAAGGAATGTCAAGATGTGAATGACAAAGGTTGTGATGGTGTAGGTGGTGAAGGAGAATGGCCATGGTACTAAGATGCATGTCACTTAGGAGATTCACTAAGTGGAATAGGAGATGTGGTTGAAACATTCTCTAGTATATCAGACGATTGTTGAGCTGTTCTTTTATTTCCAAGAACTTGTATCAACTGGATACAATGTCACAACATTGTTTGAAGACCATGCATTGTATTAACAATGCATGAGGAGTTGAAAGTGATCCATCCACACCTCCTAAGTGGATGAAGTGAGCTGAAGAAGTCCATGCACTATCACTTAGTGCATGTGAATTTGAAGAAGTTCCAATTTGATCTCTGATTAGATCAACAAAGAGAATTGAAGAAGTTATTTGATTCAGGAGTTCGGTTGATGAAGATCCTTGAGAATTCTCTCCTAAGTAGAAAATGAGATGATGAAGAAGAATTATAAATTGAGGAGTTGTTTCTAATCAAGAAGATTAATGTTTGAATTCTCAAGAAGAATGGAGATGAGGAAAGGGAGAAGTGGCATTTGGCATTTTACACTTGGTACTTTGTTTTTATACAAAGTTACTTAGTGTTTCCTCAAGAAAAAAATTAGCCACCAAGGGCCAGCCTTAAGGGTTCAACCCAAGGCACATGTGGGACTAGGTCACCACGCCCAAGGGGATCCCATGGGGCCAGCCCGAGAGGCCGCGGCCGTGTGTAAGCTGGGGCCACGCAGGGGATCATGTCCTGTGCAGCGTGGGCGCAGAGCGCGCCCGAAGGGTGTGCATAGTGGGCGCCAGTGGCGCGCCCGCAGGGAGTAGAGTGGGCGCAGAGCGCGCCCGCAGAGAGAACACGGTGCGGGGCGGCACCGTGGAGGTAGGAAGTTCAATCGAGGGGTTGAGGCAGCGCCAGGGTGATAAAGCGCGGAAAATCCGCTCGCCGTTTCGATGTGGGATGCGGAAAAATTTCCAGGAGCGAATCTGAGCCGCTCGATCGATCGCGCGCCAGATCTCGACCGCACGATCGATCTCGCGCGAGATCTTCAGATCCCGGCCGTCCAAAGACTTCAGATCGCCCGATCCAACGGCCGGAGAGTTCTTCCTCTTCCTTGAGCTCGCTCGAAGCCACCCGCGAGTCCCCGCAGAACCAGGCGCCACCCGAGCATGGTTTTTGAGTTCCCGGCCACCTCCGAGCAAACCGAGACCTCCATTGTGATCGTTAGGCCATAACGAACTCATACATGCATCAAAATGTGGCATGCATGCATCGAGAAAGAATTCAAAGATCGGCCGAAGCAACCGAAGGTGCGAGGCCATGTTGATTGATGCTTTGCATGGATGAAGGCCATGCGTGCGTTTTCATGCACACGTTCCGCGACGCATGCATTTGAAGAAGGCCGAAGAAGAGGGAACCCGCGTGAAACAAGAGAGAAAGTTCAAGATTTGCAAAATCTTGAAAACCCTATAAATTCGGGGATTCAAAGATATAACTCCGCGGATGTAAAGCACCGCCTCTGCCTATAAAAATGAGGCCGAGCCCTTGAGGCTTGCTTGCTGAATATTTGTGGAGTCCCGTGAGAAGCACTCTCTACCTCACGAAGAAAGATGCCCCGCGCACACTTGCGCGGCTGAAGTCCCGGTGCCACTCGAGGCCCGAAGGAGTTCCCTGTGAGCATCACTTGCGTGACAGGAAGAGATCTCCCTGCCCGCATACTTGTGCGGCAGGAGAAGCTTGCGCACCCAAGGTGCTCTTGCACTCTTGAGGCTTGCACAACCCGAGCCGCATCTTTTTCGCGCTCAAGGTTGGTTGAGGCTTTCACGGCCCTTGCGGCTTGGTACCTTGTGCGGATGTTGGAGAAGGAGTTGGACACGGCTCAAGCATACCCTTGCGCGCCACCTTGCCCCATTGAGAAGGCCGAGCCTTTGTGCTCGTGTGTCAAGTGAAGGAACCCCACGGGACAGTGTGTGTGCATAAGTGAAGAAGGACACATTCGGGTGTGTGTGCAAGAAGGGAAGGAGAGGCCGTAGCCCTTGTGAGTACAAAATGGAGAACCAAGTGTGTGCATAAGTGAAGTGCACACTTTGAAGAAGATTAAAAGAACAAGGAAGAACCCGAGACCTTGGCTTGGGTATGTGCAAGTGGGTGAAGTGAAGAGCACACCATTGTGTGTGTGTGTGTGCAACAAGGAAGACACCCTTTGGAACTTGTATGTGCAAATTGAAGAAGAGGTCGTAGCCCTTGGGGGTGTGCAAGAAGGAGAGGCCAATCTTGTGTTTGCAAATTGAACAAAGAAAATGTGTGTGCAAACAAAACAAGAAGTGGGCCGAACCTAGGTGTGTGCACTAAGAAGTGTGTATACACTTAGAAGAAGAAAAGGGAGGACATCCACACTAAAGTATAACACACATTCAAGTGTGTAAGAAAATTGAATAAAGTGTGTGAAGAGGTGAGAAGCTGGTGTGTGCTTAAAGATACTACACCCTTTGTGGGTTTATTGCACCAAGAGAAGAAAGAGGGAAGTGCATGCTTGCATGCATGCACGTGCACACGTAAACAAGTCAAATCTGCTTCTGTGCATTTGAGTTGACCAAGACTTGAAGATCTTGAATAGATTTGAGAAGGCCATGCAGTCAGTGCATGAGGATGCAGAGTTTCCATGCACTCAGTGCATGATGTTGAAGTGAAGTGAGACTGGACCAGACTGAAGTTAAAGACATCAGTTGTCTGAGTATTCAGTAATTGGAGAGAGGCCAGGTCATCCTTAGAAGAAGGAGATAAATCCTGATCAAGACGAGAAGACCTATTCACCACAAGTGATCAGAAGAAGAGCAAGGCCAGCAGCATTTATCCCAGGCTGCTGAGGATACTTGAAGAACATAAAGTGAAGAAGAGCTACTCGTGTGACTCGAGGAGCCAGGAGAAGCCCCTGTGAGACTCAGGGAGAAGAAGTCTTCAGTGGGATTCCGGAGCAGGCTACTGGGACTCTGGTAACACTGTGTGAAGCAGTATAAAGACCCTCCTGTGGGACTCAGGAGAGATACGGTGGGAAGCTGTAGCGACCATTGTAATACTAACAGATTATAATGGGAGAATCCATGTTGGGAGAGCATGGCAAGGATGTAGGCCTTTTGTGCCGAACCTTGTAAATCCTTGTGTCTAGTGCCTTTACATTTACTGCGTCATTCGTGGAAAGGTGAGAGATACAAGAAGAGTGGATCGAGGCCTTACAAGCCATAGAGGTTTAATTGATAAGGAATCAATTAGTAAAAAGTTTTAAGGGATCACTAATTCACCCACTCCCCCTCTCAGTGATCACACTGATCTGGGCACTTCAATTGGTATCAGAGGGAAGGTTACCTCTAAAAGATCCAAGAGTGTCTTTATGAAGTGCAGATTTGAGGAAATGAAAGAACAGCCTCAAATTGAGATATCTGCCAAGACTCAGAAAAATGGAAAGAAGAAACAGGCCAAGAAAATGAAGAAAGCCTGTCCTAGCTGTGATGAAGTTGTAACAATGAAAGATCTTCAAAGTGCAATCGAATATCTTCAGAAGACAGTCCCCAAGGAAGTGGCAATGTGTATAGCTACAGGAATCCTTGATCTTCAAGAAGAAAAATCACAGTTAGAAGAAGAAGCCAATGCAATGGAAGATCAATTGGCAAAAAGGGTTGGCATAACCAACACTCTCAGAAAGCTGGTGAAGGCTAAAGATGAAATAGTATCACTTTGCAATGAAAGATATGAAGACACTACTGAAGAATTGCAAAGAAGCCTTTCTGAGAAAGAATTCTTTATGATATTAGTCAAAGATGTTTTCCATGCACTGGAAAAGAGGCTAAAGTGTCAATGAATGTCAGAGATGCTCAACTCAAAGACAAAGTCAAAATAGTGAAGGAGCTTGACAACTCATTGCATGAAATAAAGAAGGTGCATGATGACCAGATGGAACAACTGAAACAGAATTTCGAATGTAGTCTAAGATTGGTTGAGGATGAGAAGAACTCCCTCAACATGAAATGCTTTGAACTGGAGGTGATATTGAAAAATCTGCAATCACCCAAAGCTGAAGCCTCCCAGTCAGCTGAAAGAAGAAATGTTGCTACTCAAGTTATCTTTGAGAAGGATGATTATAAAATAAAGATATCCTCTAATAAAAGGGAAACATCTTCTAGAAAGAAGGTACCATCCATACCATCTTGTACTGATGATTCTAATTGTGTTTCCACAGAAAGTGCAGGATGGAAAAATAATTCCAAACAAGTATGGATGAAGAAAATGAAGAAGCAGATCTCTCCTGAAACAACACAGCAAGTCAAGAAAAGTACCCAACAATCAGAAGGACTGAAGAGGTCTAGATTTGTGGGTCAGTGTTGGTGTTGTAATAAGTATGGGCACTGTGCAAAGGATTGTTGGAACAATCCACTGAATGTCAAAGCACAAAGGAAGCCCATGCCAAGGGGGAGCAAGCCAGAAGAAAAGAAGCAACATCCACAGGTCCAGAGACATCTGTTTACTGCTAACAGATTCGGATTGCTTGATAACATCTGGGATGTTTGCAAAAGTGGTCAAATAGATACATGTCAATCTCCAAATGTATCCAAAGCTCAAAAGAAGAAAAGATCACAGAACCTGGATCAGAAAGAATCCTTGGGAAGCAAGCATAAGAAGGTTGAAGATGCTCCCAAGAAGGTTTTGAAAAAGGAAAATAAGTCCTTGGAGTCTAAATCCAAGAAGGGTGATGCATCCAGAAGGACCACCATGAAAACATGCTTCTACTGTGGAAAGAAAGGACACACCATGGATCTTTGTGAACAAGCCATGGAATTGAGTAGAAGCCAACTGGACTCAAACATAAAATCAATCCAGAAGAAGCAGAAGGGATTGATTGAAAATAAGCTGCCTAAGAAAGATAGCTTAACAACATCAAAAGAACCATGTGGAATATCTAGAACTGAGGCCACACTACCAAGTGACTTACTAGTCATATGGCCAAATCAGTTGCAACTTGCCAAATATCTGCAAAGAGCTGAAAATGATGTTCTGGCAATTGCTAAGGCAAAAGGGAAGAAGAATATTTCACATGAAGATGTATTGAGATCCACACCAGCACAAACATCATTGAAGATCAAATGTGCAAGTGTGAAGAATGGTGAAAATGGGACATCTCGGTTGAGAGAATCTTCTCAACCTTGTTGTTCACATTGATGAACCAAGGAGGTTCCATCTTATTCCCTAATCACTTGTATTTACATGTGCTAACATTGCAGGGAATTGAAGATGATGATCATTCTCATCTGGAGGATGGTTTGGAAGGAATGGAGTGCACCCCTTAAGGGGGAGCCAATCTGTAGAAGATGGGATTCTAAGATTTAATACCATCTTGATAAAAGTGAAGGTATTCCAATCATACTTTCATCCCTTGTTTCTTAATTGTATTCATCATGACAATTAAGGGGGAGTATTGATTGAAGTTAAATGGATGAAAGGGGAAGATTTATCTTTGCACTTGAACTTTCTAATGAGTTTTGTGAAGTTGTGCAGGATTTAGCAATTCATTGATATATCTGAAAAATTTCAAACCCCTGAAGCATGATCTCACATGTACAGTGAATGATGGATAGCATTGAGTTCCTTGGTTATATCAATCTTGTATTCTACACCGGGTTAGCCCAAGTAGACTTAGAGTTGATCAACTAAAGGTTCTTTGCTAAAGAATAACATGTTACATCATCCCTCTCTTAGTGTTTTTCAAGAAGATGCTATTCGAAGGGAGGAAGAGATATTGTGGAAGAGAACCACACCACACCTTTGCATTTGATTTCCAATAAGGGGGAGAAAATATTGGCACACATATTGACCCATTCATATGTGCTGAAGATGTGTATTGACAACAAATACAAAGGGGGAGATTGAAGTGCAATGTGTTGCATTTGTTTTCAATGAGGCATGTTGTTGTCTTAGAATGAATGGATGTCAAGGAATGTCAAGATGTGAATGACAAAGGTTGTGATGGTGTAGGTGGTGAAGGAGAATGTCCATGGTACTAAGATGCATGTCACTTAGGAGATTCACTAAGTGGCATAGGAGATGTGGTTGAAACATTCTCTAGTATATCAGACGATTGTTGAGATGTTCTTTTAGTTCCAAGAACTTTTATCAACTGGATACAATGTCACAACATTGTTTGAAGACTATGCATTGTATTAACAATGCATGAGGAGTTGAAAGTGATCCATCCACACCTCCTAAGTGGATGAAGTGATCTGAAGAAGTCCATTCACTATCACTTAGTGCATGTGAATTTGAAGAAGTTCCAATTTGATCTCTGATTAGATCAACAAAGAGAATTGAAGAATTTATTTTATTCAGGAGTTCGGTTGATGAAGATCCTTGAGAATTCTCTCCTAAGTAGAAAATGAGATGATGAAGAAGAATTATAAATTGAGGATTTGTTTCTAATCAAGAAGATTAATGTTTGAATTCTCAAGAAGAATGGAGAAGAGGAAAGGGAGAAGTGGCATTTGGCATATTACACTTGGTACTTTGTTTTATACAAAGTTACATAGTGTTTCCTCAAGCAGAAAATTAGTCACCAAGGGCCAGCCTTAAGGGTTCAACCCAAGGCACATGTGGGACTAGGTCACCACACCCAAGGGGATCCCATGGGGCCAGCCCGAGAGGCCGCGGCCGTGTGTAAGCCGGGGCCATGCAGGGGATCAGGTCCTGTGCAGCGTGGGCGCAGAGCGCGCCTGAAGGGTGTGCATAGTGGGTGCCAGTGGCGCGCCCGCAGGGAGAAGAGTGGGCGCAGAGCGCGCCCGCAGAGAGAACACGGTGCGGGGCGGCACTGTGGAGGTTGGAAGTTCAATCGAGGGGTTGAGGCAGCGCCAGGGTGATAAAGCGCGGAAAATCCGCTAGCCGTTTCGATGTGGGACGCGGAAAAATTTCCAGGAGAGAATCTGAGCCGCTCGATCGATCGCACGCCAGATCTCGACCGCACAATCGATCCCGCGCGAGATCTTCAGATCTCGGCCATCCAAAGACTTCTGATCGCCCGATCCAACGGCCGGAGAGTTCGTCCTCTTCCTTGAGCTCACTCGAAGCCACCCGCGAGTCCCCGCAAAACCAGGCGCCACCCGAGCATGGTTTTTGAGTTCCCGGCCACCTCTGAGCAAACCGCGACCTCCATTGTGATCGTTAGGCCATAACGAACTCATGCATGCATTAAAATGTTGCATGCATGCATCGAGAAAGAATTCGAAGATCGGCCGAAGAAACCGAAGGTGCGAGGCCATGTTGATTGATGCTTTGCATGGATGAAGTCCATGCGTGCGTTTTCATGCACACGTTCCGCGACACATGCATTTGAAGAAGGCCGAAGAAGAGGGAACCCGCGTGAAACAAGAGAGAAAGTTCAAGATTTGCAAAATCTTGAAAACCCGATAAATTCGGGGATTCAAAGATATAACTCCGCGGATGTAAAGCACCGCCTCTGCCTATAAAAATGAGGCCGAGCCCTTGAGGCTTTCTTGCTGAATATTTGTGGAGTCCCGTGAGAAGCACTCTCTGCCTCACGAAGAAAGAAGCCTCCTGCACACTTGCGCGGCTGATGTCCCGGTGCCACTCGAGGCTCGAAGGAGTTCCCTGTGTGCATCACTTGCACGACAGGAAGATCTCTCCCTGCCTGCATACTTGCGCGACCGGAGAAGCTTGCGCACCCAAGGTGCTCTTTCACTCTTGAGGCTTGCACAACCCGAGCCGCATCTTTTGCGCACTCAAGGTTGGTTGAGGCTTGCGCGGACCTTGCGGCTTTGTACCTTGTGCGGCTGTTGGAGAAGGAGTTGGCCGCGGCTCAAGCATACCCTTGCGCGCCACCTTTCCCCATTGAGAAGGCCGAGCCTTTGTGCTTGTGTGTCAAGTGAAGGAACCCCACGGGACAATGTGTGTGCATAAGTGAAGAAGGACACATTCGAGTGTGTGTGCAAGAAGGGAAGGAGAGGTCGTAGCCCTTGTGTGTACAAAATGGATAACCAAGTGTGTGCATAAGTGAAGTGCACACTTTGAAGAAGATTAAAAGAACAAGGAAGAACCCGAGACCTTGGCTTGGGTATGTGCAAGTGGGTGAAGTGAAGAGCACACCATTGTGTTTGTGTGTGCAACAAGGAAGACACCCTTCGGCACTTGTATGTGAAAATTGAAGAAGAGGCCGTAGCCCTTGGGGGTGTGCAAGAAGGAGAGGCCAATCTTGTGTTTGCAAATTGAACAAAGAAAATGTGTGTGCAAACAGAACAAGAAGTGGGCCGAACCTAGGTGTGTGCACTAAGAAGTGTGTATACACATAGAAGAAGAAAAGGGAGGACATCCACACTAAAGTATAACACACATTCAAGTGTGTATGCAAATTGAATAAAGTGTGTGAAGAGGTGAGAAGTTGGTGTGTGCTTAAAGATACTACACCCTTTGTGGGTTTATTGCACCAAGAGAAGAAATAGGGAAGTGCATGCTTGCATGCATGCACGTGCACACGTAAACAAGTCAAATATGCTTGTGTGCATTTGAGTTGACCAAGACTTGAAGATCTTGAAGAGATTTGAGAAGGCCATGCAGTCAGTGCATGAGGATGCAGAGTTGCCATGAACTCAGTGCATGATGTTGAAGTGAAGTGAGACTGGACCAGACTGAAGATAAAGACATCAGTTGTCTGAGTATTCAGTAATTGGAGAGAGGCCAGGTCATCCTTAGAATAAGGAGATAAATCCTGAGCAAGACGAGAAGACTTGTTCACCACAAGTGATCAGAAGAAGAGCAAGGCCAGCAGCCTTTATCCCAGGCTGCTGAGGATACTTGAAGAACTTAATGTGAAGAAGAGCTACTCGTGTGACTCGAGGAGCCAGGAGAAGCCCCCTGTGAGACTCAGGGAGAAGAAGTCTTCAGTGGGATTCTGGAGCAGGCCAGTGGGACTCTGGTAACACTGTGTGAAGCAGTATAAAGACCCTCCTGTGGGACTCAGGAGAGATGTGGTGGGAAGATGTATCGACCATTGTAATACTAACAGATTATAATGAGAGAATCCATGCTGGGAGAGCATGGCAAGGATGTAGGCCTTTGGTGCCGAACCTTGTAAATCCTTGTGTCCAGTGCCTTTACATTTACTGCATCATTCGTGGAAAGGTGAGAGATACAAGGAGAGTGGATCGAGGCCTTAACAAGCCATAGAGGTTTAATTGATAAGGAATCAATTAGTAAAAAGTTTTAAGGGATCACGGATTCACCCCCTCCCCCTCTCAGTGATCACACTGATCTGGGCACTTCAGGCATGAACAATGGGGAAATTATACCAAAATCAAGTAAATATTTATTATAATGAAATAATTTTACTGTTTAGGGAATGTTTCTTTAAAACCAAAAATGTTATCATAGTATATTCTTATTTGATGAAACATATTATCCCATAACTCATCACAGACATTTGGCTTTTTTGTTGTTAAATTTGTTCTACATTGTTCTCTTACACTATCCATTATTACATGATTGTTAGATTTATCTTCCATATCAATTTTTTAACATACAACCTATTTGGAAATCTAGTGATGAATAAGTTGGGGTGACCATTATGTTTCTTAATTATATTTTTTAAAATGATGTTTTATTATTAAATTTTATGATGTGGTTTTCTAGGAAAGAAACATTCAAGTAGTAAACTATCTATAACCCCAACGAATTTCAAGGGGGAAATTCATTTAAGGGTGTTATATTTTAACACCCAATTATTTTATGAGATACATTATAATTAATTTCATTGATGATTTGTTTTTATGCAACAAAAATATTCTCTTTCACTATACGCAACACCGTAATGTCTTGCAACTTACACAACAATATACGTGGCTTGTGTTACACAAAATTTCATGGTATTTTGATAAAATTCAATTCACACAACACTGAGTATAGATTTTTTTTCAATTTATAATTGAACACTATTAATATTAGTTTAGATGTAATATTATTGGATGATTTCACTACACGACATAAGAAATCTTCTTGTGTAACATGAAAGAGGAACCTTCCCTGATAGATTGTGTTTCACGCATTACCGAGTTTCACAAAACAACGATATATGATTAAAATATTATTATTTAATGGGATATAAACTAGGTGATTTGAATAGTATTGTCCAAATTCTTATTTTTATATAAAACTAACATTAAATTTATGTATTTATTTGACATGATATTACTGAATCTTCAATTTTTTGGTTAAATGAAGTATTATACAGAAAATTTGGTTTTTCAGGCTTCTGATGGCACACCAACTTTAAATATAGTTTTTAACAATTTTATATGTCCTATTTCAAAAAATATACATTTTATTTTGATGTGGAACATCAAAATTTACATTTATGGATTTTTTGATATTTTTATGATTAAATTCATATTTTAATGAATATTGAAAAATACTACATTTTAATTCGAAACATTATTTCAGATAATTTATTAATATAGATATACTATCATTATTGTTTTTTCTAAAGTGTAATTGTATTATATTATAATCATGAAATCCCATTTTGGTCAATTTAATAAATGTTAGATTTAAATGGGACATGAACACAATTTAATCTTTTGATTGTTTTTACATCTAAAAATGCATTCTGGTCATGATAAAGGGATTTAATTATTATTTAATTAACCCAACATATGTGATTTTAAACAAGAAAAATGGAGTCCATATTAGGAATCAGTGGGTCCACATTATGTTAATAGGTTGTTTTTTTATATAATGAATAGTAACTATGGTAATTTTTATTTACCATAGCTAAAGGTAAACTGGGTAAATTTGGATAGCAATCAATGTGAGAATGATAATAAAATTTTACTAACACCTGCCAAAATCTTATTGGATGAATTAATGTTGAAAAATATCACATAAGGGTCTTAATTGATCCTTTTAGTTCTATTTTTTACATTAATTTAGTGTAATTATAATTAAATCAAAATAAGGTGACAACCTGTCACACTAATATATCTTATAAGTATAATAAATTTTATATAGTGATAAACTAAATAAATTGTCAAAAAATAAATAGCCTCTAGAAATCAAATGAAATTATCGACATCATATGATTTTAGGTATAATTTTTAAATATTAAATAATTACCATTAATGATGACACAAAAGTGATATATATATTATTTAATTGATAGAAATATAAAATAAATGGGTCTACAAATTTTTAAATAAATATATTTGGAACTCATTACTATGCTCCATGAATTAAAAAGTTGACTAAAAAACATTAGGAATGTACTAAATATAATGTTTCAAATTTCTCTTCTATTTTTATTTTATTTAAATTAAATTATAATATTGTAAAAATTGACAACATAGATATTTTAATAAAAAAGATATTATGATATTATTCAAAGATCACAATAATATTTAAAAATTTACAAATGGAAATTATAAGGACTAAAATTTCATAAAATATATAATAATTGTAAATAGACAAAACAGAAGTAAATATTTAACCCATTTAATATTTAGAATATTATTACATAAAATAAAATTTAAAAGATATAATAAGGATAAATAAAAATGATAAGGTTTAAAATAATATAAAAACATGTATTTTTTTTGGATGAGATGATTTTAATACTTACACACCTAATATTGGAAATAAATGACTTTTGAACCATTATAAACTAAAATAAATTACAATAAATAAATATTCTAAAGGATTCCTACCGTACCCCTCCTCCCTCTAATAAAAGTGCACCACTTCCACACACATACTGACACCTTTCAAGACTTTTTAGTCATCCAAATAATAATAAAATAACCTCCAAATATCACTCCCATTATTTTAGAGCCCCCAAATTGGTCATAAATCCATCATATAGATACCTATTGTGTAAATAAAATGAAGATACTAAAAAAGATGTAATTTTTTATCACCTATTTTGAAATTATTTTCTTATTCTACTTAATCCTATTATGTTTCCATATATAATTAATAAAATAATTATATTAACCTTATGATATGTGATTATAATTACAGTACATCTATATACCTCAATTTATCCATCCTATGAATAACAATTACACCATGTATGTGTACGTACATCTTACAGTCTTAAAACCATTGTGTAACTAAAGTTCAACAATACATAACTTGTATGGGTATATTGTTGGGTATAATGGATGTAAATAATGAATATACTACAATAAATTTTTGGAAAAATTCATATACCATCCAATTCCATTAAATTTTTTCATCTAGGGAATGATATCGTCACTAATGCATACATATGACATACCATCTCCACAACGCGATGAGATTCATTTCCCATGTTAACCACTCTAGAATTACTATAAAGGATATATAATTAATAAATATAAAATATATGACCCAATAATTCTGCTATATATATATATTTATATATATATATATATTTAATTTACATTCTTTCTTTCTTTTATATAAGGAAACAAAAACATAGATCTTGCGTACGTACGACCTACATTCTCTATGAACGGTGTATTCTATTTCATTTATTTATCATTTATTTATATATATTCACTTAATATATATGATATATAAATATTCTTTTACATTTTATAAGTAATTAGATCATGTTCTTTGTAATAATATCAATAATAAAAAGTCAAAACTCATGCATTATATAAATCCATTATTTCCAAAATGTTGATTTAACATGTAATTGATAAATGAATGAGTAATATAAAGTCATAAGTGAATCATATATGATTTTATAAATATTATTAGGGTTCTATTACAAGATAATAATATTTTTAAACCCATTACATAGGAATTCTGAACACATTTAGAAGAAAACATACCTTAGGTAAGGGATAATTTTGCAATCTTATTTATTTCCAATATTATTTATATTTACATATTTACGGGGTTTATATATCATCCTTGTCGATGTTTTCTAAAAATGATTTCATAAAATGTTTTATATTATATTATTTTAGTTTAATTCCATTTTTTCCTTTTTTCTTATGATACATGGTATGGAAGGAATCATTGTTTTGTGTACCATAAGAGGAACTTTTTGATTTTTCTAGCCAATGTATGAGAAGAGTGTTTTATTAACAGACATGTAATGAATGGAATTTTATAACTTTTTACCACCATATTTCCTTGAATCGTCATATAAACTATTATACGTTTATATTAAATTAAATTCTTCTCATTTAAAAATTTTCTTCATTTTGATAGAAGAATATTTATTTGGAAGAAAAATGTATGTTTTTATAAAAAATTATTCTAAAATGTTTTATAAAACTTATTTTCATATAAGATGATAAAGACTTATTTTTATATCTCTATTATTACCTTTATTTGATTCTGTTTATGAGAGAATTATATTAATCAAATCAATTTATTTTTTATTGATAATTTTATGATTTAATGATGTTTATGAAGCCCATTTAATTTCATGGTTTATGCTATAATGAATGATTTATGTTTTTGTGGAACATGTAAGAATTATTTAACTATGTGATGGGTTGATCTATATCTCCCTATAATGTAATGGATAAATATTTATATCTCATTAGATAGACATAAATTTAAAGTCAAGTAATTAAATTTCCGTAATATAAGGCTGGAACAAAATGTTAATCTGATTTAGTAGAACATGGCTAGAATATCATGTAAACCCAGTTTTGTACTTGACTTTGTCCACTATGATTTTTCGATAATAAATTTATTGGCTACTTTAGAAATCAAATTATGTGATTATTTTTTTCACAATTACATGTTTTATGCCAATTCTATTTTATCATGGTTAATTTTCAATTATTATAAATGTATTACAAACTATCATGATATATTTAATTATTCATTATTTTTATATTTAATACTTATGTTAACATTTTTACATTATTATTTTTATAGTTTGTTTTATGTTCTCCATGATTAACCTAATTGAGAATTTTATCTCACCCATTTAATTTTTTATTTTCCCCAGGATATAATGAATGGTTTTAGAAGTAAAAAATGGGGTGATTTTTAAGGGAGATATTGATTATCATTCACCATGTTTGAAGATTATGTACCATGTTTCCAAATACACTAAACTAATATGACCATTGGGCGTAAATTTGATTCATGTATTAATTATTCTGGAAAAATGTGATTTCCTTGTACATAAATCATGGGTTTCTATAGCAGGTATCAGAGAAAGGGTTTTTTAATCCTTTGGAAACTAGGATAAAAAAACTTTAGTGATATCTGTGGCGATATTTCTAAGTTATGTCTATGGATTTCCCTAGGGGTATGTGTATCTATAGGTTAAGATCCTTGAATTATGGTAATGATCATGAATATCCAAGGATTAATTCTATTATTTTATAGTCTTAAAGTACTCCCCCTTCATTATGTTATTTTTCTATTATGATTTTATCTTCTCACATTTTTTTGGATTTATATAATGGATGGAACCCAAAGAATCTTTGTTAAGGATCAATGCACTTGGAAATGCAATGATTGTCCTCGTGGTCAACCATATGTTATGAGAGATAGAATAAAAAATATATTTTTTGGTAGTTACACATGATATGAATCATTTTGGGATTCCAAATTAGTAGAGAGGGGAAACTTTTCTATTAAGTTCATCAAGAGTCAATGTCCACATTTTTTCAGTGGGTCATCAGATCCGCTTATTACTGAACATTGGAAAAATACAAATGAAAAGATATATTCCATAATTCAATATTTGGAACATGAAAAACAAATTTGGGTCGTTTATCATTAAGAAGGCGAAGAAGAAAAGTGGTGGACTCATATCAAGAATACAAGGGAACAAAATGAAATTGAATCCATTGAATGGGAAAACATCAATAAACTATTTTTCAATAAGTAATTCACACGAATTCTTCGAACAAATCTGGTTGTGGAGTTCCTTGAGAATAATAAAACTGATGATGAATATGTTGGTATATATGAGAAAAATATTACAATACATTCAATGTATTCTTCAGTCTTATCATCCAACCTAAATATAATATTGATCGACTATTTATTTGTTTAAAATAATGTCTTCAAAGGGCATTAGTTATAAGAGGCTTCCGTAGATATAAAGAGAAGGTTCATTGTTCAATCGAAAATTAAATATATGTAGCTGTTATATATCAATATCGTGGTTTTGGAATGAAATGAAATATAGAGTTCAAGGGAAAATCTCCAAATAATATTGAAAAGAATATAAATGTTCTTTTATGCTCATTGTTTGGAATGAAGATAGGTGAAGAATTTCTTAATTGGACTAGAAAATGTTTCAATTGTATAATTGAAGGTCATCAAGCAGTTGATTATAAACATAATGGTAAAATGATTCATGTTATATTAATAGAAAAACGACTACAGGGAATGCACCACCATCTCTTCAATTCTACATGTGAAAGGAAACATTGCATTATATAATCATATTCCCGATTCCAAGGGTAATGAATGATTGTTGATGTCAGCAACCTCTTAAGAAAAAATTTAAATTGACGTCAAATGTAATAAATATTTAAAATTTTGAGTATGAAAATGATGTGGGGGAATAATTAAGTGTTAATTTGATGGAATTACAATATAATGTAGTGGAGTCAAATTTAGAGTTTTATGGAATATTGGAATATATATGTTTTGGTCCATTGTGGCTTACAATAATTATATGGAACTAATAACCCTAAAATGTGATTTTAATATTTTTTCAAATCCCATGATAAGTGCATAATGAATTTATTAAGATATTATGAGATGTTTTATAGTATTAATGACCTCATGATATATATAAAAAAAAGTGATATCATCATTTTAGTATATAAATTTTTTTCATTTATTGTGGGTGATAATATATATTTTAATAGAATCCATGTCTTTAGTATGGTTTTATGGTAATTAATGTTATTATATTGTTTCAAGGGAAAACATGATTATGGTATTCACATGTGTGGAATGTGACAACCAAGAAATACCATACGAGATATAGGAGATAAATTTCAAGACAATTTAGTTCACCAATTCTATTTCAGTTTTTGTATGGATTGTAATGTTATCAATTTATGGATAGAATAATTTATATTCTAGTTTTTGTTTTCATATTAATATATTATATCAATATAGATGGTTTTATTTAAATTTGACTACTTCTCCAAACATTTTTTGGGAGAAATATTGGATGACCAAACATTCCAGCACAAGATCTACTAACACTTCAAGAATGAAGAAATAATCTTAATTTATTTAAATAAGAGATGACGAGAAAATTTTTTAAGGCATAAAAATGATGAAAATGTACCAAAATCATGTAATTATTATTTCTGATGCTAAATTTTTCATCTTTAGTGAAAATATCCTGAAAAACAAAAATGTTATCTTTGTACAATATTATACGATGAATTATATTTCCCTTTAATCATCATATATTTATAGATTTATTGTTGTTAACATTCTCATACCTTGTTCTATAACACTATCCATCAGAATGTGATTGTTAGATTTCACTTCTATATCCATTTTTTCACTTCCCACCAATGTGGAATCTCAATGACGAGTTACTTTGGGTAAACATTATGTTTATAAATTTTTTTTTAAAATGATTTTTATTTATTCCTTTTTACGATATCTGTTTCTATGACTGAAAATTTCATAAAGTAAATCTTTTATTATCCCAACTAATTTCAAAAGGGATATTCATTTTAAGTGGTATATAATGTAACCCCTCAATATATTATTATATATATTATTTTTAATTTCAATGATTTCTTGTGTTTTATGTTACACCATGACTTTATTCTTCTATATTACATACAATATTATCTTGAATTATAAAAAAAATATATAAATGGATTGTGTTAAAGATAATTTCATGTCACTTTTTTAGAATTAATTTTACGCAACACTGAATATTGATTTTGATCAATGTATAAAATAAATATGTTTGGATTATTTTTTAAGTAACAACAAAGGAATCTTGCACAACACAAAACACTAACAAGTTTTTTGTTACAGGAAATTGTGAACATTCTCGATATCTTGGGTTGTACGCAAAACTGAGTTTCACTAAACAATGATAATATATTAAAATATTATTATATAATGAGATATAATCAAGAAATTATGAATATTATTATCCATATTATGTATTTTATATAATACTAACATTAATCAAATGTATATCATTGACATTATATAACAAATAATTAAATTCATTTAGATAAAACAAGTATTATATAAAAAATACTATTTTCCACCTTTTAATGGAGCACAAATTTAAAATCCTATTTTTAACACTTTTATATATTCTATTTGAAAAAATAAACATATTTTTTGGATTCAGGACATCCTAATTTACTTTGGTTGATTTTTTTATTCTCTGAAAAATAAATATTTTAATGAATAATGAAAAATACTTCATTTTAATTAAAAAATTCCTTTTGATTTAATTTATTTATATTGATGTATTATCTTTTTATTTTCCTTAAAAGTGTAATTGTATTATATATTTATCATTTAATCTAGTTTGGGTCATTGGATGTTATTTATCATTTCAATTGGATATAAACACATGACAATCTTTTCATAATTATTATTTCTTAAAACCATGCTTTATGGTTTTGACAATGGGGATTAATTTTAAATTAATTATCCCAACATCTTTGTTTTTTATATTGAAAAATGGATTAAATATTTGGAATCATTGGGTCAAAATTATATCAATATTTTATTTTATTTCTCTTGGATATTTTGAATAGTAATTACGATAATTTTTATTTACCAGAGTTAAAGGTAAAATTGGTAAATTAGGGTAACATACAACACGATAATGATAATAAAATTATACAAACACCTGAAAAAATCTTATTCGATGAATTGAACTCTACCAATATCACTTATGGTTTTGAATTGATTCATTTAATTTCCTTTTTTAAATGAACGTGATGTAATTATAATTAAAAAAAGAAGTTGAAAACATGTCACTCTCATATGTCTTATAGGTATAATGATTTTAATATATAGATAAAAATGAATAATCATCCAAAATAATTAGTCTTAAAAAAATTAATTATTAACATCATGGGAATTTATTTACATTTTTTAATGGTTAAATAATTACCCTAAATGATGACTCCATAGTTATGTATAAATTATTTTATTGATAAGAATATAAAAGAAATGGTTTTAAAAATAATAAAATAAATATAATATCAACTAATTAATGTTCTCTTCAGGTTTAATAGTTGAATATGAAATTTTAGTACTGTATTTTATATTTTTGTTTGAATTTATATTCCTTATGTATTTTAATTAAATTCAAATAAATGAATAGTTTAATAACTGAAACTATTGTTATTTTATAAAAAAATATTATTAAATTATTTTAATATCAAAAAAATATTTAAAAATTACAAATAAAAACTAATATGGTGTAAAATTTTATAAATTTCTAATTATTTAATATTTAAAACTCATAAGTAAATATTTATAACCATTTAATAATTAGAGTATTGTTACCTCAAATAAAATAAAATATATAAAATATGTTAAAATCATAATCATAATGTATAAAATAAAATCAAAAAGTGTTTTTAAGTTCTGTGGATTTTGACCCATAATCATCATGTCTTAAAAATATGATAGTTTAAAACCATTATAAACAAAAATTAATTTTACAATAAATTAATATTTCAAGACATGCGTAAAGTACCCCTCCTCCCTCTTATAAAAAGAAACCAAATCTACCCACTAACTCACTTCATACGAGGCCATTAGATTATCCAAAATCTGCTAAAAATAGATCAACAAATCAGTCAATTTATCTTAGGGGTCACACATTGGGTATAAATCCATCCTAGGGAGACCTTCTGTGAAAATCAAAAAGTGATACTAGAAGAAGAGGAAATTGTTTTATCGCCTCTATCAAAATGATTTTATTCTTCTAATTCAAATTATCATGTTTAATACATACTGAAGTAATAAATCCAATATCATAGACATAATGAGACATTATTATAATTATGGGACATTATTATACCTCATTGTATCCATCATACGAATAAAAATAACACTGTGTGTCTGTACGTACAACTAATCGTCTCTACACCGTGGTGTAATTTTTATTCAACATTACATAATATGGAAGGATTTAATTATTAGAATAATGGATTTAAATAATTAATATTACATAATAATTATTCTATAAAATTCATATACCATCCGATTACAAACAATTTATCCATTAAAGGATTGATATCGTTGCTCGTGCGTATGTACGACTTACCGTCTCCACGATGTTATGATATTCAATCCTCACGTTAACCATTCAAGAATGAATATAATATATATATAATAAATAACATTTAAATATTCGACATAATAATGATACTAGATTTATGTATATATTTATATATGTCATTTACTTACTTCCATTAAATTCAATAAGGAAACAGAAACAACATTCATGGGTACGTGTGGAGTACCATCTCCATGAACAGTGCATTCCATTTCATTTATCTATCTATTATATATATTTATATACAGAATGTATATGACTTATTCATAATGTTACAAATTATATAAGTATTTAATTCTTGATCTAAGTAATAATATCATGAATTACAATTCCAAACCCAAATGAGAGAAAACATTATTATTACACAAAACATTTCATTACTAAGTAATTAATAAATTAAAGAGAAATATAAATCCATAAGTGATATATATATGGTGTCATTTATATTTTTATATTTTTTAATAAGTTAATAGTATTTTGAAGACCACTATATTAATTTTCAAGACTGATTTGGATGAAATGTGACATATGGTAAGGGATAATTTTCCAATATCATTTTTATCTGAGATAGTTTATATGTAAGTATTTACTGAGGATATATTTATCATTTTTGTCAATGATTTGAAAAATTGTTTTCATAAATTTTATCTACTATTATATGTATTTTAAATGTCATTTTTACAAATTATTTTACTTTTACTACTCGTTAATGATGGAATCATTTTATTGTTTACCATACAATGTACTTTTTTTATTTTTTTGGAAAAAGTAAGAGAATAATGTTTTTTAAAATTATAACCCACGAATGGGTTTTTAAATATTTTCAACATCATATTTAAATGAAGTTTACTATACAAAATTTTACATTTATTTTCAAATAAATTATTTTCATTTATAATTTACCATCATTTTCAAAAAAAACATTTTTATAAAGAAGAATGTATATTTTTCCCAATAATTAAGCTCTAGTGTTTTGTTAAAATTATTTTCCACCTATGATGACATATTGTTAGGTTTCAATACATTTTATTAAATTTATTTTATATGTTTTTATAAATTAATTATTTTTATTAAATCTATTTATTTTATATAGATTATATTATGATGGAATGATTTTTAAGAACCCTATTTGATTTCATTGGGTATTCCAGGATGAATGATTTTTGTATTTGCAGAACGTATAAGAATGAATTAATTATGATATTGGTGGGAACAATATCTACCTCTATTTCATTGGGTATGTATTTATATCTCATTATACATAATAGACTTGAATATAATGTAAATCTAGTCAGTATTACAGGGCTCGAACGATAAGAAAATCTGATTCAGTAGTACATGGATGGAATGACATGTAAACCCAATTTAGTAGTGGACTTTTTCCACCGTGATGATTTTTTCATAAATTCCTAGGATTCAATGGAAATCATATTATGTTATTATCTTTTTACCATAATTCCATATTTTATTCTAATTTTATTTTATGATGGTTACTATTTCATTATGATATATGCCTTACGTAATTCCAAAATTTAATTCATGACTCAAGGTTTTAATATTAATCATTATGTTCTTGTTTTTACATTATTATGTTAATGGTTTGTTTTATGTTCTCTATATTAACTCTGACGGTGCATTTGAGCTTTCCATTTTAATGTTTTCTATTTTCTGAGATATAAATAAAGGTTTTAGGTAGAAAATAGTGGAATCTATTTAAGGGTGATGTTGGAGATCAATCACCAAGTTAAAATATAATGTTCTATGATTACAAATAAACAAAACAAATATGGTATTTGGGTGTATATTTGAGTCATGTTTTAAGTATTACACTAGAGGAATGTGACTTCCATGTACTTCAATATTTGGTCACTATAATAATTATGTTTTTATATAATTATGGTAGAGTAATATTTAAAGTATATAGAAGAAAAAAATAATAAAATATGATCAGTTAATAATTATACCTCTAATTCAGACTACCTCATTAAAATTGTATAAATAATCTATAACATATTGTATTATGATGAAACTAAATATTAAATGACATGTGAAGGGATGAACGAAAGGTATTTTGGAGTGAATTACCAATAAAAAATGTTTTTTATCTTGTAAATTGGAGGTTATGATGTATCCTTTTATAATTTAGAGGAAATTATACCACAGTAAATACCCAAAAAAATACACAATGTTATGCCATACACAAGACATGTGACTCAAAAGATAATAAATAATTAACTATATGAGTGATATGGTTAATAAAAAATTTAAAAGTTCAAACAAAAACCTATTTCAAAATATTCAACCCCTTTACCTCCTTAGAGTAACCCTTTAGTAAACTAGTTTTAACATTAACTACTATAACATAGTTTTACTGAATTTAATATTTATTATGAAAAAATTATGCTCAAATTAATTCATAACACTAATTATGATAATTAAAAATATTAAATAAAATTTTCCCAATTCAATTCTCATATATTTTAGAATTTTATTTAAAATTAAACAATTAAAATGTTTTGAGAAAAGTAAATTCTGAAAATGAATTTTACAAGAATATGATGAAATTATATTAACAAAATAAATATTATTACTAATTGAATGAATTTAAAATCATTTAAATAGATAGATAATCTTTAAATTTAAATTATATTTTTTCATGTTAGGGTTTATTTAAAATAAATAAAATTGATAGAAATTATGCATTCAAAATTGTTTTCACAAAAATGGTGTTTGAAGCATTAAAATATACTTATACCACAATCATGATAATTAATGGTTAAGAGGGAAATAATTTTATTATTATAAAAATAAGTCTAATATTTCACTTTTCATAAGTATAAAAAATATAATGAGTCTTTTAAATTACATGATATAATGAAATTAATTGAGAGTACTTTAAAAATATGTAACATTCAATATTATCTAAAACAACATTTCATAAAATCCCAAAATTTCAACCTGCGTTAACATTGATAGGCCTATTTCAAAGTTGATTTTAATTTTTTAAATGATATTTTTAAATATATAATAAATTAATTATAATATTTCTCAAACAAAAAAATCATTCATAAAGAGAATATATTATTTTAAGAATAAATTGACATTTAAAAGCTTGTGAACCTCATAATATTCTTCATATTGAACCGGAAGGGGTGGGTTTGATTAGGGAAGATCAATATGGTCTCCACTATTTTAGACCGCCTTAAATGTTTGTGTTTCTTTCCCAAATCCTTATTTTCTTTGGGT
This sequence comes from Viscum album, assembly GCA_963277665.1. Taxonomy (NCBI): domain Eukaryota; kingdom Viridiplantae; phylum Streptophyta; class Magnoliopsida; order Santalales; family Viscaceae; genus Viscum; species Viscum album. The sequence goes on from OY728159.1 coordinate 818,500,637, forward strand.
TTTATCCTCATTTAATAAAAATGTAGTTTCAGTGGTTAAATGGTTGAGTACCTATTTACCAATAATTTATAATTATCATTAGATCAATTAAGAAAATTATATATATATATATAAATCATCAAGTATTTAATAGTATTAATACTCATCAATTTAATCTCTATGTTATATCTATCATCTTAAAAAAAATATTTCAATATCATATCATTGTTTTTAAGATAAATTTTGAATTTTATATATGATATCTACCATAGTGGAAATTTAAAATATGGACCTATCACAATAAACCACCATTGAATTTATTTCTCCCATGAAATTTCAACCTTGTCTCTATAATCAAGGATATGACACTTAAAATTTTCTTTTATCGAAAAACCACATCTTAAAATGGATAATAAAACAATCTATTAAAATAGCAGAATGTGTAACATGATGGTCACAAAATAACTATGATGAAAAATAGGAAAACATTTGTTCAATGTGGAACAATATATTTAAAGATAATATCCATTTAGAAAATAACATTATAACCTATTTAAATAATAAATATACCATCAATTTTTTTGAAATGAATTATATTTATATACATATTCTTTATATTGAAGTTGAGAGATACATTTAGCCTATAGTGTTGGGATATAGGAAAATATTCTTACATGAAAATAATATTTTAAAATTTACTAATTTTTCACCAAAATATAACATTTTTCCCTGAACGATAAGTTTTCAAGTTGAGTTTATTTTCCTATAGTAGTAAAATTAAATTTCTATGGATCCCATTATTAATAAAATGAAATAATTATAATACTCATGTATTTAGGAATTCACTAATACTTTAATCGGTCATTACATGGTATGTTAATTCCCAAATTTAATTCACCTACAAAATAATATAAAAAACTTATTATCAATATAAATCATTCATTTATTATATAACCCTCCATCCCCAATAATAGATACACTCGTGTATTAAATTGTGTTATTCCAAAAAAAAATTATGTTAAATCATACTATATAACTAAGCATAATATATAACTCATTCAAATTAACCACTACCAAAAATAATATTAATTTCATAAAAATCATATTAAATCCAACAAATTTGATTTTCAAATTTGATTCCCAAAATAGAATAGTTATTTATTAAATAAATAGTTTATGTTAAATTAAATAAATGATTTATATTATGTCACATTGTCTAGTTGAAGTAATCATAACCTCATCACCCTTTGGATTCGGGTTCAATACCTATGGACTTCTTGGATGAGTTGAGTTGTCATTTGACTTATGATATTTCTATTTTATAATCGTACGGAACCCATATTGATAATTATATTCATAATTCAACATGATCATATAACATTCACAAGAACATGATGAAAAATATATAAAACTGTAGACATTAAATAATTATTTTAACTTCTACTATTTTATATATATCTAATTAATTTTCATATAAAAAACTAATTTTAATTTACAATATTTAACTAAATATCTAGCACATATCAATGATTATATTTTCCCTAGTCATGTTATTTTTCCATAAAATTTCACATCTCTATCAAATCACCTTTCTAGTTTGTTAATATTAATCCGTAAATTATAAAAAATCCTTAATTAAATCATATTGATGAAATATCCTTATATGTTTCATGATAATATTAATAAAAAATATTCAATAACATGATTTTCAAATTCCAAAACATAAAAATATCAATAATTCAACAACAATGATTATCATAACATAGGAATATCACAATTAATCATTGTATTAGGGAATTGAATCATATATTGAACATTTTATCCATATACAAGACATTGAACTATTAGAATTATCCTAGATTGAGATGTACATCAATGGGACTTGAAAACTAGAGTCTTCATTTTCTTACAGAAATTTGATTCTTTCTGACCTTTTTCCCACATATATAGTATCTTCTAGTTAATTTAAGAAAATTTCCAGAGAGACTCTTCCCACACTATTGATGCATATGAAATTGAATATTCATTTCATATTCGTCATTAACACACGATCGTCCATGATACTCCATCATTTAATTCAATGATATGTTTGGAAGAACAATTTGGTTTTTGTTGTCATTTATAATTTGAGATAGTTCCATTGGAATTACAATATGATTTTGAATTTTTATATCCATTTGGATAAACATCCCATTATAAAAGTCATTATTTTTTCCATTTTTTGTTGGAATGCATTCTAATATTTCAAAAAATTATCTAAATAATTAATAAAAAAGATGGTAATAAATTTAATAACAAATGTTTAAAGGAAATGATTATAAAATGGGATGATGATCATATAAATGACTAGTATATACTAATTTATAAATCTCATGGATTCAATAAATGTTTTCAACGATCATATTTACCATTCGGTTTATTACCAAATAATTTATTCAATTTCTTCATAATGGTTCATAAAGTGTTTTTTAATTTACAAAGCATATTCCCTAGGAGTTTCAAAATAAGTGGGCATGAAGTCCCATTTTTTAGGAACCTGGTGATAACAGGGACCATATAAGTGCACTATTTTCAATGTCATCATCCACTGGTAAATTTTATCTAGAAACACATATACAATTAGTATCTATACATAGTTTTAATTTCTCAAAAACCACTAATTCTATTTGTCACTGACATTTGATGATATTTTCATACACTTAGAATAACCATATGACATATACCTTATGTATTGATTAATATTTTGTCTTTACCCATTCCAAAGGTTAACTAAAACATTTCTCCAATACCAAAAATATTTACCTATGACATTAACACACATTAGTCCATGATTATATATATAAAGATACAATAATTAAAAAACAAACATCATGATACCTACTTTAATTGGAATAATAGGTTCATAGTATATCAAAATGGGACTAAAATAAAATGTTATTTTTTCAATTTCTATAATGACCTATTAAATAATTTATATATCCAAACTTGCATGGGAAATCCTGGGGAATACATTGATAAATGGGAAGATCTATAAAGATGAGTGGGGGAATAGACTTGATATGCAAGAAAAACATGTGAGTAAAAAGCATAAATAATATCAAAAAATTGAATAAAAAAGGGAAATCACATGGGATCATAACATAAGGAACACAATATCAATGATTATTAAAAAAAAGGAAATGTGAAGAAATATATATAATTAAAATGTATGATTGGAGGAAAACTACTTAGTCAATATCACCTGATGGAGAAAACTCTATAATAGAATATGTTTATTCAAAATACCATAAATAAAGCCTAATGAGACTAAATCCATATCCAATGCATTGGAGTGCGTTATGGCTGCACCCATTGTAAAATTTTAATGATTGTTTTCACCATAATAGGATTTTAATCATACAGAATAAGCATCATTATTACCCATCGAATGAAATGTTTTATATAATATGGTCTTATATTACAATCCTATGATATTTTATAATGATTGAAATTGAGATATGAACATAAGGAGTATATTACCCCATAAATTTAAGAATTAATAATATAAAAATATTTTTGAGGGAGATATATATAAAATTTATAATAAATAGAAATCATCAATAGAAGTTTCATTGATAAAACATCCATTAAAATATTACATGGAATATTTCATGGGGAAAATACTCGTTTCAGAGGGAAATAAAATCATGAAAATATAAAAGATTAAAAAATAATATAGAATTCGTTTTCATTAAAAAAATCCATGAAAAATTATAATGTAAGATTCATTGACATTAGTGTTCATCAAAATCGGTAATTCTATATATGTTTTATATGTAAAAATAAGTGTATTAACACTATTGTAAAAATGAAAAAAAAGAACCCCTTCTGAGTAAATATTCCTATCAAATAATTTTTTGAATTTTAAAACATACGTAAATTGTTTAATAAGAATTATTTTAGATATTTTCTAAAACATTATTTATAATATTTTTAGGACAAATGGATACAGAATAAAACTAATTTTCAACAGAATAGAGAAATAAATTTAGTTATTCCTAAAAATATTTTATCAATAATTTTAAATACCAAATTGAATAAAATGGTAATATAAAATAAAATTTTCATTAATAGAATAAGGGGAGAAAATATATTGGTATTAATAAATAAATATCAATCAACTCTTTCAATGGATACATTAACATAATAAATCTATAATGATGTTGAGATTGTAAAATAAACCATTACCACATTGTTAACCATTGAATTATAACCCCAATGAAACTAGTAAATTAAAATGAAACATTAAATACCATGAAAATAAATACCAACCTGATATCACATATCAATTTGTTAGTATATACACAATTAAAAATAAGCAATGAATATCAAATATGTCTCACTGAAATAAAAGTGAGACGATAAATCACTTTTATCGAGTTTAGACTTATCATGTATATCTATAATATCTAGTATAATAAAATTTGATCAATTACTTCTTTATTAATAACCATTTCCATGTAAAAGTACTTAAACATCACCCATTTAATTAGTTCATTTTTTCTAATTTATTTACATGTTTATTTATTTCCACGTTAGGTGTTTTGGAGATGTTTGGTTCAAAATTTAAAATGAGAATTTCTATCTTGAACTTAGGGAAATGGTCATTGAAATATCATATCAAAAATAATATTAATTGATTAATTATAATTATTATAAAATACTTATACTTTTAAAACCAACCATGAATTATGGTTATGGGAATTGAACTACATTATAATCATGGAGATTGTAGGATAGATATATATAGGTAATGTTTTATTTTTTCAATGATCATGATTGAAAAAAGATAAGTGTTATTTTGTACTTATATAACTATAATTATATCCTCAAAACAATATTATTTATTAAAATTAACTTACATATACCATCAATTTGACACAAAAATTAAAATAGAATTATACCAATTCATGAGGTGGTAGTCCTCTATACCCATGAATGATATTATCATTTTTCATTGGATAGTAATATAAAATATAATATAATATATTTTTTTTAATAATTATTTTTATGTTTTTAATATTTTATAAAAATGTTAAATAAAGAATACTGAACATCCTTGTGGTGAAATTATGGATAAATAATTGCATTGGTTCATGAGGTGGTATTCCACTATACACACAAACGATTGTTTCATTTCTATTTTGATGAAATTTGTTAGTGATTTGTTCTTAAATTAAAAGTATAACATCATAGTATACTTTATATAGTGGTGATATAATAACTTTATTATTTATAATGATGTTAAGAAGGTGTAAAATTAAAAAAACTATGATGTTCGGTTTTAAATGATACGCCTTATTTGGACCACCTCACATAGATTATACCTAAAGCCTTCATAAATATTAATAAAGATAAAAATGTATTATAGTACATGATGAAGGAAAATATGAATGTATATTGATATGTTTTGTCTAAAATAAATGTATTCATATGTTTATAATTATGTAAAATATGTGCCCTTCTATAAGTGAGAGGGATTAATATTTTTATAAATTTCCAAAACTATTCAATAATGTGAATTCACTCTTAATCCAAGTGAAAATATATTTATAATTATTGGATTTTGGATGGTAAATTGTAAAAAAAAAATCAAAAAAAAAATATACACATGGTTTGAACTTGTTACACATTTACCTCTTTCATTTAACGAGACGCTACACTTCTAACATCACTAGCTGTGGTAATAGATTTTTTTACTATTTTTCTTATAAATTTAAAAAAAAAATGTTAAACATATTATATAATATAAATTAATTTTATTTTTAATGTGTATTAAATTTTCTAAAACTAAATTTTCATATGTTTTAATATTAAATGTAGAATTAATGAAACAAGAATGGATGAAAAACTTTTTTTTAATGAAATGTTTTTTGCAAACACAAGATGATCATAGATTAACTATATGATATATAATATTAATTATAGAATTATAAATTTATAAAAATAGATATATAATATATATGTTTTTTTTAAATTATAACTTAATAGGGGCCATTTTAATTATTTATTATGGATGGACTTCATTCTCTTAAAACATTTTGGAGAAAACAATATTTTACATAGAAATATTAACATATACCAAAATAATGAAAATTATTGATTGAAATGAAACAAATTAGAATATTATTTATAAATTTTTTAATATATCAGTTTAAGAATAAGAAAAAAATGTAATGTAACATCCAAATTACATAATTTAATGAAATGAAATAATCATATTTCAAAAGTCTATAATTTTCACCATTCAATGAAAAATAAAATATTTCATGAAATATCCCCAAATTTCACCCTATGTTAATTATGTTTTGTTTATTTAAAAAAAATATAATTATGAAACAAAATTTCTCAATGTTAAAAAAATTAACAAAAATATTTTTTCAAAAATAGTGATAAAACAAACAACTGACTGGGACATATTTTTTGATGTATAAAATTTATTTATTTAAAGAATAATAATTATTTATAGAAAATATATCAAGAAAATTATATAGATTATATAATTTATAGATATATATATATCATAAATTCATTAATATTACTCATATCCACAAATTTAATGTGAAAGTTATAATAATCACATCTAAATAATATTTTTTTACTATAATAACATGGTTTGATTAAACTCAGTGTTGTGTGTTGTGTATGATATCAATCATATATTTTTTTTAAATACCAAATTTTTATATAATACCTATTAAAACATTACAAGTATCAAAACTTCTTTTATTCTCGCAAGATCAATAATTTCTTGATTCGGGAATCCTTATAGACAAAAACCTAGAGGGATCAATGATAGTATTATATCTTTGAACATTCACTAAATACATATTACATTGTCAAAGTACCATATTTAGATAATATCCAAATGTAAAACCTTGTGGGAAAATTATTTCATTCATATATGAAAACTACCACAGTCATTATTCCAAGGTGGATGATATCATGGGAAAATTCTCTTTATGTCAGGACCCATCCTCGGGGCCCGTTCCGTGACTACCCCAAGCCCGCCTTCCATAGGGTAGGGGCTCACAACTAGCACCAAAGGTGTAAATCCCAATAACTGGGAAGGCATTGCCTTTATAAAAAGTAAACAAAACATCATAGAGTACAACAGGAAGTAAATACTAAGTACAACAGTAACAAATGTTCAGAAAGTACAAAGGGTCCGAAAATACAAGCCCAAAAGATAAGTAAAAGTACAACTGAAAGAATGTACAACAGAGAAGACAAACAACTGGTAGAAAAGAAGATGCTCCTGGGTCGTCCACCTCGGATCCTACCTGAAGGGTAGGTATAAAGAGACTCCACAATGCTCTCGCCCGTCTACCTCCTCCGAGTATCATCTCGTCGTGAAGTCCACCTCCATATACTGACTCATCATGATGTCCACCTCTGGGTATTGTCAAGTCCTCGAACACTCGGCCTCTGTCAGCACTTCCCGTTGTCTACAACCAACACAATGAGGTGCGGGCATAGCCCGTGCAAGGGTGAGTATATGATACTCAGTAGGGACCCCAAGACCCTCAATGTCTCACTAAATCAAACAAGGATAACCACAATGAACGATCTCAACAGATAACCTCTACAAAGGCATATGCCCATACATATACCTAAGTTATCATGTAACCCATATCAAACATGAGGAAACACAAAGGTTATGAAATCAACGGATAACCACTAACTATATATATTCCCAAACATATATCTAATTTATCAAGTGACACATATCAATAATGAGGTAAACACAAAGGGTAATCGAATCAGCTAAAACCAGGATTTTATTCATGATGTCGGAACCACAACTGTTGGAGAACTCCTCCTCTGTCAAGTACAGTGGGCTTGCTGCTACAACCAAGCGCGCCCCACTAGCCTTGGACTGCTGTAGTACTCCACCTATCGAGTACTGTGGGCCTGCTGATAAAACCATGCACTTCCCACCATTGGTCTTCCGCTAAAACCAAGCGCGCCCCCTCATAGCATCTAGAGGTACTCCTTCTGTAGAGTACCGCGGGTCTGCCGTTAAAACCAAGCGCTCCTCCACTGTGGGTATGCCCCTACAACCAAGAACTCCCCCTCATAGTCTCCATAGGTACTCCTCCTGTTGAGTACCGCGGGTCTGCCACTACAACCAAGCGCTCCTCCGCAGTGGGTCTACAGCTAAAACCAAGCTCTCCCCACTGGTATATCCGAAACACACCGAGTTGATAGATCAGCAGTCATCAAGTCTTAGCCAGCTACTAGTTCTCTGCACTCTGCTAGCTCGTCACTGGGAGGGTCCGCTTGAAGCGCTACTGGGCGATACTCAATGTATCACAAAGTCCCACCAAAAAGTATCTCAAAGGACCTCCTCGTCATAGGGGTCTCAAAGCAATAGACGACGTATCAATCAGACACACGGTCTCTGAGTTATTAGTCTTTTCATCCCATGGTCCCGGTTGGTTTCATGTACGATCCAACCCGACCGAATATCAACTGTACCCTGAACACTCATAGGGTATACTCATAGGGACCGTTTCTCAACAAGATCACGAACGCCGCTGACGGTTCGTCAAACGGACGTCCGGTCATGATGTTATCAGCTTTTCCGTTCTTGGGGGCTAGTTGGATTTCGGGTTCAATCCAACGTGGCCATTATCCATCTGTGTCCAAACCTCAGGTGGAGAATTCCAAAAATTCCATCTAATCTATACGAATCCAACAAAGTCTACGACACGTCAAACGGACGTCCGGAGCTAAAGATATAAGCGTTTCTGCTCCGAGGGCCTGATTGGTTTCGTATCAGAACCAGCCCTTCCATACTCAAAGTTCTTCGAAAACTTGAGTGTAATATACCGAAACGACCGCCTCAATCCAAGGATCACTACACAACTAATGGTGCATCGATAAGATCATCTATATCCCAAGATACGGACAGAAGACCGGAAGTGGTATCAAAAAATGGGGGTCTGGGCCCTGTCCGACCCAGCCCAACCCCCCTGGGTCGGCCCGAACCGAGTCCGAGTCCAGCCCTTTAGGGCACAGCCCGGCCCGACCTGGGTGGCCCGGCCCGGTGCGGCCGGTCCGGCCCAGGGCGGCTCGGCGCTGGCTGAGCGGCCGCGCAAAGGGGGTGATGCCCCCTTGATTGGAGCCTCGAACCCCACGTGGGGGCCGCTCCTTTCCAGGGGACGCGACCTGTCGCCCCGTCCCTACCTCGGTCCCGCATGGCCATGGGACCAGACACCCGCTGCCGAGGCTTCCGCCGTTGTGGTCCCTCCTGGAGTCACGCCGAGCGCCGCTGCCTCCGACACCCCGCCCCACCGGAGAATTCTGTGGGCCACCGGAGTTTCTACGGTGGTCCATTTTTGATTTCGTCTGCGCCGGTGTTCACATAGGGTCTCGTACTTTTCTGCGGAAACATCAAACTGCCTCTGCGGCCCGTTCCGTCAATTACCGTCGATTAAACAATCTGCGGAGCCTTCTAATCACCGAAACGGTGTGGCGTGATGGCGTCATGCTTCTTCGCGTGTTCTTCGTTGTTTCTGCATGGTGCCATTGCACCGCGCTGCCTTTGCTCGTTACGTAACAAGTATAACCAACAAAGGGGGAGGAGAGTCGACCATGTTCATGTGTTCCGACCTGCTCCTGTTATTTCGATAAAAGGCGGCTCAAATGACTATAAATAATTATATCAAAGGACGAGGATATAATCCCCATAAATTAATCCAAACACCCTACCTAGAGGGTTGTTGAACAAAGGTTCGTCGCGGAAAATAACTACGCGGATGAAGACTCCATAAGCATCAACGGCATCACGGAGAAGAGAATCGTCGGTGTCGTGGTACACGGCGTCGCGTCGTCGATCTCTAAGGATTCAGTATTTTACATCGTCCTTCTTCAGAGGTCGGCATTCTTCATCAGTGATGGTGCGTTCTTCGCGTTCTTTAAGGAGGAAGATGAAGTCTCAATGCCTTGAGTAATTACTCTCCCAATTATTCTCTCACAACGAAACCACAACTTAATAAAATAAGGATTTTCCTTATTTTATTTCCCATGCTAACGGTTGTTTAATATAAAAAATAGATCAAGATTTAATTATTGAGCGTTGACCAAATTAATGAGGCATTTAATAATTTAATTAAACACGAGAGTTGACTTGGCATTTAAAAGTGGGGGTGCAGGTGAGTTACCATATTAAATGCACGTGGATGTTAAATGGAAATAAAGGGGTGGGGCTCGTGTGGGCCCCACATCACTAATATCCTATCTAGGAGTTAAGGTATTAGTGGGTCCCACTCCAACCATCAAGCTTAGTGTTAAGCTACATTAAATAAAAATAAATTTGGTTCCACAAAATTTTATTTTTATATTCTTTAGTTAACCCCAAAATTTAATAACCTCACCTAAGAAAACGCAACTCCGGAAAAGGTGTTATTAAGCAATTAATGGTGTTGTGATTCCAACGGTGCCCTCAGATTTTGATTCCGAGCACTGGTTCAAAATTTAGGAAAACCCGCTCGTTCATTAACTGAACGTACCTCACCTAAACTTTGGAAATTGATTCTGGGCACACCGGGGCTCGGAATCTGGTGCCGTCAGAATCTTCAAACTCGTAAAATTCCAAAGAAAATTAAGAAAAATAAACTTCCTTGAAATTTTAGGGTCTTTACATTACTCCCACCTCAGGGATTTACGTCCCCGTAAATCTTTAACACAATATAGGGTAACAAAAGCAGTACTGAGCACGCATATGTGCCTTCCACTCTCATGTGCTCACCTAGAGGTTCCCGTGCTGCCAACGAAAGCGCACAAGAGCAATCTGCCGTATTCATATGACCTAATCCTGTCGATCCTCTACCCTTAATGCAACCCCGCAAAAGCCACCCCATCTCCAAAGTCTAGCTCCCCATGGTCGATGAATTGTGTTGGGTCAAGAACATATCTCCTCAGCTGAGATATGTTGTAGTCGTCGTGCCCCTATTGCAACTGAGGTGGATGGGTCAAATAGTAATCCACATCGCCTACCCTGCTGAGGTCCTGAAAGGGTCCAATGTATCGCGGAGATAACATGTCGCCGGACAAAAATTCCGCAACTCACGTCGAGGTGAGACCAGTAATAAAACGTGGTCATCGTCCTCGAACTCTAGTAGTCTCCACCTCCTGCCAGCATAAGTCCTTTGTTGGCTCTGAGCTGTCCTCATCCACTCCTGGGTGACTTGGACCTTTTTTGGACCCACAAGAGCTGCTAAGATTTCTTATTTGCTGATAAGAGAAATCTGGTCTCATCCCCTGGATGAACCACGTTCTTTGCCTAATACAGTCAATCCTGACATGGATTATACTAATCCATACCATGGATGACTTCATAAGGACTTGAAGCTTCTACCAAGAGATCCAACAGTTACTCTCGCCTCCAAGGGTTGATTCACATTGTCGGCATCAGTGTGTGGTAACTCAGCCTCCTTCAGTAGGTATCTCAAAAGTGAGGGTCAAGTCATTGATTTTTTTAAACCGAAATCTCTTAGTAACAACAAAAATAGTGGAAAGGAACGAAATTTCCACAAAGAATGGTATCTTTTATTATAGCATCTCATAGTTCAAAGACAAAAAAACAACGACAACAACAACAACAACATGGAACTAGATGTTTAAGGGAAAAAAGAATTCCTCTAGTTTCGCTTTTGTCGACCTACTTACAGAGCTCTACTGCCTTCTCCACTGCTTGACTGTTGCTCAAGCACCCGCCGCTGCTTCTGTCTCGGTGGCTTGTCCAAAGCATGCGGATCAATTGTGCGGGGGGTCGGACAGTCACATTCCAGGTGTCCCTTCCTACCGCATTCATAACACTTGCTGCTCCTCGTACGGCTGGCTCTGATCCTCTTGGACCTATGCATCATCTGTCTAATACCTAAAGATGACTCCGGTACTGATGGAAAATCATGCAGCAATGGCAGCAGCTCCTGAACATGCTCCGGGTGAAGAGCCATTGGTACAAACTCCACCTTGAAAAAGTTCTCAAAGTCTTCCCAAGTGAAGTCCATCTCATCACAAAATTGGAAGAAGTGGCTCCACCACCTGTCTGCTGCTGCCTGAATGAAGATCGTAGCAAAGATCACCATGAAGTCTGCTGGTGTCCCCACTAGCATGAAAAATCTCACCACAGCTTCCAGGCAATCCTCAGCCACCTATAGGTCCGTCTCTCCCCTGAACCTGGGTGGCCTCTGGCGCTGTAACTCGTGTAGTGTGCTCAAGAGACGTGCATCACCTGCTACTGGGGTTGGTGGTATCAGTGGACCAACGTATGGTAGTAACGTTGGTGCCTCAACTGGGATACGGCTCTGTACTTAGGCCTCATCGCTCGGCGGTCTGTCAGTACGTACCACTCTTGGGGCTCCAGCTGGTCGTCTATAGGGAGTCATCCTGAAAGAAACAAACATTACACGGTCAAATGATTTTTAACTAGTTTGAGCTGTTTTAAGGGGAAAACTTTAAAAACAGACACACAATTATTGCTTTGGTGCACTGATTTGGAAATCAGAAGTCAGGGTCCTGGTTTATGGATACGTCGGCCACCCGCACCAACACTGGACTCCCTGAACTAAAAACCACACTTGATACCCTTTACACTATTTCTTCACAAAAATAAAATATCAGAGTTAGAAGTTCTGTGGTAGAACTGATTCCTCTGATACCAATTTGTCACAACCCATCCTCGGGGCCCATTTCGTGACAACCCCAAGCCCGCCTTCCATAGGCCAGGGGATGGCGACTAGCACCAAAGGCGTAAATCCTGATAACTGGGAAGGCATTGCCATTATAAAAAGTAAACAAAACATCGCTGAGTAAAAGCGGAAGTAAACACTAAGTACAACAGTAAAAAAAGTGCTGAAAGTACAAAGGGGGACGGAAATAAAAACCGAATAGATAGGTACAACTACAACTGAAAGAAAGTACAACAGAAAAGACAAACAGCTGGAAGAAAAAAAGCATCTCCTGGGTCGTCCACCTCAGATCCTACGTTAAGGGTAGGTACTGATATCCTCCACAATGCTCTCACCTGTCTACCTCCTCCGAGTATCGTCTCGTAATGAAGTCCACCTCCGGATACTGACTCGTCGTGAGATCCATCTCCGGGTACCGTCCAGTCCTCGAACACTCGGCCTCTATCAGTGATGCTCATTGTCTACATCCAACACAATGAGGTGCATGCATATCCCGTGTTGGGGTGAGTATACAATACTCAGTAGGGGCCCCGAGACCCTTGAGGTCTCACTAAATCCAACATGGATAATCACATATAATGATCTCAACAGATAACCTATACTTAGATATATGCCCATACATATACATAAGTTATCAAATAACCCATCTCAAAAATGAGTAAACACAAAGGTTATGAAATCAATGGATAACCACTACCTAGGTATATTCCCATACATATACCAAAGTTATCATGTGACCCATCTCAATCATGATGTTAACACAAAGGGTCATAGAATCAACTCAAAACAAGATTTTATTCATGATGTCGAAACCACAGCTGCTGGAGAACTCATCCTCTATCGAGTACAATGGGCATGCTGCTACAACCAAGTGTGCCCCACTATCCCTGGAATGCTGTAGTAATCCACCTTTTGAGTATTGTGGGCCTGCTGCTACAACCATGTGCTTCCCACCATGGGTCTTCCACTACAACCAAGCGCTCCCCCTCATAGCCTCCATAGGTACTTCTTCTATTGAGTATCGTGGGTCTCTCCCTACAACCAAGCGCTCCTCCACCGTGGGACTGCCACTACAACCACGTGCTCCCCCTAATAGCCTTTAGAGGTTCTCCTACTGTTGAGTATCGTGGGTCTTCCGCTACAACCAAGTGCTCCTCTGCTGTGGGTCTTTCGCTACAACCAAGCGATCCCCACTGGGCGATCCGAAACAAACCATGGTGATAGATCAGCAGTCGTCAAGTCTCAGCCAGCTACTAGGTAATTGCACTATGCTAGATCGTCATCAGGGGGGTCCTCTCCATGAGCTACCAGTCAATACTCCTATTATAACAAATTCCCACAAAAAATTATCTCAAATGACCGCCTTGTCATAGGGGTCTCAAAGCAACAGACAGCGGGTCAATCGGACACCTGGTTTGTGAGTTATTAACTTTGTCGTCCTAGGGGACTGGTTGGTTTCATGTACGAACCAACCCGACCGCATCTCAACTATACCCCAAACTCTCATTGGGTATAATAATAAGGACCCTTTCTCAACAAGGCCACCAACGCTTCTTATGGTTCGTCAAATGGACGTCCGGTCTGGAAGTTATCACCTTTTCTGTTCAAGGGGCCCGGTTGGATTTTGGGTTCAATCTAACAAGGACACTATCCATGTGCATCCAAGTCTCAGGAAAAGTATTCCAAAAGTTCCATCTCATCAAGAGGAATCCAACAAAGTCGATGACATGTCAAACGGACGTCCGAAGCTCATGATATAAGTTTTTCCGTTCCGAGGGTCCGATTGGTTTCGTATCAGAACCAGCCCGGCCATACTCAATGTTCACCAAAACCTTGAGTGTAATATACTGAAATGACCATCTCGATCCAAGGATCTCTACACAATTAACGGGGCATTGATCGGAGGTCTTTAGCCCATGATATGGACAAAAGACCTGAAGTGGTCTGAAAAAATGGGGGTCTGGGCCCTGTCCGACCCGGCCCAACCCCCATGGGTAGGCCCGAACCGGGTCGACCCGCGCCAAGTCCGGATCTGGCCCATTACGGCACGGACCAACCCGGGGGGGAATGGCTCAGCCCTGCCGGCGTGGCCTGGCCCATCCTGGGCGGCCCGACGCGGTGCGGCCAGTCCGACCCAGGGCGGCTCGTCGTGGGCCGAGCGAGGTCGGCTCGGCGCTGGCTGAGCGACCATGCAAAGAAGGTTCTTCCCCCTTGATTGGAGCTTCATCCCCCGCGTGGGGGCCTCTCCTTTCTAGCGGACATGGCCCTGTGCCGCGTCTCTTCCTCGGTCCCCGGCGGCCGCGGGACCGGATGCCCTCCCCCGCGGCTGAAGTCGCGGCTGTCCCTCCTAGCGTCGCTATGGGCGGCCAGCCGGTGCATGCCGGCGACCCGCACTGCCAGAGAATTTTGTGGGCCACCAGAGTTGCTCTGGGGGTCCATTTTCGATTCTATCTACACTGGTGTTCACCTCGGGTCTCGCACTTTACTGTTGAAAAATCAAACCACCTCGGCGGCCCGTTTCTTCAATGCCCTTCGATTAAACAATCTGCGGAGCCTTCGAATCGCCGCAACGGCGTGGTGCGAGGGTACTGCGCTTCTTCGCATATTCTTCGTTCATTATGCGCGGTGTTGTTGCACTATTCCGCATTTTCTTGTGCCGCATCAAGTACAACCAACAAAGGGGGAGGAGGGTCGGCCATGTTAGTGTGGTCCGACCTCCTTCTTTTATTTTGATAACATGCGGCTCAAACGACTATGAATAATTTATTCAAAGGTTGAGGATATAATCCACATAATTAAACCAAACCCCCTACATCGAGCGTTCATGAACTATGGTTCATCGAGAAAAATCACGTCACGGAATAAGACTCTGTAAGCATCATTGGCATCATGGAGAAGAGAATCGTCGGCATAGTGGTACATGGCGTCGCGTCATCGATCTCCGAGGATTCGGAGTTCTACGTCATCTTTCATCGGAGGCCAACATTCTTTGTCGGCGACGGTGTGTTCTTCGCATTCTTCAAGGTGGAAGATGATGTTCCAAGGCCTTGAGTAATTACTCTCCAAATTCATCTCACACAATGAAACCACAACTTAATAAAATAAGGCTTTTCCTTATTTTATTTCCCATGCTAAATGTTTTTGAAATTCAAAAACAGATCACGATTTAATTATTGAGCATTGATAAAATTAATGGGGTGTGTAATAATTTAATTAAACGCGAGAGTTGACTTGGAATTAAAAAAAGGGGGGGTGTGCGGATGAGTTACCATTTTAAATGCACGTCTAAGGTAAAAGGAAATAAAGGGGTGGGGCTCGTGTGGGCGCCACCTCACTAATATCCTTCCTAGGAGTTAGGGTATTAGTGGGTCCCACTCCAACCATCAAGCTTAGGGTTAAGATACCTTAAATAAAAATAATATTTGGTTGCACAAATCTTTTTATCTTTAGTTAACCCCAAAATTTAATAACCACACCCAAGTAAACGCAACTCCAGAAAAATTGTTCTTAAGGAATTATCGGCGCTGCGATTCCATCGATGCCCTCAGATTTCGATTCCGAGCAATGGTTCAAAAGTTAGAAACACCCGCTCATTCATTTACTAAATGTACCTGAGCTGAACATTGGAAATTGATTCCAGGCACACCGGGCCATGAAATCTGGTGCCGTCAGATACCGCGAACTCTTAAAATTGAAAAGAAAATTAAGAAAAAAAATTTCCTTGAAATTTTCGGGTCATTACACTTCAGTAGTTGTTAAATGGAATAAAGTCACTGTATGTGTAATATGTGTATTCTATTAAAATAAAATAGTTACGGAACTAATTATACTATCATGATTGTATGAAAAAATTCAATTCATTATATTATCTATTATAATTTATTATTTTTGATGCCTTAATGACCATATTTTCAAAAAAAAATTAGTATACCAGAAATCGTGGCATGAAAATTCATTCACAAATAAGTAATTAGACATAACATAATTTAGAGATAATTAATAACATGTCATATATATTATGTATAACTATTACCAAATTTTATATATTGATATTAATCATTCATTTAATTCATAAATATTACTCATTTAATGAAAAAATAATTTTTTTAAATTTAATTTATCTTTTTATCAATATTTTTCTATTTCTTTGTAGTTTTCTTTTCTCGAAGAAACATTACATGTTAGTGGAAGAAATTAATTTCATTTTTTTATAACCCATTAAGAAATATGGTAATTAATATAATGATTAATGCAACCACATCCAATTTATAATAGAAATCATCTTAGAATACCCTCAATAAGTATTATTTATATAGTTATTTTTGAAATTCTCATAGTGGTGAAAAATAAACCATTCCGATTAGAAATATATATTATATTTAAAAAAACTAATAAAACATTAAATTATTTCTAAATCATATCATTCCAATCATTAATGGAGAAAATTGAATTGAGATTTGACTTTTATTATAAGAATCCTCTTCAAGCATAAGTCTGACACATTATAATCTAAATACCATCATATTTAGAGTGATATAAATTTAAATGCTTCCTAACCAGTAAAAATGTATAGAATAATTATTAAATAATTTATATAGTAAAATCATAAAATAAATATATATTATTCACCTCATAAAATAAAAATTCGTTTCATCAATTTATAGAGACTAACATGCATAAAAAAATAATCAATTTCGATATTCCTATTCAACATGAAAACATTGATGAATAAAATAATAAATTATTTTAATAAGTACACTATAGATTATTAATTTAATATTTTTTCTATACACATGAATTATTATATATTCCTGATCTATTATAATATATAATGATTCATCATTAATAGTATTGACACAAAAAGATAATAAA
Source organism: Viscum album (assembly GCA_963277665.1). Lineage (NCBI taxonomy): Eukaryota > Viridiplantae > Streptophyta > Magnoliopsida > Santalales > Viscaceae > Viscum > Viscum album. The sequence goes on from OY728159.1 coordinate 818,518,228, forward strand.
ACAACTAAAAACTAATTTTTATTATTAATAAGAAATTAATTATATTGAAATAATGATATCATATAATAAAAATTAATTTTCAAACATGAGTTATATTATAAATATTTATATTTAGTCATATAAAATTTTTCTCATTATTATAATTTTTTATCATTGTCAAATTTTGTGGTTTATAAACAGTTCTCATTTAAAACCATGGTTAAACAACCTTATATAAATAAAATCATATTCATGAAGGTTTAGGAAACCTACAGTGACATAAATGAAAAAAAATAAATTATTTATAATTCCATGAAATAAAATCCATAAATTTCTTCAATCCATTAAAAATATTGAAAAATTTTATATTTTACACATAAAACAAGTCCTCAAATATAAGAATACGAACGAAACAAACATTGTTTTACCTATATCATGTTGTGATGAGACCAATGTAGTGTTGTGACAAAAAAAATTGATATCAAATGCATCAATATATTAATAGAGAATATAATGATAAAATTTAGACATGTGAGTTGAAATAGATATGCATGATATAATATCTGTTTGGGCATCACAACTCCATTGGAATAAAAGTGGATTAAATAAAAACATATTATATAATTTTATTGTTTTACACATTAATTTTTTACCATGTATTTTTCAACTACAAAGTACAAGTGAAAAGATTTTAATTACTTCATAGTTGTAGAAAATTCAACTCACGTAACACTCATATTCTTTAATCAAATAACATTCCACTCCCCTGATATTTTAAAAAATATTTTAATAATAATAATAATAATAATAATAATAATTTCATATATATAATCTGATATAAATATTAATTATAATAATATTACTATTATTATTATAGATAGAAAATAGTAATTAATATTTAATATATATTAAATGAATCCATCATAATACAAAAATTTACATAAATATTTAAATTAATATTTTCTTTTCTTTTTATAAGTCCTAATCATGACTAATTATGAATATAACCCTAATCATATATCATTATTTTTTATATATTTTATTTAATTATGTAACAATATATGACATAATTCGAATATCACTATTGTTTCATCCAAGAATTGTAATTGTGAAATTACTTCATTTGGATGTCTTGAAAATATCATCAAGTAAGTCAATAATGTGACGATGGCCTTTTTAAATGTTGATCTTTATCAATCAACCAATATGGTATCTTTTCTCTCTGCATCTTCTTATTCAACATATGTTGTGGCCATTACATTCCTAACCATTGTAATCTATCTAAAATGTTTAGGTTTTCACCTTCTCAATATTTACATCACCTCTATCTGAGATGCATCTATATTTCATCTATGATTGTCTATCCTAATAATTCTTACAAATATTTTTTCTGTTTTCATTTTGGTTGTAATTCCACATAATGTCATAGAACCTAAAAATTGATAGATCTTCTATTTTCACTTAAATAATTTTCATAAAACACCATGTTAGTTTTTCATAATGGACATCTAGTGGTATGTGTTATTTTGGTAGCATTTCCCAATTACTCTTCTAAAATGAATCATTTTCCCTCCCATGCTCTTGATAATATAGTTGTTGTACTAGACCACTTTTCATGTTTTTATGATGTAGTGTATGGTGTATTGGGACTGTTTTGGGGGATTTTATTGGTTTCAGGGGTACATTTTTTCTGGTTTATTCCATTGCTACATTATTTTGTTAAACTGAATTGTCACGTGGTTATATGGGGCTCTATCCTCATCGATGAATTTTTTTGCATGTTTATGGAATGTCACAATGATTCTTTAATACTTATTTAGTAATTATATTAGTTCATCTTGATGGTTTTTATCAAACTACTGATTGGGTCGAACCAATTGGTTTGTAGTCTAGTCAAAGGTCGCCACTCACTATTAAAGACATCCCCTCAAAACTCTTCTATTTCTTATTATTCTTTGATGACAAGACATGTCTGTCTTGTTTGATGGTTCTAGTTTAGGTGTTGGGATGGTTGAGTTTGAGTGTTATTTTGTGTTTCTGGATGAATTATCTCAAAGATAGTGTTCATGTTTGTATTGTTTTAGAGGATCCTGTTTTTACGCACGATGTTGCAATTGGTTCTAGATTCCTTTATAACAGATTTTTGTTTGAGATTATTAATGGTTTGGGATATCTAATGATGGTAATTTTGTCCATGAAGGTGATTATTGTTTCTTATGGATGTGTTTTGTATTTTTTTGGGTCTATAATGTTTTTCTTTGATCTTTTGTATGGCCCTCGTTGGCAATGTGGTGTGGTTGATTATGATTTTAACTGGTTGGTAGGGTGAGGATCTTGTGGAAGCTCATAGTACATGATGATTATATCTTCTATTTTTGGAATTTCATATTGAATATTAATATTTTTGAGTGAGTAATGGAGATTTTTTCCTCTATTCGGATTTTGATATAGTGTAACTTGTGTGGTACCCACCAAACCCTAAATGTTATTTTATTCATAAAATTAAAAATTGTATATAGAGAAAGAACATATTTTCATGTTCTCTATAACAATAAACATTTAAAATAAAAAATAAATTATAATTATAAATATAATTTATAATTTAATTAATTTGGAAATTAATATTGAAAATTTAGATAATATTAAACATGATTAATAATGAAATTAGAATCATATAAAGTTTTATACTCATATTTTACAAGAAATATTTCATAATTACAAAATAGTTAGTCAAAAAAATAATAACACATTACATATATTCTTCATGGTGAGATGATATATTATTCATTTCATAGAATATAATGATTCTTCATTACCATATCAATTCAATTTAATCATAGTATTGGGTATTTATATTATCCCTCATCAACTCAAATTGATATCATTTTCCCAAAATCGATTTACAAGAAATATATGCCTCTTTAATTAATATTCATATTCCAATAACCCCCAATGAAACATTATACATTATCAAATCTAATTTCAATATTTATTCCAATTTATTGAAACTATGAATTCAAATATTAAACATTTCAAACATGACCAATAAAAACCATCCCAAAAAATAATTTTATGGTCTCAATTTTACACTTTTCATATATAAAAAACAATATTAAAAATATTATAAAAAATTATACTTTTTCTACTCAAGTATACATATAATAAATAACAAATATTTCACCTTTTCTTTCTCATTGGGTGACCCTAGACTTCAACTTATTAAACTGGTGTAAAAACATAATTTTCATACTCAGATTAATATTTATTTTAATTTCTTGGAAGTACCATCATTAATTATAATAACATAAAATATTATTTCATCATTTATATTCTAAATATCCATTGATCATTAATGATATATAGAATTAGGGGAAAAAATAACTGTTATAGTGAATGTTATTTTTACCATAAAGATTTTGTTTTATTATATAAGAAACTACATATTTCATTATAAGTCTACATCATATCCAACAAAGACTTCCATATGTGTTATCCTTATAGATTTGTCACAAGTTCTTCATATTTTCATTACTAGTACACTGAACAAATGTAACAATGGGTGATCTAAAATTCTTTGTAAGGTAAAATATACAACTAAGGAAGTCATTTCATAGAAATTCCATAAATACAGATTGAATATGTAAAAAATATAAATACATAAATAGTTAGAACTAATATAATTTTATTTGAATGAAATTAAAAAAATTAATAAAAATAATAATGATCTTATACCAATGGAATTCATATCATAGGACATAAATAAATTTTTATCAAGGACTTTTTCTATGCCACTATCCTATTATAAGGAGATATATATCAAAAAAACAACTTGTTTTGTCTCAAGAGACCAAATGATAAATTGAGGATTTATTTGATTTTAGGCCATATCCATCAAAAAAATTAGTCAAATTAATTCACGATAATAGTCATAATGACTTTTTATTTTCTTCACTAGGTAATGACTAATTGAATAAAAAATATATAACATAAAATCAATAAAATGGATTGTAAATATGTTGTAAACCTCTATTAGTTATTAATAATCAAAATGAATATCAACACATTACACATGTAAAAATTGGATAACAAGGTAACAACCCATCACGATAGACAAGGTTTATTGTCAAATAACATATAGTGAATTTTCTAATATTCTTCTCTATTGGAATAAAAAATAAGAAATTCAAATAATTTTACCCATATAAATTGAATATATAACCCATATATATAAATAATTTTTTGGGATTGAAAATTACAAAAACATACAATAAAAGGTAAACATAAAATGGTGTTGAGAAAAATACAACTCACCCTAACAAATTTAATGATTTGATCAATATCCCAAGAGAAGTGATTAATAATAAAATTGTTTGACCCAGTGAGTACAATACTCTAAATTATAATATATATATATATATATATTATAGGAAAAATGAGGAATCATAAAGCCCATTTGCGAAAATGTTTTTGAAAATGATAATTGAAATAGAATCTAAAACAACAAGCATCTTTAATTAAACTTTTTAACATTGAGGAAAAATATTTGTTTACATGTTTTATACAATTGTTACTACTGAAAAAGAGATGTGAATGAATTAGAATTTTTTTTAAAAATATTCTCTAAAATATTCCTTTAATGTTCAATAAGTTTATATTATTGAAATGTGTAGTGCAGTACAAATAATATATTTTTGAAATAAAAAAACAACTTTATTAATTTTATAATACCGTTGTTTGAAAATTAGTTTGTAAGTAGAGTAACAATATATAAATTTTTAACAAAAAATTATTTTAAATAGAGTAATATAATTTTCCATATAAAAAAATATTAGGTTTGGATAACATAAAAATAGAAGAAAGAATTTTATGATGGATCAATATAACACATAGAAAGACGACAAGGGTATTCAATATCATATTAGAAGAGTGTACTCCAAGATGATTGGAATATTTTCAATGGTATTATGTGGTCAAAATTAAAAAAAATAGATAACATAACATAATAAAAACAAAGGGAATAATATAACTCAGTCATATGAAATAAGTTCATGTGAATGATCACAAGTAATTGAATGAAAATTTAATTATAAAAAATCATAAAACTGAGGTAACACTTTAGTCAAATGTCAGTTGAATAGAATAAATGAATTTTAAAATGATTATACAATGAGTTATGAATAAATAATATATCATATATGAATGTGATATTAAATTTATAACACACTGTTGTATTTTTGATATAATACATAACATATAACTTGTCATATGTTATCATATTTGAGGCCAATAAAACCATTGTAATTTGGGAACTATTTTAATAAATACCCCTAGAAAGTGTGGAATTATAATTGAAAAAAATAGAGTGATTAAAAAGATAATTCACTATATGATATATCAAATATAAATATGAAACAGAAAATAACTAAAATTAGGTTTAAAATCCCAAACATGTCAAGAGGAGAAAAATTTGAGTGAAAACATTTAACTCAGTCTAGATTCACTCTACACAAAAATAAAATTTCCACAATAATGAAATTAAGATCATTAAAAAAGTAAAAAATTTCATTATACACAAATATATAGAGTGATAATATATATTTTAAAAATATATAACTATATATATTAGACATTTTTTTATATTTTCAATATTGGGGGTATGTAATATTTTTATATTCGAAAACGTTTCGTAAATTTGGGATTAGTATATTTTGATTATATATATTATATATTTATTTTATCATATTAGGAATATTCATTGATGTTATTTGATTTTTTTATTTCTATAAAATCATTTCATGGGGTCATTGTTTATGATCCCTCATGTTGAAAATTACGGTTAGCATGATTCAATGATTCTTATGGATCAATGGTTGTTTTCTTAATTGATGAATTACATATTTATAAAACAAGTGTAGAATAAATATAAAATAAATATTTTTAAATTTATATTATATTTTACTGTTAATTTTGTTCCCATATTCATTCATGATTTAAATTCATTGTGTTATTCTAATGGTTGTTCAACACACCAAAACATGAACATGTCCACATTTAATGAATGAATATATAGTTGTTTTTTAAAATATCATTATTCTGAATTTATAATTAATTTTTTTATTATTTATTTGTGTTATAAATAATATATTTAATTATATTAAAAAATTACGAATGTATATTAAAATATTATAAAATTTTAATAAATGATTATCGTCTTTGTACACCTATTTTAATAATTAAATTAACTATGATCATTTAATGATCATATAATTAATAACTACTTATTTTTTTATTACCAGATCATTATTGAAACCATAAAAATCATATTTATCCTTTAAGATCATCATCATGAGCATCCATTTAAAGTGGTCATAAAACGAAAAAACTAAAATCAATCATTAAATAGTGGTAGTTGTCCACATATACTCATGGTTGAAGATTCCATTTCCCATTTAACGAATGAAAGGATTAATATGATTTATTATTTCACAAAAATAAACATAATATAAATATCTTAAATATATATTAAATATATAATTTATGATAGCCTTTTATGGTGGTCAATAAATTGAATCGTTTTATGCTGTGGTGGAAGATAGAATCAATATGTTTAATAGATAGCCAAAAATTATTTAACTACATAGGTACTCGAAAACTATAATGAAGAAGTATAATAAAAAGGAATAATGATAAGTAACATTAATTTATCACTCTATGAACAATGTCATTTCCATGGACGATCCAATGAAATGTATGGAATAGGATAATATAATGTGACATAAATCATAAGACAGTGAATGTGTATTCAAGAAGATGTTAAATCATATTAGGTTTATAGAAGATCCATAATTTTAAGAATTCGTTGATGGGGTGATGTGATTCCACATTTATATGTTTTGAGAATCACTATTTTGAAAATATATCAACTCAATATAAACAACCCACTTGTTAAACAATTCATGTGGCTCTAAAATTGATATATAATATTGTGGCAATATTTAAGGTGAATACAAGTCACCTAAACAACATTATTTACATTTTTATCATGTCTCAATCCCTTTATGCTTCAAATTATTATTTCTTTAAAAAAAATCAAACATGGTCACTAGTTTTTATTTTATGTAACATAAATTCTATTGCTAGATATAATGTTTTCTTTATTAAATAAAATGGATGCAATGATTATAAATTTTAAATATAATAAAATTTATTGAATTTATAAAAGTGATGAAAATTAATTGAAAAAATTAGTAATATACTAAAAATATTTATTGAGAAAATATTAGTTATGTATTAGAATATCAAATATATGATTATAAATAAATAAAATCAATATCATAAAATAAAATATAAAAAATATTATAAATATTATAAATAGTTTTAATGGATATGAAATTCATATTTATATAATAAAAATTTCCTTAAATTCATGTTATTTATAAATAATGTATTTTTCATTGTTCACCTAAAAATCATTCCTTTTTAAAAAAATTGGAAAATATATCCATAGATTATATAATAATTCGTAATCCAAAAATGATTTTCATTTTGTAAGATTAATATAATAATATTTAACAAATCGATATTTAAATAATATAAAAAATACTATGGAAAACTATTCATCTAGGAAAATTGATTTTTAAAATGTTAATGTTTCTTTGATTTATTACACATTAATTTATTATTAATTTTTTAGTAATATTGAATTTATATTTTCAATGTTTTTTATAATTATCTTAACATAATATTTTTTATTTTGAAAACTAGACACCAATTATATATGAATATATTATTAAGAATAAAATTATTTCATAGTTGTTTTAGCTATATTAATTGATATAATTTATATTGAAATTATCTATTATTTTCACTCCATTAATATTTCATAAAATAGATACACTTACTCATTCTTGATAATAAAATGGTACATTTTAATAATCATAAATAATATTTATATATTCAATGAAATTATTCATGGGTTCATTTATGTTTGATGTTTCTTTGAAGGTAAGCTATAATATTCATTATAATATTTAAAGGTAATCAAATATTTAGATATTAGGGCGTTACATTTTCCCCCAACATAAATTTGTCCCTCATAATTTTTATTGTTACGCATTGAAAATTGTAGGTGGGGTAACTCTTAAAAAAATCATTCTAGTTATAACCTATAATATCACATCTACCGTAATATTAAATGATATATCATGTAACCTCTATTTTTACAATAAAAATTATTCAATTATACAATCATATAGATTTTTATGTGTACAACCTCATCATATATTCTCTGTAAAAAACCTTTCCAAAAAGAATTTCCATTTCGTAGTTTGTAAAAAATATATAATTTAAATATTCCTCAAAAAAATGACTACATAATTATGCCGTAGATGATACGAAAAATTTGTTCATATGGCGACTCATGAGTTAACAAAATTCATAATCAAAAAATTGCAATGATATTCACCAAAATATCATGAAAAAATAAGCCCAAAATTTACCATTTAAATCAAACATACAAATTAATATTTAATCCATATGTTATTGTCTAAAAAATTATACTATATTAATACTAAGAGTTTTCTATAAGTGAAACAAATGTTATTTAATAGTCATCTACAAAAATATAACCTTTGCATAAAAAAGATCTCAATTTTATCGATAACGTTTAATGTGTCATCAAAAAAACATAATAATAAATATTGATGAAAAATCAGTATATGATTCACTAAATCCTAAATAAATTTGAATATTCCATAATTTCATAGATAAATATCCCACACAAATGATAATTTAAATGAATTATAACATTTAATTTCAATTATAATATCAATATCACAACTATATATAACATGTGTAAACTCACCATTTCGCTTGTATAATGAAGATAATAATGATCTCTTCTGTTTACATACGCTACCTTATTATTTAATATGACAAGTGGTTTATAGGTTAATAATATTACCTACTTCATTTCCTATATCCTATTTCAAATAATACAAAAATAAAAAATAATTATTAATAAAACTGAAATAAATGGTAATATTCGTCTTAAAAATAAATGATAATATGAATTCAATGTATATTAAATAATTTTCCATTTTGAAATAATAAGTTCTATCAAAATTTAAATATTCTAGTTTCATTTTTACTTCTTAACCGTATAAAAATATATTAATGAAATAAATTATTTAAATGGTTCATAAAGAGATTATGATTGAGCATGTGATATCCCTCATGATTTTATATCCATGTGTGAAAACTTAGACCCATTTAACTTGAACCATATGGAAGATTATTTCAATTACCAATAATAATTTTTGGAAAATTACCCCGAGATGCATATGTGACACACCCATTTCCAAATAAATTTATTAATATTGGAATGTAATTTCAAGGAAATAATAATACTCAAGACAGTACCAAAACATTAAGATTTCATCCTATATATAGGTTATTTCTTAAGATATATAATATTTATCTCATATCTGAATGCCCAAAAAAAATTGATTAATTTCTTTGATATTAAATAAAATACTACCCCAAGGGGTTATTTATTATGACCTAATAAAACTTATAAATCCTTAAATTACTTTTAATTCCCATATTAGACTCTAAATATATCTAGACCATTCCAATGATTCATTTTGTGATGACCCTGACCTGTGACCACATATTTATATCAAAAAACTAATGCATTACATATTTTCAATGATTTTTTTGTAAAATCCAAGATAATACCATCGTTGATAAAAACAATCTGAAATAATTGTTGCATCTTTTACATTATGAGGATATTTTTTGGATTATAAGTTTTTAGATTTATAAAAATTGAAAAGCATACATTTATCATGTTTTTTACCAAATGGATATTTTTTTCAATATATAAGAAAATATTAATTTCATGATACATCATCAGAATGAACCATAAATTCTTCCACCCATGATATCCATTGAAACATGTCATTTATAATGTATTTTTTTATAACGTAGTAAATTTAAATTTCTGAAAGGTATGAGATAAAATGAATATGTAGGAAACTATAAAATTGAGACAATCCTAAAACTAATAAAATAGAAAGAATAAGTGAATAAAATAAAACTATAATACAATAAAATTGATAGAATATTCATATCCTTGATAATAAACAAATATATGGATATCAATAATATTAATTTGAGTCTAGTGAAATGAATAATTTCATGAATCATAAAAATGATCTGGAATACATTCTTCAATACATTATATTGTTATAGGTAGAGGTATATACCATTTCACAATAATATTACCTCAGGATACTTGTTTATGAGTTGAGAGGAAATATATTTCCCAAACCCACAATTGACTGTATTATGTCTAGTTTATTCATAATATATTTAAAAACATTTTTTATAAAATTCACAAAGGATGTTCTTTTTGAATAAAACATGGATATTTGTACAATGAAAGATATGTAATTTCAATACATAATGAACACACCATTAAAGTAAATAATGAACATGAATTTATATAATATTTACATTGTAAATAAATGACATTTCAGGGTAATAACATCTCTAGAGAAGGAAGGTGAACGGTAAGAAAATACCAAGAAAACAATCCAATAATCATCCACATTGGAAAAAAGGCATGAAATAAAAATTCTTGTTATTATTTCAATAGGATAAAAAGATGATTACCCATATATATAAATGTGGTTGATTTTCAAAAAAACATAAAATAAATGAAAAAAAGTAAATGAAGAAGCTTGTTGACTCAAATGAAAAACATCCTTGAAAAAAGAAAGATTCAACAGGTATCAAAACAAGGATAAAATATTGAATATTTTTAAAATGTGATTTTAATAATCCAAATGATAATATTTATTAATATAAATGTAGAGGAAAATTTGCTCATTTTAATATTTTTGTATATTTCTATTTATATTTCTGTATTAGTCATTGAGACATCATTCGGTTATGATGACCATTGTGGATGTAAGAAATATTATTAAAATGTTAAATATATTTAAAATTTTTCTAGATAAGATTATTAATGAAACTGTGATATATCCCAAATGGAATATCATATATAGAATATGAGAACATGTTTGAATCTGAAACATGAGGTTTACAATAGGCGTACATAAAATAGGTTGGTGTGATACATTCAGGTAAAACTAGATGTTCGTGGATGAGATTAGTTAAATAAAAAAAATAATTTTTCACATTAAATTAATTCAAAAATATAGAAAAACTCTAGAGAAACTCCATTATGGATGATCACATGGGTTATCCCCAATACCCTGGAATTATTGATATGATCTAATTGTACACTCTCATAATTGAATCGGAATTATCCGACCATAAACCTCTATATCCATGAGGATTGAGGTGATGTGAATGAAATTATTCATATTCTATGTTGGAAAGTGTTTCCATAAATTAATAATGTTCCAAAATGTGTTTGGACTCCTCAATTTATGTATTCATACACAATTGAATAAATATTTTTAAAATGATCATCAGTTTTCATGATCTCCATCAATTTCATACCTTTTCATGAACTCATGTACCTGTTTAATATATATATATGTTCTCTCACTAAAATATTCTTGTTTTTTTGTTTTTTCCCCCAATAATTCCTTAACAACTATTGTTTCCACATTTATGTTCTTAATATCTCTCAACCATTCTTTATGTTATTAACTTATCAGTATAAAAGGTCTCTTTTGGACATTGTTAGTTGGGGATGATCCCGTCCGACCCCCAAGATTCATGATATATTTAGTGCAATGAATACAAATGGGATAAAGATAGTTTTTTTGTTAATAGTGTGATATGTGAGAATCCACAATGAAACAGAAATTTAGATATGTGTGAAGGGTAATAGGATAAACGTGTAGTTTGACCGGAAGGTGGAAGAACCATTTAAAAATCCTAATTTTGACCAACTGATGACATGAAATTACGGATAATGACCTCCCCTTCCATTTTATGTGATGTGGTGGTGATATCCTAGGAGGTGAGTCCAGATTTTGAAAATTGTATGATGATCATTCTTTTAATGGAAAAATGAATACATAGAATGTATATGGATGAACACAAGCCGTGTATTTCCCCTAAGGTTATAGAAATTGGTGTTTGATAAAGTAACAGATGACAATCCATGTCACTAGGCTAGATGTTGTGTTACTCTCCCTTGGTAGGCATACCTTTTTTATAGAGCACACACATAGGACCCTATAATGTCATGACCCCATAATCCTAGTTCTGATGCATTATTATTTTACATTATCTTGATTAAATGGAATAAAATTCTTATGGACCAATAAATTTATGTTTCAATGAAATATTTGTAACACCCCAAGCTTCCACGGTACGTTTCCCTTCGAATAATGCAATAGCGTGTACGCAACCTCGAGCTCTAACACACACCACAACTAATTAAACTAGCCGTTGTGAATAGTAATACCTACTTTTTGAAATTTGATAAATTTTATTTATCATAATGGACTTTATTTTTGGATTCAGAATATCGGAATTAGCCTATGTTGAATTTTTGGTATTTTTCTAAGAACTTCTAATTTTTTATGAATAGTGAAAAATACTTAAAAACAACTTTTTTAATCAAAATAATTTATAGTGATAAATTATACTATTTAGTGGTTTTAAAGTATAATTGGAATATATTTTTACCATTTTATCCAATGGTGGTCATTAGAATTAATTTAACATTGAAATTGGACATAAACAATTGCCAATCTTTTGATATAAATTGTTTCTTAAAAACACGCTATTTGTTGTGACAGCAGGAATTAATTATTAAATTAATTAATCCAACTTATATTTTTGGAATTTTTTAAAATAGATATCATTTTTGAAATCGGAATATCAATTATATCTTACGGTGAATTTTTGGCCTTATTCTGAAAAACTTCAATTTTGATGAATAGTGAAACCACTAAGTGGTTGTTAAAAACTGATTTTTCATTAAAATGAAATATTACCACTTCTGTGATTTGATTTTCAAAAATCCGACATACATGGTTGTCATTAAGATGTAAAATGTGGTTCAATGAGATTAAAATAATTTTTGGTGAATAGTAACTTTTATGTTCTTAATCGCGATTAGAGGTAATTAGTGTAGTTTAAGGTAAAAATAATGTTTTAATAATATGAGATGAGCTTGACACATGTCCTACTCCTATTGGATGAGTAATTGCCGACCAAGACAATCCATGGGTCAACTTGGGGACCCCATGGCGCCACTTTAGTTGGAAAATGACATAAATACCTTTTATTTAATGTTAATGTAAAAAATGACACAAACATGAAATGTTTTACTAAAACAATTTTTATATGGAGTTATACAAGTCATAATTTTGACTATAAATAGTCATTAGAAAGATAAAAAGATTTCCTACATCATAGTATTTGTTTTAGAATTTTTAGACATTAAATAAATTAAATTATTTATGACATCATGATGATGCAGCGATGACCTCATTATTTTAACGATTTAAATAAAATGAGAAGATAATGCCAAATCCAAGGCTTACACTTGTCCAATGCCTATTGGATGAGGATATTTCAAACCCTTATCACCTTATCCACGAATTATATAAGTTTGGGACCTTTAGAATCCGAAAATCATTGTATAATAATGTAACATTTCAATCATTCCAAAAGAGCCCTCCTCTCCTCTTATAAAAGGCCCCCACCTCTACCACCTTATTCGCACTTTCAATCCTTTTGGTTCGGCCAACCTCTGCCCAAATACTCTCCCAACTTCTCTACCTTTATCCTAGAATCTTTACTTTAGTCAGAAAGCCATCCTAAGGAGTCCTTTTGATCAAATCAAAAGGAAGAACCTGAAGAAGAGGAGGTTAACCTACCCCAACCAAGGAAAAGTACAAGGTAAGGGTTTACTTCACAACCTCTTCATTATCCAAGGTTGTTTATACATAATTATCTACTAGGACCTCATTATCATCCACATCCATGTTTCTTAAAAATGTCTTTCAAAACATTTTTACTATTAAATGGAAAATGTGTTAAAGTCATTTATACCCTTATACGTTTTTAAAGGAATCTTACCGTCGTTTTCCAAACAATGTACTTTTTGACCTCTTTGAAAAATTTAAGGTAAGAATGTTTTTTTTAACTTATACGGCGGGTGTGGCTATTTTCCGCCATTATAACTTCGTCGAAGCTTCCCTAACAAGCTTATAAGAATATCTTCAAAGTAAATGTATTATTTTATAATTATGAGACTTTTAAATGATTTCAAAAAGGAGAGATATTACTCTCAAATAGATTTGATTTCATCCATGTCAATATCCTTTGATGGGTTTTAAGTTTAATTGAAATTGATTTATGATACAAAACATCCATTGAACATTTTTTGAAATATTTGACTGTGGAGGTGTTATTTTTATACCATCCATAGTTTATGGAGAAATTTTTGACATTTCGTATGCTAGTTTTAGTACGAATACTTATGTTATGATTAAACATATTCAATGAGGAATGTATTGGACTTAATATGTGACGGGTGGAGCCCGCTATAGCTCCTCGATGCATCGGTAGGTCTCATGAGACAACTAGACGTGGAATTGGCCGAGGCCCTTTCCCAATTTGATTTATGGTTTTGGCCGAGGCCTTAATCATTTTAGACGTCTTAGCTGAGGCATTGACAAAGTGTTTCAGAATTTCCGGCATTATACATTCCCTCATTATGAAAGCGGTTATTGATATTTCACGTGATTATTCGTCTAGTATAATATCCATGTGAGTAAGTAATGGCATTATTTTATTTTGCTTTGTCCATATTATGATGAAGTTCAAGTTCAATAAGGCTTTTGTTTTAGTTATACATTGCCTTAAATGCTTATGTTATCTTATGAATGTTTCCGCTATATTGTTATCCTTATGGAGAATTTGAGCTCACCCCTTTCAATGTTTTATTTTTCCCAGGATGTGAAGAAGTGTATTATGACTGACTTGCAAGAATAGTCAGTGAGGATATGAGTGTGGACTAGGGAGACCATGTTATTGTAGTTTTCATTTTTATGATGTAATGTAATGTTTATGAATGTATCTAGTGTTTCTGAGGCTACTAAACTAATCGGTCTTTCAAGACTTGATCTTTTGTGATCATGCCAATGTTATGAAGTAATGCACCGACTCTGGGTAGCTGGGGTCGGGGCGTTACAGTTGGTATCAGAGGCAGTTTATTACTATCCTTGGATGCTAGATTTAGATAAACTCTGATTAGACCACATATCCCGAAGATAGACATTGAGGATTAGTATAGAAGAACTTCCTAGAATTTTGGTATTGTAGAGATGTTGTGAGTTTTCCGAACAATACATCCCTGTATGGATACGAGCAGGTAGAGGTGGATCTGGCACAGATGTACCTAGGGGTAAAACCCGAAAACACCGCTTTGAGCTAGACTCGAACGGGAACTGGTGCACGACAACGGGCCTTGATGCACTCTTGGTTACGACACTCCCTAGGGATATGCTTTGGATAATTCCATTTTCTTTACAAACCACTATGAAGGGTTACGAGTATATACTTCCTCAAAGAAAACAGTTTTATAATTATGGATTACATCCATAATTAGTTCAATTTATGTTATGTGTTTTACAAGTATGGAATTATGTATTTTGATTCATGAACTAATCTAGTTTATGCCATTATTTAGAAATGGCGCCTAGTGGAAGGAATGGAAACTGTATCAATGCACGCACTCCGTGTAGGGATTTCCCTCCTGCTCAAGATAATTATGGTGGAGCTAGTGATACAACTGGTGCTGATCAGCTTCTCACCGTACTGGGACAACTCACGCAGGTTATGAATAACAACCTTACTCATATGGAGCACCCTGATCCGCAACGTGGAGGATCAATGCTAGACCGTTTCATGAGGCAACAACCACCAACCGTCAATGGGTGTACAAATCCTATAGTAGCTGAGAAATGGATAAATTCCTTAGAGAAAATATTCCATTCCTTGAGGAGTAGTGAAAGGGAGAATGTTGTCATGGCAGTTTACCGCCTCACTGGAGATGCCGATAAATGGTGGTCACTCATTCAAAACACAAAAGAAGATGATGAATTAACAAACATGGAATGGCAGGAGTTCAAAGAGATGTTATTAGAAAAATACTTTCCTCAAGACCATCGAACGGATATGGAAAGGCAATTTCTGAGTCTGAGGCAGAAGGAGGATGAGAATATTGCAAAGTATGAGGCTAACTTTACAAGGATAGCCAGGTATGCTGCAGATTACATACGTAACCCAAGAAGTAAGACTGATCGTTTCTTTGATGGGTTGAAACCATTTCTCCGTTGATCTTTAGTATCACAAACCATCTCTTCATACGAAGGTATTGTCTCGTGCGCTATCAAGACGGAAAGGGAATTCTCTAAGTCTTATGACTTTAAATCAAAGCAAGATAAGAAGAGATCCGCTGAAAACTCTGGGAAAGGAAATAAGGAAACATGGAAGAAGGGTAGAAATGAATTTCCACCTTGTGATAATTGTGGTAGGAAGCACCCTGGTGCCTGTCTAAAAGGAAAATTAGTATGTTACAAGTGTGGTGAAAAAGGCCACCAAGCTCATGAATGCAAGGGAAAGAAAGCGACTATCAACGTGGAATGCTATAATTGTAGAGAGAAGGGACATTATGCAAATGAATTTCCAAAGCGTCAGGGGAACTTACCTCAGAAGAGGCCAAGGGATCTGGGCCAGGCTTATGCTATCACTACTGCTGAGGTGGGTGCTCCGAAAGACATGGTGGAAGGTAATTTAATGGTTTCCTCAAGTTTAGCAAATGCATTATTTGATTCTGGATCATCGCATTGTTTCATATCTTCCCTGTTTGCTAAGAAAATTAGATATTTCCAATTTGATTTAACAAGGTATTTGTCGGTCATAACCCCTAAGGGAAGTATTGTTGCAACAATGTTTTGTCGATTAGTTCCCATTAGATCACCTAAATGTTCTTTACCTGCCGATCTCATCATCATACCCATGATTGAATTTGATATAATCCTCGGTATGGATTGGCTTTCGGACCATGATGCAAAAATTTATTGTAAGAGGAAAGAGGTTACCATTCTTGATGATGATGATAAGGAACACCTTATCTTTAGAGAAGAATCGTCGCCACATAATTCTTATCTAGATCCACCCCAATAGCTCAACTACATTCAATTATTGGGGAGGAAGAGAAGGAAATTACTAAGGGTGAGGAAAGAAATATTCAAATAGATGATGTACCTATTGTGAGAGAATCTGTTGATGTTTTTCCGGAAGATTTACTTAGACATCCTCCAGAACGAGAAGTCGAGTTTTCCATTGATTTAATTCCTGGATCAAGGCCCATATCGAAGACCCCTTATAGAATGGCCAATGTGGAATTAGTTGAACTAAAGAAACAACTAGAGGAATTGAGTAATAAGGGATTTATTCGCCCTAGTGCTTCTCCTTGGGGAGCCCCTGTTCTTTTTGTTAAGAAGAATGATGGATCTATGAGGTTGTGCATCGACTATAGGGAGATCAATGCTATAACAATAAAGAACAAGTATCCCCTACCTCTCATTGATGATTTGTTTGACCAACTACATGGAGCTCAATACTTTTCAAATATTGACCTTCAGTCTGGATACCATCAGTTGTGTGTGAAGAAGGAAGACGTCCAAAGACAGCATTTCGAACAAGGTACGGGCATTTCGAGTTTACAGTAATGCCTTTTGGATTGACTAATTCACCCTCTGTTTTCATGGATCTAATGAATAGAGTTTTCAAGGAATATCTTGATGACTTTATAGTGGTATTTATTGATGATATCTTGGTATACTCCAAAAGCCACGAAGATCATGAAAATTACTTACGCATTATCCTAAAGACTCTTAGAAGACATGAATTATATGGGAAATTTAGCAAGTGTGAATTCTGGATTTAGGAGATTTCTTTTCTTGGCAATATTGTCTCTAAGGATGGAATTTCCGTTGATCCTTCTAAAAACAAGGAAATTCAAGAATGTCCGGCACCGAAAAGTATAACTGAGGTACGTAGTTTTATTGGTTTAGGAGGTTATTATCGACGTTTCGTCTAGAATTTTGCCAGATTGGCTAACCCATTGACAAAGCTCACACGTAAAGGGATTAAATTTTTCCGGACAAAAGAGTGTGAAGAATGTTTTGAGGAACTAAAGAGAAGATTAGTCAATGCCCCTTTATTGACTCTACCATCGGGGAATGATGGGTTTGTTATTTATAGTGATGCATCGAAGAAAGGACTTGGTTGTGTCCTTATGCAGAATGATAAGGTCATTGCATATGCCTCACGACAGCTAAAAATTCATGATAAAAACTATCCTACTCATGATCTTGAGTTAGAAGCTGTGATCTTTGCTTTAAAGATATGGAGACATTACCTCTATGGTGAAAAATGTGAGATTTATACTAATCACAAGAGTTTGAAATATATTTTCTCACAAAAAGAACTCAACATGAGGCAAAGGGGATGGCTTGAACTACTCAAGGATTATGATTTCACGATACTTTACCACCCAGGGAAGGCAAACAAGGTGGAAGATGCTTTGAGTAGAAAAGACCATGGAGTTTTGAATGTGATGAGAATTGAAAGGGATCCAATTTTCATGGATCTAGTGAAGATGGACATGGGAATAACTAGGGAAGGTGAAACATCAATGCTTTTTCAAATGGTTGCCAAACCATCATTACTAGAAAGGATTAAGAGTTCTCAGACTAGTGATGAAGGATTTCAGATGAAGATTAAAGATGTGAATGATGGAAGATTGAGGGACTTTGTGTATAAGGATGGAATTTTGAAATTTGGGGAGAGAATTTGTGTTCCCGATATACCTGATCTAAAAAGGGAATTGCTGGATGATGCTCATAGTTCCAATTTCTCTATACACCATGGGAGCACCAAAATGTATAGAGATTTGAAGGAACATTTTTGGTGGGACAATATGAAGAGGGAGATTGCTGATTTTGTGTCGAGGTGTATGGTTTGTCAACAAGTGAAACCTGGATGGCAACCTCCTGGTGGAGTATTGCAACCTCTTCCCATACCTGAGTGGAAATGGGATAATATTACGATTGACTTTTTCATGGGACTACCAAAGACTCCTAGAAGGAATGATGCAATATGGGTCATTGTTGATCGTCATACTAAGTCAGCACATTTTCTGGCTATACGGGAGGATCTACCACTTGAACATCTAGCAAGATTATATATTAATGAAGTTGTAAGACTTCATGGAGTACCCCTATCGATTGTTTCTGATCGTGATCCTCGTTTTACTTCAAGATTTTGGAAAAGTCTTCAAAAGGCCTTGGATACTGAACTTCGTTTGAGTACTGCCAATCACCCTCAAACAGATGGACAATCAGAAAAGACTATTCAAACCTTAGAAGACATGTTGAGATCATGCTCTCTTGACTTTCAGGGTATGTGGGATCAATACTTACCACTGCTAGAATTTTCCTATAACAATAGCTTCCATTCAAGGATTCAGATGGCACCTTATGAAGCGTTATACAGAAAGAGATGTCGTACACCAACCTGTTGGGATGACGTTGGTGAAAGAAAACTTGTGGGACCAGAACTGGTGGAAGAAACAATAGAAAAGGTAAAGGTAATCCAAAACCACATCAAATCAGCTCAAAGTAGGCAGAAGAGCTATGCTGATAACAGAAGAAAGGTTTTGGAATTTCAGGTGGGAGATCATGTTTTCCTAAAGGTATCTCCATGGAAGGGAGTTATACGTTTTGGTAAGAAGGGTAAGTTGAGTCCCAGGTACATCGGACCTTTCGAAATTCTAGATTGTATTGGGGCTGTAGCTTATCGTTTGGCGATGCCGCAAAATCTCTCCAAAGTTCACGATGTTTTCCACATATCTCTATTGAGAAAATACATGCCTGACCCAACACATGTACTTACCTATGAGGAATTAGAATTGGAACCCGATCTATCTTATTGAGAAAAGCCCATCAGAAATCTTGATGTGAGGGAGCAGGTGCGGAGAAACAGGACGACTCGTCTGGTAAAGGTTTTGTGGAGAAATCATAAAATGGAAGAGGCAACGTGGGAACCTGAGGAACTTATGATGAAGAACCACCCGAGTCTTTTTATGCAGTAATACCCTAGAAATTGCGAGGACGCAATTATTTGAAGGAGGGGAGAATGTAACACCCCAAGCTTCCACGGTACGTTTCCCTTCGAATAATGCAATAGCGTGTACGCAACCCCGAGCTCTAACACACACCACAACTAATTAAACTAGCCTTTGTGAATAGTAATACCTAATTTTTGAAATTTGATAAATTTTATTTATCAAAATGGACTTCATTTTTGGATTCGGAATATTGAAATTAGCCTATGTTGAATTTTTGGTATTTTTCTAAGAACTTATAATTTTTATAAATAGTGAAAAATACTTAAAAACAACTTTTTAATCAAAATAATTTATAGTGATAAATTATACTATTTAGTGGTTTTAAATTATAATTGGAATATATTTTTACCATTTTATCCAATGGTGGTCATTAGAATTAATTTAACATTGAAATTGGACATAAACAATTGCCAATCTTTTGATATAAATTGTTTCTTAAAAACACGCTATTTGTTGTGACAGCAGGAATTAATTATGAAATAAATTAATGCAACTTATATTTTTGGAATTTTTTAAAATAGATATCATTTTTGAAATCGGAATATCAATTATAGCTTAGGGTGAAATTTTGGCCTTATTCTGAAAAACTTCAATTTTTGATGAATAGTGAAACCACTAAGTGGTTGTTAAAAACTGATTTTTCATTAAAATGAAATATTACCACTTCTGTGATTTGATTTTCAAAAATCCGACATACATGGTTGTCATTAAGATGTAAAATGTGGTTCAATGAGATTAAAATAATTTTTGGTGAATAGTAACTTTTAAGTTCTTAATCGCGATTAGTGGTAATTAGTGTAGTTTAAGGTAAAAATAATGTTTTAATAATATGAGATGAGCTTGACACTTGTCCTAATCCTATTGGATGAGTAATGGCCGACCAAGAAAATCCATGGGTCAACTTGGGGACCCCATGGAGCCACTTTAGTTGGAAAATGACATAAATACCATTTATTTAATGTTAAAGTAAAAAATGACACAAACATGAAATGTTTTACTAAAACAATTTTTATATGGGATTATAAAATTCATAATTTTGACTATAAATAGTCATTAAAAAGCTAAAAAGATTTCCTACATCATAGTATTTTTTTTAGAATTTTTATACATTAAATAAATTAAATTATTTATGACATCATGATGATGCAGCGATGACCTCATTATTTAATGATTTAAATAAAATGAGAGGATAATGCAAACTCCAAGGCATACACTTGTCCAAAGCCTATTGGATGAGGAGAGTTCAAACCCTTATCACCTTTGACACGAATAGTATATGTGTGGGACCTTTATAATCCAAAAAGCATTCTATAATAATGTAACATTTCAATCTTTCCAAAAGAGCCCCTCCTCTCCTCTTATAAAAGGACCCCACCTCTACCACCTTATTCACACTTTCAAGCCTTTTGGTTCGGCCAAACGCTGCCAAATTCTCTCCCAACTTCTCTCCCTTCATCCTAGATGCTTTACTTTAGTCAGAAAGCCATCCTAAGGAGTCCTTTTGATCAAATGAAAAGGAAGAACCCGAAGAAGAGGAGGTTAACCTACCCCAACCAAGGAAAAGTACAAGGTAAGGGATTACATCACAACCTCTTAATTATCCAAGGTTGTTTATACATAATTATCTACTGGGACCTCGCTATCATCCACATCCATGTTTCTTAAAAATGTCTTTCAAAACATTTTTACTATTAAATGGAAAATGTGTTAAAGTCATTTATACCCATATATGTTTTTGAAAGGAATCTTACCGTCGTTTTCCAAACAATGTACTTTTTGACCACTTTGAAAAATTTAAGGTAAGAATGCTTTTTTTAACTTATACGGCGGGTGCGGCTATTTTCCGGCATTATAACTTCGTCGAAGCTTCCCTAACAAGCTTATAAGAATATCATCAAAGTAAATGTATTATTTTATAATTATGGGACTTTTAAATGATTTCAAAATGGAGAGATATTACTCTCAAATAGCTTTGATTTCATCCATGTCAACATCCTTTGATGGGTTTTATGTTTAATTGAAATTGATTTATGATACAAAACTTCCATTGAACATTTTTTGAAATATTTGACTGTGGAGGTGTTATTTTTATACCATCCATAGTTTCTGGAGAAATTGATGAAATTTCGTATGCTAGTTTTAATATGAATATTTATGTTACGTTTAAACCTATTCATATGAGGAATGTATTGGACTTAATATGTGACGGGTGGAGCCCGCTATAGCTCCTCGATGCATCGGTAGGTCTCATGAGACAACTATATGTGGAATTGGCCGAGGCCCTTTCCCAATTTGATTTATGGTTTTGGCCGAGGCCTTAATCATTTTAGACGTCTTGGCCGAGGCCTTGACAATGTGTTTCAGAATGTCTGGCATTATACATTCCCTCATTATGAAAGTGGTTATTGATATTTAACGTGATTATTCGTCTAGTAGAATATCCATGTGATTAAGTAATGGAATTATTTTATTTTACTTTTCCCATATTATGCTGAAGTTCAAGTTCAATAAGGCTTTTGTTTTAGTTATACATTGCCTTAAATGCTTATGTTTTCTTATGAAAGTTTCCGCTATATTGTTATCCTTACAGAGCATTTGAGATCACCCCTTTCAATTTTTATTTTTCCCAGGATGTGAAGATGTGTATTATGACTGACTTGCAAGAATAGTCAGGGAGGATATGTGTGTGGACTAGGGAGACCATGTTATTGTAGTTTTCATTTTTATGATGTAATGCAATGTTTATGAATGTATCTAGTGTTTCCGAGGCTACTAAACTAATCGTTCTTTCGAGAATTGATCTTTTGTGATCATGACAATATTATGAAGTAATGCACCGCCTCTGGGTAGCTAGGGTCGGGGCGTTACAATATTGGTTACATACATGATACCCATAGTACTTGGGGAAATAAAAATTAAAACAAGATACATAATACAATAAAATAACTTACATCCTTGAAGGATTATTCCAATATTTATTCTTTATAAGATGAAGAATGAAAACAAATTATCGGTGAGATCAAATTATTTGTAAGGGTAAGTAAATTAGAATAAATAATGATTCAATGAGAATAAATCAATTGTTAATGGTAAATAACTAATGACAAATTAATTTCATATAATAAGATAATCTAAAATCAATATGGAAAGGTAAGGATCTAAAACACATGCCATTTTTTAAATAAATAGATAATTAAAATGCATCCAGATATTTGTAGACACATAATCTCCTAGAAATGTAATATAAGAATCAATATGAATTAAATTCATTATTATTGATCCTCATGTTTAAGGCACATTAAAAATTATTTTTTCAAGACCACTGAAAAGATAGTTTAAAACTAATGAAGAAATCCCTTTTAATTTGGCCAACTTATTAGTCTCATGAGAACATGTCGATGCTTCAATAGAATATATAATGTCGTAACCCGACCCAACATTACTAGTGTAATGAATTCCTCTAATCAATTAATGAATAAAATAAATAGCCACATAAAATATCAATATTTAATTGATAATAATGATTTATCAATATTTACATAGTAGAGGATAAGTAATAATAAGTTTTTTTTACATTGATTAATGGAAATATACTTGAAAGATCATTAAAATATTGATGATGAAGATAATATTTAAACATTCCAATGTGCCCCATACCACTCTGAATTATTTTCGCCATAAACAACTATTAGATAATAATATTAAATGAAATTTATAATTTCATGAGAATAAATAGATTCATGATATAACATGTAAATTAGAATTATATACATGATATAATAGAGTATTGGTTCATAACAACAAATAAGTCTTAATGGAATATAAATTGAGGAAAAATATCATACCATAACTTCCCTTTTGTTGTGTGGAATTTATTCTACTCTATAATGGTTTAAAATATATTACTAAAATATACTTGAATAATAATAATTATTATTATTATATCACATATTGGCTTCTTATAATATTTTATTACTCATTTGCGAACACACTTTCATTATTTCAACCATTTCAGGTGATCATTGCATAGTTTTCTCATGTTTTGACTTATCATTTGTAGTTACTATTAATTAGATAAAAACTTTATCATATCCAAAAAGTAATATATGATATTATTTTCATATATATTTATTATATTTTTAATTATAATGATCCATAATATTTCTATATAAAAAATTATGTTCACTGTTCAAGGATACATATGGACATATGTACACATATATGCTACTTCTATTTCAAAATTATATTAAAATAAGGAAAAGTAAATTATTATTATTTATAAATTAAATACAGTGTCATATATATGTAATATATTGTACATTTTTTATTAAATAAATCCTTAGTATGTTTCTTGTATAGTAAGAATAAATCACATCCCATTATGTTGGTGGTAGTCCATGTTTCAAAAAATGACATTAGTTTTTTTTAAATTGAATATATTGAATTATTTTTTATAATATAATTATATAATAAATAAATATATTATAAATTTAAATTTTATATTATATAAATTTATTTTCCATCCTAATCATAACCATGAGAGTTGGTAGACTATGAACAACCAATCATAATTTCAAGATGTTGTATTTTGCAGTTTACATAAATATTGTGTTTGTTACCCATTAGATTTGAGTTTGTTTATGTGTGAGTCAAAAAATTAACAAAAAAAATTGTTGTATGTTAAGGATACATTTTATGTTATATAATAATGGAATAAAAATATTTTATGGTGAGGGTAATGGATATAAAAGAAAGATCTTAACGAAAGATTATACATCTGAATCATGAAACATCTTTTAGTTTATACCAGAAGGCTTCCTTATTTAGAATTATTTAGAGAGGTAATATACTACAGATGAGGGGAGTTATTTTGGGATTCTATATTGGAATATAATGAAATATACATTGTAGCTTTAGAGGTGTGAGTATGGGGTAGAGTGATTTTCTTTTTGTAGTGAATGGGGAGTGGTACTCTGGTAAATAAAAATGGAATTTAGTAAAGTGAAGTCTAAATTTCATAATGTTTCCAAAAAATGAAAATATATTTTAGTAAAGTTGAATAACGTTTTATAAAAACATCCATGACACAAAAATATATTCATTTTAAAAATTAGGTTATTTAACAACTAACATTCCCTAATTTTATAAATTTTTCTTTTATTAAAGCATCTAGTATTCTAACCTAAAAAAATTTATCATTAACATTAAAATAAAGATAAATTTAATAATTAAAAGTATTTACACTTAATAATTAATATTATATCCAATTAATATAATAAAAATCAATTTTTTGGATATTAATTTTAAAACAAGAACATGTGATGTGCTAAAACACTACTTAAACCCAAACCATGTAATAATGTTTTTATAGTATAAATGAAAATAACATAATTATCGATGATCAAATTGTTAATTAATATAATTTTTTTTATATTTTCTATTATTTAAAAATAAATGGGACAAATTTAGTATGTGTATTTTTTTAATATTTTAATAAAATATCAGTTATTATAGAATAAAAACGTTGTTAATTTTGAGATTATTTATTTAATATTAAATTAAAAATATCTTTAAATTTTTTCAATTCAAATATATTAAATTTAAATTTCGAAACATGATAAATTCATATAAAATTAAAATTAAAGACAATAAATAAATGAATAATCATAACTTATTATATTTATAGAATCATTTATTTTCGTTAATTATTAATTAAATGATAACGACATTATTGTTTCATAAGCCTTTTATTTAACTAAATAATATTCAAAATAATAATTATAAATTATTATGTTAACATTAACCGAATTATCATTCAAAATAATATGAATAACAACAAAATGTTATTCATTTTACATAAATCTATGTTTTATAAATTTTAATGTTCAGGAATGTTCCCATTTCTTATCTTTCTTTACATATGCTTTTATATAGGTCACTTTATTTAATAATATTCCAATACCCCATATAATTTAAGCCAATTGTGTATTTGGTTTAAATAAATGTATTCAATTATTTTTGGAAAATTGTTCAGGGATTTTTGGCCCTTAAGAATACGGTTTAGTCCTTTGTCAAGATTAATTTTACCTTAATCACCAAAATTAATTTATTTCTCTATCACTAATATTTTTGGTCAAAAAAATAAGTTGATATTTTCAGCCAACTATTAATAAACATTAACAAATAGTGTATTTCAATTTTTTAAATATTGAAATCTTAGAAGTGGGATCATTAAGATTAACTCTAATCTTGCAGATGTTGTTAGAAAACAGGTTTGTAATGTAAAAATGTTCAAATGATCAATAAGTTTATATTTCCAATTTTACTATGAAAATTATTTTTGTGAAATAAATTTTGATAATATAATGATAATATATCATTTTTTTAGTTCAAAAAAATATTTTTAAAAAATTAAAATTAACAATTATGAAAATGAAAATGATGTTTTTAACTAAAATGCAGTATTTTTCACTATTCATAAATAAATGGTACTTTTTAGAAAATACAAAATATTCACCCTGTGTTAATTTTGATATTACTAGTAAATAATTGAAGTTTATTTTTACAAATAAAATTTAAAAATGTGTGTAATTTTTAATTTTATAAACTGAGACACTCAAAATATGTAAGACTCAATCTTGCATGTCGGCTAATATTTGGTTTTTTATTCCAAAAATTAACATGGATTTTCACATAAATAAATATAACAAATAATTTTTTTTAATTTTATAGAAACAAATTTTCTCTTCTTGTGATGTTACATTCTCCCAACCATATTAAAAATAAATGCAAAAAAATTAAACATGACATGAGTAATCATGTGATTGATATTTGAAAATAAACTATTTTTGGAAAACCCACATCTTAAATTGGGTTAATAAAACATGTTCTTAACCCGAGATAATGGAAAGAAACATTGTCATGTAACTAGGGTCTATAATAGGTGAACATAGTTGGGAAATAAAAATGGGTAGAGATACGAAAAATATATCGATCATGTTCTAATGGAGAGTGCAGAAAAATATGGCTATGAGAAAGTAAACAATCAAAAGGGAATAAATCAGTGATGATAAAAGTGGACATTTGAATCATTGGAAGTGAATTTAATAGGATAACAGTTATTGTTATGAGTTCAATTTTCCTATATTTTAGTAATTTGGTAACTCTCTATGAAAATATGTAAATACACATACATGGAATGTATCTATAAGAACAATGATATCCTTTGGTAATGGATTTAACTATTTCTACATATTCTCTAAGAACAAGATTCATCATATAGTGATTTAATATATCATAAATGTTTAGAGAAGATGGGATGATCATGTGTCCTGAGTGTTGGGTGTTGGTGCCACAGGAATTCCTGTAATAAGGTGATATTCGAGGTTCTAAAATAAAAATGGAGGTCCTTAATTGTGTGATCAAAATGTAATCCTATTGATATGGTCACCCTTATCAATGATTAGAATGAAGCCCCCTCCCAACCATTATTGTGAAAATTATCCAACCTAGCTCCTTCAATGGATGGTATTTGATGGTATTGGGTAACAAGGTGTCCCACATCAAATGGGTTATAGTTAAACACTAATTGATGATACATCTAAGGAATCATGCAATTAGGAGGACTGGATTGTTACTAGGGAGGAAGTGTGATCCTTGGATTCACGGCCCATTTGAGAAATGGAAATGCACTTCTCACTAGGATCAATCTGTGTAATTAGAAAAATATAGACATCTCCAAAGCTGAAACTAAATCGAGGATTATCCATTACTCCCTTCTTGATAGAGTCCTCATCACCTGGTCTGTCACGTACACCATCTTGAGCGATAAATAACTCTAGGGGATTAGCATTCAAGTTACCCACACGTGGAGGGATGGGAATAATGTCATTGATAACCTTGCTTCCCCTACCATCGCTTGCTCCGATGTCACCTACCATTCCAATGTCACCACCTTGAAGACTAAGGGGAGAATTTAATTCATGGGGTTGCCCTAGGTTTCTACTACTTTTGACCACAATAGTCCTGTAGTTTCTTTGTTCTCAGGATCATTATTCTATTTTATTCTATCCATTGGAAAAATATTTAATAATGAAGACGATATAGTGATGTAATACAAAAATATCTAAAATCACCACCAATATTTAGATTAATCCTTTTCTGAATTAGTTATATTTTCCAAAATATATTTTTTGACACTATTGAAAAATGTCACTGAATTTCAAAAAAATGAACATATCAGTAGCCTTCAATCAGTATGATGTTTTTATTTAATCATTCAAACTGAAAATGTTAACATCTTCAGCATATGTTTTTTTGAAATATAAAAATAACATGAAATACCATAAAAAATATTAGTGACATGAATTATTTAAGAGTCCTTAATTAAGAAACAAGTTATTTGATATTTACCTAAAATCTAATAGTGTTGTAATCTATATCGACGATTGAATAAAAAAATGTTAACAAGGTTAATAATCTCTTCGAATGAAGTATGAACCTTTCCAAATTAATAAATTACTCATATATATCTCAACGTCAAGAAAATATTAAGGGTTGTATTTTCTCTAATCATCTGTTTTACAAAAAAATATAAAAATTACTCTGAATAGCATTTATTAGTAGCATTAATAATATAATACCAAATAGTTAATAAAAAAATATTGTATCATATTCCTCACAAATTTCCTAATGATTATAACCCGAACAACATTGATAAAATATTCAAAATTCATGAATCCAAATAAATAAATAAATTGATTATTCCACATTATATATAATATATTAAAAATATATCTCATCATATAACATAATACCCATTTTCTTTCACATTCCACTAGTATTCTCATCATCATTATCAATATAACCATTACACATACCACCTTGATAATTGTTTTCAAGAGATATACAGTTGGAAAATTTATTTTCATAATGACCATTCATTCTAAACTTAATGAACCTAATTGTTGAGGATATCATTGGGTGGCCAATATTCCTATCTATTTTTTCAAAAAAACTCTACATTTTTTCCTTTTTAGTTACATGAAGTGTGTAATTATTTTCCATTTTAAAAACAAATTATTGTACCTCTAATACATTAAAATGGGTTATTACTTTCACATTAAGAACAAAAATGGAATTGAATATTCTTTTTTCTATGTTCCCCAGTACCCGACCTATATATGAACTACATCCTAATATTCCATTACAATTGTTAGTGTTAGTAATGGTACATTTTGTGAATCATGTTCCATGAAAATTTATTTGGTATAATAACAACATTCATCACTACAGATATCACTTCATCTAACATCTCAACAGAAAATTTTCAATCACAATAATTATTTTCCTAGTTTCTTAGGTTCCATCCAATGACTAAAACTAGAATACATAGTGTGAGAAATATTTTTTAAAACATAAAACCACATAATCATGAAGAATGTCTTATATGATTCTTTTATAATGGATTCCACTTCTTTAATCTATTAATCCTTAGGATTATCCTTGTAATGCCCCGACCCCAGTTACCTAGAGTCGGTGCATTATTACATAACATTGGCATGATCACAAGAAAGATCAAATCTCGAAAGACCGATTGGTTTATTAGCCTTGGAAACACTAGATATATTCATAAGTTTTACATTACATAATAAAATGAAAAACTACTACAACAACATAATATCTCCACAGTCCACACTATTATCCCCTCATAATATCCCTGCAGGTCATTCATAACTTACTTCTTCACATCCTGGGGAAAAATAAACATAGAAAAGGGGTGAGCTCAAATGCCCAGTAAGGATAACAATATAGCGGAACATTCAAAATAAGCATAAACATTTAAGGCAATGCATTACTAAAACAAAAGCCTTTTAAACTTGATCTTCAACATAGTATGGAAAAAGTAAAATGAAATAATGTCGTTTACTTATTCACATGGATATTCTACTAATTGAATAATCACATGAAAAATCAATAACCACTTTCATAATGATGGAATGCATAATGCTAAACTATAATTTCTCTTCAAGGCCTCATCCCAAGACCTTGGGGCTAATTGTAACCGGAACCCAACCCGGAGTGCCTCTAATAACCGGACACCAACCCGGAGTGCCTCTAATAATCGGACACCAACCCGGAGTGCCTCTAATAACCGGCGACCAAACCGGAGGGCTTACTTTTACAAGTCCCTAACCTGGAGGGATTACTTTTACCAGTCCCCAACCTGGAGGGCTTACTTCAACTAGTCCCCAACCTGGAGGGCTTACTTCAACTAGTCCCCAACCTGGAACATACTTGTCCAACACATTCATATGAAGTAAAGGTTGAAATATAACATAAACATTATTATTGGAACTAGCATACGAAATGTCAATACTTTACTCATAAACCATGAATGACACATCTACAGTCAAACATATCACAAAAATTCATTACAATATGGAAGTTTTATATGATAATAGATCAACTTCAAATAATCTTAAAATCCATCAAAGGATGTTGACATAGATGAAAATGTTTTTTTAAATATTATTGAGAGAAATATCCCTTTTTCATGAAAACATTTTAATGTTACTCAATTTAGAAAGTAAGGCATTTAAATACATTTTTGGATCAAAGTTTCACATACCACATTGAAACTTTTGAATGGAATTAACACTTTTTAAAACATTCATTTTCATATAAATAAATCCTTACAAACCATTTTGAAAACGTGGACATAAATGAGGATGATTTAGAAGAATAAATATTTAAAACATTTAAAATGATGTTTTAGTAAAAGTTCCCTTAGAAATAATCCCTTTGAAAACTCTTTTATGAAATATGGACATGGATAGTAAATATGTCCCTGTAGATACTTACGTAAAGACAACCTCGGATATTAAAGAGATTGTGAAGTAAACCCTTATCAATTTGGTAACATATGAAACATACAACCCATGAAAGAGGTATCATACAATGAAAATGTAAATTCACATAAGGTAAAGTGTATTACACAAAGAATACAATTATGGGCAGTACATACACCACACAAAAGATAATAGTGGAAATATGGCATGAATCTCACGGAAATAAAGAGTGAGATGAAAACCCCTTACCACGTTAATCAACTGAGTCGTATGGCCAAAAGTTAATAACCACCAAATGATTTACAGAATAAAATGAATATAAAGAGAATCATGATAATATATATCAAATGGTAGTACACAATACACCACTTTCAATAATTTAGTGGCGAACAATGGAAATCTCACGGAATTGAAAGTGAGATAAGAAAATCCCTTAACTTGTACTTTTACTTGGTTGGGGTAGGTTAACCTCCTGTATAATTTTGAAATAATTGTTATTAAATTATACATGAATCATATATATTAATATGATATCATATATGATCTTTTAACATTGATTTGATAATAATATCTTAGTATTATCGTTGTTTCGGGTGTTAGCTTACATGTTTTCTTTTATATGTTTTGTTACGTAAGACATGTTTGTAAAGGATAGGTTGTATATTATTCATATCCAGAATGATATAAAGTCCTTAAACATCATTTTTAAATCATCAAATGATAATTATACTTGAATGGATACGATGGAGAATGAATCTTATCGCGTTTGTGGAGACGGTAGTCCGTACGTACGCACGAGTGACAATATCATTCTTTTGATATTAAAATAATATATAAATGGATGTTATATCATATATACAGAACAATTAACATGTTATATTTATTATTTACATGAGTTTCACATCATTATTATACCCATCGAAATAATAATATATTGAATAACAATTACACCACGACGTGGAGACGGTAAGCCGTACGTACGCACGTATGGTGACATGTTATTCAAAGGGTGGATAGAATAATGAATGTGGTTGTACCATATTGATAATAACATCACAGTATATCTGAGATACTGGAGTTATTATTTTAGAATGTTAATAACAAAGAAAGAAGAAGTGGAAGAAGAAAGGAACTTGAAAAGGGGTGGTGAAAACATTACCTCTTCTTCGGGTTCTTCCTTTTGATTTGATAAAAAGGGCTCCTTAGGTTGTCTTTATGATCAAACTAAGGCCTCTAGGTTGTAGTTAGGGAAGTTGGGAGAGTATTTGGGCAGAGTTTGGCCGAAACAAAAGGCTTTGAAGGTGTGAATAAATGAGTAGAAGTGGTCTCCTTTTATAAGGGAGAGGAGGGGATCTTTAGGAAAGAGTGAAAGTATTACTTTATAATATAATTATATTCTGTTTATAATGGTCCAAAAATCATTTAGGTCGAAGCTCAGATGAATCATTGTTTAAATAACATCAAAAAATAAGAATTGGACAGGTTTTATATAATATTTTAATCATTATAATCTTATTTATTTAAATGATTTATTAATGAGGTAAACATTGCATCATTATTGTGTCATTAATAATTTAAATTATTTGATGTCTAAAAACTACAAATAAAATATCAATATGTAGGAAATATTTTTAGCTTTCTAATGAATATTTATAATCGAAAATCCAACATCTATAACCCTATGTAAAAATTGTTCTTCTAAACGATGTAAGCTTATGCCATTTTTATTTTTATTTTAACTTTATTAATATAATGTGTCCCTACCACATACAAGTGGCTCCAAGGGGTCCCCAAATCGACCCAAAGATCCCAATGGTCGGGTATGGGTCCACCAATAAGGTTAGGACATGTTTTAGGGTAATTTTGTATTATTATAATATTATTTTTTAACCCTTATTTACCAGATTTACCTTTAACCATGGTAAATAAAATATCTACCACAGTAATTATTCAAAATGTCTAAAAATAAAAGTTACCTATTTACACAATTTGGACATCCTGATTCCAAATATGGAATCCATTTTTCTAAATTCAAAACATAGAAGTGGCAGAAATTAATTTAAAATTAATTCCCGCTGTTAAAACAAAAAGCGTGTTTTTAAGAAATAATAACTATCAAAAGATTGACACTTGTTTATGATCGGTTTAATTGTAAAATTATGTCCAATGACCAAAAT
This sequence comes from Viscum album, assembly GCA_963277665.1. Lineage (NCBI taxonomy): Eukaryota > Viridiplantae > Streptophyta > Magnoliopsida > Santalales > Viscaceae > Viscum > Viscum album. The sequence continues at coordinate 818,551,434 of OY728159.1, forward strand.
TATATTAAATGGTAAAAATATATTATAAATATACTTTAAAACCACTCAAATTCATAATTTATCACTATTAATTATTTTGATTAAAAAAGTTGTTTTTAATTAAAATTTAGTAATTTTCACTATTCATCAAAATATGAAAGTTATCCGAAAAGTACCAAAATTTCACCTTAGGATAAATTCGATATTCCGAATCCAAAAATGAAGTCCATTTTAAAATATAAAATATATATAATTTCAAAAAGTAGTTATTACTATTCATAACGACTAATTTAATTGGTTGTTAGAACTCGGTGTTGCGTGTAATGAAAGTTATTGAATTATTTTCAAGAAATAACACACTATAAAATCTTGGGGTGTTACATTCTCCCCTCCTTCAATAAATTGCTTCCTCGCAATTTGAAATTGTTCTTCGAAAATAAAATGTTGAAAATAGAAAATATCTTTGTGGGAAAACCCACATCGGAAATTGGGTTACTAAAATTTAGTCTTAATATGAGGAAAAGAGAAATGAAAGGGTCACCACCAAATTATGATCTCAATTAGGAGAAAATTGGTGGCAATTAGAGACATATAATTGGAGGAAAAATGTAAATATTTATAGGTAGTGATTGAGGTCATCAATCACAAACAACTATAAAAATGAGGTCCTTAAACTCATCAATCTATGATGATTTGAAGACCATCGGTTCAACAAAATATACGGTATTGGGATAACACATTTTTGACGTTTCAAAATATCATAGTTGAAATCCCACATCGAAAAATGAATTAATGAGGCCTCTATTTAAAATAAAGAGTGGAATGTATGAAGATTACCGAAAATAACACATACTAGGGTTCCATGTAGGAAAATATGGATATGGAGGAGAAATCTAACCATCAATTATCTGATGGAGAGTGGTAGAGAACATGGCTATGAAAAGGTCAACAATCCCAAAGCCATAAATTAGTGATGATTTAAGGTACCATCTAGGACAACATTTTTATTCTAAGTTCCTTTTCTTAATGTTGTGGAATTTATTTATGAGATTGGATAAGATCATAAGGAGATATACTTACATTATAATTAGAGTTTTATCCATTAATAAATTTCTACCACAAACTCATCTTTCACTCTAAAAGATAATAGAATGTAAAAAAATTCTATTTACACTATTTGAATAGGGTTCCAAAATAAACAAATTTATAATTATTCTACAAGATCTTTTAATAAAAACTACATTATTTAATCCAGGACATCTCTTGGGCCAGTGGTAGGTGATACACCCTTGTCGCCCTTCGGTTGCGGGTTCAAGTCTCATAGCCTTGCCGGACGCGACGGGTTGCCGCCCGACTTCCGGGTTGTCCTTTTATGGAAATCCAAAATAATCCAAACTAGAACTATCCAAAATACTTATGTCCAATCTCACAGTCCAACATTTATAAGGAAGGTAAACATAATGTAGATCCTTTTTACCACGTAATAGAATATTAATAAATTCATCATGTATTCTTTTAATACACTGAAACATCATGAATTACCATATTCCTTATTGATTACATTCATGCTCCCTTATTCCATATAGAATGCTGGATATACCTCATCAATCCAAAAAAAATTTAAACACCAACAATAATGGAATATACAGATCATTAATCAGTTCCATGGTAGTCAAGAATATCCAATATAATTTATCCAAAACAATCATGTATTATTCCAAAATCACTAACTTGGTATCAGAACTATATTATGGTTTATCATTCTCTCAACCATATATTTTCCAAAAATTTATCCTGCTGTTGAGTCGCCTTTCATTGTTCCACACAATCTCAAGTCCTTAATGAAATAGTACTGCAGTACAATCCTTATATACTCCATAATTATTATAACAAGTACATTGTTGATAAAACATTCAATTGACATAATCAACATAAGAACTCTAATCATTCCTATTCATCTGTGGTATTATCATAACTTGATTATTATCCAATAACATAATTTGCGACATATTCTGATGACTGGGACATAGGTTCGAATAGTGTCCAAACTCCTTGAAAATGAAGCATTGTACATTTGAAACCATTTTCTTACCCTTGAAGTCACGTACTTTGTGCCCTTTTCCTCTACACTTATAACAAACTCTCATTCCTTTCAGGCAAGTTCCAGGGTGTTTCTTTCCACAGTTACCACATATGGGAAAATTCTTCTTTTCCCTCTTCCCTTTATCCATCTTTCTCTCTTCCATCCTTTTCTTCTCTTTATTCCCTTCAAAGCCATAGGACTCAGTAAACTCTTTACTTATCTTATCAACACATGATATTATTTCTTCATATGATTATAATACATGGGAGACTATTTCTATTATAAATTCTAGATTAACACCATGAATGATATGATCCTTCCTTCTCTTTGGATCATGTGCATTTCGGGAGTTCTCATTCCTTCTACTGGGCGCCATTTCTAAACAATGGAATACACTAGATCAGTTTATGAATCAAAATACATAATCCCATACTTATAAAACACTTAACATAAATTGAACTATTTATGGATATAATCCATATAAAAATGTCTCTTTTGAGGATGTATATAATCATAAACCCTTCATAATGGTTTGTAAAGAAAATGAGAATTATCCTAAGCATATCCCCCGGGAGTGTCGTAACCAAGAGTGCAGCAAGGCCCGTTGTCGTTCACCTGTTCCCGTTCGAGTCTAGCTCAAAGCGGTGTTTTAGGGTTTTACCCCTAGGTACATCTGTGCCAGAGCCGCCTCTACCTGCTCGTATACAGACAGGGATGTATTGCTCGGAAAACTCACAAAATCTCTACAATACCAAAATTCTAGGAAGTTATTCTATACTAATCCTCAAAGTTCATCTTAGGTCTACGTGCTCTAATCAGAGTTTATCTAAATCTAGCTTCCAAGGTTTGTACTAAACTTCCTCTGATACCAACTGTAACGCCCCGACCCCAGTTACCTAGATTCGGTGCATTATTACATAACATTGGTATGATCACAAGAAAGATCAAATCTCGAAATACCGATTGGTTTAGTAGCCTTGGAAACACTAGATATATTCATAAGTTTTACATTACATCATAAAATGAAAAACTAATACAACAACATAATATCTCCATAGTCCACACTATTATCCCCTCATAATTTCCCTGCAGGTCATTTATAACTTACTTCTTCACATCCTGGGGAAAATAAACATAGAAAAGGGGTGAGCTCAAATGCCCAGTAAGGATAACAATATAATGGAACATTCAAACTAAGCATAAACATTTATGGCAATTCATTACTAAAACAAAAGCCTTTTAAACTTCAACTTCAACATAGTATGGCAAAAGTAAAATGAAATAATGTCGTTTACTTATTCACATGGATATTCTACTAATCGAATAATCACATGCAAAATCAATAACAACTTTTATAATGATGGAATGCATAATGCTAAACATTATTTTCTTTTCAAGGCCTCGTCCCAAGACCTTGGGGCTAACTGTAACCGGAACCCAACCCGGAGTGCCTCTAATAACCGGACACCAACCCAGAGTGCCTCTAATAACCGGACACCAACCCGGAGTGCCTCTAACAACCGGAGACCAAAACGGAGGGCTTACTTTTACCAGTCCCAAACCTGGAGGGCTTACTTTTACCAGTCCCCAACTTGGAGGGCTTACTTCAACTATTCCCCAACCTGGAGGGCTTACTTCAACTAGTCCCCAACCTGGAACATACTTGTCCAACACATTCATATGAAGTAAAGTTTGAAATATAACATAAACATTCTTATTGGAACTAGCATACGAAATAACAATACTTTACTCATAAACCATCAATGACACATCTACAGTCAAACATATCACAAAAATTCATTACAATATAGAAGATTTATATAATAATAGATCAACTTCAAATAATCATAAAATCCATCAAAGAATGTTGACATAGATGAAAATGTTTTTTTAAATATTATTGAGAGAAATATCCCTTTTTCATGAAAACATTTTAATGTTACACAATTTATAAAGTAAGGCATTTAAATACATTTTTGGATCAAAGTGTCCCATACCACTTTGAAACTTTTGAATCGAATTAACACTTTTTAAAACATTCATTTTCATATAAATAAATCCTTACAAACCATTTTGAAAACGTGGACATAAATGAGGATGATTTAGAAGAATAAATATTTAAAACAATTAAAATGATGTTTTAGTAAAATTTCCCTTAGAAATAATCCCTTTGAAAACTCTTTTATGAAATATGGACATGGATAGTAAATATGTCCCTGTAGATACTTACGTAAAGACAACCTCGGATATTAAAGAGATTGTGAAGTAAACCCTTATCAATTTGGTAACTTAGGAAACATACAACCCATTAAAGAGGTATCATACAATGAAAATGTAAATACACATAAGGTAAAGTGTATTACACAAAGAATACAATTATGGGCAGTACATACACCACACAAAAGATAATAGTGGAAATATGGCATGAATCTCACGGAAATAAAGAGTGAGATGAAAACCCCTTACCACGTTAATCAAATGAGTCGTATGGCAAAAAGTTAATAACCACCAAATTATTTACAGAATAAAATGAATATAAAGAGAATCATGATAATATATATCAAATGTAAGTACACAATACACCACTTTCAATAATTTAGTGGCGAACAATGGAAATCTCACGGAAATGAAAGTGAGATAAGAAAATCTCTTACCTTGTACTTTTACTTGGTTGGGGTAGGTTAAACTCCTGTATAATATTGAAATAATTGTTATTAAATTATAAAATATTCATATATATTAATATGATATCATATATGATCTTTTAATATTGATTTGATAATAATATCTTAGTATTATCGTTGTTTCGGGTGTTAGCTTACTTGTTTTCTTTTATATGTTTTGTTACGTAAGACATGTTTTTAAAGGATAGGTTGTATATTATTCTTATCCAGAATGATATGAAGTAATTAAACATCATTTTTAAATCATCAAATGATAATTATAATTGAATGGATACGATGGATAATGAATCTTATCGCGTTTGTGGAGACGGTAGTCCGTACGTACGCACGAGTGACAATATCATTCTTTTGATATTAAAATAATATATAAATGGATGTTATATCATATATACAGAACAATTAACATGTTATATTTATTATTTACATGAGTTTCACATAATTATTATACCCATCCAAATAATAATATATTGAATAACAATTACACAACGACGTGGAGACGGTAAGCCGTACGTACGCACGAATGGTGACATGTTATTCAAAGGGTGGATAGAATACTGAATGTGGTTGTACCATATTTATAATAACATAACAGTATATGTGAGATACTGGAGTTATTATTTTAGAATGGTAAGAACAAATAAAGAAGAAGTGGAAGAACAAAGGAACTTGAAAAGGGGTGGTGAAAACATTACCTCTTCTTCGGGTTCTTTCTTTTGATTTGATCAAAAGAGCTCCTTAGGTTGGCTTTCTGATCAAACTAAGGCCTCTAGGTTGTAGTGAGGGAAGGTGGGAGTGTATTTGGGCAGATTTTGGCCGAACCAAAAGGCTTTGAAGGTGTGAATAAATGAGTAGAAGTGGTCTCCTTTTATAAGGGAGAGGAGGGGCTCTTTAGGAAAGAGTGAAAGTATTACTTTATAATATAATTATATTCGGTTTATAATGGTCCAATAATCATTGAGGTCGAAGATAAAATGACTCATTTTTTAAATAACATCAACCAATAAGAATTGGACAGGTTTTAGATAATATTTTAATCAATATAATCTTATTTATTTAAATGATTTATTAATGAGGTAAACATTGCATCATTATTGTGTCATTAATAATTTAAATTATTTGATGTCTAAAAATTATAAATAAAATATCATTATGTAGGAAATATTTTTAGCTTTCTAATGAATATTTATAATAGAAAATAAAACATGTATAACCCTATGTAAAAATTGTTCTTCTAAAAGATGTAAGCTTATGCCATTTTTATTTTTATTTTAACTTTATTAATATAATGTGTCCCTACCACATACAAGTGGCTCCAAGGGGTCCCCAAATCGACCCAAGGATGCCCATGGTCGGGTAGGTGTCCACCAATAAGGTTAAGACACGTTTTAGGGTAATTTTGTATTATTATAATATTATTTTTTAACCCTTATTTACCAGATTTACCCTTAACCATGGTAAATAAAATATCTACCACAGTAATTATTCATAATGTCTAAAAATAAAAGTTACCTATTTACACAATTTGGACATCCTGATTCCAAATATGGAATCCATTTTTCTAAATTCAAAACACAGAAGTGGCAGAAATTAATTTAAAATTAAATCCCGCTGTTAAAACAAAAAGCGTGTTTTTAAGAGATAATAACTATCAAAAGATTGACACTTGTTTATGTTCGGTTTAATTGTAAAATTATGTCCAATGACCAACATTATATTAAATGGTAAAAATCTATTCTAAATATACTTTAAAACCACTCAAATTCATAATTTATCTCTATTAATTATTTTGATTAAAAAAGTTGTTTTTAATTAAAATTTAGTAATTTTCACTATTCATCAAAATATGAAAGTTATCCGAAAAGTACCAAAATTTCAACTTAGGATAAATTCGATATTCCAAATCCAGAAATGAAGTCCATTTTAAAATATAAAATATATATAATTTCAAAAAGTAGTTATTACTATTCATAACGACTAGTTTAATTGGTTGTTAGAACTCGGTGTTGCGTGTAATGAAAGTTATTGAATTATTTTTAATGAAATAACACACTATAAAATATTGGGGTGTTACAATCCTAGAGTTTTTATAGAAATTTTTCTGAATAAATTATTCATGATGTTTAAAATATAAATGATTGAATTATCCTAAGTGTATAACCTCGGTGTGTCAAAATAGGAAAACCGTATTGCTCATTGTCGGGTACTAGGTTACACCAACTCAATACCAGAACACATTGTTAGAGTTGTAACTCCTTGGAACATCTATTCCAAAAATATATGCACTTGTAAAATTTAGACTATGATATATTTCTTGGAAAACCCAAATAATTACTACATTACCAAATTAATGTGACTTTATTTTATACTTATCCCTAAATTTTTTCATGGGGTTATATTCCTAAATAAATTATTTATATTTTTTTCAAGGATTATTCTAAAAATCATCAAATACTGACTATAACACCCTAACACCATAAGACTGGTTCTGGTTCATTATTTAATTACGTTGGCATAATTATAGGGAATCAAATCTCGAAGAACCTATAATTTTAGCATTCCGAGAGATACATATTACATAAATGATACCAATAATAAATTTTGAATTAAAAACTACAAACATGATACCAAATAAAATGAAATAAACTACTTCTAGTAATTATTATTCAATTATATGTTCTTTATAATAGGAGGAAAAGAAAACATAATAATGGTGAGATAAAATTCATAGTAAACATGATTAAAGTAAATGAAATCATGAATTATTGAGAATAAATCAACATAGGTAGGTAAATAACTTATAATTTCATCCATTCTAATAAAAATATAAGGAAAAATAAATATCTCTAGGTATGAAACATTTAAAAAAATTAATTTATTCAACAAACAGATAGTTATAATACATACAATGATATGTCAATAAAAACTCTAAAGGATAAGTATTAATTAATTCAATATGAAAGAAATTATTTATTATTTGGTTCCATGTATAATTAACATGAAATAAAATACATTAAATATCATTAAAAATATATTTTTTTAAATACACATAGAAACCTATTTAATTTTACCAACATATTTTCCTCATGACTATCTATTGATGCATCGAGTGGCTATATAATGTCTAAGCCCCCAAGTCATTACCAGTCCAAGGAATTCCTCTTACCAATTAATCAAAATATATAATATTAATTTTCAAATATAAATATTTAATAGATAATACAAATTTATAAATATTTCCCTAATGTATTATAAGTAATAACATGGTTTTTTGATGTTGCAGAATGGAAATAGCCTCTAAATTTGAATAAAATATTCTTGAGGAAGATAATTTGTAATCATTTTAAAGTGTCACATTCAACTTTGAGGTATTCAATTGATAAATACCCTTCATAGAATAATATTAAATGAAACTTATAATATCATTAGAATAAATATATTCATGATATTACTTGTCAATGGGATGTATATAGAAATTCTAAAAGAGAATTCATGAATAGAAACAAATAAGACTAAATAGAATATAAATTGAATTGAAATCCATTACCTTATACTTCCTTTATATTTATGGTATTTATCTTGATTTATAGTGGTTAAAAATATTTTAAAAAATTATTCCATTAGAATAATAATTATTTTAATAACTTATATTAACTTCTAATAATATTCTGTTTCCCATTTGATTACACTCTCCAATTATTCTGACTATTCCGGGTGTTCATGGCCTAGTTTTCTCAAGTATAATTTGACTTTTCATTTGTTTCAATTATTAATTAGAAAATTATATCATCATATCAATAATGTAAACCATTAATTAATTATCATATATATACTGTATATATGTATTTATAATTATCCAAAATATTTGGAGATAAGAACTGATGTTTGCCGTTCAATGAGACTGTAGGTCGTACGCATGCACAAACACTAGTTAAATTTTTTCTCTATTAAAATAATTAATATTAATTGATAAATATTTATATTATAATTTCCATGTCATATATATGTCATATATATTAAATAGAGTTTTTAAAATAGTAGTTAATACATTCTATTTACAGTCTAAATGAATCACATTGCTTCAAGGAGGCCATAGTCTTGAACAAATGATGCTATTGTATTTGGAAAAAATAAAAGGTATATATTTATGTGTTTTAAAATAAATAATTAATAATAATGTATTCATAAATATCATATCATATTGTAATAATAGATTTTTCATCATATTTTCTTATATGAGATGTGGTAGAGGAACAATAAACAATCATCATTTCGTGAGGTGATGGTTCACCATTCACATAAATAGTATAATTATCACACATAATATGGGATTGTGTGTATGTGTATGTCAAAACATTAAATATAAAAAATAATTTTTTATGATACTGCAGTTTTTATATAATAATTAAATGAGAAGATTTTAGGGGTTTGAGAATGGAATTAAAACTAAAGAGCGTAAGGAAAGATGATACATCTTAAACAAAAAACACCTTTTTTATTCAAAAGTGAATACATCAATTCATTTATAACCTAATGGGGGGTTATATTTTTAGGAAATGGGTTTTAGGAGACTATATTGTTTTATTTCGTATGATACAAATTGTCTAGATATGTGCGTGGAAGGGGTAGAGTACTATACTTTTTATTATAGAGAAGAAGTGGAACTCTTCTATATATAGAATGGTATTAATTATTTGGTGGTCTAAATTACATAATGAGTCACCCAAAATGAAAAATATTAGATTAAAGGTGATTTATGTTCAATAAAAAAATCAATAATAAAATATTTTTATTTTAGTAATTTGGTTTATAAAAATCTATGATCCTTCCATTTTATCATTTAGTATTTTTTATTAAAGATTCTAGTTTTCTATCATATGTATGTTAAACTTTATGATTAAATTATAGTTATATTTATTAGAAAATATAGAGATACACAATTATTAATAGTATATCTAATTATTCAAATAAAAATCCCATGTTTTTTGGAAATAGGTTTTTAAACTAGCGCATGTGACGTGCTAAAACATTAAATAGACGAGGACCATGTTTACAGTTTTTTCACATTATATGGGTCAATAAGATAATTCAAAAAGAATGGATAAATAATAAACTGTATTTAAAATCTTTTAAGACAAGAAAATTAATTTCATGGATACGGGTTTTCATTAATTTTAAAACATTTATAAAAATATCATTTGATTTAAAATAAAAATAATGTCCATTTAAACATTATTTATTTAATTTTAATTGTTAAATTTTAAAAAAATTAATTTAACAAATATTAAGTTTAATGATATGAAAATTTTTATATTTATATAAAAATATAATTATATATAATAATTCCATCATTATACTTCACATTTAATAGTTATAGTACCTTTTAATTTACTTAATTATCAACTAAATAATAATTATGTTTGTTTTTTATAAGTATTTTAAGTATCTAAATCATACATAAATATTAATGATAAATTATTAAGAATCATTAACCCATTATTTTTTAAAAATAATATCTATTATAGAAAATATAATTTTTTTTCGTATCACAATGTTTTATATAAGTTAATGGTAATAAGAGTTCTATTTGGTCTCATTACTTAACCTTTTATATAATAAGCATCAACTTTATAATATCTCAAAGATGCATAAAATTATATTTATGTGGTTATTGGGTTGAAGTATTTCAATCCAATTGTTTTTATAGACGTGTTTTAGTAATTATGTGCTATAAGAATAATGTTTTATCCATTGTTAATCTTATTATTATCTTAATCGACATAATTATTTCTATTAACTTTCACAAATATTTTTGGTCAGAAAATAAGTTGATATTATTTGACCACATAGATTAATTTTATTATAACAATTTTTCTATATTTTTCGAAATTAAATTAACGTAATTTAGTAAATTATTATTAACTTTAATCTCTCAAGTGTTATTGGAATGAAATTTTTTAATGTAACTTATATTTGAAAATTAAATAAGGTTACATATTCATTTTTAATGTAGAAAATTTTTAACAGTACTCATATTTTGTTGATGGATTTATAATTTTTCTATTTTTACTTTGAAATTAATTTACAATATAATATAACATTAATAATTATTTATATTAACAAGTTGGTTTTAACAAAAATGCAGTATTATTCATTATTCTTCAAAAAATCCAAATTTTCTGAAAAATTCTGAAAATTCACTTTAAGATAATTTTTATGTTAGTAATCAAAAAATGATTCTTATAATAACAAATAAATTTCATAAATGTATCAAAATTTAATTTTTAAAAAGTACACCCTTATAAGGCGGTAAAACTCTGCCATGTGTTGATGTAAAACCCCAGTTTTTTATACCATAAGCATAACAAGGTCTTGTATATAAATAAATATAGAAAAAAAATTATTCTTATATTCAAAAAAATTATGTATTGGGTTCTTATATACTCTGTGTTGGAGAAAAATCCATGTATTCAAGTGCACTTACACCTATAATTTTACACGGACATGATCTAGAGAACTTGTAGTACAATGAGTGGCTCATACTAGAAATGTATCCTCCATTTAATTACATGTTTTGATATACGGGTAGTGAGTTTTGTACCATCAATGAAAGGTCCAGTCATCAGGTAAGGACCATATGATGTCTAGGTCCCCTTACGTGTCATGTACCACTTCTTTCTTTATGAGGAACCTTCTACATCCCATGTATCAATTGATGGACTAGGATTTTGTCACATGAGTAGAATATCCAGAATTTTTTTCATGTAGAATATGGTGGTTTACTTTTTACCAGATTATGAGATACATTTTGAGATGTTTTGAGAGGGATTATTATTTTGGAGGTGTGTGACGATGGTAGAGATTAGGCTTGATCGTTAAATAGATCAGAGTATCACCCTCCCACTGAGTTAGGGATCTTGTCCTCTAATAATCGAGTGGAATGATATTATTGAAATAGGACATGGGTCCACTAGAAATATATTTTTACCTTGACAGTAAGATGTATACGTGAGGTGTGTCTTTATTTCGAGGTCTCTTTAGACAGATACATGAGACTATTGGTATCGTTGATAGACACTTGGGACTGTGATACTGAAATGATATAGAGATCCAATTTCCCACTTTTTGAAATATATGTTTGTGTATATATATATATATTAGTATTTAGATCATTATATTTCTTTACACTCTTTCATATGTTTGAGTTTTATATTCTCTATTTCTATCATGCCTTTTACATATCCTTGTTCATATTTCATGGAATCTTACTAAGAATCTATATACTCACCCTGAAATGGGATTTTTCCACACACGTCATGTCTTATACAGATGATGTATAAGTTAGTGGGGTATAGAACATGGATATCTGGTGCAACATACTACATGTAGAGGTTATGTCATAGAGATCTGGAGTCAGGCTATCACAACATTTGACTTTTCATGTATTTTTGGATGGTTTATGTTTCTATATGGGTGTTTATTTTCCCCTCTACTTTTCAATTCACATTATCATTCGTTGTTTCATTCCCTAGAGGGTATTCAGACACAGTTTTTACATTAACTATTATAATTTTTATATTATTCCTCTACACTTATGAAAGGAGATGTTTTTGGGAGTTTGTAAATGTTTATTAGGATAAGGCCTTCCATATTTGTTATGAAAATAAAAACATTTCAACAATAACTAACCTATGGAAGTGAGCTTCTGGTAGTTTCATCTTATTCCCCATTGGGTTTGGTTTTTACATATTGGTATCAGAGGTGGTTTGATTCAGGGAATAATTTTTAGATTAGTACCATTATGAGTATTTGGTTGGGATTTAGGGAAATAGTTTCAAGGTGTCTCAAGTTTAGATTATATGACAAGGAAACAATGTTGTAATAACTATTGATTTTAAATTCTCCATGGCAGTGAATACCTACTAATTGACTCGGCATATTGATACACAAGTTGTATATATCAATATTACATGCAACATATTGCATCGAGTCTTTTGACTGTACTTCACAAGTTATCTCCCCATTTTATATATATTCTCATATGACCATGGTATGTATTCATTAATTTTTTAGGATTCCACCATGATGAAAACCAACAATGATAATTTGCCAATATCATGATTAAATTCTAATGAGTGATACAACCTCAGTTCGGTCTTCATCCAATGATGTAATTCATCCATGAGCATAGGTAGTAGAACCATATCATTTTGAGTACAAGATCAGGTTGATGATGTGAGTAGTAGAAACACACTCCTCGAGTTCAAATGGAATAGGCCACAATGTTTCTGTTATGATCTAATTCCCTTGGAAGTAGAGGATTGTTTAGATTCCATGATCTGTGTCTTTTGTATTATCAAGAAACAAACATATGAGGTTATTATAGTCGAAGATAAAAATTTACAAATAGAATATGGGCATTAGTGAAGTCTTATTACACTGTTGTGTGATGAGAAAACCTTCTCGTGTCATGTATTCTAGTAGATGTTCTGTGAGGAGTACAAGCCCTCTTATTTACACATTATTCTGATTAAGTGCTTCTAGAATTGCAGTTGGAAAGGATAATAGTTTCCAATTCTGATATGATTTTTATAGATCTTATACAGTTCTACCTTGAGATTATATATGGTGGATACTTCCAAGCATTGAATTTTTAGTATGGAATATGAAGATAAATTGATTTAAGGGTAGTTCCTTTCTGTATTCCAACATATGCTATGATGTTGGAGCTAACACAGATGATGTGGAGATTCATATTAGAGTAATTCTCGGATGTTAGATAAAGTAGCCAGTGTTATAGAGTTGAGTAATCTATAATATCTTGAAGAAACCAATTGACAATATATCGGTGTAAGTTTTCTTCCCTGGAATAGTACATGGAATGTGGTTTGGGGAATCATAGAAGACCATGACATCAATGATAGGGGCAGTGATATGCTTGTGACAGGAAAGGTCCCATGAAGAATGATTTATCGACCCAATATAAAAAATATTAAAAGAATATATTGGACGCACCTCCACTGTAGAGGTTGTTCAGTGATAAGGGATCTCCTATTTGATTGAAAGGTGGCCCCAGGAAGGCAGATCTAGTGGTAGAGTAGGTTGATCCCTATGAGAAGGATCTATAGGGGGTGGATGATTTAATGATATCCTTCCACCACCTCCACCACTTTGTTTCCCATGCCAATATTAGAGAGTTGGTTGTTGGGGAAATGGAAGGATGCATGTTATGGATCCATACATCCCAGTGACACAAGAGTTTATTAGAGGTATGTTATGTGTTAATGATACTCTTGTATCACTATTAGCGTCTATATATGATATTCATTCCTTCATCACTGTATTCCTAATGTGTGATATAGAGCTCGCATTTGATGTATTTGGCATTAAACATTATCCCAATGTTCCTTGGGGAAATACATATTCTGTAATTATTATCTACGAGTTGAATGAGATGTCACTTACTAGAGAGAGTTTCATATGGGTTATTTTGGTCATCCTGATGGAACCCTAAGATATTATCTTGTGTGTGGATTTTTTTATATAGTCCAATTCCAAATTGATGGTCACCAAAAAAGACTCTGATGAATTCATAGTGATGGGGAAATATCATCCCTTTTAGGTGAGATATTTCTAATGGAAGGATGGGAGGGTTTCGCAAGAAAGAGACTGTATCCCATTTCCCATTATATGGTGAGTGTAAAATATGTTGAAAAAGGGTGTTTAGGTATCTGAATTCATCTTGTCCTGTACGATTTTACGGATTCCATCTATTAGAACATAATAAGACTACATCAGAGTAAGATATTGAGTTTTTTATCATCATACATCCTATTATGTCACTAATATCTTCTTCGATATATCAGATGGCCCCTAATACGATCTAATAGCTTTGATTATAGGTGGAGGAACTTTGAGTGACTAATTTTATCATACCCATTGTGCCCCCCTGGGTAGCTGAAATGGGTTTTGTGAAAAAGGAGGAGTATATCTTATATTGTTTTCTAAAATATCATTTTTTAACCATGACATGATATTGAAGATATATCCCCTTCCATGGATTGATGGAATCATTGATTGGCTGTGGAGTTCACGTTGCTTCTCGATGATTGATGTCATGTTCAAATACCACTTAATTATAGTTTGTGGAAATGATATTCTGAAACTAAAAGTATGATTTAACTATGGACATTATGATTTTCTGATGATTCATTTTGGTGTGACTAATTCCCCTTATGTGCTTATTTTTTTTTAAGAAACTGAATTTCTAGTCATACATGGACCTGTTTTTGGCTATCCTCATTGACAACATACTCATATAGTCTATGTCAGTGGAGGAGCATGCAGACCACTGCATGATTTTTCTAGATATTTCTTGGGAGAAATATATTTATAATAAGATCTTGATGTTACAATTATTGATCAATGTGGATTATGTTCTAGGGCATGACATATATGAGCATGGATTAGGTGTGTCCAATGGAAATATCAATGCAATTTCATCTATGGAGCCACCCAAGGGTGTCTCAAAGGTGTAGAGTTTTCATATATATTTTTTGTAATAATAGAGGTTTTTGGTAGGCCTCTACATTATTACCACCCCTTAAATAGATCAAAAAAGAAAAGTGAATCCATTTACCTAGACTAAGTAGAACCAGATGGACTTCATGGAGTTGTGATTGAGGCTAATGAGAAATCATTTCTTAAATATATTGGAGGATGGTGTAGAGTATGTAGTGTATTTTGATGTATCTAGCATTTGGATATGTTGCGTGTAGATGAAAATTACTTTAATTATCCAATATGGGTAGTGATAGTTGATGCTCGATTAAAATTACCATGATACTGCTGACCTATAAATAAAAATACTGGTCTATACTCATAGGATGTGGCTGTACTATCATCTGGGAGAGTCCATTATTGTTTAATCAAACCATCAGAGTCTTAGGTACGAATTAATGAACATGAGCATGAACATATAATAGAGGTGTTGGTTGGAGTTCCTATTGGACTATGCCTATGAGATAATATACACCAATTAGAAGGTAAAATAGGTTTTATCTTACCATATTAGGAAGTCTCAGGCTTGTGTAGTGCAGGTGGCTGTAGTGATGTTAGCCTCATTGTTTCTTACCCTAGTAGAGTAGGAGAGTGTGTCGTTTCTTTAGTATATGGTGTTGACTGTACAATATTTTTGTGTTTGTGATAGTCCTGGTTGGGTTTCATTTACTATTATATGTCATGTGTCCACAAATTCCCAAGAGAATCACCCTATGGATATTCTAAAGGATGGAACGACATCATAATTTTATAGGGATAAACGGTGGTCACACGTACAATGTTGGGGAGGCCATGATTGATCTTTAGATGAATATCCTTGTTTGTGAATGGGGAATAGATACCTTGAGTGACAACTTGGGTGTACTGGTATGATATGGATCATAGATTGGTTCATCTTGCAGTGCATCATATTCTAAGAGGTGAAGTTTGGGTACCATGATCTAGTATGTTTGTTATAGCCCCTTGTGATCCTGAAGTTGAAATGTGACGGAATATTTATTGAAATATTTCATGGAATTACCATGTAAGTGAGCGGCCATGACTCTATCTGGGTGATTTTTGAATGCCTCACAATGTAGGAAGACATCCTTGCTCTTTGAATGAAGTGTTCGGTGGGAAATATGTTGCATTTGTACGATTGATTTTATATTCACATTAAAGGAATTCCCAAAACTATTATCCCTGAATGTGTTTTGTGGATCCTATAGTTGTATTGGATGGGCATGTAGGAAGAATTTGGAACCCAGATGTGGTTTTGGTTAGTATTTTACCCCAAGATCGATGGGTTGAAAAATCATGCTATCTAGAATAAGGAGGATATATTGAGGTCTTGTATGTTGAATTTTTTATTGATAAGTTAGGATAAAATTAATTTTATTGAGATTTCATGATAAAATATATGCCAAAAATGCTTTTCCCATGAATCAGCCTCTATCAGCAAACGAATCACCAAAAATGGTTCGATTTCATTCATTTAACTAAGCCCGATGATTTTGGGAGAGCGGCTTCAGGAATGTCGATTCTCTCTTCTGGCCAGATTGATGGGAACCCGGAGTGATGTTCCAGTCCGGGATGATGATGTGCGAGCTCTCATATCCTAGAGATGGGGATTTACTGATTGGATGTTAATCTCAATTGGAAGTTGAACATTTCACATTGTCATTCCCTATAAGGAATTGCAAAATGTGACCTGGAGTTTTGGACCTATACCAATGTAGCCTGATTTATCATGGTCCAGTAGTGGGATCCTTTGATGAGACCTCTTGTAATCAAGAACTCCTTTTACCAGACATGGATTCGAATCAGGGGCTAAACTGGATTTTCTGGCATCCATCTATTCTCTGGGAAATTGCATCTTCCGTTGGTTGTCCCATTAAGGTTGACAAGGAGACTGAGCATCCTAGTAATTACCATTTTTCCCGAGTCCTTGTTGATATTGATTTGGATATTGTTCTAATTGATACTTTTTTCTTGTTGTGGGTGAAATTAATCTAGGGCTCTCCATTTAATATGAATGGCTGCCTAACTTTTGTAAATCCTATTTATGCATTGGTTATATCCATTCACAATGCCGTATGAGTTTAAAATACTCCCTCTATAAATAATTGGGTCACACCTATGATCAGTGCAAGAAGAAGATTAATAAGGATGACTCCTAGATAAAGGACCCTCCAAAGGTAGCCCTGTAACACCCCATGCTTATATGGTACACTTCACTTTTAATAATGTGATATCGGGTGTTGTACGCAACACCGAGTTCAAACACACCATAACCAATCAAACTAGTAATTATGAATAGTAATACCTACTTTTTGAAATTATATATTTTTTATATTTCAAAATGGACTTCATTTTTGGATTCAGAATATCGAATTTATCCTAAGGTGAAATTTTTTTACTTTTCAGATAACTTTAATATTTTGATGAATAGTGAAAATTACTAAATTTTAATTAAAAACAACTTTTTTAATCAAAATAATTAATAGTGATAAATTATGAATTTGAGTGGTTTTAAAGTCTATTTAGAATATATTTTTTCCATTCAAAACAATTTTGGTCATTGGAGATAATTTTACAATTAAACCGGACATAAACAAGTGTCAATCTTTTGATAGTTATTATCTCTTAAAAACACACTTTTTGTTTTAACAACAGGAATTAATTTTAAATTAATTTCTTCCACTTCTATGTTTTGAATTTGGAAAAATGGATTCCATATTTGGAATCAGGATGTTCAAATTGTGTAAATAGTTAACTTTTATTTTTAGACATTTTGAATAATTACTTCGCTAAATATTTTATTTACCATGGTTAAGGGTAAATCCGGTCAATAAGGGTTAAAAAATAATATTATAATATTAATAAATTACCCTAAAACGTGTCCTAACCTTATTGGATGATACATGTTCGACCATAGTCATCTACTGGTCGATTTTGGGACCCCATGGAGCCACTTGTAGGTGATAGGGACACTTTATTTTAATTAAGTTAAAATGAATACAAAAATGACACAAGCATATATCTTTTAGAAAAACAATTTTTACATAGGGTTATATATTTTGGATATTCTACTATAAATATTAATTATAAAGATAAAAATATTTCCTACATAAATATATTTTATTTATAATTTTTAGACATTAAATAATTTAATTTATTTATGACACAATGATGATGTATTAATTACCATAATAGTGAAAAATTAAAATAATTGATATTATAAATACAAAAATAAATATAATTTGAGACTTTTTATGAATTACACTAATTTTATAAGTTAATATGACATGTTTGGAATGGTTTAATTAAATTTTTTTCAAAGTAATCATTCTGTTATGAGTTTCAAAAAAAATCTTCTATTGAATAGTGTCAAAATTGAGATAAAAGTGTTTTTAAAAGAAATATTATATTACTAATTGATATTAAATTACTCAAAATATTAGGTTCGTCCAAGAGACTTATATCATAATATTTCTATGATTAATGGACCACTTAGGGGTCTCTTGGATGTATATAGTAAGTTTATTAACCATATTATATAAAAATACAAAGAGACATTGTAAAAGTGAAACTAATTAACTAAGAGTTAATACTTAAACATAAGGTTAATATAATGACGCAAACCTGTCTAAATTCTATGGGTTGAGTTGTTTTCAACCCATCCCCACCTTAAAATTTAAATAATAAACTTTTGATCCATTAGAAACCGAATATGAATTTATTATAATTTAATATTTCTAGCTTTTCCAAAGGTGCCCCTCACCCCTCTTATAAAAAGGGCACTCCTACTTCTCATTTCTTCACACCTTTAATGACTTTTGGTTCAGCCAAAATCTACACGAATACTCTCCTAACTTCTCTCACTACAAACTAGAGGCCTTAGTTTGATCAGAAAGCCAACCTAAGGAGCCCTTTTGATCAAATCAAAAGGAAGAACCCGAAGAATGGGTAATGATTTCACCAATTATTTGATTATTGTATAATATAATACCAATTATTTCACCATTATAAAGGATGTTAACCTACCACAACCATGGAAAAGTACAAGGTAAGTTTTATTTCACAATCTCTTCATTATCTGAGGTTGTTTATACGTAATAATATACTGGGATCTCTTTATCATCCACATCCATGTTTCTAAAAATTGAATTTCAAAACATTTTTACGATTTACTAGAATATGGGTTAAAGTCATTTATACCTTTTTTTGACTTTTTATAAGAGGTTTATAATTAAATCATTCCGTCTTTTTCCAAACAAGGTGATTTTTAACCTTTTTGACAAAATTAAGGTAAGAATGTATTTTTACTTATACGACAGGTGCGGCTATTTTCTGCCGTTATAAAATCATCGAAGCTTCCCTTACAATCTTATAAGAATATTTTTTAAAGAAAATGTTTTATTTTATAAATATATGACACTTAAATGATTTCATAATAGAAACAGTTATTTCTCTAAAAAGAGTTTTGATTTCATCTATGTCAACATCCTTTGGTGGATTTTACGCTTATTTGAAGTTGATTTATTATGATAAAAAACATCAATATGGTATTGAAGGTTTTGTGATATGTTTGAATGTGGATATGCTATTTTTATACCATTCATGGTTTATGGTGAAAGTATTGACATTTCGTATGCTAGTTTTAATACGAATGTTTATGTTATGTTTAAACATCTTCATATGGTAATGCATTGGACTTAATATGTGATGGGTGGAGCCTTCTATAGCTCCTCGATGCATCGGTAGGTCTCATGAGACAAACTAGTGTCTTGGCACAAGTCCTTTGCTAAATATTATTTGTAGTCGTGGAACGAGGCCTTGGATATGTGGTTATGATAGTCTGCCATTATGCATTCCATCATTATGAAAGTGGTTATTGATATTTCATGTGATTATTCGATTAGTAGAATATCCATGTGAAAAAGTAAATGGCATTATTTCATTTTACCTTTGCCATACTCTGATGAAGTTCAAGTTTAAAAGTCTTTTGTTTTAGTTATACATTGCCTTAAATGTTTATTTTTATTTATGAAATTTTCCGCTATATTGTTATCCTTACTGGGCATTTGAGCTCACCCCTTTTCTCTGTTTTATTTTTCCCAGGAAGTGAAGAAGTAAATTATGAATGACCTGCAGGGATAATATGAGAGGATTATATTGTGGATTATGGAGAAAATATATTGTTGTAGTAGTTTTTCACAACATGATTTAATGTAAAACTTTATGAATATATCTACTGTTTCCAAGGATACTAAACCAATCAGTCATTCGAGATTTGATCTTTCTTGTGATCATGCCAATGTTATGTAATAATGCACCGACTCTGGGTAACTAGGGTCGGGGCGTTGCAGTTGGTATCAGATGAAGTTTAGTACAAACCTTAGAAGCTAGATTTAGATAAACTCTGATTAGAGCACGTAGACCTACGATGACCTTTGAGGATTAGTATAGGCGAACATCCTATAATTTTGGTATTGTAGAGATTTTGTGAGTTTTCCAAGAAATACATCACTGTCTGGATACAAGCAGGTAGAGGAGGCTCTGGCAGAGATGTACCTAGGGGTAAAACCCAAAAACACTGCTTTGAGCTAGACTCGAACGAGAACTGGTGCACGACAACGGGCCTTTCTGCACTCTTGGTTACGACACTCCCAAGGGATATGCTTAGGATAACTCTCATTCTCATTACAAATCATTATGAAGGGTTTATGAGTATATACTTCCTCAACGAAAACATTTTTATGATCATGGATTATATCCATAAATAGTTCAATTTATGTTATGTATTTTATAAGTATGGGATTATGTATTTTGATTCAAAAACTGATTTAGTTTATGCCATTGTTTAGAAATGGCGCCAAGTGGATGAAATTGAAACAGTATCAATGCACACACTCCATGTAGGGATTGACCTCCTGTTGAAAATAATTATAATGGAGCTGGTGATGCAACTGATGCCGATCTGCTAATCACTATACTGGGACAACTCACTCAGGTTATGAATAATAACCTTACCTCTATGGAGCACCCTGATCCGCAGTGTGGAGGATCAATGTTAGATTGATTCATGAGGCAACAAACACCAACGTTCAATGGGAGTACAAATCCCTTAGTAGCTGAGCAATGGATATTTTCCCTAGAGAAAATATTTTAGGCTTTGGGGAGTAGTGAAAGGGAAAAAGTTATAATGGCAGTTTACCGCCTCACTGGAGATGCTAATCAATGGTGGTCATTGATTCAAAATACAAAGGAAGATGATGAAGTATCAAATATGGAATGGAGGGAGTTCAAAGATCTGTTTTTAGAAAAATACTTTCCTCGCGACCACCGAGCAGATATGGAAAGGCAGTTTCTGAGTCTGAGACAAAGGGGGGATTAAAATGTCGCAAAGTATGAGGCTAACTTTACAAGGTTAGAAAGGTATTCTGGAGATTATATATGTAACCCAAGAAGTAATATTGATCGTTTCATTGATGGGTTAAAACCATTTCTATGTTGAGCATTAGTCTCACAATCCTGTTCATCGTACGAAGACATTGTCTCATGTGCTATCAAGACAGAAAAGGAATTTTCTAAGTATTATGAATTTAAAGCAAAGAAAGAGAAGAAGAGACCTGTTGATCAGTCTGCTAATAGAAATAAGGGGAATAAGGGAATGGTTGAATATCCATCATGTGGTAAATGTGGGAAGAAACACCCCGGTACTTGCTTGAAGGGAATGGAGTCTGTTACAAGTGTGGTGAAAAAGGCCACCAAGTTCGTGATTGCAAGGGGAAGAAGGAAGCTACCAATGTTCATTGCTACAATTTCAGGGAGATGGGTAATTATGCAAATGAACGTCCTAAGCATCAGGGGAAATTACCTCAGAAAATGCCAAGGGATCAAGGTCATGCTTATGCTATCACTACTGCTGAGGTAGAAGCTCCGAAAGACGTGGTGGCAGGTAATTTAATTGTTTCCTCATGTTTAGCAGATGAATTATTTGATTCTGGATCATCGCATTGTTTCATATCTTCCCAGTTTCCTATGAAAAATAGATATTTTCAATTTGATTTAACAAGGGAGTTGTCAGTTGAAACTTCTAAGGGAAGTATCTTTGCAACAAAGCTTTGTGAATCAGTCCCCATTTGAGCACATAAATGTTCTTTATCTTCTGATCTCGTCGTCATACCTATGATTGAGTTTGATATAATCCATGTTATGGACTAGCTTTCGGACTATGATGCAAAGATTTATTGTAAGAAGAAAGAGGTTACGATTCATGATGATGATGATAAAGAACACCTTATCTTTAGAGAAGAATTATCACCACCCAATTCTTATCTAGATCCACCCTCAGTAGCTCAACTAAATTCAATTATTTGGGAGGAAGAGGATGAAATTACTATGGGTGAGGAGAGGAATGTTCAAATAGAGTATGTACCTATTGTGAAATAATTTGTAGATGTATTTCCGGAAGATTTACCTGGACATCCTCCAGAATGAGAAGTTGAGTTTTCCATTGATTTAATTCCTGGATCAAGGGCTATATCAAAGACCCATTATAGAATGGCCACTGTAGAATTAGTCGAACTAAAGAAAAAACTAGAGGAATTGAGTAATAAGGGATTTATTCGTGCTAGTGATTCTCCATGGGGAGCCCCTGTTCTTTTTGTTAAAAAGAAAGATGGATCTTTGAGGTTATGTATCGACTACAGGGAGATCAATGCTATAACAATAAAGAACAAGTATCCCCTACCACACATTGATGAATTATTTGACCAACTGCATGTAGCTCAATACATTTCAAATATTGGCCTTAGATCTGGATACCATCAGTTGTGTGTGAAGAAGGAAGACATTCCAAAGACAGCATTTCGAACCAGGTTCGGGCATTACGAGTTTACAGTAATGCCTTTTGGATTGACTAATGCACACTCTGTATTCATGGATATGATTAATAGTGTTTTCAAGGAGTATCTCGATGAATTTGTGGTGGTATTTATTGATTATATCTTAGTATACTCCAAAAGCTACGAAGATCATGAAAATCACTTGCGCATTATCTTGAAGACTCTGAGAAGGCATGAATTATATGGGATGTTTAGAAAGTGTGAATTCTGGCTTCAGAATATTTCTTGTCTTGGCCATATTGTCTCTAAAGATGGAATTTCTGTTGATCCTTCTAAGACCAAGGCAATCCACGAATGGCCAGCACCTACGAGTATATCTGAGGTACGTATTTTTATTGGTTTGGAAGGATATTATCGACGTTTCGTCCAGAATTTTTCCCGATTGGCTAACCCATTAACGAAGCTCACACGTAAAGGGGTTAAATTTGTTTGGACCAAATAGTGTGAAGAATCTTTCGAATAACTGAAGAGGATATTAGTAAATTCTCATATATTGACTCTACCCCTGGGGAATGATGGGTTCATTATTTATTGTGATGCATCGAAGAATGGACTTGGTTGTGTCCTTATGCAGAATGATAGATTTATTGCCTATGCATCACGACAGTTGAAAATTCATTAACAAAACTATACTACTCATGATCTCGAGTTAGCAGCTATGATATTTGTTTTGAAGATATGGAGGCACTACCTATATCGTGAAAAATGTGAGATTTATACTGATCACAAGAGTTTGAAGTATATTTTCTCACAAAAATAACTCAACATGAGGCAAAGGAGATGGATTGAATTGCTCAAGGATTATGATTGTGTGATACACTACCACTCGGGGAAGGCAAACAAGGTGGAAGATGCTTTGAGCAGAAAATATCATGGAGTTTTGAACAATATTAGAATTGAAAGGGATCCAATTTTCATGGATCTAGTGAAGATGGACATGGGAACAACCAGGGAAGGAGAAACATCAATGATTTTTCAAATGGTTGCCAAATCATCTTTACTAGAAAGGTTTAAGAGTTCTCAGATTGATGATGAAGAATTTTAAAAGAATATTAAAGTTGTGAATGATGGGAGACTTAGAGACTTTGTGTATGAAGATGGAATTTTGAAATTTGGGAAGAGATATTGTGCTCCCGATATACCTAATCTAAAAAGGGAATTACTGGATGATTCTCATAGTTCCAATTTTTCTATACATCCTGGTAGCACCAAAATGTATAGGGATTTGAAGGAACATTTTTGGTGGGACATCATGAAGAGGGAGATTGCTGATTTTGTGTCAAGATGTATGGTTTGTCAATAAGTGAAAGCTGGAAGGCAATAGCCTGGAGGAGTCTTGCAACCTCTTCCCATACCGGAGTGGAAATGGGACAATATTACGATGGACTTTGTCATGGGACTACCAAAGACTCCTAGAAGGAATGATGCAATATGGGTTATTGTTGATCTTCTTACCAAGTCAGCAAATTTTCTTGCTATAAGAGGAGATCTACCACTGGAAAGTCTAACAAGACTATATATTAATGAAGTTGTGAGACTTCATGGAGTACCCTTATCGATTGTTTCTGATCGTGATCCCCGTTTTACTTCCAGATTCTGGAAAAGTCTTCAGAAATCTATGGATACTGAACATCATTTGAGCGCTGCTTACCACCCTCAGATAGACAGACAATCAGAACGAACTATTAAAACCTTAGAAGACATGTAGAGATCATTCTCACTTGACTTTCAGGGTATGTGGGGTCAATAATTACCTCTGGTAGAATTTTCCTATAACAATAGCTACCATTCGAGTATTCATATGCCACCATATGAAGCGTTATACGGAAAGCGATGTCGTACACCAACCTGTTGGGATGATGTTGGTGAAAGAAAACTTGTAGTCCCAGAACAGGTGGAAGAAACGATGGAAAATGTGAAGGTAATCCAATATCACATCAAAGAAGCTCAAAGTAGGCAGAAGAGCTATGCTGAAAATCGAAGGAAGGATTTGGAATTTCAAGTCGGTGATCATGTTTTCCTGAAGGTATCTCCATTGAAGGGAGTCATACATTTTGGTAAGAAAGGTAAATTGAGTCCCAAGTACATTGGACCTTTTGAAATTCTAGAACGAATCGGGGTTGTAGCTTAACGATTGGCAATGCCGCCATGTCTCTCCAAAGTTCATGATGTGTTCCACGCATCTCTATTGAGGAAATACATGCCTGACCCAATGCATGTAATCACCTATGAGGAGTAATAACTAGAACATGATCTGTCTTATTGAGAAGATCCCGTCAGGATTCTTGATACGAGAGAACAAGTACTGAGAAACCGGACGACACGTCTGGTAAAAGTTTTGTGGAGAAACCATAAGTTGGAAGAGTCAACGTGGGAACCCGAGGAAGTTATAATGAAGAACCACCCGAGTCTTTTCATGTGATAAGTATTCTAGATATTTCTAGGACGAAATTATTTGAAGGAGGGGATAATGTAACACCCCATGCTTCTATGGTACGCTTCTCATTGAATAATGTGATAGCATGTGTTGTACGCAACACCGAGTTCTAACACACCATAACCAATCAAACTAGCCGTTATGAATAGTAATACCTACATTTTTAAATTATATATATTTTATATTTCAAAATGGACTTCATTTTTGGATTCGGAATATCGAATTTAGCCTAAGGTGAAATTTTGGTACTTTTCAGATAACTTTAATATTTTGATCAATTGTGAAAATTACTAAATTTTAATTAAAAACAATTTTTTTAATCAAAATAATTAATAGTGATAAATTATGAATTTGAGTGGTTTTAAAGTATATTTATAATATATTTTTACCATTTAATACAATGTTGGTCATTGGACATAATTTTACAATTAAACCGGACATAAACAAATGTCAATCTTTTGATAGTTATTATCTCTTAAAAACACGCTTTTTGTTTTAACAACGGAAATTAATTTTAAATTAATTTCTGACACTTATGTGTTTTGAATTTGGAAAAATGGATTCCATATTTGGAATCAGGATGTTGAAATTTTGTAAATAGGTAACTTTTATTTTTAGACATTTTGAATAATTACTTCGGTAAATATTTTATTTACCATGGTTTAGGGTAAATCCGGAAAATAAGTGTTAAAAAATAATATTATAACAATAATAAATTACCCTAAAACATATCCTAACCTTATTGGTTGATACATGTTCAACCATAGTCATCTTTGGGTCGATTTTGGGACCCCATGGAGCCACTTGTAGGTGATAGGGACACTTTATTTTAATTAAGTTAAAATGAATACAAAAATGGCACAAGCATATATCTTTTAGAAAAACAATTTTTACATAGGGTTATATATGTTGGAATTTCGATTATAAATATTAATTAGAAAAAAATAGATTTCCTACATAATTATTTTTTATTTATAATTTTTACACATTAAATAATTTAATTTATTTATTACACAATGATGATGCAGTAATTACCATAATAGTGAAAAATTAAAATAATTGATATTATAAATACACAAAAAAATATAATTTGAGACTTTTTATGAATTAAACTAATTTTCTAAGTTAATATGACATTCTAGTAATGATTTAGTTATATTTTTTCGAATTAATAATTCTCTTATGAGTTTCACAAAAATCATCTATTGAATAGTGTCAAAATTGACATAAAAGAGTTTTTAAAGAAAATATTATATTATTAATTGATATTAAATTCATAAAAATTGAAGGACCGTCACGGATAATTATATCATAATAGGTGTATCATTAATGGACCACTTAGGGATCTCTTGGATGTATATATTATGTTTATTAACCATATTATATAAAAATACAAAGAGACATTGTAAAAGTGAAACTGATTAACTAAGAGTTAATACTTAAAGATAAGGTTAATATAATGACCCAAACCTATCTAAATTCTATTGGTTGTGTTTTTTTCGACCCATAACCACCTTAAAATTTAAATAATCAAATTTTTAGACATTAGAAACCGAATATGAATTTATTACAAATTAATATTTCTAGCTTTTCCAAAGGTTCCCCTAACCCATGTTATAAAAAGGGCAGTCCTCCTTATCATTTCTTCACACCCTCAAAGCCTTTTGGTTCTGCCAAACTCTACCCATTTACTCTCCCAACTTACCTCACTACAACCTAAAGGCATTAGTGTGATCCAAAATCCAACCTAAGGAGCCATTTTGATCAAGTCAAAAGGAAGAACCCGAAGAAGAGGTAATGATTTCACCTACCTTTTCAAAGTTCCTTTCTACTTCCACTTCATCTTCCTTTGTTATTAACATTATAAAATAATAAATCCAGTATAATAAATATAATGTGATGTTATTATAAATATGGTACAACCATATTCTGTATTCTATCCACCCTTTGAATAACATGTCACCATACGTGTGTACGTACGTCTTACCGTCTCCACGTCGTGGTGTAATTGTTATTCAATATATTATTATTTGGATGGGTATAATAATGATGTGTAACTCATGTAAATAATAAATATAACATCTTAATGATTCTGTATATATAATATATCATCTATTTATATATTATTTTAATGTCAAAATAATGATATTGTTGCTCGCGCGTACGTACGGACTACCATCTCCACGAAGGCGATGAGATTCATTCTCCATCGTATCCATTCAAGTATAATTATCATTTGATGATTTAAAAATGATTTTTAAGGATTTTATATCATTCTGGATATGAATAAGATACAACCTATCCATAACAAACATGGCTTACGTAACAAAGCATATAAAAGAAAATGAGTAAGTTAACACCCGAAACAATAATAATACTAAGATATTATTAACAAATCATTGTTAAAATATCATATATGATATCATATTAATGTATTTGATTATTGTATAATATAATACCAATTATTTCACCATTATAAAGGATGTTAACCTACCACAACCATGGAAAAGTACAAGGTAAGTGTTATTTCACAATCTCTTCATTATCTGAGGTTGTTTATACGTAATAATATACTGGGATCTCTTTATCATCCACATCCATGTTTCTAAAAATTGAATTTCAAAACATTTTTACGATTTACTAGAATATGGGTTAAAGTCATTTATACCTTTTTTTGACTTTTTATAAGAGGTTTATAATTGAATCTTTCCGTCTTTTTCCAAACAAGGTGATTTTTAACCTTTTTGACAAAATTAAGGTAAGAATGTTTTTTTACTTATACGACAGGTGCGGCTATTTTCTGCCGTTATAAAATCATCGAAGCTTCCCTTACAATCTTATAAGAATATTTTCAAAGAAAATGTTTTATTTTTTAAATATATGACACTTAAATGATTTCATAATAGAAACAGTTATTTCTCTAAAAAGAGTTTTGATTTCATCTATGTCAACATCCTTTGATGGATTTTACGCTTATTTGAAGTTGATTTATTATGATACAAAACTTCTATATTTTATTGAAGGTTTTGTGATATGTTTGACTATGGATGTGTTATTTTTATACCATTCATGGTTTATGGTGAAAGTATTGACATTTCTTATGCTAGTTTTAATATGAATGTTAATGTTATGTTTTAACCTTTTCATATGGGAATGAATTGGACTTAATATGTGACGGGTGGAGCCCTCTATAGCTCCTCGATGCATCAGTAGGTCTCATTAGACAAACTAGTGTCTTGGCACAATGCCTTGGCAAAATAATATTTGTAGTCTTGGCACAAGGCCATGGCTATGTGGTTATGATAGTCTGGCATTATGCATTCCATCATTATGAAAGTGGTTATTGATATTACATGTGATTATTCGATTAGTAGAATATCCATGTGAATAAGTAAATGGAATTATTTCATTTTACCTTTGCCATACTATGTTGAAGTTCATGTTTAAAAGTATTTTGTTTTAGTTATACATTGCCTAAAATGTTTATTCTTATTTATGAATTTTTTTGCTATATTGTTATCCTTACTGGGCATTTGAGCTCACCCCTTTTCTATGTTTTATTTTTTCCAGGAAGTGAAGAAGTAAATTATGAATGACATGCATGGATATTATGAGGGGATAATAGTGTGGATTATGGAGACAATATGTTGTTGTAGTAGTTTTTCACTTCATGATGTAATGTAAAACATTATGAATATATCTAGTGTTTCCAAGGCTACTAAACCAATCGGTTTTTCAGGATTTGATCTTTCTTGTGATCATGCCAATGTTATGTAATAATGCACCGACTATGGGTAACTGGGGTCGGGGCGTTACAGTTGGTATCAGAGGAAATTTAGTACAAAACATGAAATCTAGATTTAGATAAACTCTAATTAGAGCACGTAGACCTAAGATGAACTTTGAGGATTAGTATAGGAGAACATCCTAGAATTTTGGTATTGTAGAGATTTTGTGAGTTTTCTGAGAAATACATCCCTGTCTGGATATTAGCAGGTAGAGGCGGCTCTGGCACAAATGTACCTAGGGGTAAAACCCGAAAACACAGCTTTGAGATAGACTCGAACGAGAACTGGTACACAACAATGGGCCTTGCTGCACTATTGGTTGTGACACTCTCGGGGGATATGCTTAGGATAACTCTAATTCTTTTTACAAATCATTATGAAGGGTTTATGAGTAAATACTTTCTCAAAGAAAACATTTTTATTATTATGGATTATATCCATAAATAGTTCAATTTATGTTAAGTGTTTTATAAGTATGGGATTATGTTTTTTGATTCAAAAACTGATTTAGTTTATTCCATTGTTTAGAAATGGAACCTAGTGGAAGAAATGGAAACTGTATCAATGCACGCAATCCATGTAGGGATTGCCCTCCTATTCAAGATAATTATAATGGAGCTGGTGATGCAACTGGTGCCGATCAGCTAATCACCATACTGGGACAACTCACTCCAGTTATGAATAATAACCTTACTCATATGGAGCACCCTTATCCGCAGCATGGAGGATCAATGTTAGATCGATTCATGAGGCAATAACCACCAACATTCAATGGGAGTACAAATCCCTTAGTAGATGAGCAATGGATATTTTCCCTAGAGAAAATATTTCAGGCTTTGGGGAGTACTGAAAGGGAAAAAGTTATCATGGCAGTTTACCGCCTCACTGGAGATGCTGATCAATGGTGGTCATTGATTCAAAATACGAAGGAAGATGATGAAGTATCAAATATGGAATGGAGGGAGTTCAAAGATCTGTTTTTAGAAAAATACATTCCTCGCGACCACCGAGCAGATATGGAAAGGCAATTCTTGAGTCTGAGACAAAAGGAGGATGAGAATGTCGCAAAGTATGAGGCTAACATTACAAGGATAGAAAGGAATGCTTGAGATTATATATGTAACACAATAAGTAAGATTGATCATTTATTTGATGGGTTAAAACCATTTCTTCGTCGAGCATTAGTCTCACATTCCTTTTCATCGTATGAATACATTGTCTCATGTGCTATAAAGACCAAAAAGGAATTCTCTAAGTCTTATGACTTTAAAGAAAAGCAAGAGAAGAAGAGACCAGCTGATCAATCTGCTAATGGAAATAAGGGGAAGAAGGGAAAGGTTGAATATCCATCATGTGGTAAATGTGGGAAGAAACACCCCGGTACTTTCATGAAGGGAATGGGAGTCTGTTACATGTGTGGGGAAAAAGGACACCATGCTTGTGATTGCAAGGGGAAGAAGCAAGCTACCAATGTTCAGTGCTACAATTTTAGGGAGATGGGGAATTATGAAAATGAATGTCCTAAGCGTCAGGAGAACATACCTCAGAAAATGACAAGGGATCAAGGACAATCTTATGCTATCACTACTGTTGAGGTAGAAGCTCCGAAAGACGTGGTGGCAGGTAATTTAATCATTTTCTCATGTTTAGAAAATGCATCATTTGATTCTGGATCATCGCATAGTTTCATATCTTGCCAGTTTCCTATTAAAATTAGATATTTCCATTTTGATTTAACAAGAGAGTTGTCAGTTAAAACTCCTAAGGGAAGTATCATTGCAACAAAGTTTTGGGAATCAGTCCCCATTAGTGAACATAAATGTTCTTTATCTGCTGATCTCATCGTCAAACCTATGATTGAGTTTCATATAATCCTCGGTATGGACTGGCTTTCGGACTATGATGTGAAGATTTATTGTAAGAATAAAGTGGTTACGATTCTTGATGATGATGATAAGGAACACCTTATCATTTGAGAATAATTGTCACCACCTAATTCTTAACTAGATCCACCCTCAGTAGCTCAACTAAATTCAATTATTGGGGAGGAAGAGAATGAAATGATTGTGGGTGAGGAGCGGAATGTTGAAATAGACGATGTACCTGTTGTGAAAAAATTTGTAGATGTATTTTCGGATGATTTACCTGGACATCCTCCAGAATGAGAAGTTGAGTCTTCCATTGATTTAATTCCTAGATCAAGGCCTATATGAAAGACCCCTTATAGAATGGCCACTGTAGAATTAGCTGAACTAATGAAACAACTAGTGGAATTGAGTAATAAGGGATTTATTCACTCTAGTGTTTCTCCATGGGGAGCCCATTTTCTTTTTTTAAAAAAGAATGATGGATCTATGAGGTTATGTATCGACTACATGGATATCAATGCTATAACAATAAAGAACAAGTATCACCTACCACGCATTGATGATTTATTTGACCAACTTCATGGAGCTCAATACTTTTCAAAGATTGACCTTAGATCTGGATACCATCAGTTGTGTGTGATGAAGGAAGACATTCCAAAGACAGCATTTCGAATGAGGTACGGGCATTACGAGTTTACAGTAATGCCTTTTGGATTGATTAATTCACCCTCTGTATTCATGGATCTGATGAATAGGGATTTCAAGGAGTATCTCGATGAATTTTTGGTGGTATTTATTGATGATATCTTAGTATACTCCAAAAGCTACGAAGATCATGAAAATCACAAGCGCATTATCTTGAAGACTCGGAGAAGGCATGAATTATATTGGAAGTTTAGAATGTGTGAATTCTGGCTTCAGAATATTTCTTTTCTTGGCCATATTGTCTCTAAATATGGAATCCTTGTTGATCCTTCTATGACCAAGGCATTACAAGAATGGCCAGAACCTATGAGTATATCTGAGGTACGTAGTTTTATAGGTTTGGCATGTTATTATCGACGTTTCGTCCATAATTTTACCCGATTGGCTAACCCATTAACGAAGCTCACACGTAAAGGGGTTAAATTTGTTTGGACAAAAGAGTGTGAAGAATTTTTCGAAGAACTCATGAGGGGATTATTCAATGCTCCTTTATTGACTCTACCATCAGGGAATGATGGGTTCGTTATTTATAGTGATGCATTGAAGAAAGTACATAGTTGTGTCCTTATGAAGAATGATAGGGTTATTGCCTACGCATCACGACAGTTGAAAATAAATGAACAAAACTATCATACTCATGATCTCGAGTTAGCAGTTGTGATATTTGTGTTGATGATATGGAGGCACTAACTCTATGGTGAAAAATGTGATATTTATACTGATCACAAGAGTTTGAAGTATATTTTCTCACCAAAAGATTTCAACATGAGGCAAAGGAGATGGCTTGAATTGCTCAAGGATTATGATTGTACGATACACTACCACCTGGGGAAGGCAAACAAGGTGGCAGATGCTTTGAGCAGAAAAGCTCATGGAGTTTTGAACAATATGAGAATTGAAAGGGATCCAATATTCATGGATCTAGTGAAGATGGAATGGGAATAACCAGGGAAGGAGAAACATCAATTCTTTTTCAAATGGTTTCCAAACCATCGTTACTATAATGGTTTAAGAGTTCTCAGACTGATGATGAATAATTTCAAAAGAAGATTAAAGATGTGAATGATGGGAGAATGAGAGACTTTGTGTATGAAGATGGAATTTTGAAATTCGGGAAGAGACATTGTGTTCCCGATATACCTAATCTTAAAAGGGAATTGCTGGATGATGCTCGTAGTTCCAATTTCTCTATACATCCTGGGAGAACAAAAATGTATAGAGATTTGAAGGAACATTTTTGGTGGGACAACATGAAGAGGGAGATTGCTTATTTTTTGTCAATATGTATGGTTTGTCAACAAGTTAAAGCTGGAAGGAAACAGCCTCGAGGAGTCATGCAACCTCTTCCCATACCAGAGTGGAAATGGGACAATATTACGATAGACTTTGTCATGGGACTACCAAAGACTCCTAGAAGGAATGATGAAATGTGGGTTATTGTTGATCGTCTTACCAAGTCATAAAATTTCTTTCTATAAGAGAAGATCTACCACTGGAACGTCTAGAAGGACTATATATTAATGAAGTTGTACGACTTCATGGAGTACCCTATCTATTGTTTTTGATCGTGATCCCCGTTTTACATCATGATTCTGGAAATTTCTTCTGAAATCTCTGGATACTGAACTTTATTTGAGCACTGCTTACCACCCTCAGACAGATAGAAAATCAGAACGAACTATTCAAACCTTAGAAGACATGTTAAGATCTTGACCACTTGAATTTCAGGGTATGTGGGATCAATATTTACCTCTGGTAGAATTTTTCTATAATAATAGCTTCCATTAGAGTATTCAGATGGCACCATATGAAGCGTTATATGTAAAGAGATGTTGTACACCAACATGTTTGGATGACGTTGGTGAAACAAAACTTGTAGGCCCAGAACTGGTGGAGGAAACGATGGAAAAGGTGAAGTTAATCCAAAATCACATCAAAGAAGCTCAAACTAGGCAGAAGAGCTATGCTGATAATCGAAGGATGGATTTGAAATTCCAAGTCGGTGATCATGTTTTCCTAAAGTTATCTCAATGGAAGGGAGTCATACGTATTGGTAAGAAAGGTACATTGAGTCCCAGGTACATCAGACCTTTTGAAATTCTAGAACGAATTGGGGTTGTAGCTTACCGATTGGCAATGCCGCCAAGTCTGTCCAAAGTTCATGATGGTTTCCATGTATCTCTGTTGAGAAAATACATGTCTGACCCAACGCATGTACTCACCTATGAGGAGTTAGAAATGGATCCTGATCTGTCTTATTGCGAAGATCCCGTCATGATTATTGATACGAGAGAACATGTACTGAGAAACCGGACGACGCGTCTGGTAAAAGTTTTGTGGAGAAACCATAAGATGGAAGAGGCAACGTGGGAACCCGAGGAACTTATGATGAAGAACCAACCGAGTCTTTTCATGTTATAAGTATTCTAGAAATATCAAGGACGAAATTATTGGAAGGATGGGAGAAAGTAACACCCCAAACTATTATGGTAAGCTTCTCTTTGAATCATGTGATAGCATGTGTTGTACGCAACACCGAGTTCTAACACACCATAACCAATCAAATTAGCCGTTATGAATAGTAATACCTAATTTTTAAAATTATATATATTTTATATTTCAAAATAGACTTCATTTTTGGATTTGGAATATCGAATTTAGCCTAAGGTGAAATTTTTGTACTTTTTAGATAAGTTTAATATTTTGATGAATACTGAAAATTACTAAATTTTAATTAAAAAGCAACTTTTTTAATCAAAAATAATTAATAGTGATAAATTACGAATTTGAGTGGTTTTAAAGTATATTTCTAATATATTTTTACCATTTAATACAATTTTGGTCATTGGACATAATTTTACAATTAAACCGGACATAAACAAGTGTCAATCTTTTGATAGTTATTATCTCTTAAAAACACGCTTTTTGTTTTAACAACGGGAATTAATTTAAAATTAATTTCTGCCACTTATGTGTTTTGAATTTGGAAAAATGGATTCCATATTTTGAATCAGGATTTTCAAATTTTGTAAATAGGTAACTTTTATTTTTAGACATTTTGAATAATTATTTCGGTAAATATTTTATTTACCATGGTTAAGGGTAAATCCGGTAAATAAGGGTTAAAAAATAATATAATAATAATAATTAATTACCCTAAAACATGTCCTAACCTTATTGGTTGATACATGTTCAACCATATTCATATTTGGGTCTATTTTGGGACCCCATGGATCCACATGTAGGTGATAGGGACACTTTATTTTAATTAAGTTAAAATGAATACAAAAATGACATAGGCATATATCTTTTAGTAAAACAATTTTTACATAGGGTTATATATGTTGGCTTTTTGAATATAAATAATAATTAGAAAGATAAAACGATTTCATACATAATGATATTTTATCTATAATTTTTAGACATTAAATAATTTAATTTATTTATTAAACAATGATGATGCAGTAATTACCATAATAGTGAAAAATTAAAATAATTGATATTATAAATACAAAAATAAATATAATTTGAATGTTTTTATGAATTACACTAATTTTATAAGTTAATAAGACATGTTAGTAATGATTAAATAAATTTTTTTTGATGTAATCATTCTGTTATGAGTTTCACAAAAATCAACTATTGAATAGTGTCAAAATTGACATAAAAGAGTTTTTAAAACAAATATTATATTATTAATTGATATTAAATTCCTAAAAATCCAAGGTTCAGCCAAGAGGTTTATCTCATAATTGGCGGATCGTTAGTGGACCACTTATGGGTCGCTTGGATTTATATAGTACGTTTATTAACCATATTATATAAAAATACAAATAGATATTGTAAAACTGAAACTAATTAACTAAGAGTTAATACATAAAGATAAGGTTAATATAATGACCCAAACCTTTCTAAATTCTATTGGTTGAATTGTTTTTGACCCATCCCCACCTAAAAATTTAAATAATCAACTTTTGAGCCATTAGAAACTGAATATGAATTTATTATAAATTAATATTTCTAGCTTTTCCAAAGGTGCCCCTCACCCATCTTATAAAAAAGGCACTCCTCCTTCTCATTTCTTCACACCCTAAAAGCCTTTTGGTTCGGCCAAACTCTGCCCAAATACTCTCCCAACTTCCCTCACTACAACCTAGAGGCCTTTGTTTGATCCTAAATCCAACCTAAGGAGCCCTTTTGATCAAATCAAAAGGAAGAACTCAAAGAAGAGGTAATGATTTCACCACCCTTTTCCAAGTTCCTTTCTTCTTCCACTTCTTCTTCCTTTTTTATTACCATTCTAAAATAATAACTCCAGTATCATATATATACTGTGATGTTATTATAAATATGGTACAACCATATTCAGTATTCTATCCACCCTTTGAATAACATGTCACCATACGTGCGTATGTACGGCTTACCGTCTCCATGTCGTGGTGTAATTGTTATTCAATATATTATTATTTGGATGGGTATAATAATGATGTTTAACTCATTTAAATAATAAACATAACATCTTAATGATTCTTTATATATGATATATCATCCATTTATATATTATTTTAATATCAAAAAAATGATATTGTCGCTCGTGCATACGTACGGACTACCGTCTCCACGAACGCGATGAGATTCATTCTCCATCGTATCCATTCATGTATAATTATCATTTGATGATTTAAAAATTATGTTTAAGGATTTTATATCATTATAAATATGAATAAAATACAACATATCCATAAAAAACATGGCTTACATAAGAAAACATATAAAAGAAAATGAGTAAGTTAACACCCGAAACAATAATAATACTAAGATATTATTAACAAATCAATGTTAAAAGATCAGATATGATATCATATTAATGTATATTATTATTGTATAATATAATAACACTTATTTCACCATTATACAGTATTTTAACCTACCCCAACCAAGGAAAAGTACAAAGTATGTGTTATTTCACAATCTCTTCATTATCCGAGGTTGTTTATACGTAATAATATACTGGGATCTCTTTATCATCCACTTCCATGTTTCTTAAAAATGAATTTCAAAACATTTTTACTATTTACTAGAAAATGGGTTAAAGTCATTAATACCCTTTTTTGTCTTTTTATAAGAGGTTTATAAAGGAATCTTTCCGTCTTTTTCCAAACAAGGTTCTTTTTAACCTTTTTGACTACAATAAGGTAAGAATATTTTTTTTTAACTTATACGGCGGGTGCGGCAAGTTTCCGCCGTTATAAAATTGTCGAAGCTTCCCTTACAATCTTATAAGAATATTTTCAAAGAAAATGTATTATTTTATAAATATATGACCCTTAAATGATTTCAAAATATAAAGAGATATTATTTTAAAAATATTTTTTATTTCATCTATGTCAACATCTTTTGATAGATTTTACGCTTATTTGAAGTTTATTTATTATGATACAAAACTTCTATATTG
The DNA here is from genome assembly GCA_963277665.1 of Viscum album. NCBI lineage: Eukaryota > Viridiplantae > Streptophyta > Magnoliopsida > Santalales > Viscaceae > Viscum > Viscum album. Next base: position 818,588,882 of record OY728159.1, read on the forward strand.
TATTGAAGGTTTTATGATATGTTTGACTGTGGATGTGCTATTTTTATACCATTCATGGTTTATGGTAAATGTATTTACAATTCTTATGCTAGTCTAATACAAATTTTTATGTTATTTTTAATCCTTTTCATATGGGAATGCATTGGACTTAATATGTGATGGGTGGAGCCCACTATAGCTTCTCGATGCATTGGTAGGTCTCATGAGACAAACTAGTGTCTTGGCACTATGCCTTGGGAAAATCTTATTTGTATTCTTGGCACGAGGCCTTGCCTATGTGGTTATGATAGTCTGGCACTATGCATTCCATCATTATAAAAGTGGTTATTGATATTTCATGTGATTATTCGATTATTAGAATATCCATGTGAATAAGTAAATGGAATTATTTCATTTTACCTTTGCCATACTATGTTGAAGTTGATGTTTAAAAGGATTTTGTTTTATTTATACATTGCCTTAAATGATTATTCTTATTTATGAAAGTTTCCGCTATATTGTTATCCTTACTGGGCATTTGAGCACACCCTTTTTCTATGTTTTATTTTTCCCAGGATGTGAAGAAGTAAATTATGAATGACCTGCAGGGATATTATGAGGGAATAATAGTGTGGATTATGGAGACAATATGTTTTTGTAGTAGTTTTTCACTTCATGATGTAATGTAAAACTTTATGAATATATCTAGTGTTTCCGAGGCTACTAAACCAATCGGTCTTTCGAGATTTGATCTTTCTTGTGATAATGCCAATGTTATGTAAAAATGCACCGACTCGGGGTAACTAGGTTCGGGGCGTTAGAAGCCCCATATTTTGCTGAGGATGTTCGACATGGATTGCCCAAGTCTGATGATGTTCAGTATGCCACTGCTGATGCCTCTATGGAGACTGATAATTATTTAAGTCTGGCCTTATCTGCAATTAAGGTTGGAACTAAGAAAAAGGAATGGGCTGATAATGCAGAGGAGGAAGGGAATATATCATAGCATGAGGTGGCTGTTCAAGATCATGTTAATCATGAACTTGATTGTGATATAATGGCCCCTATCTCTGGTAAGGGAAAGCTGAATATTGTTGATAATGAGGGCTATTATTTGGTGATGAACAGAAAGGTGAGAGCTGGAAAACTTTCCCAAAAAAAAGTGCAGATTGATGATGAGGTAGAAAATCTGCCTTTGGCTCATCAATCTGGAAATTCTCAAGCTGATCCAGGGGAGGCATGTCCACCTGGATCTCCTGCTCACATGACAGGAAATCTGGATGCAAAAACGTCCCTAGTGAAGATGTTCACTGAAAAGTCCCATGTCTACTCTCCCTTGGATCAAATGGAGAGTAGAGATAATGATGAGGCCAGGGTGGCAGTGAATAAAGAGGAGTTACCAATAAAACCAGCTGCCAGTTTTTTCTATGTTATAAACTATTAATACCCCTAAGTTTGATTTTATGAACCTTGAAGGACTGATGAATGCAGGTAGTAACAATTGAAGATTCATTACTTCTACTAAAGAGGATGTGGAGGGCTCTAAGGAGAAGGAGTATACTGCTCAGTTTGATGCTCAAACAATGCAGGTCACAGTTGTGCCTCATGTGGATGTATTGCAGGAGCAGTCTCCCATTGTAGTGCGGTTACTAATGTAGGGCAAGGGGATGAAAAGCATGACCACCCCAATGTACATCAGAATGATCCTCGATAGGATAGGGATCCCTCTCATGAGGATTCTGATTCGAATAGGATGGAGAATGAAGTCATGCAAAGTGGAAGAGGGCGTCATAACAGGAGATGATCCAGGGGCCGTGGCCAGCCTAGGAAGAGGTAACTCTGTGGTGTGGTTGGTTTATGGTGTATTTATATGCATATAAGCACCCCCTTAATCTGATGTATCTTTAATATTTTTTTTTTCAAATAAATTTGGGGCTTGGGTTTAGAACCCATGGCTGAACCTTCTTGGTATACACCAACCTATTTTAAAAATGACACATTTTGTAGGCCCCTATAGAAGACCATGAAGATAGCTCTTGTGCTAAATAGAGGGAGGCATGATATCTCTTGTTTGGACATATATAGTGAAAGAGACATAGAAGGAGGTATTGGTCATCCATGAGTGGATAAGGACATTCTAAAGAAGGATATAGTATCACATATATCAATATTGATGGCCAAACGAGTATTATTAGGTAGAACACATTTTTTAGAAAGTCTCCCATCAATATTGGTTGTGGAGATTCATCAAGGGAGGAAATTTATCAACAATTTTTATCTGTACATTCATTATATTGCAGTTATTTTTTTATCTTTTTTACATCCTTTCCCAACCACTACAATTGGAGCAAATACAAGTCGTTTTCGATGTGTCGTATTTGAGGAGATACATGCAAGACCCTATTAAGGTTTTTGAAAGGGGAGAGATGGACATCAAGGATAAAGAAATTTATTCGGATAAATCAATGGTGATTGTGGACCGGAGGGAGAGAACCATTGATGGATGGACCATACCTTTGGTTTGTGTGCTGTGGAATCACGAGATCTGTCATGATATCTTCTAGGATATGGGATCTAGATGAGGTCATAGTATCCTATTATTATTTTTTTAGTTTTTTATGTGAAATTATTTTGGTAGGAATAATTTATAGACATTCTGTTTTACTAATATTATTTTTTTAATATTTATTGATATATTTACAGATCTTGGTACTATGACAGTGTGTGATTCTAAATCCCGTAGTGGATGAAATTACTTTTAATAAAATATATAAAATATTTAATATTGATTGCCCATGGTTTCATAATAAAAATTGGATATCTCATAAATATAATCACAAATCATAATAGAGACCACGGTTTAGTCCATAACATGGGTTTTACACTAGGTGTTACATAAAATAAGTCGACAAATGATGTTCAGTTTAAATAATTCATTTCATGGTGTTTTTAATTAATTAATTAAATAATTTTATTTATTTAAATTAAATTACTTAATTTATAATTAATCATTAAATATTAAATAATGGCATATTCCTCATGTTTGATGCATAACATTGGGGTCGTTGAGGTGAGCTTCTATCACCCACTTATTGGAAAATTGAAATTAGGTGATGATGAGCCTCCAGATCATAGAAGATCCTGGTACAATGAATAAAAACAACTCATTTTCTTTATTACCGATCTCATTATTCATCTATAAAAGATCTATATTGATTTAGGACTTTTAAATTTTTGGATTTTGACCCAATGGATTAAATAATTTGATCATGATCATAATTTATCATTATCTACATCAATTTAATTCATATACATGTTCACGTTCATATGATTAACATAAATTATAAGTTTTAACCAAATATTCTATATATTTGTTTTACTGAAATATGACCCAACAGTTGTTTATACATTGTTCTTTTTATTTGATAAAAATAATTATTTAGGTTATGCACCGATTGGCCTATCGGGTCTCACATTGAATTTTCAAGGATGATATAATCTTGGTTGAATAGTAAGATTCATGACTAAATAATATGAAATTAATGTATCAGGAATAAAGGATTTATTTTATATGTATTACAGGAAATGAATGATTCGACTATCGATTAAGAATCTAGTGATGTTATACGAGTGACAGGAGATGCGTGTAGAATGTGTAGGTGTGGAATGAACCAATAAAAAATTATTTTCTAGAATATAGATTAATAAAAATTATGATTAATAATATTATATTATATTTTGGGTAGATATAATGTGAGATATGATGAGGTGAGTCCATATCATGAACACTAGAAAAAAAACTGCTTGCAAAATGAAATTGATTAAAGAGTGTGTACTGTGATAAACACACACCCTTTAGTTTTCCTATGGATGTGTCACTAGTGTTTGATAATGTTAATGATAAAATTCAATATTGATATGATTCACATCGTTTAAAACTCCCGAGGTATACAAATTATGTCAATAGGGAACATTGGAAGAATAATGTGCCAAAGAACATTCAATGTACTGATGAACATGGACATAGGAATGTTTATATGAACATGACCAAGAGATTGGGTAGCATCTCATTTTGCTAAAACACATCATGTAGTCCCCATTCATAGCATGTAAACCTACATGGTCTTGACATGATGTACCATTTTTGAAAACTACATGAATCATGGTTGGGCCCCACAACATGTCGGTCCCTATACACATTCTGTAACCCTTTTTTAGTTCATAGGAACCCTCTAACACTCGTATCTAATTTTTTTGGACTTGGATTTTGGCCTCCATGTATACTACCTTAATTATTTTTCATTGCAAAACATGTCTGTGGAATTTTTACTAGACATTAAGATATGATGAGAGATGTTATAGGAAACATTCTTATTTACTAATCATTCAGGATCATCAAAGAGATCTGAGAGGCACACTCATTTGTGTTAGGGAATTGGCCACAATATATTGAGTGGAAAAATCCTATTGTACATTAAAATGGTTACTCTGCCAATATATTTTTTTCCCTACATTAGGTTGAACAATGGGGTGATGTCTATTGAAATGGATATCTTTTCAGATATATGCATAATATATTGGTCATCATTGATGGATTGATAGAACTGCAGTACTCATTACCGAGCTAGGTTGTGATATGGAGATATTATTTCTCTCTCACTTGGGATATATTTTATTGAGAAAACGTACATTTCTATATCCATGTTATTGATTTGGTTTAATTTATTTCTCTAGTTTCAATTTTTACTATGTAATTATATCATGTATCTTACTACCCCCACACCTTAGTTTTGGCGGAATCCTTCTAGATACGTATATGCTCACCCAAGCATGGGATTTTCATTCATGTTTCATGTATTAGGTAGAAGGAAGATATATCAGTGATAATTACAAATTAGTATATGGTTTCCTTTAGAATTTAACCATGGATGGTTGTTAGGAATTGGAGATCTTGATTTGGAGTCTCATAGTAGTTTTATTATCCATTTTATTAGAGATGGGAGATCATTTAGGTCGGTCAGGAATTTTATACCATTGATTTTTAGTTTATGAAGTCATACTCAATTATATTCTCTATTGGTATTTCATAAGTGGTTATTACTATAGATGTAGTAATTTGTTCATTCATTATTCATTACATAACTGTAGATATGGTGGGGTACATGATTATTTGAAAATTATGATATGGACTTGAATATTAGTAATTCCTTTCAGTACTTGTAGCCAGCCCCGAATATATGGAGTTATGAAATAGGTAACTCAGGCTCGTGCCCCATTATATTAGGTCATTACAATAAATTTGAATAAAAATCATGAAACATAAATCCCCATAAGGTTAATATTTATTAAAATTATAATCTAAATATATGTAGAAAACATGAAGGATATTTAAAATTAAAATTTAACAATGATATAGACAATATAAATACATGTTTCATCCATAGGTAGAACATGAAAATGTGAAATTATTGATTTTGAAATCCAGTACATCTAAAAATAAATTAAAGGAATGGATCCTTGAAAATACATATATTTAATATTTCATAAATATGGAGAGGAAAATACATCATATGAAGGAGAAAGGAAATTTTTTTTTTATTATTTTCAAAATACCCTTTTTTAAAAATAACATTTCAAAATGAGTAACAAAATATTAATTTGTATTAAAAAATAATTTCAAAAAAATAATTTGAAAATACCATATAGTAATATAATAATTTTGGATAAATCAAGGATTAAATAAACAAGATCATTAAAATATTACATAACGTAATTATTGAATCTTGGGTTATTAATATATATTATAAGGGATGCAATACATTAATAATGAAATAGTTTAAAAGAGTTGTATATGTTGAAAATATAAACAATTATAGAATTCAATTAATATTATTAAAGGGATGAATGTAAACAACATATGTGAATTTTGTTCAATAGAAAGATAATTACTCAATGAATAAAAATTGAGATATGAAAAACAATAATCACTAAATTTAAACATGAAAAACGAAATTATTTAATGAAAAGAATGTTGTTTATCTTTTTTAAAAAATATATTGTTAGGAAATAAATCATAGGATGATGATGGGATATTTTAAAAATATAAGTAAATACAATTTGCTCATGATTCATCATAGGTAAAATTTCTCAAATAATTAGAATTGTGACAAATAAAACCATTGCATATTGGTTAATATTTTAATAAAAATCCCGTATAAAATTTAGGGATCATAATAAAACATAAAACAAAAGGATAAAAATAAAATTCATTGAATTATGACACAAATATTAATTAATGACAGAACATAAATAAATTAGGTATATTATATAAATCAATCCAGTTAGAGAGGAATTTAAGATGAAAACATTTAACTCGTCTTTGAATCATTCTTCAATTTAAAAAAATCATGAATAATTTAATTAATCTCATTATATACATATATAATTATCATATTCATAACTACTTACAAGTTTTCTCTTCATTTATAACCATTTCATATCAATATAAGTTATTTTTTACATATTTCTTACAACATGTGTATGTATTATTTATCTCATTAAACTATCATCAAAAAGCTGTGTTTTTATATATTATATTTCTAAAATCCATTCTTAATTGTACATATACGTTACTATAATAGATTTACACGGGTTTTTTTATAAATATATAACCTCATTTCTATGTTTATTGCGTTATATATATGAGTATGAAAATGTAAGGATCATGTTTGTGTTACTCATGTGGATAGAAGGATGTTTTCATAATTGATATATTAAATATTTTTTAAAAAAATGATAATATATTTATTTAAAAATAAAATAATTTTTTACTGATAAATATTTTCCAGTATTCATTAATAATGTAAGTTCATGGGATTGTACCAGAATTAATTAAATAGACCCAAACTTGATTATGACTAGATTTTTAATTAATTTATATTCAGTAGTTTTGCAATAATATAATTTTACCATAAGAATAAGGATATTTTTTTCTTAGTGTGGAATATATTAATTTTATTGAATGTAGAGAAGATGTAATGGACAAAATATATTATAAGATTTAAATGAATGATTATTATTTTATTACACTTATTTTAAATGATTTATTAATCATTGATCATTTGATGTTAATAGAATAAACATATTACCCAATCTATAATAAAAAATGAAAAAGATGACATAAAATTTATATTATTTCATTAATGATAACATCATGGCTCTCCATGTATGGTGGTGATAATAAAAATGGAAATAAATTATTCTAGGAAGGAGGTATACTAAAAGTACACATGGTCGAAAATATATGTTCCCATTAAAAGAGAGAAATTAGTTATTCAATATATTGTTTAAAAATAAAAAACAAAGTGTATATAACATAATTACTTATAAAATATACAATTAATATCTAAATTTTAAGGAGGATTATAAAATGTAAAATGTTGTTCAATGGGGATGACAGTCCCCATAAAATATGAACGAAACATACATTTTTCTTAATTTCAAATGAAAAAAATTATTAATTTATATTAACATATGTAGTAACATCAATTATGTCATCAATACTTATTTATTTATATTGGTATTTTAAAAATAAAAATATATATTAAAAAAATATAGAATTCTATTTAAATCAAATACTCATGTTGAGCACTTTGGGATTTTTTTGGAAGATCCCATGAAAATTTCTAATATAAGAAAATTTCATGCTACCAATATCTCAATAGAGTGAAATATTATTCTAGGGGATGGTAAAGGGTCACTATTTTATAGAGGAATTCGAATATTTAGGTTTTCTTTGATGGGGTGGTGAGTGTACCCATTTATTAGTGGTGGGAATGGGTTTTAAGTAAATACTTAAACTTAATATAATGGTGTGGGGAATAGATAATGTTGATCCACACCTAATACAATTGATTATAAACAATTTTTGTCTTATTTCATTATGTTTACCAATAGAATTATTTCTTGTACTACATTATCTTTTAATGTGGTAAACAGTTTTTCTTAAGTAACCCTATAATTTATGACGAAAAATTTATTTTTATTTACTATATAATATGGAACAAATATTTATAAATTTAAAATACATTTCTATTGACTATGTTTTTAAAAGTAAGGAAATTAATTTTAAAATAAAAATTGATAATGTATTAAATTTTATAGAATAAATTACTTATGTTCTAAAGAGATTAAAATTGGAATTTAAATAAAAAATTATAATTATAAATTCACATATATTATTAATATATTATCTTAGAAAATGTTTTTATGAATTTCCTATTTATAGTTACAATATGATACTGTCATAAAATAAATGTTATTTTTAAAGAATAGTTTTCACTATTCACCTAATAATCAATCATTTTAAAAATAATAAAATAAATTACTAATATTTTATTATTATGATTACTAAAAAATAATGTTATATTTTAAATTTATATTTATAATATTTGATAATTTTACATTTAATTGATATCAAAAAATAATATTGAAATAACTACATTTTATTAAATCTTTTTTTAAAATGATAACTATTTTTAAAACTTTTTTAGAATAAATTACTAATTTATTTATTTGTAATACTATATTAATATTATAAATTTATTTTGTTATTATGTAATAAAAATATAGTTAGTTTCTTGAATTTAAACCCCAATTTAAGAAAGAACATTTTAAGAAGAAATAGTTTCTTTTTGTTTTTTAGCAATACTAATTTAATTTTATTCATATAAAATGTAGCCATTTTATTCATTATATATGTTTATTTGTTAAAAAATTAATCATATTCGTTACTTTTAATTTAATGACCATATTTCTGTGAAAATACAAAATATTTATATTTATAAATAAATATATCAAATTTATGTTTATCATTGTTGTATCATGATGATTCAACTATTGAACAAATTAACAAATTTAATTTTAGTAACATATTAAGATATTGTGTTTTTTCATTCTCCCACCATAGAAATAAATTTAATCCCTAAAATATGTATCATTACTAATTAAATAATGTAAGTAGGGATATTCTTAACTTATTCATCATTCTGGGTATAGCCACTTATATAAAATCTACCATACTCTCTTATGTTATATAATGTTACACATATTTGTTCAAATAGTTTTACCCCTCATACAGTCCAATACCAAAGTATGTATACACCCTAAAATAATATTCTCCATAACAATCCCATCCAAAACCTTTTTTAATCCTTAAATTAATTCCCCAAAATAATATTATATATTCCTCCAAAAATTAACTACATATTTATCCATCATAGTTTACTATCCACATATACATACAGTCAGAAACTAATAAATTTATATCAATATCCCACAAATGAAATAAATTCATGAAAAAATTAATGAATCAATTTAAAATCCCTTGGTTACAAATAATATCTACCCTACCTTTTCAAAATTTTATTATCCATTATTATCTTAAAATCAAGATTATATTGAACATAAGAGTCATACAAAACAAAAAAAAATTTCTTCAAAAGTTATATGAAAATCTATAAATATCACTCAAAATCATTTCATAAGGTTTTTTATAACATTTTATATGTGATTTTAAATGATTAATGAATAAATACATAAGAAAAATCTAGAGATATCTCAAAAAAGCATTACTATATTTTTAATAAAACGAAAATACTTTTATTAATATCACTCTCAAAAGGGAATTTATAGTGTTTAAAAATTTTAATTTTATTATAACATCAATCATTTTACATCAGAAAAGACCACAAAACACACTTATCCTTCAAAAATAGGGAATAATAATATTCTTAACCATTTGTTCATTCTCCAATATTTAGTTATATAACATAGTGGGGTCTACGAACATATATTTTATTTAGCTCATTTCTATTATAATATTTCACCCAAATACTAAAATTCACAATAGTTATTACATAAATTATTTAAATGATCATATAAATATAAATATTAATTCCTAACAAGACTTCCCTGTTGATAGCATAATTTCAACATTTGATACATCTATTTAAATATATTTTTTATGTAAAATTAAAATATACTCTATAACACAATCCTTTAATATAATTACAAAATAAATCATTTATAATGGATCATATAGAGATTATAATTTCCAAAATATCAACCTTAATGGTGTTAATAAAATTTTAAAGTTTTAAGACCATTCACAGTGCTCAAAATTGAAGATCAAGTCAATTCTCATTCTACCTTTTTTTGGGGTGAATTCCATTAGATGTATTTTTTCTAAAACAACATCCAAATTCCAATATATAGACATGGATATAATATTTATTAAAAAATACAATCAATTAATTATCACAACAAAATGTTTTTTATAAAATCTATAGTCTTATTCTTATCGATTTCAATATTTTTTCTGATTATAATCCCCTCATTAAAAATAATTTGTTTTTATAGCATAAAATTAGATAAAATCAAAAATCATTACCTTATATTCTTTATTAAAACTATTATAGGTATAAATTATCTATAATAAAAATTCTACTCTTTAAATTCATATAAACTTATCATTTTTGTAAAGTATTATTCCATAAACAGAACTTCTAATTTTGATCCATAAATACATAATTATCATACTCAAATTGTAGCATGTTCTAAAATACTGGAAACAATTATCCAAAATTCCAGAATAAAATATTATCATTTAAATCTTACTTACTGTAGATCATTTTAGGTTTTGAGGATTAGAGAATTAGAGAAAATAAATAACTGAAATATATCATGTTTATTGTATCAAACATAATGTTTTAATGATATATCCCATTCAATAATATACAACATGGATATTAATAATACAAATCTCCTACAGCTCGAATTCATATTATCAGACATAAAAAACATACTGTCGATGTCAATATCCAAAAAAAAATATCCAAATATTTTTAGAGGTGTACAAAAAATCCCAACATGTTTTTCCATAATGGACAAATCAGTTCATACAGGGGATATATAATTTTAGGCCCCACCAAACTAATGATCATGTCTATTTTATTCACTAAATAATTTTAAAGGACTTTATTTATCATTCCAAAAGAATCCTCTTATGTAATTAAACATGAATATATATATATTGACACATACAGAATGGAAATACATAATCAAAATATGTCATGACCCATCCTCAGGGCCCATGCTTTGAATTCCCCAAGCCCGCCATCCATAGGCAAGGGGTTGGCGACTAGCATCAAAGGCGTAAATCCTGATAAAACTGATTAAAAATCAAAGTTCTTAATGTAAATGAGCCAGCATACAAACCCAAATAAAAGTACAGTACAACTGAAAAGAATGTACAACAGATATAAAGTAAAGAAGCAACCACTGTGTCGTGCTCCAGGAATTCCACCAGAAGGGTGGGTACAGATAGTCTCATTGGTACCTCGGGTCTATCTGTCCACTCCATGTACATCCCGCTAGGAGGTCCACCTCCGGATACCGTCCAGCTCCACAAGACTCAACGACGATCAGTGTTGTTATTCGTCTACAACCAACACAACGTAGTGTGGGAAACACCCATGTAGCGGTGAGTATAATGATACTCAGTAGGCACCCCGAGAGCTCTGATGGTCTATCAGAATCCACGAAAAATTAATTATAATGGAAAGATAAAAACATGAGGTATCAACCAACTATACTTAGGAATATTCCAATACATATAACTAAGTCAGCAATCTCAGTTCAGCTCCAAATTTTGAGGCCAATCACAGTCCGGTCCACACAGGAATGAAGTCAATCACATCAATGATAATGATTTTAAAAACAAGACTCATCTCACATAGGTATACTACTCAAAAAGAGGGGTGGAGATTTGTAGATGTAGCCTCTGAATTATCTCCTCTGCCGAACCCACGTAGGATCCAAGTAAAGAAGTCGTCGCTGTCAAACCCACGTAGGATCCAAGTACAGTAACCATCACTACCGAACCCACGTAGGATCCAAGTACAGTCATCATTGCTGCAAAACCCACGGAGGATCCATGTATAGTCATCATTGTTGTCGAACCCACGGAGGATCCCAGCAAAGTAGTCGTCGCAGTCGCAGCCAGCTCTAGGGTTCCCGCACACAGCGTACTCGATTCCGGGAGGGTCTGCTCTTAACTAAACGGGGTCTATACATCAAAATTATTGAATTCTAGTGTTTTTGTATCCTTATTTTCCGTCTAGTCAAATAGAACTGAACATGACAGACGGCGCATCAATCAGACGCCTGGTCTGAGAGATATTAGCATTTTCGTTCTTGGGGCCCGGTTCGAAATATGCTAGTTATGAACCCATACATTTACCAAATTTGTCCAAACTCACATAGAGTATTGAAAAAGGACCTCCTCTTTGAAATGATCCCAGTGTCGTAGACAGCGCGTCGATCAGACGTGCCGTCTTTAAGATGATAATTTTTAAGTGAATAATGGGCCCGACCTATTAAGCCCAATTGGCTTGCGGGTCAGGTCACCTAGTTTTGGCGGGTCCGGCCTAGTAGGGGTGTCGGACCAACCGAATGATTTGCGCGGCCCAGCTCGACGGGGCGTGGTCTAGCTGGCTCGGCCAGCTGGCCGTGCGTCTCGGCCCGTAGGCCGAGCAGTCCAGGGGGCCCGGCTGCCCGAACCCGCAGCGCCACCCTCCCAAACCGGCCGGCCAGGCCAGCCGGACATCTGGTTCAAGTAGACCGCTCGAGCATGCCCCAGTTTCTCTAGCGCAGTGCCCTCCTGGCACCACGTTTCTGCTCCACCCGGCCGGCCGACGGGCCAACCCGTTCTCCAGCACATCGCCCTCCTAGCGATGCAGCTCCCCTCCACCCAGCCAGCCGACGGGCTGGCCGGTTCTTCCACCGAAGAGGCCCACAAGGCGGGCCACGGTTCCTTCCACATAGCTGGCGTGACGGCGCCAGCTTCCTCTGCCGTGGCCTATGCTGGCTGCGGCTCTGCGTCCCCGGCACAGCGCGACAACACTGTGCTTCCTACGAAGCGGACCGCTTGGCAGTGGATTTTCTTTGCAAGTGTTATGGCGGCCCTTCCGCTGCTGGCCTCTTCCGTGTTCTGCCTCTGGTTTCCGATTCCAATGAAAATAAAAAATATTAAAAGGAGCGTTGTCAGGCGGTGTTCGTTCGGCCTGCACCCTCCGCGTTAAGAGATAGCAATAGGCCGAGACAATCAAAGTTATACAATGATGAACGATCCATAATTTTAATCCATTAAAATTGAACATAATCCCCTTCTTCGATATTGATTTCACACGTCGGGCGTCGCGGAATACGGCTTCACGGGGTGAGGATTCATAGACGACATCGGAGTGCGTCCAAGGTTGAAGCGGCATCTCCTCACTTTTTTCAGAGAAGGGAAAGAAATGAACATTGTCGTTTTTTGTGGAATGAGCATTCTTCGTCGAAGAATACGTCATTCTGCGATGGAGGTTTGGTTTTCTTCAAAAACTCAAGAGATCTCCCAATTCTCCTTAAGACAATGAATTACCTCTAAAAATAAAATAATAGTCTAATTGTATTATTTTATTAACACATGAAATTTTAAAATTAAAAATTCAAACCACTTCATTAATTAATTAAAGAGGTTGAATAAATTTGTTGGATATTAATAATGAGAGGGAGTGGAGTTGAAGATATCTCATAAATATGGGAGAGTTTTCAACATTAAACAAGGTATTTTTAAAGGGGTTTGTGAGAGTTATAGGAAGCTGAAGGGTTTAGGTCACGTGTGGGCCCCACCCCCCAAATATCCTCTCATGGGAGGTTATGTGGGTGTGAGACCCACCTCTAACTCCCATTGGGAGGATATTACCACCATTCTTAGAATAAAATTGAGCAACACCAGTTTTATTTATTTTAAACTAATTTCCCAATAATTAAATCTCATCCCGCTTAAAACGCAACTACGATAAAGCTCCCCATATGCAATAACTATCGTTGCGAGTTCATCGGTGCCCTTGGTTTTAAATTTGGAGCACTGGTTCAAAATATATATAAACCCTCTCATTAGTTTACTGGACATACCTGAGCTAAACTTCAGAATTTTATTCCAGGCACACCGGGCCTTCGAATCAAGTGCCGTCAGAAGCTACAGACACGTAAAATTCCAATGTATTTAAGAAAAAAAATTCCTTGATATTTCCAAGTAATTACATACTCCAACATTAGAGAATTACATCCCCATAAATCTAAAACATAATTTATGGAAAAATGAGGGCACTGAGTATGCATCTAAGACTCCCGCTCCCATATGCTTTCCTAGAGGGTCACGTGTTTCCAATGAATGCACATCAGAGGAATCGACCGTCCATGTAGGACCCACTCTTAACAATCCTTGATCTCCACCGATACCTCCATGAATGTATCTCTGTCATCTATATCTATCTTCCAATGATCAATGATGTGGGTTGTGTCATGCACATATCTCTTCAGTTGAGATACGTGGAAGACATCATGCACCAGGTGCAATTGAGGTGGAAGGGTCAGGCGGTAGGCCACCTCTCCTACTCTGCTGAGGACCTGGAAAGGCCTAATGATGCACAAAGAACACATGTTTCCCCAGCCAAATCTCCATAATCCACATCGAGGTGAGACCCTTATGAAAATGTGGTCGCCATCCTCAAACTCTAGTGGTCTTTGTCTCCTATCAGCATAGAACCTCTGTCTGCTCTGTGCAGTCCTCATCCGCTCTTGGGTGATCTTCAACTTCTCCATCGTAGCCTGAAACATCTCTAGTTCTACAAGTGATGACTCCCAAGGGTCAGTCCAGCATAGAGGTGATCTTCATGGTCAGTCATACAGTTCCTCGTATGGTTCCATCCCGATGGTGGAGTGGTAGCTATTGTTGTACGCAATCTCCAACAAGGGTAGGTGATAGTCCCAACTGTGTCCAAAGTCAAGGACACATGCTTGGAGCATGTCCTCGAGTGTATTTATGGTCCTCTCCATCTGGCCATCCGTCTGAGGATGAATGGCGGTGCTCATGCGTAGCTGCGTCCCAAATACCTCCTGAAACCCCTTCCAATGATGGGAAGTAAAGCGAGAGTCTTGATCAGAGAATATAGATGATGTCACACAATGAATTCGTATTATCTTCTAAACGTATAGGCATCACAACCTTTCTACTGAGCCCTACTCTCGGATTAGAAGGAAGTGGTCCGACATGGTGAGTCGTTCTACGATAACCCAGATGGAGTCGTGTCCTCTGGAAGTATGTGGAAGCCTCATCACGAAATCCATTGATATCACATCCAACTTCCACTCTGGAACCTCTAAGGGTTGTACAAAGCCTGCTTCTACCTTGTACTCCGCCTTCTCTTGCTGGAACATGAGGCATCGTGAAACAAACTATGCTACAACCTTCATAACACCTGGCCACTAGTGCTGTCTTTTGAGGTCCTGGTACATCTTCGCCACTCCATGATGTACCACTTGAGGGGAAGTGTGAAACTCCCTTGACACTTACTCCTACAGTGAAACTTGTACCATGGTACATCCCCGGAAGTGGATGATGTGTTCTCATCCATCAGAAAATGCATCAGGAGCCTGCCCTATGGAAATATGAGCACGTCGCATCTCACAATCAATTTCCCCATGTAGTGACTCTCTGACACATTGAAGTAGTGGAGGAGTAACTGTGAGGGACTGTAGAAAAGCCACCCTATCTCTATCAACAAAGGATGTCTGCAAAGAAGCTAACTAATCTGTCTCCTCTCCAAGTAATTGAATTTCCGATCTCCTATTGAGAGAATCATCTACTATGTTCCCTTTCCCAGTAGTATTGACTATTTCGAAGTCATAGTCCTGGTGGAACTCGAGCCATCGTTGATGTCTTAGGTTCACGTCCTTCTGTGAGAAAATGTACCTGAGACTCTGTTGGTTAAAATAGATTGTAAAGCGCTCACCAATTAGATAGTGCTGCCACATCATCATGGTGAAGACCACTGCTGATAACTCTTGGTAATGGGTAGCATAGTTCTGATCATGCTTCCTCAACTGCCTTGAATCATAGGCGGTCACTGCCTGATCCTACATCAGGACACCCATGAGTATGGTCCCTCATGCTTCACAGTAAATGATGTACCCTACTCCCGCCTCCAGTAGCCTCAAGATGGGTTCACTAGTCAATATATTCCTCAGCTCCTAAAAGATCTGCTAGCAGCTATCTGTACACAAGACGGGTTTCCCCTACTTTGTCATAGATGAAAGCGGTGCTGCAACTCTGGAGAAGTCTGGCACAAATCTCCGAAAGTATCTTGCCAGACCAAGGAATATCCACACCACCATCATGATCCTGTGTGGCTCACAAGCATGTACTACCTTGATCTTTATAGGATCGACAGCAACTACCGCCTCCGAGATGATGTACCCCATGAAGTGAACCTCTCGAATCCAGAACTGGATCTTTGAGAGAATACGATAACTATGGTGCTCTCGTAGTGTATCTTGTACAACCCGCAAATGGAAGGCGATCTCCTCCTCATTGGTTGAGTAGATCAATATGTTTTCAATGAAGACTATGATAAATCGATCGAGGTAAGGCTGGAAGATTCTATTCATGAGACTCATGAACACTGCTAGTGCGTTGGTTACCCCGAAGGGAATAACCAAGAACTCGTAGTGGCCATAATGACACTTGAAGGTTTTCTTCTACACATCCTTGTCTCGAACTCTGAGCTGGTGATAGCCTGACCTAATGTCTATCATCGAGAACCATTGTGACCCCTTGAGCTGATCAAAGAGGTCCGGAATCCTAGAGAGTGGGTACTTATTATTTACCGTCACCTAATTCAGGCGACGGTAGTCAACACATTATTGTAAGCTCCCATCCGCCTTCTTGGAGAATAAAATCAGAGAAGCCCAGGGTGAAACACTGGGTCGGAGTAATCCCATTCCCCGCAAGTCCTCCAGCTATACCCGCAGCTCACGAAGCTCGGCGTGTGCCATTCGATATGCTGGAGTTGATATCGGTGTTATCTCGGGGTATAGGTCAATATATAAGTCTACCTCTCTATGAGGAGGTAGTCATGGAACATCGTCAAGAAATATGTCCTTATACGGATCCACCACAACAAGAAAACACGGACTCCACACAAAAACCGCTCATAGGATGAGACTAGCCAACTGATGTGTGATCGCCTGCTCTCTCCTCTGCATAGGTCCATCCCGTGCTTCAATGGCTCCCTTCTCGCCGATGAAGGTGAACTTTCTCCCATCTATGCGAATAAACCACACTTTGTGCCTAATGAAGTCAATCTGAGCATGGACTGTAGAAAACCAGTCCATACCCATGATGATTTCATAAGGCCTCGACGCTGCTACAAGAAGATCCCAGCCGAAGCTCTCACCTCCTAGAGTAATCTCACACTACCGGCAGCAGTACGTAATCGTCAAGTCTACTCTAGTAGGAGTCTCTAGCCGTAAGGATCGAGCCAACGGCTCCCTCGGAATCTCTAAGCTCCGAACAAGGGCAGCATCAATAATGAATGACTCGCTCCTGTTTCTATAATAACTTCAGCAAGGTGGGAGTAGACGCAGATAGTACCTCGAATCATCTCAAGTGCGTTTTAGTCATAGGCCTTGACTTCATAGAGCAGAGCCTGCCCTGTCTCCCAGCTCCCTTTGGTTGGGGTGGTCCTCCTGTTGGTGGTGGGGGTATAGCCTCGAAATGTCGTCCACCACCTGCGACTCGACCATCTCCTCTCCCTCGTTCGCCAGCTCCCTATGGAACCCCACGGTCGATCCTCTACCTCTGCCTAGGAGGTCCCTCCACTATTTTCTGCTCATCTACATGGAGGGTTAGGAAGTCACGAGCCATGTGGCCCTACCCACCCCATGCGTAGCATGACATGCCCCTCGTATGGCTGGCTCTGCTTTGTGTTCCCCACACATCTGAACCAGTATCCTGAGGTTGCCCACCTGATGTCCTGGTCCACTTGGACCTCAGCGACATCTGTCTACTGCCAGCTGTAGAAGACTCCGCTAAGTTTCACCCTGCGGTGGGTCTCGCTGCATGAATTGACTCAGCAAGAAAGCTCTCCTCAAAAAGGTCTTGCTCGAAGACTTCTACATGCGTCAGAATGCTGAGGGAGATCATCAATGCCCTGACCTCATGCCTCTGTCCCTGCTCAAAGGTCCGGTCCCAGAAGAATGGGTCTCGTACCATGTCTGTGGAGTAGCACGAGAGATCGGTAAATCACACGGAGTACTAGGGTACTATCATGCTGCCCTAACATAGATTTAGTAACTCCTAGATGTGCATCGCACGGACGGAGGCTAGAACAAACTCTATGTTGAAGAGGCTCTCGAAGTCTATCCAAAGTAGTGATGCCTCATCAAGCACCTGGAGCATCAGGCTCCACCATCTACCTGCTTCTACATGCAGGAGACTCGCGACAAAGATCACCATAAGATCATATGGTGTCCTTACCAATATGAAGACTCTAACGATAGTCTCCATCCAATCCTCGGTTGCCTGAGGGTTCATCTCTCCGCGGAACCTGGGTGGCCTCTATCTCTAAAACTCATGCAATGCAATCAGGAGGCATACACTCTCTACTGCTGGGGTTGGTGGCATTAGTGGCTTAGCGGGTAGTGGTACCTCTGGTGGCTCTACTGTAATGGGGACCTACACCGAGGCGTCGTCGCTCGGTGGGATGCCATCTTGTACTAACCCCGGAACCCTAGCTGGCTTCTTACAGGGGGCCATCCTAAAATGAAACTGGTGTGCCACGGTTAATAAAGTATACCTGGTGAGCTGAGACAAATTAATCACAGAAAAAACTCTTGGAACACACATGCAATCACTGTTTTCGAACACTGAGTCGGAAATCAGAAGTCAGGGTCCCGTTGTATGGATATGTTTGTCGCTGCAGCCACACTGGACAACGTGGACTGAAACCCACAGTCAATACTCTTTGCATTATTTCTTCACAGAGAAGAAATTATCAGAGTCTAGATTCTACAGTAGAACCGACCTCCCTTTAATACTAATTTGTGTGGACTCGTCCTCGGGGCCCATGCCGTGACTACCCCACGCCCGCCTTCCATAGATCATGGGATGGATACTAGCACCATAGGAGTAAAACCCGATAAAAGGGAAGGCATTGCCTTTATAAATGTAAACAAACACAATAGGGTACGCAAGTGAAGTATGATCAAAGTAAAACTGGGTACAAAATTATGTGCTGAAAGTAAATGGGCCAGTATACAAACCCAACTGAAAGTACAATACAATTGAAAAGAAATTACAACACCTATAAAGTACAACATTAACCACCAAATCGTTATCCCTGAATCCCACCTGAAGGGTGGGGACATATAGTCTCGTCGGTACCTCAGGTCCATCCGTCTGCTCCGTGTATGTCCCGCCAGGTGGCCCATCTCCGGAAACCGTCCGGCTCCACAAGCCTCAAACATGATCAGTGGTGTCCATCATCTGAAACCAACACAACATAGTCCGTGAAATGACCGTGCAGGGGTGAGTATAACGATACTCAGTAGGAACCCCGAGACCCCTGAAGGTCTCCCAGAATCCACGAAGGATAAACCACAAAAGAAAGATACAAACACGATGTATCAACTAACTCTACCTAGGTATATGCCCATACATATACCTAAGTCATCAAACTCAGTTAGGCTCCATCTTCCGAGCCCATGTACAATCTGGTCCACACATGAAATAAGTCAATCACATCAATGATAATGATTTGAAAGACAATAATCAGCTCACACAGGTATACTACCCCCGAAGAGGGGTGGAGATGATTAAATGTATCCTATAAATCATCTCCTCTACCGAACACACATATGATCCAAGTATAGAAGTCATTACTGCCAAACCCTTGTTGGATCCAAGTACAGTAACCATCGATGCTGAACCCATGTAGGATCCATGTACAGTCGCCATAACTGTCGAACCCACGTAGGATACAAATACAGTCTTCTTCACTGCTGAAGCCACATAGGATCCATGTACAGTCATCAAAGTTGTCGAACCCATAAATGATCCAAACACAGTAGTCGTTGTAGTCACATCCAGCTCTAGGGTTCCGGCACATAGCGTACTCTCTTCTAGGAGTGTCCGCTCCTCAAGTAAAGGGGTTCAATATGTCAACTATCAAAAATTCCGGATTTGATGTATCCCAAAGTTATGTGTCGTCAAAAGGAACTCAACGCGACAGACGGCGTATCAATCAGACGCCAGGTCTGAGAGATATCGACTTTTCTGATCCAGGGGGCCAATTGGAAATATTCCCATTCCGAACCCGACCGTTTATCAAATATGTCCAAACTCACATTGAGTATCACAAAAGTACCGCCTAATCAAAAGGATCCCATAGCCGTAGACAGTGTGTTGATCGAAGGCATAGTCTTTATGTTGTTCAGGTTTAAGTGAATAACGGGACCGACCCGTTAAGCCCAGTGGGATGACGGGTCAGGTCACCCAGTTTTGGAAGATCCGACCCGGTAGGTGTGTTGTACCATCCCGAATATTCATACAACCCGACTTGAGGGGTGCAGCCCGGCCTGACGAGGGTGCTTCCCGGCCCGGAACCGCACTGCTGGGGCGCGACCCGGCTTGTTCGGCCAGTAGGCCGAGTAGCTCGGCCCGAAGGCCGAGCGGTCTGAGGGCGGGGGGGGGGGGGGGGGGGCACCCTGCTGCCTGAACCGGTGACACCAAGTAGCAACGCCCTCCCAAATAATCCACCCTTCCAGTTCAAGAAGCCCGCTCGGGCGGGCTATGGGTTCTCTAACGTGGCGCACTCCTGGCACCACATTTCTGGTTGTCCCGGCCAGCCGACGGGCCAGCCGGTTCCCCAGCGAGGTGCCCTCATGGCAGAGCGGCTCCTCGCCACCCGACCTACCAACGAACCAGGCAATTCATCCGCTGAAGCGGCACGCGAGGCGGGTTGTAATTTCTTGCGCACAGACAGCGTGACGGCACCGGCTTCCTCGGCTGCTGCCTCTGCTCGCCGCGGCTCCGTGGCTCTGCGTCCCTAGCACGGCATGATGGTTCTGTGCTTCCTACACCGCGGACCGCTTTTCAGCGACTTTTCGTTGAGTGTGCGATGGCGTCCGTTGTTCCGCCGGCCTCTTCCGTGTTCTGCCACCAGTTTCCGGTTGCAAATAAAATAAACAAGATCAAATGGATAGTCATCGGGCCATGTTCATTTGGCCCGCACCCTCCACGTTTAGCGATATCAATAGGCCGAGATAATCAAAGTTATACAACGAAGAACGAGGAAAAATTTTAATCCATTAAAATTTAACATAATCCCTTAACTTGATATTTGACATCGCTTGTCGAGTGTCGCAAAAGATGGCGTCACAGGTAGAGGATTCATAGGAGACATCAAAGTGTGTCCGAGGAGGAAGCAACATCTCCTCCCTTGTTGCGGAGAAGAGAAAGAAAATTGTGTTGTCGTTCTTCGTGGAACTGGCTTTCTTCGTCGAAGAAGACGTCATTCTTTGTCGGAGGGTCGGTGTTCATCAATAACTCAATAGCTCTCCAAATTCTCCTTAACAAAAGTAATTCCCTCTAAAAATAAAATAATTGGAAAATGTAATTATTTTATTAAGACATGCAATTTCAAAATTCAAAATTCAAACCACTTCTTTAATTATTTGAAGAGTTTGAATAAATGTATTGCAAATTAATAAAGAGAGGAAGAGGAGGGGAAGGGATCTCATAAATATGGGAGAGTTGTCAACATTAAACAAGGGAGTTTTAATGGGGTTTATGAGAGTTATGGGAAGTCCAAGGGTTTTGGTCACATGGGGGACCCACCCCACAAATATCCTCTCATGGGAGGTTATGTGGGTGTAGGTCCCACCTCTAACTCCCCTTCGGAGGATATAACCACCATCCTTAAAATAAAATTGTTCTACAAAAAGATTATTTATTTTAAACTAATTCCCCAAATATCAAATCTCAACTCGCTTAAAACACAAATTTGGTAAAGGTCCCCTTAAACAATTACCGGCATTGTAAGTTCACTGGTGCCCTCAGAATTCAATTCCGAGAACCAGTTCAAAAGATAGAAAATCCTGATCGTTTTTTTACAGAACATACCCGAGAAAAACTTCAGAATTCGATTCCGGGCACACAGGGTCTCTGAATCAATTGAGGTCAAAATCCACAGACTCGTAACATTTCAAAGTATTTAAGGAAAAAAATTGCTTTAAATTTACAGGTGGTTAAAAAATATAACCCTCTTTCAAAAATCATCCAAAATTTCCCTACTTTTACTCATGTCAATAGAATATGGGACATGGTTGTAATTGATCCTGATAATGAAGGTGGCTTCACAAATGATATATAACTAACATTCTTATACCCATCCATATGGGAATAAAAACATATGAAATGAAAATACTTTTACCCATTTCAATAGAATAACATGATAGAGAACCCACTTTAGAAAGCTGGTTTATGATTTTTGATGACCATAACCCTAGTGAAATTATGGAAAAATAAAAAGGTGAGTGCATAAATGATAAACACATTTTCATAAATAATGCTCAAATTAATAAATAAAACAACTGGTCTAGTTTCAAATTGTTTGATATGGTGATTTAAATTCCAAAGTTGATAATATTAATATATATATTAGATTATTAATCAACAAAAATCAAACCCATTAAGGTAAATCCTTCTGAAAATAACAAGGGAAACAGAAATTAAAGCCTAAATAATATTTTACAAAACATTTTTAACCATGATGTACCATTAAAATGTATAATCCTAATTCAAATTTATCAATTGAATATTCCATGTGAAAACATTTTTAATAAGTAAATTTAATAATAATCGCTAATAATATATTCTTGAAAACACATATATTTTATATTTTGTAAATGTGGAGAGGAAGGAAACAACTACGAAAGTAAAGGATATCCCTTTTTATTATATTATTATATAATTTTTCTAAACACACATCACAAGAAGAGTAAGTGGACTATAATTTGTATTAAAAAATAATTCCCATTTTTTTATAAAATAAAATATATTAAAACCCTGATGTCTGAGAACCCAACATTTGATGAAATGATTTCATGAAGAAATGGTATATATAAATTAATAAATACATGAGTTACCAACAACCCTTATAGTGATGACACTATATAACCCATAAAACAATTGGAATATGATATATATGTTAAAAATATAAACATATGGTGAATAAGATATTATTAAATAAAATTTGAAAATTTACCAAACTTATTGAATATAATTTTACATGAAAATCCTAACTAAATGATAAAAAATCAAGTAATTGAAAAATCTTAGGACAAGGGTAATACTTGAGTCAGATATAATTTTAAAAAAATAACATGATATGTATTTTTTATACCATGAATTAAACGGAAGTAGTTTATATTACATTCGTGGTATATTAAATAAGTATAAAACAATAACAATTAAATATGGTGAACAACATATAAATGTTTTCATAGAATTTAATTTTATTTGAGTAAAACCATTTTATATTCAATATAATTTTATTCAAAACAACTTCAATGAGTGGGATTGTAATTCATCATTAAATATGATGTTTCAAATTTATTTCATTATGTGATAGATCAAATAGGAATTATTTACAATATATAAATTAATTAAGGTACAAAATACCAAACATGTCTCTATGAGAGGAATTTGGGACAAAAACCTTTACATAGTACTGATTTTTTTTCATTATTTACCAAAAATCAAAAAAATAATATAATTAAATTCCAACTAAATAACCTTATTCATATTAAAAACCTATTATACTACTTGATTACAATCACTAAATATATATATATATATATTAGTACAATTTTACCCTTTTTCCACACCATGTGTATGAAATATTTATTCCATTGATCTATTTCAATAAATTCAGTGTCAGTTAAATTTTTTATCTAAATCCCATAATTATATGATCAAATTAGTTACTTTAATGGTTGTTTCATTTTATTTTATAAAATTTTAATGGAATTTCTTACTATATTTGGTTACAGTCGATGAGGTGAAGTCAATAATGATCATGTATCACGGATTCTAGTCAAACAAAGCGTGTTTAAAAACCAAGGAAATAAATAATTATATTATTAAAAATAAATAAAATGAATCATTTTTTCAAAATTTATATTATATTATTATAGTAATTATGTTCAAATATTAATTCATGACATAAATTTTTGGTATTTCTCATGTCAGTTGTTAGACCAAGATTAACATAAACCTACTTATACATAATATATAATTATATAGGGGTTTTATTCTAATATATTTATACCATAATAAAAAATAATCATATTTAGTGTTTTTTATTATTATATATCAAAATTTAATTTATATATGATTATAATTAATTAATATAAAATTATAAATAGTTTTAGTGAATGATTTTTCTCTTTGTATTATTATTTAAAATGTATAAATTAATGATAACCATTTATTGATCATGTATTTTATAACTTCGCTAATTCTTCAAAAATGAACCTTAATTATAAAATATGAATCATATTTTTTATTTGATCCCATTCATATGACCATCCATTTACAGAGGTGATGAAATGAGATATATAAGTCATTCATTTCATAATAGCAGTTGTCTACTAGTACGTGTGGTCAATGGGTTTTTCCCATTGACTGGGGGAATGGTGAAATTTGGTTTATTTTGTATAAATAATAATCATTATAAAAAAATATAAAAAATTTGTTAACATCCCTGTTTTTCCTCATTTAATGGCAGTGAAGGAAGATGAATCCTTATGTGTCATGGTTGTGGATGTGCATAGAATGAACAAATTACCATTTGATTTATATTAATAGAAAAGGAAACAAGTGAATAATGATTATTTTTATATCCAAAAAAATATTTTTGTCAATATAATAAAAATTAAATTAAAAATTATTTTAAATTTTTTAATTTTACAATAAAAATATTATTGAAATATTATTATTTATAAATAAATACTAATGTATAGGACATTTATATTTCCTTAGAAGATCTCTACGTAATAGATGGTATATGAATGTATCTAGTCAACAGAAGCTCAATTGAGTGAAATATTATATTATGGGAAGGATAATGGGTTAGATTTAATGTAGAAACTAAAATTCAAGGATTACCATGAATGTTTGGTTAGAGTCTTTATCTATATATTTTGATATTGAGTTTTTTATAATCAATTTAGATTAATATAAAGGGATAATATGTAAAAAATTAAATGTGACCTCCAAATGGAAAAAATAACGGATAAGGGGAATATATATTTTCAAGAAAATAGTCATCCAATATATTAAAGAGTAAATTTTTTCTTGTCTCAATCCCATTACCCATTAAATTATTCATTATATACTTTAGATTTGAAAATGTTAAATAGTTTTTACGTAATGTTAAATTAAAATGTTCATAAAAATATAGTCATAATTATTATATATTTTTGACACACTGGTTTAAAAATATATTACATTTCATTTGATTAAATTTTTAAAATTGATTAAAATGTTTAATACAAAAATCATGAATGAATTACAGAATATTTTATAAAATATTACTTTTAGTCTAAAATATGAAATATTTATTTGTATTTTCGACCCTCCATTGTAAGATGATATATTAAAATGAAAAATAAACATTTAATCTTCTTATAAGGACTCAGGAATTTAAAATTCATACTATTATATGAATAATTTCATAAAAGGCATGTTATTTGTAAAAAATGGTATTTTACACTATTAACCTAAAAATAATTCTATAAGAAAAATCCAAATAATTTTATTATTATATTATTATTATTATTAAAAATATTAATTTAATATCCTAATATTAAATTTATAAAATTTTCAATTAAAAATTTACTAAATATAATAAAATATTGTTGAAAACTATTCTTATTAGAAAGTAACTTTTTAAAATTCTTACAATAATTTAGACATACATTCTACGAAAAAGTAAATAAATAACTTATAAGATATTGTTTATATTAAAGTGATATTTAATTATTTTATAATCATAGAATACTTACTTTTGGCTAATAAAATTCCAATTTTAGGTTTATATATGTTAATAATTAAAGGTTTTTCTGAAATGTATTATCTATTCTATTTGAATTCTGTTAATATTAAATATATATATTGATATTTATAAATAATTCAGAAATCGGTTACTAATATATATTCCATTAATGAAATGGAAATGTTTTAATAGATATAATTAATATTTATATTTTATAATAAATATATATTCATTTCTTTGAAGTTTAGTGTTGTGTGTGGAAGAAGATCTCTATCAAATTGGCAAATTTAAAACAACTAAAATATTAAAATACTAGAGTTTTGTCTTATATAATCCCAAACAACAAAATAAATTTTAAAATGTCTCAAAAAATCAAATTATGTAGATATAGTTTATAAAAGATACTATCTCTTCACACATTAACAATATTCACAAAAAACAACTTAGAAAATGAATAATACTAAAAATAAAAGAAAACACTCACAATTATTAGTTAAAATCATATACTATATCTTTTATTTTTATAAAATTTTAATTAATTTTTTCAAATCAATCTTGTATTTTTATCTCCCAACTCATTCATTTAATGAAAACCATGAAATTTAATAATTAACTTATAAAATATTATAATAGAAAATATAATTTTAAAAAATTATTTTAATAAATATATATATGTTAAAAAATATCTAAACCATGATATCTACCTCTTATTAAATCTTATTGTAATGAAATTTAGATATATTCAGAAAATAGATATAAATATATTTTTTAAAATATTTCAATATGGCCCACGTTAAATTACTAATATAATACATATCAAAACTAATGATCAAGAAAATATTAACAAATAATATATATTTCACTATTATTTTATAAAATATTAATGGTATATATTTATTCAAAATTTATTAAATAAAAACTATGTAAACACAGTAACTTGAATTCAATAAAACATAATTTATAAAGTCATTTATCAACCAATTAAGAAACTTAATGAAAAAACAGTCTACTAAAAATCATATATTAATTTAGATTAGAAACATTTTTAATATTTATAATAAATTATTTTAATTATTACTATTCATAATTAGATTTTATATACTCATATACTTTATAATAAAATTTATTAATTTTACAATTGAAAGTAGAAAATATTATTTTTTATTATTCTGTAGAGGGATTTATAAAAAATATTAATATATAAAGATTTTAATTTTAATTTGAAAAAAAATTATTTAATTTTTTATATGATCATATCAAAATTATTTTAAATTGAATTTTTTTATTTTTTATAAGTTGAATTATTTTTTGATGATTACCAAAAAAAAATATTTTTGGAAAAAAATATCATTAATTAAATTAAAATTAACCTTATGAATTGAATATAATTCAAAATATTCTGTTTTTATAGTTTATTATAAAATAATTAGTTAAATTTAAATCACCATTATATGTGGTTTTGTTATCTGTTTCTTATTCATATTAAAAAAATTCTTGAAAACCAGTTCTATTGTCTTTTGCACACTATTGCAAAAAACGCCTATACCCACGGTTCAAAACCGTGGGTATAGCCTCCAAAACCGTGGGTGTAGCCTATACCCACGGTTTTGGGAACCGTGGGCTGGAACGGCGTCGGTATAGGTCCCCAGCCTATACCCACGGTTTTCCAAAACCGTGGGTATAGGTGTCCTGCCACCGTGTCACCGAAACATAACCACTTTCCATGGTGTCAACAGCTTTTACCCACAGTTTCAAAACCGTGGGTATAGGTCCTAAAATAATGCAGGAACCGAGTTTCGATCCGGAAACCTCTACGCTGAAAACACCACGTATAACCACTACCCTAACTTCACCTATATGTATATATATATGGAGTTAAATATAGTTATAAAAACCGTGAGTATAGAGGGAAGAACCATGGGTATTGGGTTCCTTCCAAAGAAAGTTTCCTTCCCGCGAATAAAAAAGTATCTGCGCACACAAAAGTGACATATACCCATAGTTTTTCATAATCGTGGGTATATGTGGGGTCTATCCCCACGGTCTTTGGGAAAACCGTGGGGATAGTTCCATTTTCCAGTAGTGGCAGGTTTTATTTTAAAATAGATTATTTTTTATTTTATTTTGAATCTTGAAAATATAATTTATTATTTTTATTCTAGAGGAAAAAAATGAGTAAATATATTTATTTTAATATTGGTCATTATTAATTGTAACAATAGTAAATATTTTTCACAATGTTATTATTAAATTTGGAAATTATGGTTAAAAATATTATGATAAGTCCTCATAATAAAACTAAAAATGAAATTTTTTTGGTATAAGTGTTTCTTGGAAATTAATATTAAATATTTTAAATTATGGAAATAATTTTCCAAATTCCATTTATTATATAATTTATATTATTTTTAACCAACCCTATAGAAAAAAATGTTGATATCTTATATTAAATATCTATAATATTTTTTAATAAGGATTAAAAAAACATATCTAAAGTAACAACTGATTACAAGAATGATAAATGGTTTTATACTTATATTTTATTTTTAAATATTTCTGATTTTAAAATTACCTTAAATGGTTATGCTGACATGATATTTATTAAATTAATATTAAAATGAAATAAATGATTTTAAAAATATTAAATGTAATAAATCATGAATAAATTATTCTATTTCATTTTTTTTTTGACAATTATAACATTTTTTATTTGGGAGAGATTAAAGTAATCAAATTCTTTTATTATCATGTTGTTTTCAATGTTAAACGAATTGAATTGTCCGAATCACTACTTTATTGATATTTCATATTAAATTATGTTTTTTAAATGATTTAAAATTAATGAAAATATGATAATTATCCAAATGAATTATATTTGATTTAAAATATCATACATGTTCTATTTATTATCTATTTTGTCTATTATAGAATCATTCTTAAATCTGTTCTTTTAAGGAATATTGATATCATAATATGTGTCAAAAGGGTTAACAGTGGTTTAAACGAATATATATGTTTTAAAACATAATAAAAACATATCCAAATCTGATTTGATGGATTAGTTCAACTAATACTGATTCTGTATTTTAATTTTATCTTTATGGTTCTATTTATGAGGGAAATTTAATTTATATTAATTTAATATTTTATATAATTCAACGAATGTACCTCCCCTCTAATATAAAATGGTATCTACTCATATATCTTCTTGAAAAATTTTGAAAACTCTAAATTTTCCAAAACCTACCCTTGTATCCTGGAAACATCACTCCACAAAATTTAATGTATCCTCTTTATTAAAAATCAACACTATGATGGTATTTTCAAAAATTCAATAGTGATTTTCTAAAAAATGGTATTGATCATATCAGATTTTTTTAATTTTTTTCTCATGTGTTATACATAAAATATTATTCAAATATTTTTAATTTATAACACCAGTATATTCATTATACCATGAAGTTATTATGTTAATGGAATAATATATATTCATATCCTCTTACATTGAATCAGAGAAAAAATGTTGTTCATGTGTTCGATGAACTAGTACCTAGAATACAAATGTAATTTATTTTCCACCAGCACCTCTCACATTTTAATCACCATATTTTTATTTAAGAAGAAACAAGGATACAAACAACAAAGACGAAAAAACAAAATAAGTGACAAGAAGCACATAAAAAGGGGTCTAGGGTTGCCTAATGTTTTGTAAACTGATAGCATCTCCTCTTATCAAATTAAACCCCTCAAGATTCCTGATTTTGATCAATGGGTGGTAGGAGATGTTAGAGACTAAGCTAGCTATTAATGAAAAATGATCCAGAAATCTATTCCTTTCCTTCCATGTTCGAGTCACCGTAAAATTGTAGAGGATGGTAAGAAATTTCCTAAAAATATAATATATTGACCAGGGTGTATGGCCATTACCATTCAAATAATTATGAAGAATTATGGAATCCGTCTCTTCTTGAGTGATCACAATTTTCCTCTTTTTTACTGTAAGTAAATATTTGGCCTCTACCTGAAGTGGAGTGCCCTTCCCTTAAAAACATGTGAATGCGAGCACAACACTACCACACATGTCTCGAACCACACCCCAACTCTAATATCATCCAACAAACATGAAGCATCTGAGTTGAGCATGTATACCGAGACTGGAGGGTGTCAACATATCCATTTACCTTGAGGCCTATTATGGGAAGGATTAATCAGAGGTGCACATACCTGAAAAAGTTTCAACGTGGGATCCACCCACATGTTTTAGAGGAGCGTGACCACATCCAACGGTAGATTCTACCTTCTCATGATAATGTACCATTCAGTATTCATGGAACCTTCGAAGCTAGCTTGGTTCCATTAGTTCCACATGCACCGACACCCTTCACTAAAAATTATGGACTGCTCAATCCTTTCCATGTCAAAAAGATTCAACACGTGGAACCTCATATACAGGAAAGAAGCATCACCTTAGGAGCCATTGATGATCATCATAAGGGTTCCAAAGAAATACCAAACACTTTGGTCCTACTTACATTTAATGAACAGGTGGATTATCAACTCTTCCTGGTGGCTGCAACAATAGAGACATCTGGAGGCTGGACTGATACCTAGATTCAGGACCTGCACATCAATAGAAACAAAATTATTTTAGATCCTTAATGTTAGAAAATTATATTTGGTTGTGATATTATTGAACCAAATATTGGTTTTCCTGGTATCATGAGTGCCATGTAAAGCTGTGAGTCTCCGGTAATCCTTGGTAGATAATTTCCCTAAGGAGGACACAGTGGAGATGCATGTTTTAGGGTTTGAGTGAATACTAATCGATTCAAGTATCTCATGTTGTTCTGTGTCCCACACACATTTTATGAATGAGGGGTGGAGACTAGTTTTCTTTAAAAATATCATAGGAGTCGGGATACTAGGAAAACCAATAATAGGAACTACCTAATTATGCATCCGGAAGGGAATCATACCCTCCCCCATAATAAAACGGGAGTTCTATTTCAACGTGTTGATGAGGGGGTAAATCATAGAACAGAATGGGGATATATTAATTTGAGTGTAATCTTCATCCCACACCCAAGTGTATGACCTGGAATTCCCATATTGGGTTTTTACATTGATAACTTCCCATGAAAGCTTGGAATATATACAGTGAAACATGGAGTCAAGGCTCCTCACATCAACTCCCCCCTCTTAGATGGGATTTGTGAGTCTTCCCCACAAAACCTAGGGATTCTTCCCTTCAAAAAGATAATCCCATATTAAATAGTCCACTGGAATACCAATTTATCTGATGAATCCTTTAGGTATAGTAGTAGAGGTTGTTACATAAATGGGGAAGGATGACATTACTCAATTACTCAGGGTAATCTACCCCATGAAAGAAATGAAACAGTTCTTCCATATAATAACCCTCCCAGTGACCTTTCTCACAATATTATCAATGTATTGAGAACTGATTCTACCTGATGAAAATGGAGTACCGATGTAATCCATGTAAAAGGACTTGTTGTATATGTCAAGGTTGTGACAATTATATTAATCCCACCTTGGTAGACACTTGTAAGGGATATAAAGGTTACTTTTAGAATTATTGATAACCTAGAAACTATAGTAACAACAATCCTAAATAATTTCCCTAAATCCATGAACAAATATCCTTACACCATGGATGAAAATAAATGTTTCATCTGTGAACATCATCTGGTAAATTAGTGGAAGGTTCAACTACATATGATAATGGAGTATGTCACCATTGGATAAACCCCTATTAATGAGGTGACTATGCATGTCCTGTGCAAGAATAAAGATTCTAGGATAGATTGGATCTCCCTAACAAATCCCTCAGGTGGAATTGAAAATCCATGAGTCCATACAATTAAGTATATAACCATCTATAAGGAGTTGATTAATTTGAAAATGAGATCTGAGGACTTAAGAGAGAATCCCATCACTAAAAATACACTGTTAATGAACCACCACTCTATTCTCTAATAGGACTTATTAATAAACAATTTTATTGACATGTTAGAGCCATGAATCTCGATGTTAATATCTCTCAAAAGTTCTTGAGCCTTGGAAATGGCCCCTTGTATTGATTTTCCTTTAACAAGCCCATGTTTTTCAATAGAAGTCCACTGAGGAAGGAGTTTAGACAGCCTCATAATGATGATTCTATCCAGGATATTGTTGGAAAAATTACACATAGTCACTGGTCTATATTGTGAGAGGGATTAAGGGTCTCTATCCTTCCTTATAATCACTATGGTTGTAGCACATGCGACCCTCAGAAGTCTACCACCCTGAAATAAATACTAAATAGCTGATTTGATATCTTACTTAACCATCTCCATAGAATCCAGGAAATAATGTTTTATTTAATGTTTATATGTTAACATAACGACATCTTTACCATTATGGAAGGATAATATTTCATATATTTTATTACCTCTTAGTTCATTGAAAAATGATAACATTGTTTATGCATAGTTGTGGATTACAACCTCTACTAAGTAATGAGATTCATTTTTCATCACCAAATCTCATGGATGATATATAAATTTCTATTTAAATAAATAATATAATATTTATGATATAATTATAAATATATAGTTCTAAAATAAAAAATATACACTTTTTATCATTATCGTAGAAAAAATGAACAATTTCCCATTTGTACGCATGACCTAACATTTCCATGACTATAACGTTGTTCATTTATTAATGACCTAATATCATGGTTGGTGGAAAAATTATAATTTATTCTTATGAATGATATGTATTTCATGATTATTATTCAATATATTATAAAATAATGACATCATTGACAATAGTCAAGATACTAAATTCATTTTGGATATTGGATCAGAATATTGTCAAAATATTTCACATGATCATAATTTATTAAATATTTTTGTATAAAATCATCAATATAAAATAAAAGGAATAATGAACATGAAATGCTTTTTAAGTTAATAATTAACATAAATTTTTATTCAAAATGATAAATTTCATACATTTTGAGATAGACTCATTGAAAGAGACCATTTAGTTTAAAAAGCTCATTACAAGTATAGGTTTCCTAAATTTTATCCGTCCATGTAAATATTTATAATATTATATTATAGATTAATTTATATGTATATAAATAAATTATAATGTAATTTTAATTTCACATTTCACTTTATATCAAAATATTATGAAATATATTATTTTATTGAATTTTTTTGAAAGGAAAAAAAGAATTTTTTTCTTTTAACATATATGGTGTCAATAGTAATCCCAACCCTATTACAATTATTTAATGTATGAATACATTTATAAGAATTTTGTTTTTTCATAAATTGAAAATAATATTTCCCTTTTTTTTGTTTTTTTAAAGAAAATTATTTCCTAAAAGAAAATTATATTTCAATATCTGAATGTGTTTTTCATACAGTTACACAATAGTTTTTCTAGGGATTTGTTATATAAAGATGAAAGAATAAATTATTTTATTCATAGTATTATACATAATACATATATATTTTTAAGGATTTATCCTAAAATAACTTATATGATGGGTGATCCCCATTATATCTCTCCAATGCATTGGTTAGTAATCCTAGTATTTAATAGAAAAATGATGTTGTTATCTAGGTACATTTATCATATTGATTAAACTAGTGTATAGTTATTTATAACATGATATTAAAATGGATTAGGTGTATACATCTATGATAATCTATAATTTCAATATTTTTTATTAGTGGTTTAGATAGTTTTGATGAAAACGTATTTTTTTCTTTTGTGTATTAGACAATATTCATAAAATCATTGAATATAGTGTTAAAGGGATAGATTTTATAGATTTTTCATATTCTTTATAGGACTAAATCAACTATTATTTTTATATCCCTTACTTATCTTTTGGAATTTTAGAATAAGAAAACCTATCTATTTTGAAGAATAGACCTGAAGGGAATACATGATTAATTTTATATTTTTTGTGTTGTGGAAAAAATTGATACTTGTAATAAGTGCAAAAAATTTAATATATGATTTGGTTATGTATGATTTATAACATAATTCTCTACATAAGATAACCATAATTATACACTAAAAGTAAGAAAGTGAATTCATGACTAAAAACTCAGGATTTTAAAATGTTTTATGTCTTAATTTTTATTTTTTCTGTAAGAGGAATGAACTAGATTAAATTAGACATTAAGAAAATATTAATTGAGGAAATTTTAATAATCGAAAATTATGCTGTTAATGTTTTAAAATTTTCATATTTCCATGTTTTTTCATCTAAAATATTCCTCTTAAAAATGTTATTACTCAACAGAAACATGGATACTAAACTATGAATATATTAAGTGTAAAATATCACTTATTTTTATAATAATAGAATGGATGAAATTTTAGTTGAGAAATTTTTTCAATGATGGATCAACTGACAAATGATATAAATTATAGTGGTACCATGTTACATAGAAACTATATTTACAACTTGGTAACATTTAGACAATTTATAATTTAATTAGTCATTCCCCTATGTATATTGAGGTATCCTCAGATCCAGTGGTAGTCGAAGGATGGATCAAAGGGTTTTAATCTATATTCTATGTAAGGTAATGACCCTAACATCAAATGGAAACACATACCATTTATTGGTATGAAGGTAAAACTGATATATGGTGGTATTTTGTTATGAACACCAAATAGTGATATGAGTTTGATACTCTATAATGGGATATATTTGAGAATTTTTTTCTACAAAATTATTTCTATAATATTTTCATACTTATGATGGAGAATTTTTTTAAAATTAATAATGAATATGATTATTTTGTCATATCATTTGATGAAAATGTTACAAGAATAAAATCCACATTATTGATTTTATTTAAGACCATGATTCTAAAATTAAAATATTTTACTCATGATTGAAACCATTTTTAAAATGTGGTTTCTCAGAATATGATTTATAAATTTATGTTACTTTTGTTCTTTATGCTATGAATATTAATATGGTTTTTCTTATAGTTATGTGACTCCTGATTATATGAGTTATAAAAAATCATGATAGATGAAACTGAGAATAAATATAAAAATAATTCAGTAGGTAATACCCAAAAATGTTCTGATGTTGATAAAACATTTCATCGAATTATTGAAAATATTTGAAATGTGTAAATAATTTGTCTAGTCTTGACACCTAGATCAATAATGCAATGAAAAGTGTCATGAAAAATCCATAGATGGTGTTATATATAGTAACTCTACATTGATATGAATCGACTGTAATGAGGTGGGTAACTATGTAACTTCATGAAGTTAGTTAATAAATATTGCAATAACAAAAATTTAAAAAAATATTGTAAATATAATTTTCTATTAATAAAGTTCATGTTGTGCCATCCATTGAAGAATTGACATTAATATTACATGTTAATTGGAATTATTGAAATTCTAGGTTTGACTATGGATTTTTAATTACATTATTTATAAAAAATTTGAATATAAAATTTGAATATAAATAAATGAAATGTATATATTACGTTTCGTGAAAACTCTGTGTTAAAATACAATACCAACAATGATTTATAGGAAATAATACTATAATTATTTTTGAGATTTTCCTTCCCGTTAATATTAAGGATCAATCCATAGTAGAGTTTCATATTTTTTAGCTATGGATTGGATTTAATTTCACCATTCTATAAATACAGAGATATGAATTTTTTCTACATTGATTTCACAGCATTGATAAAATAGGAATAATTTGAGAAATTTAATAGAGATGAAAGTGAATTTTACCATTCTCATATTGTGGGAATGAAACAAATTGTTTATATTATTGATTTCATATTAGTAAATATATTTATGGAGATATTACCAGATGAATTTCAAAAAATTTATTTTGATCGGGATGTTCAGTATTTTTTGAAATAGTTTATGATAATGATTAAATTCGAAAAAAATCTATTGAATGGATTTAGTAGAATATTTAGAAATGAAAATGAAATTTAAATATTTCCTTTAATATGGTTTCAAAAAACTGATAACATCACCTTGTGATTAACATATTTTATTTATAAAATAGAAAGATCAATAAATAGGAATTTTTATAGATTATAGATCCATGAATACCACCATTGTATGAACATGTTTTCATTACATCATATTGATAATTTGTTTGATCTTCTAAACAATGAAAAATATGTTTCAATGATTGATCTTAGGATTTGGAGTCATTATTTGATGTATATGAAGGAAGAAATTCTGAACAAAACATTTTGAATTAGGTATGTGGACTATATGTTTGTAGTTATACACTTTCGGTATTCTAATGCACCGTCTGTATTCAAATATCTTATGAATTGAATTTCCTATGAAAATTTTGACAAAAATGTGGTTGGTTTTATTAATTATATATTAATATATTATAAAATTAATCGGGATCATGAATGAAATATAATAATTATATTCAACGGTAAATGATAATAGACTTTGTGAAAATTTTAGTAATTGTATGAATTTTGTTGGGAATAATTCCTTTCATTATGATTATTATTTATAAAGATATATTAAGTATTAAACCATTTAGTACAACGTTTTTATGAACATAAATGATAAAACAAATCATGGAGATTTTTAGTTTCCTTGGACAAGAACATTACTATATGTAATTTTTAGAATAATATTCATGGTTATCTATCCCCTTAACTAATATAAATAGAAAATGTTTCATATATTTCCATAATAAAGTGTTTTATGATTATTTCAATCATGTAATATATATGAATGGTGAATACTCATGTCTTTTCATTTACCTCTATAAATGGTGAGTTTTTCGTGTGCATTGAATCTTTATTAATAGAAATTGGTTATTCCATGATATAATATGGCTATGTCATTTCTTACGCCTCACATAACTAGAAAAAATATGATTTAATTTATCCGACACATGATATTGATTTATATAAAATTATTTATTAATCAAAAATATTGAAAAATCATTCATATAGAGTAAGATAAGAAACATATGCTAATCTTTAATGTATTATTTTGATATTTAACAATATTTTCATTGATATAAGTCAGAGATGACAGTTTTAACTGATTAAGAGTTATAATATAAGGATTTATTACCATCATAAAAAATAAAAAAATGTAGCTGATGCTTTGATTTTGAAAATTAATGATCTATTAACCATGTCTCTTTAGTAACATGACCCTTCAATTAAATAATAGAAAAAATTATGACTAGAATTTTATCTTTGCAGAAGATTCCACAATTTAATTGAGGTGGCAGTATAATTGTTTGTTTTATAAAGGAATAAATAATTTTATAAAGTTGAAAATATTTGATAGAAAAAGATATATTATATTATGAAGGGTATGTTTATAAAATTTTATTTTGATGAAGAATGTGTTATAAAAATTAGAAAGTGACTATTTGTGAATTTTGATTTCTATTCTATGATTGAGTTTTTTAGATAGGCTAATAGTTTTCCATTCATTGTTTATCCAGGTAGAAATATGATATTCATGGACATTTTGAAGTATTACATGGTGGATGAATGAAAAATTATTTTATTATCATTAGAATGAAATGTTTTAATTTGCATCAATTTAAAGATAACTAGAAATTACAAAAGTGAATTATTTAGTCATTTCTAGATTCTATATAAATGGAATTATATATCCTTGAATTTTGTGTGTGGGTGGGGGAGGGGTGGGGGGTTTTTGGAATGTGAATTTATTAATGAGAATTGAATTATTTTTTATAGACTTATTAAATATTTACTTTTCATTCCCAATCGAGATAATATATCGATAGATAATATCCCTTGACTATATGTCAATGATATAATATATTAACATAGTGTTGCTCTCTCCATTACATCTGAATGTCATCCCATGATAGAATTTAATTTTTAAAAGGCCTTATGATTCTTTTTGTGTGAAAATTTAAATTTTAGTACACATTTTCTTTCTCAATATAATAGAAAATTTAGATTAATTATTTAGTCCTTGGAGGATATGATCCATTCATGTAAATTTTTTTTACCAATGATGTTGGGAGAATTATAATTCAATGGTTGGGATTTTATATAATAAAACTCTTCATTTGTGTATAAATTCTGAACCATATGACATATTATATAGAAATCAGTTTTGGGATCATGATTTTTTTGGATGAAGTCAGTTAAATAATGTATTTGATTCTCAAAGAGGAAAATGAAATAGTTGATAATGTTATGATGATTCAACCACATACAAGGATGACCTTGAGTTGGAATAATAGATATATAGATTACCATAGGAATGTTCTTTCTTTCATGGTAGGATATAATGTTTTTTATGCATATTAATGAAAAAGTGTTTTGTGTTTTCATAAAAAGTTGAATCTATGTCCATAGTTCATTGCACATCTATAAATCATAGATAAATTTGGATCATTCTCCTAACGTGTTCTATTTCCTATGATTTTATCCCATTTACATAAATTATTTCAAATATTAATATTAATAAAATATGTTCCACATTCATCTAATGTTTTGACCTCTAAAGAAGATCGACTGAAAGATATACATTATATATGGAAATTAAAGTTTTTATATTAATTACAATAAATTGAATGTGTTTTAGAATAATTATAATTCCTCATGTTATATTCTGGTAGAAAACCCATATAGTTGAATAAGAAATATGGGAATATGAAAATTCTATGAAGAAAAAATATCCCTCTTTGTTTACGTATTTAATATAATTATGAAGACACAATTTAAAAAATAGGGAAATATTCAAATAAACCCAAGTAAATATATTAATTAAAAAATATTCCTTATAATTATTCTTAAATTTTAATTTATATAGTGATATTAATTATATGAAATGAATACAATTTTTCTATTAAAAAATGGAATCAATTTTTTTTTATTTTATAATAAATGTTTTTTATTTAAAATTTAAATATATAAATGTTATATTTTTAAATATAAAAAAAATATATCATTTTTTAGATCATCATACTAAAATTAGTTTAGGGTGAAATTTTTTTATTTCTCTTAAAACGTTGGTTTTCGGTGAATTGTGAAAAATATTGATTTTTGTAAAACATTTAATTAGTAATTTAAATGTTCTATAATTATTTGAATTTTACTATTCTGTAATATAATTATTATTTAGTTATATATAATTTAATCAATTACAACTTATCATCCTTATACGTTATATTAGAAGAAGTATATTTTTTGGATTAATATTTTTCAACATATTATGGTAAAACAATGTAATTAAGGTTTTAAATATTATAATATAGCTTAAAAATATGGCTAATAGTTTTATTTATTTTATTGGATAAGTTATTTTCAACCTAGAATATTCAGTATTTAAAATGCTATCAATTTCACACAAAATTCATTTTGTTAAAACATTTATATTACATTAATTAAATACAATTTAGAAACCATAACTCCCATTATTTTAATATCTACAATATTTTATGATATGGATAAAAAAACATATATTATTTTTTAATTATTTATTTTAAATATAAATTCTCTTTCTTCATAATAATTTATTTATAATTATTAGTGACTAAATAATTATAATAAATTATTATACAACACTGAAGAATTATTTATTAAATTCGAAGAATAATAAAATGATTGATTTTAAAAAATTTAAAAGTAATATAATATTAATAAATTATTCTATTCCTTTAATTGTTTAGAAAAAGAAATAAAATATTATTTACTTTTGAAGAGATCATGTTTTAATTTTATAGTTGAATTGTTGTTTTGAATTCCAAACTATGTGAATAGTTCAAAACATGAAATTAATGATATTTATTAAAAAATATTAATTTATTAATTTCGTTAATGCTTATAAAAATCATTGATTCATCCAACGTAATATAATGTGGTTTAAAATATTAATCTTGGTTCATTGATGAATTACTTTTCTTTTCATAGAAACTTTCAATAAACATTTTTTAATAAACCTTTACACTATTGTAAGTGTGAAAAGGGTTAAGAAAGAAAAAAACCAATTACATAATTTTATAAACATAATCTAAAATGTTATAAAATTTTCTATATATGATTATTCAGAACCATAATCTTCCAATGTTTTATTTATAAAAATTTGGATCAATTTATCCAATTAAATTTAATTTACATTAATTCAATATGTTATATAATTTCAAGACTCCCCCTATTCTCACTTATATAACGTAACCTCATATCCTCTATTCCTTGAACATTTTGAAGACTCTTCAAAAGATAATACATCCCCATTTATATCCCAAAAATCCTTCCCTTTGTCCAATATTGGCAAGATCCCCCCCCCCAGCCAACCAATGATTCCCCTCCTAAGCAGCCAATGAAGAAAGGGAGATAATGACCTCTGGGACCTGCCTTTAGTAGGCCTTGGGGTGGCGTCCCGAACCAAGGGTATACAATTCTAACAAAATGGGGGGGGGGGAATTTCCCATTTTTGTAACAAATATCAGTTGATAAGATTTATCAACCTAAAAAACAAGATCTATATAGAAATGAATCCAAAATACATCACACATGCTTGTTTGAAGTGAAAATTATAGAAATAAAATAAAATCCAACATAAATACAAAAATTAAAAAGTAAAGAAGTGACATAACATTTTACCCCATGTCCAAGATAGTAATTCATAATGAGGTCCAGATTTTTCTCCTAGAATCAGGAATGTAGTTTTATACCTTTGGGTGAGCAAACAGGTATAGTCAGTAGAAAAACCCAAGAATCTCATGCTCAAGTGGAGAACATTACTAATTCCATTGTTAGAAAATAACATAAACCCACTGCATGTATCATGGTATACTAACCACCAAACCTAACCAAGTCACACTCACCATGTAATGCAAGTCATGAAATATAATATAAATAACATCAATTTTGGGGTACCCTGCACCAACTTCCCACTAATTTTACACTCTCACACCTTGAAGACAAACATCCCAGTGCTCCCAAATCATCATAAAGTACCACTTTACATCCCACCCGCACACACCTAGGCCTCACCGCTAGCCCCCAAACAAAGAAAATGAAGATCATCACATCTCACATGTTCACACTTGGGCCTCACAACCACATCTTACCCATAGACACATATGCAACATACAATGTATCATCCTAAAAAAACATGGAAATCCCCAAATCATGTCATCGTAAAGAAACCTATGAAAACATAAATCATCACATCCCAAAGATTCCTGCGAAAAAACAACTCGCCATCAAGGAACTGGACCTAAAAAACTACCACCTACCTGAAGAATGTTGGGATATCACTGTATTTAAGAGGGATCATGTATGAGTGGGTAGGAATCCATCCTTCCTTCCTCATAGATGATTAGGAAATACACCCTCCCATATGATAAATGGGGATTTTGTAACATAGTTCTAACTAGGGTGGATGAATATAAAAAACAGAAGGTGAAATATAGTTATGTATTTATATTATCAATTACTCATGTCCAAATTTTGTGTTCAAAATAAATTATATCATCCTCCATATGATTCTTCAATCCATACTACTACCTCTGGGTGCATTTATTAACAACATAAATAGTCACTTTTGATGTGGATAATTGAATTTCATTCACCACAAGACACAACTCACACATACCCCAACAAAATTATTAAACATATTAACATTCTTAATAAATAAATATATTTGGTCATTCCATACCACTCTGGGAAACTACTAATCATATCATGTGAAAACCTATAAATCATAAACCATGCAAAGGAAAAAAACCATAGTTAGGAAACTCACATTATTTTTATACTCTTATTAGCACTCATACCAAACATTTCTATCATCATTCTTCAATGTAATATTTCTATATAATTACCCTCAAAAAGAAACCCTGCATATTACTTCCAAATCCAATGAAACACCTCATCAAAACCAACTCAAAAGTCCAGTGGTATAAAAACACAACAACCATCACACCCATTAATATAAAAATAATACAACATGAACCAATAACACTGCATCTCCAACACAACTCATCCATTCCAAAATCATTTAATCATTTGACATGAGATTCTATTACACCACCGATGACACCCAAATGTTATTTTTATTATCATATCCCTAGAACCACAATAACACAGAAGGAACAAGATATAACCACAAAAAAACATAACACAGACCCACCCATCAAGGTTGGGTGTATTTAGAATTAGAAAACACCCATTATTTAATTCCATATTAATATTTCTGTTTCTAACACATAGTAAGATCAATTTGAAGGTATCCATTATTTAACCGGGAATACTTTGTTAATAAATTTCATATATATACATCCATTAAACACATGATTAACAAAAAATCATCTTGATTTCACAATAAAAGAACACAAATGGTCATGATTTTTTGTAGGCATATAGAAAATATAAATATCAAGGTTGGAATCATCATTTATTAATCATGTTTTAATGATCTAAAATCTTATTAAATCGGGTTAACTCATATTAATTATATCCAATCATGTGTATTTATGTTTAATGTTTTCTCATGATTTAAGAAGAGCCATGAATTATCTTAATTTCTCTATATTCAGTTCACTTAATTTATACTATCTTTCATCTACTCTAATAATACCTTATTTGACAAATTCTTAAGTCTAATACTTTATATTATCTTCATTATTTGAGTGTGAACACAGTTACATTGAAATTTCTATGACACCGTGCATTTTCCACTGGCTATGTATTTCTAGCACCGTGAAGCCAGACACTATGAGGTCAGACACTGTGAAGCAGACACCATAAAGCTAGACACCGTGAAGAAGACACCGTGACAAAAAGACACAATAAACAAGACACTGTGAACAAGATATTGTGAATATGAGACACCATGAAATAAGACACTATGAACAAGACACCCTAAACAAGACACTGTGATCGCAAGACACCATGACCAGGAGACACTGAGATAATGAGACATCGTGACACTCAAACAGTATGATCAATCTGGACAGTGTGTGAAGAAGACAAAGTTTTCATGACATACTGTGAGACCATTTCGTAATCTATTTTTCCGTCCTTCAATTTAATTTCTAATGTTTATATTTAATGAATTTAATGCACTGTCATAATTAATGTTTCTTTATAGATATATCATTGGACAGTATAGGGAACGAGGTTTTGAAAACATGCAACCTGTCGGCTCCAACACACGATTTCCATAATATATGCTAATTGTGGCTAAGAATCACTACGTGCGATATAGAAACGAAAATCAAGGTAGTGATTACAATAATGAAGAAGATATATAGAGGATGTTTTGAAATCATGGCACAATGCATGAAAATTGACACTGTTGAACACATGAAGCATATTTGAATCTTAAAGAACATCTTCTCTCTTTGAACCAGACGATGAACACAAGCTGACTCGAGACACTATATTTTCCACACAACATCAAGAGAAAAAATCAAAGATTAATCTTATTCAATCTAAAGTAGTCTTTAGATACATTTATATCGCACATGAGCATTATAAACTCATCTCTATTTTCTTTCTCTAATGTGATCGTTATTTTCCTTACATTATGAGAAATTTGTTCTTCTGTTTGTCTGGACACACACTAACTACTATATTGAACTGGAGGATATTGAAATCCTCACACCAAACTATTTATACCTTTTGTATACCATGTATAACTATGGTAGAGGTCTAAGGACCTGGACAACATGTGTGCTGTTGTTTTTTTCCCATGTAGAATTGTGGTAGAGGTCTTTGGACCTGGACAGTCTTTGTACTGTTGTAAACCCCGATCTGGGGTGTGGGTCAATGTTTATTATATAAAGTACTTTGTAGAAGGTGAGCACCATGTGGAGTGTATTAGGTCTCGGCTTGAGACTAAACCACTTGTTTCATTTTCAATGTGCTGATTAATATAGTTATCTCTCTTTTATTGCTTTATTGTATAATCCCAAAATCACTAATTTTACTTTGATAGTTGATCTTTGAAAGAATTTATAAATGGGTTTTCATAGTAGAATAAATTTACATGTTATTTTAAAAATCAAAATTAAGAATACTATTAATTAATTAATCATCTAAGAAGTTATTTAAACAGGTAGACTCTTAAAATAGTATATCCTTGATTAACTGGGCTCTAT
Organism: Viscum album; assembly: GCA_963277665.1. Classification (NCBI taxonomy): domain Eukaryota; kingdom Viridiplantae; phylum Streptophyta; class Magnoliopsida; order Santalales; family Viscaceae; genus Viscum; species Viscum album. The sequence continues at coordinate 818,633,042 of OY728159.1, forward strand.
TTAATGTTAGGGGAAAAATTTTAGAAATAATTTATACCAAAAAATTAATTATAAATAAAATCAACCCCCCCCCCATCCTCAAAATCCACTCCGACCCACATGTGGTATCAGAGGATGTTGATAAAAGTTTTTTAGAATACTCTATCTGTGAAAAGATTTCAACTATGAGTTTAGTCCTGTCTTAAAGATCCAAAATTTCAAATATTTCTAAATTTTTATGTCATTAAATAAATTTTCTAAAATCTAATTATATATAAAAAATTAGAAGGTGTAGCTACCAATATTCCACCATTCTTTAATGGCGTCAATTCCAATGGAAAATAAAAATGAAAATTCATTTAGAATGTATAGAATATTACATTTGGACTACTATAGTGACTATGTATAAGATTAAAAAACATTTAGAACCACTTGGGATGAACCTATGAGAGCTTCTTACAATAATAATTGTAATGAAATGAATGCCATGTATTGTGCTTTAGGATATAAATAATTTAATCGAATGTTTTCTTGTAAGACTGCTTATGAAATATGGGATACTGTGGATGTTTCCCATGAGGGAACAACTAATGATAAGGATATGATACTAAATACATACACTATTGTGTATAATAATTTTAAAATGAAATCTGATGAATCTATTTCTGATATGTATCTCAGGATTAATGAGATAGTTAATATAATGAGATCACTAGGAAACGTTGTTCCAGCAAAGGATAAAATCATGTGGATACTAAGCAGCCTACCAGACAGATGGAGAGGAACCACTGCCTTTATACAAGAATCATGTCACATTTTCAAGCTATGTGTTAAGGAGATGATCAGTAAGTTAATGTTATATGAATAAGAGTTATATGTAAATAAATAAGATGATGAATAACCAATGAATAATCCATTAGCATTTCAGTTTACTGCCTCAAAGACCAATGAAAAGGAGAAAGTTCTCATACCCTTCGAAATCTCAACAAGTGAATGTTTAGATTAAGATAGTGATGAATAGATGGCTCATATTGCCAGGAGATTTAGGAAATTCTATAAAATGAAGGAATTTTTCAGAAATAAAAAATATAATCATATGTATAACCAACAAGGTAATTAGAAGAGAGATCGGAAGACAGATGATAAAAATGGTGATATTGTCTATTATGAATGTAAAAGGAAAGGACATGTTAAGGTTAACTATCCAAAATTAAAATTTAAGAAGAAAAAACACTATAAGGACCAAAATTATATGAAAGCTATGAAGGAAACATGGAGTGCTTCGGATGACAGCCCCAATGGATATGATGCATATATCTTTAACTAAATGAATCATACCAACATGTGTTTCATGACTAAAACATCTGACTTACGTATTTACCCTATGGTGAATGATTACTATACTGGGAATGAAAGTGATTCAAATGATGATGATAATATGTTTAATGATGAATTATTTGAATACTATAATATGATAGAAGATACTTGTAATGTGCTAAATGATAAGTACAAATCATTAAAGAAACAATATGCATTAGCTGGGACTATTAAATCATATCATTGTATTGAAAAGGAAAAGAATTCTCAACTGTTAAAGGAAAACACTGAACTCATATTATCTAATGAGAAACATAGAAGAGACTTAGCGAAGTTAACAAATGGAATGAATATTATAACTGAAATGCTTGGAAAAAAATTTCACCGAAGTATACTACAGTTTTAGGATACTAACATGGATAGAAATAGATTGTTAATAGTAAATTTATTCCAAAATCTAGACCGCATGCTTCTTTTTCATGTTTTGGAAACTCTTATGCCTAATCTAGCCATTCAAATTCTTACAACCCAAAAAATGTATAATTATCAAAATAATTTGAATCTGTTAATTTTATGAAACCCATTAGACAAATATAGGTTCCAAAAGCTTTACTTGCTAACCTTTTTGGACCCAAGAAAATATGGGTACCAAAATTATCTTCTGTCTAAATCAGTTTTTTAGGAATCTTGCTTAAAAAGTTCATGTAAGAAGACATGGTACTTGGATAGTGGATGTTCAAGGAATATGATAAGGTACTACTCATTCTTTAAGAACATAATCAATTTTTATGTAGGACATGTCACCTTTGGGGAAAACTCAAAAGGGAAAATCCTTTTCATAGGCCAGATTCATAACAGTAATTCAATTTTAATTTCTAAAGTACAATTTTTTGATGGATTACAATACAACCTGGTAAGTACTTATCAGTTGTGATGATGTTTTCAATGTAAAATTTGAAATTAAATCATGTAATGGTTTTAATAATAAATTTTTTTTGGGTATTTACTGCCATAAGAAATGAAAATGATTATGCTATAGATTTGAATTATTTATCTAAACAAAAGGTTATATGTTTAAATTATTTTTATAATGTATCATTGCTATGGTACATAAGACTATGACACTGTAATGTGAACTCACTTAGAAAACTGACTAGGAATGGTTTAGTTAGAGACTTACCTAAACTAGAATTCCCACTTAACAAAGTGTGTAATCCTTGTCAAAAGGGATAACCTCACAATGTGTTTTTCAAATCAATGAAAAATTTTTCTACTTCTCAACCTCTCGACTTGGTTCACATGGATTTGATTAGACCATCAATAATTTCAAGTCTAAATGAGAAGCACTATGTTTGTGTTCTTGTAGATGATTTTTCGAGGTTCACTTGGGTACACCTTCTTACACACAAAAGTGAAGCTTGTTCTTATTTTATCAAATATTCCAATTCAGTAGAAAACCAGTGTGGACATAGAATCAAGGCCTTGAGAATTGATCATGGCTTTAAGTTTGATAATCAAGAGTGTGAATCTTATTTATCACACAATGTCTATAGTAACATCTTCTCTTCTCCTAGAACACCTCAACAGAATTGTGTAGTAGAAAGAATTAATAGAAACTTCATAAAATTGAATGAACTATGTTCAATGAGTATGAGTTACATTTTTACTTATGGGTTGAAACTGTTAATTCAGGTTTTTATGTTATCAATAGATTTTTGATTAGACCAATTTTTTAAAAGAACCCTTATGTGCTTTGGAAAAATAGGAGGCCTAAGGTAAATTACATTACAGTTTTTGGTTGAAATGTTTTTATCCTTAATACTAATGATAATATTGACATGTTTTTATCCAAAAGTGATGATGAAATTTTCCTAGGTTACTCAATCTCGTGTAAAGACTATAAAGTATTCAACAAGAGAACCAAATGTGTGGAAGAATCTGTAAACATTAAATTTGATAAAACTGATTCACAAGAACCAAAGACCCCTCTTAAATATCTTGAAGAATATATGTCCATTCTAAACCATAATGACAAAAACAGTGAACCTGTTGTTAAGACGACCAGTTCTGAAAATTTTCCAGAACCTGTTTCTATAGAACCCAAACCTATAAATGAAACTGAAATTTATTGCCCTACATTATCTAAACCACCTAGGACCCTTAAAAATCATCCTTTGGGTGTTCTAGTAGGAAATTTAGATAGAGGGACACAAACTAGAGCTTCTATGGGAAACACGGTTGAACATCCAGATTTTCTATCATGGCATGAACCTAAAAATATAAATGATGAAATTAATGATGAATTTTGGATGATGTCTCTGCAAGAATAATTGAATCAATTTGAAAGGAAAAATGTTTGGACAATTGTTGAAAGCCCTAAGGAAACATTTACCAAAGACACTAAATGGGTTTTTGTGAATAAAATTGATTATACTGGTAACATGGATAGAAATAAATCAAGACTAGTGGAACAAGGCTATAGTCAAGAAGAAAGAAATGACTATGAGGAGACCTTGGCACCGGTAGCCAGACACGAAACCATCATAATCATGATTTCTTATCCTGCACATTTTAATTTCAAACTATATCAAATCGATGTTAAGAGTGCATTCATAATTAGGTATATAGCTGAGGATGTTTTTGATGAAAAAACACATGGATAAACAATCCCCCATTTTCCAAATCATATTTTTAAACTATCAAAAGCCTTATATGGATTGATTCAAGCTTCATGATCTTGGTATGACAGATTGAGTACTTTTCTTATTTCCAATGGTTTTACAAAACCAATAGTTGATCTTAAAATTTTTATAAAATTAATTTCTAATGATGGTTTACTTTTTCAAATCCATGTATTTGACAGTATATTTGGATCATAGAAGAACTCTTTATGTGCTAATTTTTCAAAAATGATGAAAACCGAATTTGAATTGAGTTTAATGGGAGAACGCAAATTTTTTCTTTGATTTAAAATTTTTCAAAATGAAATTGGTATTATTATATATCAAAGTAAATATAAAAAGGATATTCTAAAACGTTTTGGATTATATAGCTCTGTAAGTAGTGAAACTCCCATGATTACTACTTATAAGTTGGATCATGATGAAGATGGAAAATCTGTTGATCAAACCACTTATAGATAAATCACTAGATGTTTACTCTATTTAACTGCTAGTCGCCCTAACATTATGTTTACTGTGTGTATGTGTGCTCATTTTCAATAAAACCATATGAAATATCATTTTAATGTTCTAATGAGAATGTTTAAATACATCAAGCATACACCCAATCTAGAAATGTTTTATCCTAAAGGCCAATCGTTTGAATTAGTAAGTTATTTTGATGTTGAATTTGGTGGATGTAAGATAGATATAAAAATCACCTCTCGAACATGTCACCGTTTAGAAAAGTCACTATTATCATTGTGTAGTAAGAAGCAAAATTTTGTTGCATTATCTACTGCAGAATCTGAATACGTAGCTGCTGGCAGTTTTTGTGCATAAATTTTGTGGATGAAACACACATTACTAGATTATGGATATCAATTCAGACACGTACCTATAAACATTGACAACACAAGTGCTATTAACATCTCAAAATATTTTTTTACACATTCTAGGACGAATCCCATTGATGTAAGAAATAACTTTTTGTGAGATCAAAATCATAAAGATGATATCACTACAAAATTCCTTGGTACTGAATATCAACTGGATGACATATTCAATAAAAAATTTAATTCTAAGTGAATAGACTACATCATACATGAACTAGGCTTGTTAAATCCCAAATAGATAAATTACTAGTTATTATTTTAGGTCTTACTGTTCGATATCTTACTATGTTATACTTTACTATTTCATGATTACGGTTTCTCAGTTACTGTCTCTCATGTTTACTAAAACACCGTAATGTTTTAGGTTTACGGTCTCACAGTTTTTATTTTGTATTTACTTCCTAACATTTACTGTCTCACCATAACACACACTGAAAAGTTGATTCACGGTCTCACCGTGAAGCTGGTTTATTGTCTCACCATAATGACTTGACACAGTCTAATTGTAAATATTCTTTAAGATTTCTTCTTTAAACTCGTATCATTGTAATTATCCTTTTAAACATTTTATATTTCCGCATTTTTATTTTTGCGACGTTTGATATTCCTAAAAGAGAAAACTGGGGAAGTATTACTCAATTAATCACTCAATGATTCATTTACCAACTCATTTCAAACCCTTCTTCATCCCTGCAACTCTTTTCTCACCCAGAACATTAGTTAATGTCATGAATGAAATGTCAATCATCAACGAAACCTAAGAAGCAACGCTCGAAAAAGAATAATATTGCACCTAAACTGACACCAGAAGGAACATTAAATTTGAATTTGGTAAACCAAGATGTTGTACCTGAGAAACAGATTTTTACGAAATGGCTTTTTTCTAGTAAGTCACTGGTATTGAAATTATTAGAACAACAAGGCTGGTTATAATGGTTCCCAATGGAGGATAGAACCATCTATCCTAGGTTAGTGGCTCAATTTTACCATTATGTACAATTCTATTTTGATTCTATTGAGTGTTATGTTGTATGAAGTTGGTCCAATGGCCAGAGATTTTCATTGTCTTTGAGGTTATGGGATGCATGACTTAGGATACCTCATGAAGACATCTGTGAGGATTATCAGAGAGGAACTCCTCCTTCAATATATTTATTTGATTTAGAAGATGACCTAAAAAACGTAATTGGAAATGGAACCAAATGGATGGCCATTGCTGTTGAATTAGATGGAGAATCAATGCTTCTGTTCATGTTTATAAGGAATCTGGTTAGTCCATGAAAATTTATTTTTCTATTTTTAAATATCATGATCTGTTTCTCATTCACCTTGTGAAAAATGGGAATAAGATCAACATGTTCAATTATATTATACACCACATGTGTGAGTTGATCAACGTAACATCCAATTCATATTCTATATTCTAATATCATCTAATCTCATCCATGCTTCTTTCCAAAGGTATGGTTGGACCTAATGATGATGTAATTAAGGTCTGTGAGTACTGTCTCTCAAAAGCCACTATCAAAATAATGAAGATAAACAGGAATCCTTGGAAAAAAGAATGGGTGGAAGACAATGATAGAGTTTATGAGAAATTCAACCTAGTGGATTATCCATCATGACCGAAAGACATATCTGATCCTGGTTTGTAACAAGATAATATTGTTGTGTATCATGAAGAAGAGGAAGAAGAGGTTGTAGTTCCACCCAGGGAAGCAGTTACAGTTGAGAATGATAAGAAAACTGCTCCCCCTAACGTTCTTGAAGAAGATACCCCTGCTCATAATGAAGCTATTAATATGGAAATTCAACTTGATGTAGTAACAGAATCAGTTTAAAAAAACCTAAAAATCATTCCATGGAAGAGCCTATAGTGGATGAGCTGCCAATTTTGAAAGAGGTAAATCTTGAGGAACTCCTTGTGGAACAATATGTTCTTGAAATCATCCATTCAGCAGAAAAAAGGATGCAGCTAGCCTTTTGGCTGGATAGATAGGAAATGTTTGGGGAACATAGAGCCAAGTGTATGGAATTAGACCAAGATCCTAAGGCTCTCAGTCCCGAGAAGGAGGCACCTGTTGAGGGGGAGCAAACCCCAAATATTGAGTCTATTGAAGCCTCAAATCCAACTAAGTCAAGTCTTATTGACACTCAGTATAAATTTCACAGTTTCTATGATGTGGATGACTCTTAGCAGGTTATAGCAATAACACATGATATTTCCTCTATATTTCAGATAAAATCTATCTCCAATATTGCACCTAAATAAGGAACCTGAGGCTACACCAGTCCCTAGTCATGATCACTTATCAAAACTCCCATCCTTTGAGAGAAAGGATGATATGAAGAAATTTTGTGCTACTCTCCTATCTGGATATGAAAAAATAATGAATTACCAACCTCATCCACTGAAAAATTTCTGTGAGAGAGATTCCTCAAAGTTATTAGAGAAAATTATTTGGAGAATAAAACAAAATATACTCCATGGGAATAAAGAAGTATGAGTTGAAAATAATCTTCTCAGTAATGAAGATATGTCCCTAAGAAGTATGGTTGAAGACATGCAGAGAGATCTGCATTCGAGATCTGAATTTGTTGCTCCTCTTGTAGAACATGTTGCTCCTCAAATACCACAAGTTGGTGTAACATAGATTCATCCTTATCTAATATCCTTAGATTAAAAGATATCTAAAAGGAGCAAAACAATTGTAAAGGAAATGAACGATATTGTTTCCAATATTAATAAACTCACTAATTAGAATAAAGGTTCTATTCAAAAGGTGCATAATCAACTGAAATCTATGACCCCAGCTATCAAAGAATCTGGTCAATCCAATAAATTCTCCTTGGACAGTGATCTGATCAGAACTGTGGTTAAAGAAGAGATTCAATATGTACTCAGTGGCTTAAATACTGATTTTTTATCTGAAGTAGTCAATAACAGTGATACAGTTCTTGACCTAGTCCAAATCAAATCCAAAATTGCAAATGATACATAGAAATAGATTTCCAAGAAAGTGGATTTATACATCAATATAATCTTCTTCAAGACAGATACGAAAAACCATTTCATATACCATGTAGAAAATTTGTGTCTTCCTCCTCTGTCTCAAGCATTCATGTCCCAAGTCCTGAAGCTCACAGAGTGTACTCAATTATTGCAATAGTTTATGGTGAACAAGGATGGTTTTGAAAAATCCATGCAGTATGGTGGAGGGATCATTACAGATTTCATCAAACTCCAGAGACCCTATCATCATGTCCAGAGTACAGCCATTGTTGCTCTTGAGGCATCACCTATTAGACCTAGGTTGCCTAACATCACCTCTTCCCAAGACTCAACCACCACGTATGTCAGCCAATCACTAAGTTAGATCAGGCATGTGATTATTGATCAGTAACTGCATAGATCATCTACTGCTACTACCTTTTCACCCTCAGTCACAGAAGGCCTTCCTTTACCATCTTGATCAACCACCTCACTCCCTTCTTCTACCTCTACCTATGCTCATGCGACATCATCTTCTTCTGCTGGTAAAGGCAAAGAGACGGCCAACCCATTAAGAAGAATCATGATTACTCTTTTTTATAGGGATTCTATTGATTTTGAATTACTCTTCCATTTTTTTACAGCCACTTATTTGTTATTAATTAACTATGCACTTGTTGACTTCTCTTATTTCATCATTTTGATAATCCCAAAAGGGGGAGATGTTTCTATATTCAATAATTTTATCTTCTTTTTTGTCTATAGTTGAATCAAAGAAACACTTTAACTGTACATTATATGTGATCATCAAAAGGGGGGATATTGTTGGAACCCTCATGTATTAATCATGTTGTAATGATCAAAAACATTATTCAACCTAGTTGACTCCTATAAATTATATCCAATACTGTGTATTTATGTTTAAGGTTTTCTCAAGCTTATGAAGAGCCATGAAAGATATTAATTTCTCTAAATTCAATTTTCTTACTTAATAATATATTTGATATGCTCTCATAATACATTCTTTGAAAAATGATTAAGTCTAATCCATACTATTATCATCATTATTTAAGTTTGAACACAGTAAATTTGAATAGTCTTAGACATCATGAGTCTACAACTGAATTTGTATTTCTTCCACCGTGAATCCAGACACCATGTAGCCAGACACTATAAACCTGACACTGTGAAGCTAGTCACTGTGAAGAAGACACTGTGACCACAAGACTCCGTGAACAAGACACCGTGAAAAAGAAACTGTGACTGTGAGACACCGTGAAACAAGTCATCGTGAACAAGACACCATGACCACAACACCATGACCATGAGACACCTTGACACTCATACACTGTGATGAATTCAGACACAGTGTGAAGGAGACATCATTTTCATGACTTACTGTGACACTATTTCTAAAGCTATTTTTTCGCCTTTCAATTTAATTTCTAACACACATAATTGATGTTTTTAATGCACTGACATAATTAATGATAATTTGTATACATATCATTAGATTGTATGAGGTACGAGGAGAAGAACACATGCATCCTTTTGGCTCCAACACATGCATTCCAAGTTAAAAGCGATGTGTAGCCTAGAATCACTACATGTGGGACAAAAAACAAATATCTAGACCATGAGAAAAATAATGAAGAATATACTTAGAGGAAGTTTAGAAATCAAGGCGCAATGCATTCAACTCGACACTATTGAACTCACAGAGAATATTTGAAGCTTAAAGAACATATTCGCTCGTTGAACCTTATGAAGAACTCAAGCTGAATCGCGACACTTTTTTTCCACAAAACATCTAGAGAAGGACTTAAAGATTAATCTTCTTCAATCCAAAGTAGTCCAGAGCTGCATTGACATCACAGAAGAGCATTCTAAACTCATCTCTATACTCTTGCTCTGATGTGATCATTCTATTCCTTACATTATGAGCTGTGTGTGATTCTATCTGTTTGGACACACACTGACTCCTAAGCTAAATTTGTGGATACTAAAATCCTACCACAAAACTCTTTATACCTTTTTATATCCCATTTAGAACTATTTTATAGGTATGAGTACCTAGAAAACCTGTGTGATGTTGTTGTTGCTTCCCCACGTAGAACTATAGTAGGGGTCTGACGACCTGGATAGTCTGAGTACTATTGTAAACCCCGTTTCAGGGTGTGGATCAAAGTTTATTTATATAAATTGCATGGTGGTAGGTGATCACCAAGTGGACTGGATTAGATCTCAGTTTCAGACTTAACCACTTGTTTCATATTCTATGTGCTACATAATGTAGTTATATCTGTTTAATTACTTTACTGCTTTATCTAGAAATCAATAATTTCACTTTGATAGTTGATGTTTGAATGATGTTATAACTAGTTTGTCTTAGAAGAATAACTTCAAAAGTAATATTAATAACACAAATTAGGATTACTAAGAATTAATAAATCTTTTAATAATTTATTTAAATATTCAAACTCAACTAACAATATAACCATGATTAACTCGACTATATTTAATAATGGGGGAAAACCATTTTATAAATACTTTTTAACAAAAATTATAATTGGAACTCAATTCACCCACCCCCACTCTTGAGTATCCACTCCGATCAACAATCATAATATCAATAAACATTAAAATTATTACATGTGTCCCATTTCCTATGCAAGTATTTATTTTTTTAAAGCTGATTCAACTATCATTAATAATTTTTGATCCATCCTCCTTCTCATGGGAATTATTCACCGACAAAACCCACTTGATTCACAAATAAAAGGGTTGATGGGATCCCAACTTCATGAAACGGACAATGAACACATCCTCCTTGAACCAAATAGGAAGTCTGCAAGGATCAAGGGAAACAAGATTCCATGGACCAACACAGAAATATAGAACCTTGTGGAAGAATTGTTCGGGGACTCCTGAGTATTAATTGAGAATATAAATAAAGAATGAAATAAATGTTTCTAGATTTCATGGACTATATTCGTGACACAATGGATTTGAACCTATGTTGAACTCCCTACTAAATGATTATATTGACTACCCATTGTGATAAAAATAATTCCTCTTAAGTATTATGAAATTATAGATATTTTTTACATCCATTTATATATGTTTAAAAAAACATAAATATGTATTTAGACTAATTTTATGTAAAATCAATTAATGGGGATAATATTGAAAAACTGGAAAAAACAAGAAATTTTGAAAAACATTCAAAATGTCTCACTATTGTGTGATTCACCAATGTAGCTACTGTTGGTGAGTCAACATTAGGTGAGTCCCTATTTAGTTAACAACCAATTTGTGAGTCACCATTTTCTAAGTCACTATTAGTTGAGTCACCCTTCAATGACATACAATTTTTCAAGTCATCGTTGGATGACTCACCAGTGAGAGTCACCAGTCTGGACTCACCATCCGTGACTTATTATTCTGGAATCATAATTTCCTGACTCATAGGTTTGATTCACTGGTCTTGGATCACCATCAGCAACTCAAAATTCCAAGAAAACTGATGGAATACTAGAAAAAGTAGAAAACACTCAAAAAGATCTATAGTGACCTCTAGAACAACTAAAAAACTAGATTTTCAAAATGGAATGTATTCAGAATGTATAGGACATTACATCAGATACCTTGTGAGATACCACTCAAGGTTCCTGATGTGCATGGAACATAGCCATCGTCTAAGGACACACACTTTCAATGAAAAACCACCCTACTTTGTTCTAAATATGAACTAAAACACCAACATAGAAGAAAACCTCTTCTAAAATATACTACCCAAAATGGCCACACGACACAAAAAAAACAAGAACAAAAAACACTGCATATGGAACACATGAACAAGGGAATCCATTCCTCCGGGTCAAGACACTATCCACTTTTGGTGGCACAGACTCGGATGCACTGGTTTAAAAACATTCTCATTTAAGTGTATTGATTTGGAATCTGGCCCCCCCTCTTCATATTCCAATATTTTACAAAAAAATTTACAATTAGGACAAAATAATCTCGGAAAAAACAAGTCTTAATCAATACATCAAAAAGGGAATCACAAAAGGGAAAAATATGAACAACTCTGGGCACGTGGAATTCATATGTGTATCCCATTCTTAGGTACTCTCTTCAAAGACATCATGCCTCTAAAACAACTGAACAAATGGAATGGTCCATTCACACAACACCTTCAACTTATTATTCTAGATCTCTAACAACCACTCCAAGAATGTCATGTCATATTCGACATCCAACTCTCCCTAGTAAATTACCAAAAACTCATCCTGAATATAGAAATGAATATGAGAGACATAAAATACATCATTGACCTTCTCCAACTACGGTGGTAGTATAAATTTCTAAACCACCTTTCCAACTCACCATAACACCTCTAAATTTTGAATTAACATCAGAGAAATCTACCCCCATATACCAATCCTCTACCACACATGTAGAGGGGAAACCATTGAGATGAGATAGTCCCCAAATTCAATCTCAAAGGGCCTACTTCTGCAATCAGCATTCAAATTAATCTGGTCCTATGTTTCTGTTATCATCTCACTAAAAATATGCACCTTTTAGACAGTACTCTTCCGCACATCCATACAATGTACAACTAAGCCCAACATTTGTCCTGTACAATGGTGACAACACGGTATTTCATACAAACCTGCAAATAGATCCCTGATAATTGATGATCGATATCCATTTGGGTAAAAAAAAACTCCCCCAAAAGGAAAGGTTCATACCCAATATCCCCTAAATTCATAAACACATGCCCATAATAGGTCCTCAAACGTTTGGATGGCCTTCTCTATTTATTTATTTTTTCTTAGGGTTGAAAACATTGCTAAGGTGAAACTATATGACAGAATAATTTGGAAATACCCCTTAGAATAGCGTGGTAAACCACACGTCAGTATATAGGATGATGGATATTAGAAATCAATGCAGCGTCACCACCCCATCCACATACATCTTTTCCAAGGTATCCAATACTCCCAACTCCATGATTTATATGAAGTGATACAATTTCGTTAGTTGATCCACCACTACTATGATTTCATAACATCCTCCATGTTCCAGGGTTACCGGATAATTAAAGACATCATGATTTCATCCCACTTCCACTTAGAAACATCTAGGGGCTGTGATTAATCACCCGAAACACAGTGCTTTGTATTCATTTTCTGGCATTGTAAAAACCATGTTAGACACTATTCTACCACCTGATTAATCCCGGTCCCCAAAAATTATTCACTCAAGCCATGGTATGTCGTATAATTTCATAGGTCTACCACTAATGGATTTTTTTGAAACATATAAAGAACTCCCATAAGCGTCTCCACGAGAAAAAACATCCTTCCACATAAAAACTTATGATTCTGAACATCCTTAAACCATCCATTCATAGCATCATAATGGTCTATGCGATCGCACATAACCTCTTCCTCTGTGACTCCCAAATAATACTCTTCCAAATGATCAATCATATTAGACCACAGTGTCATATGAAACATAGATCCTTACCTAAATCAATTTTGATGCTTTTATGAAAGGCACCCAACTCCCACATAACCATCCATGTTTCTTCAGATTCCCTATCTAACACATTCTACCACATTGTACTCAAAGAATCATCCATGAAAATTTCCTTTCTAGTTGTGTAAGAGACCTAAAAATTGCAATCCTTGAGAATCTTCATCATCCTCTACTGTTCAAATTTCAAATATCAATGTGAAAATATATACCCCATGATCATGTGATTCATGGAGCTTATAATGAACATTGCAATGAGGTATTGCTGCCGGAACATCAATGAAAACATGACCGCTTCTATCTCCAGATCGATGGTGGAAGAGTTTCATTCATGGGTATGAAACATCAGAGACCCATAAGATAACACTACCTATTGTTTCATCATCATCCATCCCAATCATAGACGACAAGCATCACAAAAAATCAAAAACATCACACCTTCCTCTGAAAACTAGAGCACCAGCCTAATAGCCCACATCCCCTTCAGATAGCCAAATGTGCATGGAATTCCACACTCCACACAAAAGGTTGGTATTTTATTATCAAAGATGTTAATAGTGCAATAACACAACATAAATCAAGTAAAATTATCAGCTAATATCCCTACCGACTAAAATAAATACAAACCTCCACCACATTATTTGGTGTTTCCTAATAATCATTCACTTTAGCCTTTAACGGGCCAACTAAAACACCCGGTTGTGACACCACATGTCTAAAGATGTTCACATATCGCTTACAAAAATTCAACTTAGACAACTTTTTATAGAGTTTGTGATGTATAAGAACCTATTGGATGATCTTGATATGCTCAGTATTATCCTCCTCTGACTTTGAGTAGATCTAGATGTCATTGGTGAATCTGATGAAAAACTGGTCCATGTAATCATGAAAGACATACATCATTATCCCCATAAACAGGGATGGTTCATTCGTAACACTGAACCAAATGACCACAGACTCGAAGTTCCTTTCCATACATCTAAAATCATTGTTCAAGATATTTCCTTCAATCACCATCAACAGATGAAATCCAGATAGAATATCTATCTTAGGGAATCTAATCGTCCCCCTCAACTGCTCAAAAAGATAATCTATCCTTGGGAGAGTGTAATGATTCATGGAATATACATAATAAAACCCTTCTTAGTATATACATAACCTCATACCACCATACATATTGTTCACATATAAGACTAGAGAACCCCATGATAACACATTGGTCCTAATAAATCCCTTCTGCATCAGATCATCAATATGATACATCACCTCCTATAACTCAGAAGCTCCCATTTGATATGGATCCATCAAAATTATACATTCATTGGACTATAAGTCTATACGGAAATTTATATGACATAGAGGGGGTATATTAAAGACATCTTCTATGAAGATATACCAGAACTCCACAATAATACAGGGAACATCCCTAATATCATCATCCACAAGTTCCACTAACAACTCAGTCAACAAGGAATGAAGGGTTTCTATATGCCAAATGCCCATATAGAAACTCTTCTTGACAATGAAAACAACATTACAGATATATAAATATGAAAACACAACTCCTCTCTAGATGTAGTCGATAAAAAAAAGAAAATAGTAAACCCAGTTAATGCATAGGGTGAAAAAATATAGTTTAATCTATAATAGGAACAGATCCCTACCGAATTGATGTTGCCCCATCATTAGCCTAAATCCCCATCACACATCGAACAATATGGTCTTCCATCGGACTGGCGTACTCAACAATAGAGGAACATGAATTCATTCTTCATACTCTATGAGAACATTTTATAAACTGGGTGAAACAAAGGTGTCAGAATCATTGGATTCAAACAAATTGTATACAAGAGTAAATATCAAACAAATAATACATTTAACGATATACAGCTTCACTAGAAATACTTCTTCTACGGCGTTAAACTAACTATACCCATACCCAACTAACCAATATTGATGAGCACATCCTCGACCATGCCAAGGCCGATGTCGTTGGGAAACCCCATGAGGTTGGACAATACATACACTATCTCCCATTAGTGGAGCGTGAGGCATATGTCATTGCCACTGAAACATTCCTTCTATAAATAGTGACTGAGGCTGTTGCAAGACTTGAACACCTCCACCATATTGACATGAATGGTCCTTAGGAACTGACTCTGTAGATTCCCACGAACTCTATAGATAAGACATACTAGCACAAGGCCCACTAGACTGGTACGAGGACCAGAAGGTTGAAACCAAAACAAGTGAGGTTTCCTCCCTACTAGTCATAACCTCAATGGAAGTAGCACCAGATAACTGATTCTAGAAACCATTCCAATTTAAGAACTAGAATGAATCCCCTATAGGGGTTGAACACCTTTCTATGGCATCATATCAACTACCTCCACCTACTCATGGACCACCATTTTATTCGGCAAGGTATCACATGAGTCTCTTCATCAGCAAATAGATCAATGAAAAATTTATGTAGATCCCTGAATTTGATCCCCATTTCCCATACCGTTATATTACAATTATGTAGGGAGAGAAACTCTTACATCTTCACATCCATCATGGTTGAGGAATGGAATTATGCTTGGAATTCCTTCTCAAGAATGACCCATAGAACATAAGCATACATTCTCTACCCCAGGTAAGGAATATACCAATAACACTTAGCTCCCTACATCTAGATCACCACCAAGGGATTCTAGTACGTCATCTATTCTCGAATCACACTATGGGTGATAAAAATTTAATCGATCCCAATCATTATATACATTTCAAAAACATTTCTGTCGTACGTCCCTAAAGATAGTCACTGGAAATCATGTAATTGTTTCTGGAATTGGTCATCCTCTTCTACCGAGTGAATCCTCCACCGATCAACCGGGTCATCCTACTTAGCCTCCATTTCCTGTAATACATGTTCATGATGAATGGTTACCATTGCAGAATGGTTATAAAGGAATTCCTATTCCATTTTTAGTATGTAATGTTTTTTAAGATTCATTTAATCTCATTTAAGTCATTATTTATTTCAAATTTCCAATAAATCCCAATTCAAATAAGAGTAAAATTCCTTATGATGCATGTACCGTTACTAGGGTATTTACCTGACAAATGGTGTAGCCTCACTTTATTGTAAGGAATAATTAGAGTCCTCGCATCATATCATAGGGGCCCCAGAAATCTTAGGTCCTAAACAGTCTTCCCTAGACTGTGTTACATTCCAAGGCCTCCTAGTATGGTTTCACCACTAAACAATTAAATACTAATTTTTCTAACAATAAACATCATAAAATCTATCAACTATCACCTATAATACAATTATTTCAAGACCTATCCATCAAAAGATTACAATTTTAAGCTGTAAATAATGGAAGGGAGATAATTACCCATGATTCTCTCCTCTGGTAGGCAATAGAGTGGTGACCAACACCAAGGGTATATAATTCTCACAAAATGGAAGGCATTACCCTTGATTTATACACCATGATCAAGAGGGAAGATGGATCAAACTCAAACAAATTGAAGACATACATACAAATATATATATATATATATATTTGAATCCAAAATCTATCTGAAAAGGATTATTAATTTAAAAATTCAAGAAAAATAATAAAATGTAGAGTAAGTACCAAAAATACATAGATAAGAAATTACATGGAATCTATCTTCATGTCTGACCATGTAATTCCTAGAAAGGTCCACATAGTCCTCCTAAAAACTAGAAAGAGACTTTATAATGCACGGTGAGAATGCATGTATAGTGAGTATAAAACCCTAAGTCTCATGTCCATATGTGTATAATCATACTAATTTCCTTATAATAAAACAACATAATCCATCCACACTTAAAAAGGAATAATAACCAACCAACCTCACAATGGAATTCTCACCATGTAACACACATCATGGGATAAAATTTAAGAAAATTGATTATCTGGTACCCCACACCACTTTATATTTATTTATCCACTTTAAATCCATAATAGAACTCATCATGATTCTCTCACCTCTTCCAAAAGTACCACATCTTAACCTTACCATAGAAACATGGTCCCCATATCTAGTCCCACCATCATGGAAAAGAAATCTAACCACATCTCTCCCACACACACCTGGGTACCACAAACACACCATGGCCACAGTCACCTCAGCCACATACCACATCCAATCCAAAAAACATCAAGGAAACCATATCTCATCTCATACGGAAAAAAATTGGGAAAATATAAATCATCTCATCTCAAAGACACAATGGAAAACAAAACATTCATGCACACATCTAGGCCTCAATATCCACCAACTATGAAAAAAAAATATTGGGCTATCATTACCTGGATAAGGGATCATGGAAGAGAATGGGGCCATCAATCCATATTCTCACTAAGATGTTTGGGAAAGACATGATCCCCCATTATAATTGGGTTTTTTGGAACAAAGAGTTCAACTAGGCTGTGGTACATATAGAAAATAAAAGGAAAATATTGGCATGTATATGTAGTATCGAAAACTCCAGAACATTCTATGGGATACAAATGAAACATGCAACCTCCCTATGATACTTCCCACTCTACTACTACATCTAAATGAATTTATAAACCCTTGAAACATTCACATCAAAAGTTGATAAATGATATTAATCCCCAACAAGACACAACTCAAACATACCACAAGATAACTTATTTAACCTATTTTCATAATTTATTTAGAAATCCATTTATTCATTCCAACCATTTCTCGGAAACTAATAATCACATGAATAATTGAACCATATAGAAAAAACCATGAAAAGGATAAATGAACCATAATAGAGAAACCCTCTTCTTATTTCCACTCCATATAGCACCCATACCTATGATAGAAATCATCAATTTTTAAAGTAATTTGGCCAAGTCCATTATCTAAATTCAAAAACCCCCAAATTACAACCAAAATCCACAACACACATCGTCATAACCAACTGGAGAGTCTATATTTATAATGAAACGACAGACATAACACCCATTATCATAAACATAGCTTGTCCTGAACCTCCATCTCAACTACTAAATCAATTCTCATCCATTCCACAATCATTAAATCACTCAAGCTGAGATTCCATTAATCCACTCGCACCACCCCACCTTATAGTCATTCCCTGAACCCTAGCACCAGACAATGTCACAAGTCCTAATACAGATCCAAAACCACACACATCACATGTCCCCAGCAAAAAAGGAAAGTTGTATTCAGGTTTAGAAGACACACAATCTTTTATTCCAATATAATAATCTAGGGGTTATCATAATTTATCATTAATTCTAGTGAATCCATTATTTAAACATGTATGCATGGTTAATCAATTAAATAAATATATATATATAGTTGTTTAACAAATGATCATCAACAATCTGTCACAAGTCATCCCGAGTGAACATACAAAGATCACCCACATTCATGAATCTCTATAGGCATATTGACCATATAGATTTCAATATAAATAACCAATAAAAACAACTAATGAATCACATTTCCCCAACCTTTATTTATTATTTTAAAACCTATAAAATTATAATTATTAAATATGGATTAAAATTCTTTTTCATTGGGATCATTCTTACTCCCACCCTTCAGGAATCACAAATATAATAGATGAATGGACCCAAACATAATAAATTGACAATCTACCCATCCTCATTGATTCAAATAGGGGGTGCAAAAGGCAACATGGAAACACGATCCAAGGGTTCAACATATACTTATGACTTCTAAGAAAATAGAGGTTCTACGTAAGTCGAGTATCAAGAGAAAATAAAAATAATGAATTATGGAACAGTGTCTGGCTTTGTAGGAATAGATCTGGGTCTCACGGGTTATGAAACCATTTGAAACTCCCCATTAAATGTGGATCTTGAATACATGTTTTGACTGACATAATGTCTCCTAACATTTAAGAAGTTAATAATATATTTTATTTCCTTTTCATTTTCTTAAATAACACATAAATATTGTTTTAAACTCATTTAACTTCAAATAAACCATTAAAGGACTGAATCTAGAAAAAGTGGAAAAAACTGGAAACATGGGTAAACTATTAAAATGACTCACTGTTCAGTAAGTCACAAGTGTGAGATACTGTTGTTGATTCATCGTTCGCTAACATACCATTTTCAGAGTCACCATTGAATCACTCACCAATTCAATTCTGTAGTCCTCAATCACCATTTGTGACCTACCATTCCAAAATAACCATTGGAGAACTAAAAAAAATATGAAAACACTAAAAAAGATCCAAAGTAACCTCTACAACACAAAAAAAAATGTGTTTTTACAATTAAATGGACCGAGAAGGTCTGAGCCATTATATATATTCCATGTTTTCATTAGAAACCCATTATTCAAATGTATCTAAATTAAACACCAATTTATTGTCTAAATAAGTAGTATAGTTCTTAATGGAGTTATATATTTAGTTATTTATTCTACCTCATTAAAATAATTTTAAAATATTTTAAATTAATTTCACTAGTATATTACATATACTGATATGTTTTTGTTTTAATGGAATAACCTATATCTATCTCAACATCAATCAGATCTGAAATGGATCCATCATTCGTGTGTACGAAAATCTAATAGCTCGTAGATCTATGAAATTATCCTTCCATCACCAATTCATGGGGTGGTAATAATGATGTATTAAATACATATATATAATATTAAAAAATATGTTTCCATATTTAAATATAATTTAACTATAAGGAACCATCCTTAAAATATTACATAATCTTGAATTAAATTTATAATTCACTTTGAACATCATTTCTAATTTAGAGTTTTAGAGAATTAGGCCACATATATTACATTACATTTCAAAAATTACAATGTAGACACTTCAACTCAATATCCATTTTTTCATAAAATAATAAATCTAAAAAACATGTCTAGTTCCATGTTTTAGATAGCAATAATTTTCCATGATACAATCCTTTACCTTATTTATCTTTAATTCCATTGAAAAAGATTTAAAAACATTGGTGGGGAAAAATGATTATAAAATAAGGAAAATAATCATTAAACCATCAAAAAATAAAATTCATTGAATCCATACATTTCAATTATAACATACCTTAGGAAATCATAAGATATATTAAGAACACACAGAATTCGCAAATCATAAAGGTAACTTATTAGAAACAAAACATATTTACATTTTAGATATCACAGCTTAATAAGGTGTTATGATGGAATAACCATCACAACAAATTCCCTAAATCTCATTGGATAATCATTAATGTTTACCTCTTTCATGGTAACCAGTACATTAGAGAGCTATCTCAGGCTCACCTTCCCTAGGTTTATCACAAAACCACCCATATACACAAACAATTTAGAATAACCATAACATAATATTAACACATAACAAAAGCATAATGGAAATATAATATTTCCACATTCCAATCACAATTTATCAATTAATGATATTGAAATAAACAATTCTTTCTCAAAAAATTTCCTAAACCATTTAAAACATTTAATAAAGAGAATTTTGGTATCAAAGTGTCCCATTCCACATTAAAATTTTTAAAGCAATTAACATTTTAAAAAATTATTTTCTGTATATATAAATCCAAAAAACCAATTTTAAAACATGTAAATTATTGATAATTATTTAGAAGAATAAATCATTTAAAACGATATTTTAGTCAACGGTTTTTTTAACCAAATTGAGACAGTTGAATACAAAAATTTGAGGAATGACAACAATAAATTCTTCTAATATCATGAGAAAATAGATATTAATGATATAATATGTAAAAGTGAAGTATTTAAAGATTATAAAATTGAATTTTTGTATAGCTATAAATAAGTTTCTATGGAATTAAAATTGAGACATGTCCCCTGGAAAGATCATATACATTGATGAAGTAAAAATCCATGACACAATTTTGTGTGAAAAATAAAAATACACCCAATATATGTGTATATTAAGTGTAAAAATGTAAAAGGACATACAAAAATATTCATATCATGACATAATCAATATGTATAAGTTTATCCCAAATAATTAGAATTTTCCTTTAGATGTTCTCTTACAGAAATTCGACACCATAATAACGTCACATTAAAATTAATAAAATGTGTTGATGAGAGAAAAAGGGTTCTATCATCACATGGACACATAATTTACATAAATAAGGATATATAATAACATATCCGTACATAAGAAATGATAATTTAAAATACATAACATAAATGATGTCTTTTAAAAAGAGCATGGTGAAATATTCCCTAATTAATTTGGTAAGTTATGATACGTACGCCACATGAAAGAAGGATCATATGATGAAGATATAAATATCAATAAATTAAATTATATTAAAAAATAAATACAATACAAGTACTTAAATACACCACAGAAAAGTAAACAGTTGTAAATATAGCATGAATCTCATGGAAATAAAAAGTGAGATGAAAACCTCTTACCACATTGTAATCAATCAAGTCTTTTGAACAAAAGATAATAACCAGAATATCAATCACAGTATACCATGAATATAAATAGAATCATGATAATATATATCAAATTAAATTTCTCAATACACCACATTCAATATATAATTGGTGAACAGTGGAAATCTCATAGAATTAAAAGTTAGATAAGAAACCCCTTACCTCGTTTCTGACATGACTCGATAATTCTTTAATCTACTGAATAATAAACTAAATTTAATTGAAACTTGCTTAAGAAATTTTTTCAATTTTATTATTATTTTTATATCACTTATTATGATTTTATAAACTTTAGGCAATCATTTATGTTAATTATGGTCGTTTTGTCGATATTTGGTGCGTGAGTAAATAATCAACTTCATATAATTACAAGTTGTTCATGTTTTAAAAAGTCAATTACTAGAAAAATGATATTCATGATATAGATATAATATATATCATATATATCTAGAATATGTATATATTCATAATATTACATAACAATTGGAGGTATGAAATCAAATGCACCGTTCATAGAGACAGTAAATAGTACGTATGCATGAATGCTACTTTCATTACTATTTAATATTTAATTGATTCAAAACATAGTTATAGATATGTATATTATAACTCTAGTATAATATCATATGATATATATTTTACATAATTTCATTAACACCATCCTTTATATGTTCCATGCATTTCATGAATGAATCATATCACCTTGAGGGGGTGACAGTCTTCAATTTCTTAAATGAAATTGACATATTTTCACATATTGGAAAACATAAAGGTATATTTGTAAATGAATATTATATAAGAATAGAGGAAATATAAAAATAATATATAACATGTATAAATACAGTTCCTTCATAATTTCCACCATGAGGGGTGGAATGTGAAGAATGAACGATCATCATTTCGTGAGGCAACAGTTCGCCATCCACAGAAATAGTGTGTTCTTTATCTTTTGATTGAGGTGTGTGTAAGTATAATTTGAATAATTCTCATAAAACATAATATTAAATTTAGGATATGGTTTTGTTATAAAATAAAGGAATAAAAATATTTTATGGGGTTGGATAAGTAAAATATTATAAAAGAACATAAGAGAAGAAGTTAACGTAATATCAGGAAATCTCTTTTGGGTTTGAACCAAAAGGATTAGTTGAATATTATTTTAACATTGGGAAGTCTTATATAAAATTTAGAGGGATGTAGGTTGTTTAATTGGGTACAGTTTTGATGAACTATGGGTCTTGAGAAGTGAGATGAATGGGTTAGAAGTGAAGGCTTTTTATAAGGGGGAGGAGGGGCTCTTTAGGAATGCTTGAAAAAAAAAATTTATTATATAATTATTATCTATTACTAAAAGTCTAAAACCCATTAAAATAATATATTATATCACCTATGTTTTAAATAAAATCATTAAAAAATAATTGGACTTTTTTTGGAAATTGTTTTCATCTATATAATCTTATTTATTTAAATCATTCATTAATGAGGTAAAACCTCCATCATTATTGTGTCATAAATATTTTTATTTATATGATGTCTAAAAATTAAAAACAAAATCATGATGTAGGAAGTCTTTTTATATTTTAAATAAATATTTATATTTGAATAGATAACTTATATAACCCCATGTAAAAAATAATTTACTAAACGATATATATTTATTTCATTTTTGTCTTTTTTAAAATTAATTAATATAAAGTATCATTATCACTTCCAAGTGGCAAGATGGGGTCCAAAAATCCAACGAATTATGAACATGGTCAGATATGTTTTACCCAATATTATTTGTAAACATTTTAGGGTAATTTAATATTGTTATAATAATATTATTTTACCCTTATTTAACAGATTTACCATTTAACCATGGTAAATAAATTTTTTATTGATGTAAATATTCATAATGTATAAAAATAAAAGTTACCTATATAAACAATTTAGACTTATTCATTCCAAATATTGAATTAATATTTCCAAAATCAAAACATAGAAGATGTAGAAATAAATGTAAAATTAATTCATGTTGTCAAAACAAAAATGTGTTTTTAATGAAATAATAACTATCAAAAGATTGACTCATATTTATGTTCACATTTAATTTCAAATTATATCCAAGGACCAATATTGTATTAAATGGTAAAAATATAATCTAATAAAAATTAAAAACCACTTATAATGTTAATTTAACCATATCAATAAATTAGATTAAAAGGCAGCTATGAATTGAAATATAGTATTTTTCACTATGTAAAAATTAACTTTATCAGAAAAATACCAAAATTTTATCCAAAATAAATTTTGATGTCCCAATTCTAAAAAAGAATATTATTTTTCAAAATAGATCATATAAAACAGACCAAAATTTAATAAATTAGGGTTCTCCATCAAAAGGATGTAAATTGACCATTTAATGAATATTAGAGTATTTTATCTCAAAATCAGTTTCTTTATTATTTTGAGCCACTAAATTTTATTGGATAAATGAAAAAACATTTAACAAACATATATAATGATATATAATTAGTTTTTTTCATTCCTTCCATTAAAATATTTACCATCTAAAATAAATTTCTTATATTATTATTTTTTAGAATAACTCATCATTGTAAGACTTCGGAGAAACCCATGGTTGGGTGTGAGGTACACCATCTAACATAGCACCCCTTTTAATGTAAAATTAATATTTAATTAAAATATAATAACAAATATGAAATTGTCATATTTTTTATTTACCTGGTATGTTAAATCATTCCCCCCTTTTGGGAATTGCATCCTCGTAATTTAAAAATTGTTCTCAGAAACATCATTAAATGTCCCAAATCGAAAAAATATTCAATACAAATATTACATGAAAAGAATTATAGAGAAGAAAAAATGTAACCCTGCATAACACATACTAGTATTCCATGTTAAAATACATGGATATATAGTAGAAACTGACCATCATGTTCTGATTGAGAGTGATAGAAAACATGATTTGGAAAATGTAAACCACCAGAAAATGAAAAACATGTGAAGGGTTAAACGGTCATTGATTCCCCAGTAGGAAACGTTAATGGACAACATTTTTTTTTATGTTTCTTTTCATAAATTTGTGGAATTTATTTGTGATTTTAACTAAAAATATAATAAGACATATTTACTTGTCATGTAGGAAATCATCATTTACTAAATTCTAACCACAAACTCGTCAATTCTCCAAATGATGAGTATTCCAGATGACCTGGTCATACATGAAGCACTAGAATCAACATCTATATTACCACATAATGTACAAAAGAGGAATTATATATTTCCCATATCGTTAGACATCAACATAAAACAAAATCAGATAGTACATGATCTGATAATCCCCTAAAGGATGATCCTTCATAAAAAGAAATACTACTCTTAATCCCCAAAATTTAGAAAACAAACCCAAAGTTGATAAATGAACATTCACTAAATAATTTTCCGTGAAATTATTCAAAATAATCAATACTATGTTTAAAAACCAAAACATTGAAGGATTCAATCACATAGTCATCCACAGTAAATCTTAACATTTATATTCCAAGACATTGACTACTCTTAAAGTCTCATAATAATCTATAATTAACCTATACAGATATTCTCTATGATAGATTAATAATTTCCATAAATTACCCAAATCACTTTATGTCCATAATAAAATCATGGATTTTTCCATAATTATATTTCAACCATTACTCCACAAGTTAAATCCTATAGTAGTATATTTTTTTAACCATATAGTGTTCCCGATAAAGATAATGCCTTTCAAAATAAACATTATCACTTAATCACCAAATAATATTACTATACTAAGGATGTCCATTTGATAATACATAATATCCCAAATAATCATATTCATGATCCATAAAATCATTTATCTAAAATGAATTATTCATACTAATAATGGACATCACATTGTATAGTGGTATGTGATAAATCCAAATTTCACTTTGGTTGTGGGTTCCAATCCCACAACTATGTCTGATGTGATGGGTTGTCACATGGACTACATTTTGTCTTTTTTTAAAAACTATAAAATTGCATAATATTTCATAGAAAAGGAAAATTAACCATAACATATTTTATACCCAAAGGTTATCTAATTTCATTCATTATTCTCGCCAAAATTTAATAACCATTTATCACCACTATCATAACAATTATTCATTAAAATATTCTATCTTTTATAGTTTTATAACATATAATTAAATAACACCCCATGATATAAAGTTATCTAAACCAACCTATGATACCAACTATAAGGACCCGACCATAAAAGAATAATAATTATGAATTAAATGAATAAATCACATTGATGATCATTTCTGGTTTATAGTTTTAGAGAATTAGGCCACATCTATTACATTACATTTACTAAATAATAATGTAGACACTTCTAATTAAAAGCCATTTTTCATAAAGAAAACTCTAAAAATGTATAGTTTCATGTTTTGGACAACATTACTTTTCCTATATCCAATCCTTGACCCTATTCATCTCATTTTCTTGTGAAAAAATATTTCAAAAATGTGGTGAGTGCAAAAAGCTCAATATGGGTTATAAAATATGGAAATAAAACATTAACCTATAAATAAATAAAAATCAATGAAACCATACTCTTCAATCACAACATACCTTATGAAATCATAATATTTATGAATACCACACAAAAATCCTAAATCATAATGGTAACATGTGGCATACAAAACATACATACATTGTAGCTATCACACATGCATAATGAGTAATGTTCGAATACCCATAACTGTATATTACCTAAATCTCCGAGTAGAAACATTAACTTCTACCTCCATCACACTACCCAATGCATTGGAGAGTTATCTCGAGCTCAACCGCCCTAGGTTTAACATGGAGCCACCCATATACGTAATAAATTCTCAATAAACATAACATAATCATAACACATAACACAAATATGATATAATAATGTCATTTTCCCATTCCAATCACAATATATCAATTCATGTTATTGAAATAAACAATGCTTTATCAAACCATTTTCAAAACCATTTAAAACATTTAATAAAGGGATTTTTGGATTCAATGTGTCACATACCACTTTGAAACTTGTAAAGGAGTTAATATTTTTAAACAATAATATCCACATAATTAAATCAGAAATACAATTTTTAAAACATGGATATTAATGAGAAACATTTAGGAGAATAAATTTATAAATAATTAAAATGATATTTTAGTTGAAGATTTTTTTAACAAAATGATAGAAGCTTGAATACAATAAATTGAGTAATAACATCAATCAAAGATTATAATATCATGAGAAAATATAAATTCATGACATAATACATCAATATTCAGTATATACACCATATATAATAGTATTGGTGTATAACAATAAATAAATTTCAAAGGAAAGTAAATTGTGACAAAGTGCCATGTAATGGTAATATCCTTAGATTAATGAAATATCAATGACATAATTTTGGGGTTCACATACGAATACACCTGATATATATGGATATTAAGGGTAAAAAAATCCTAGGACATTCACACATATTCATAGAATGACATAATCAAAAAGTATAAGTTTAACAAAAATAATTAAACTTTGGTTAAGAAGTTCTTTTACAAAAATTCGATAGACTAACTAAGTCACATTAAAATATAGAAAATGAGTTGATGAGATAAATAATTTATATCATCACTTAAACAAAAAAATTACCAAAATAAATATATAGAATAACATATCTCGACCTAAGAAAGTGGAAATTAAAAGGCATAACATAAATGAAGACTTTTAAAAAGATGAGGGAGAAATGATCCCTCACTGATTTGATAACTTACAAAACATAAACCATATGATTGAAGGATCATATGTTGAAGATGTAAATACCAATAAATTAAACTATATTACACAATTAATACAATCGTGGGAAGTAAATACACCACCAAAAGTAAATAGTGGAAAATATATCATGAATTTCTCTTGAATAAAAAGTGAGTTGAAAACCTCTTACCACATTGTAATCAATTGAATCATATGAAAAAAATTTAATAACAAAAAAATGAATCAAAACATAGCATGAATATAAAAAAATCGTGATAATATATATCAATTGGAAGTACTCAATACACAAGATGCAATAAATATGTGGTGAACAATGGAAATCTCAGGAAATTAACGGTGAGATAAGAAACCCCTTACCTTGTGTCTAACTTGACTCGATCATTTTTAATCTCATCAATAATATACTAAAGATAATTAATACATGATTAAGAACATTTTACAAGTTTATTATTCATTTTAAATCACTTAATTACATGTTATAGACATTACAAATTCATTTAATATTATAATATTAGTTTTGAAGATATTTGGTACTTGAGTCCAAAATGAAAATCTTATAATTACATCATGTTCATGTGTTAAAATTTATATTATCTCCAAGATTATATTCGTGAATTAGATATCATTTATATAATATATATATAGTATGTGTATGTATTTATAATATTACATAACATTTGAAGATAAGAAATGAAATGCACGGTTCATGGAGATGGTAAAAAGTATGTATGCATGAACGCTACTTTATTTTCTATTTCATATTTAATGGAATGAAAACATAATGATATATGGATATAAAATAACTATATTACAATATAATAAAATATATATGTTACATAATTTCAATAACACCACCATGTGTACGTTCCAAGTATGGCAATAACGAATCATATAACCTTGAGGGGGCAGTAGTCTGCACTTCGTAACATAAATTATCATATAAACATATATTTGAAGGAATAAATGTATTTTTTTAAATACAAATTATAAAACCCTAGAAAAAACATAAACATAAAATACATCATATATAAATATAGTTCCATCATAATTTCATCCATGAGAGGTGGTAGGATATGATTTAACAATCATCTTTCCGTGAGGCAGTAGTTCTCCATCCATAGAAAAACAATGTTTGTTACCCATTTGATGGTGGTGTTTGTAAGTGAAGTTATAATCCTTAATATAAAAAAAATTATTATATTTATGATACTGGTGATGTTTTATAATAAAGTATTAAAAATATTATTTGGAGTTGGAGAAGTAAAATAAAACTAAAGAACTTAAGAGAAAATGTTACCGTTAAATTTGGTATCTCCCTTTGGATTGTACCAAATTGTTTACTGGAAATGCCTTATTCATAGTGGAAGGCTTATAATAATAGGATAATGATTTAGGGAGCTTAATTGGGTAGATTTTTTATGGGAAAATTGGTGAGAGATGTTTGAGGAATGGTATAGAATTGAGGGATTTTTATAAGTGGGAGGAGGGGATCTTTAGGAATGCTTTAAAATGTTATTTTATTATATAATTATTTCGTGTTTTAAAGGACCAAAACTCAATAAAGAATAATATTACATAACTCAGGTTCTAAATAAAATCATCCAATTATAATTTCATAGGTTTTGGAAATAGTTTTTACCATTATAATATTATTTATTTAAATCATTCATTAATGAAGTAAACAAGACATCATTATAGTGTCATAAATATTTTTATTTATTTGATGTTTTGAAATTATATAATAAAATTCATGATGTATGAAATCTTTTTATATTTAAAATCAATATTTATATTCTAATATATAACTTATATATCCCAATGTTAAAAAAAATTTACTAAAAGATATATGTCTATGTCATTTTTGTCTTTACTTTTAATTAATTAAGATAAAGTGTTATTATCACTTTTGAGTGGCTCGATGATGTCCAAAAATCCTCCCAATGATGAAAAAGGTCATAAACGTATCAAATAATTTAATTTGGACACATGTTAGGGTAATTTAAAATTATTATAATATTATTGTGTAACCCTTATTTACCAGATTTAACCTTTAACAATGGTAAACAAATTTTTTTAAGTAAATATTTATACAGTATTAAAATATAAGTTACCAATTTACACAATTTGGACCTCCTGATTCTAAATATTGAATACATTTTCATAATTCCAAATATATAAGTGGCAGAAATAAATTTATAATTAGTTCCCGCTCGAAAAAAAACTGTACTTGTGAAATAATAACTATAAAAAGATTGACAGTTATTTATGACCAATTTTAAAATGAATTTACTTAGAATGAAATAAATTATGTTAAATTTTCAAACAAATATACTTACCCATTAAAAATATTTTACAATATAATTTAACCATATAAATAAATTATATTAAAAGGCAGTTGTGAATTGAAATATGGTATTTTTCACTATTCATTAAAAAATATACTTTATCAAAAAATACCAAATATATTATGCAATGTAAATTTTGATGTCCCGATTATGAAAAATAATATTATTTTGTCAAATATATCATATAAATGTGACCAAAATAAGATTTAATGACATTTCACCGTTAAAATGTAGTATATCGACCTTTTAATGAATGTTAGAGTATTTATGTTTACAGTCAGATTCTTTATTATTTTGTGCCTCTAAAATTTATTGGTAAATATAAAAAATTTAAAAAACACATATATTCATATTTTAGTTGGTTATTTTCATTCCCTTTAATACAACAACAGGGCATTAACAACCATTTAAACTAATATTATTATATTACTATTTTTCTGTTTTACTCAATGTTGTTAGACTTCGGAGAAACCCATTGTTGTGTATCAGGAAAAACATCAAACATAGAATCCCATTTATGTTAAAATTAATATTTAATTAAAAAATATTAATAAACATGAAAATATCTAATTTTTTATTTACATAGGATGTTACAATACTCCTTAAGTTATGATCATAAAATTTAAAAAAAAATGCAAATTTAGTTCATTCATAGATGTGGAATACCATCACCGTGAAGTGATTTGATTTTTTTCATCACCCCATTACATGGATAAAATAAATAAGTTTAATTAATATAATTTTACTATCTTTGTACAGTTATCTTAATCGAAAGATAAAATAATACATACCTTCATTTTTTTATGCTCATTGAAAAATCGAAATGTTACTCATGCTTACGGACGACCCACCATATCCCTGATGGTAACATAGTTTATTTTTTGTAACCACCATTAAAGAATGGATATAAAATTATTATTTAGATAATTAATTTATAATTACAATATTTTCAATATTATGGATATGATGAAATAATTACCTCGTTGACCTTATTCATCATACCGAAGTTTTTTTGGCCTAACAAACCAAATATTGTAAAAATATCTGATGTGATAATAATTAATTAGGTAATTATATATTAATTTATAGTCTAATAATTAATACATATAATTATAGTTTTTCTATTTTAAAAAATAAATAAATATTTATTATTTATGCAGATAATTAATGTACATGACGATTTAGATTTGAGTTAAGAGATGCATTTTATTAAAAAAATATTAATTTTTCTATGTTTATTCCCTGACCATATTCTTAAAATATTAATATGAATGAATGTTGATGGAAAATCATTAATCATAAAGTTTATTTTATGTCAATTTTGAATATCATTTAAAAATTTAAAACGGTTTCATTTTTAGAATGTTTTGATAAGATGGTAAAAGGAGTGTTTTATTTTAACGTACATTACGTTAATTGTTATTCCAACTTCTATAACCATTTTTTCATCATTTTAATTATTACATATTAAATATAATGAAAAAAACAACATTCCCTTATTTTTTAATTTTTTAATTTAGAATGGGGTTTTAAAATGAAATGTTATTTCGATAGCTGAATTTTTTTAAATTTTTTTAATATATTTTTTCATGTGTTTAATGATAAAGAGGTGAAATATAAATTTTTTTATTCATGATATGGAACATGAAAATTATAGAAGACTAGTTGGTGATCACTATATATATTATATAATTTGTAAATCACATTATATATTTTCAATGAATTGAGTAATGTTCATTGTCATTAAAGGGAAAAAATTTGGAGTTAACAGATGTGGTTTACAGTATGGATTTGATTTTTTATGTAGTTATTATAGACACAATGTTAATGTGGGTTATGAATATTTTTCTATAACATTCTCGTAATGGATTTTATTTGGGTTTAATGGGTATTAAATATTTTATTTATTTAGAAAGTGTGAGATTTTCATGTGGATTTTATTTACTCATATGCTCAATGATTATGGTGATTTTCTAAGAATTTTTAGGAATTTTATCTTTTAATCGAATAATTTATATGTTATTATAATCTCTCTTATGCATATTTTCATGATCATCACAATTTTTAAAATATTTTATAGGGATAATTTATGGTTTAGGATAAAGAAACTATCAAGTTGACTGCACTAATTATTAGTCATTAAAACATAACATTATTTATTTTAAATGTTTTATACTATTGGAAAAATTAATACAAATTAAATGTGATCGGTTTTAAATATTGGGTTTTTATTAATGATTTATAACCTAATTCTCTAAAACATTAATACTTAAAGATCCTTGAAATATATGAATGTGTATTATTAACTAAAAACATATGACTATATAATGTTTTAGGGTCATGTATTTATATATTTTTCTTTTATTTTTAATCAAGTGTCATAAAATTTTACCAAATCCTAATATCAATCCCCAATAAATGACTAAAATAATATTCATATTAAACATTAATAATAAAATCAATGCACCAGCATTTCAAAAACATCATCATTTAATTTTTCTTATATCATAATTTAAATCTACAAAAATAATTCCATTTAATAAATTCTTCCTATAATCATGAATCTAATTTTTAATTATTTTAAATAAAATTTTATTTATACATTTATTTATTATATAAATATAATAAAAAATTATGAATTTACATAAGAAAAATAAATTTTTACAATGAAATTTTTTTTCTATAATAATTTAATAATAAACTATCATCATACATTAACATGTTAATAATGTCATAATAAAAAAATATCATATTTTTTAGTCTAAAAAATTCATAAAATTGAAAAAAAACATTTTTGTTGTTATATTTATTGAATTATCATGAAAAATTTGTTTTAAATATTCTTATTTAATAATCACGGTTATAAATAATTTACTCATCTCGGTGGAATTATATTAAATTTGAAAAATTGATTACAATTTCTAAAAATATATATTTATCAATAGGGTAGAAAATAATTATAACCATAAATACAAAAATAAATCTTAATTTAAAAATATAATTTTTATCAATTAATGAATATATAATTATTTCCCATTTAATTCTAATGAATACAATGAAAAACATTGATTTAAAATTAATATTTTTTATAGTTAATTAATCATTAATTATACTTATTTTTGAGAAAACTAAATATTTATTAGTTACCTCTACTTAGTAACAATATACATTGAATTATATGTTTTTCTGGAAATAAATATTTCCCCATAATTATATCAGTCACATATAAGAATTTTATTTTATTGTTCCATAAATAATTTTTAGGATGAATTAGAGGTAATAACATTTTTACCTATCCATGAGAAACTAAAAAACCGTTTTCACATTCCTTATTCACACATGAAAAAACTAAATTAAAAAAATTAACATCTATAATTATAGTTTATATATATTTTCTCAGGAATTTTTTATTTAAATAGTTTATTAATACTCTACTTATATTCATACCATAAATCTGATTATACATCATAATGAATAATATATATATATATATATATATATATATGATTGTGGGTAATAAATCCACATTCAATTATCTGTATTGGGCCTCAAGCTCATCCTCTCATCAATAAAAACCATTGACTCGTGTCTGGGGTTAATTTATAAAAATTACTTGATGGTATTTCCCTAATTAAAATAGAATTATTTAGATTCATATTTTTAAAAAATCATAGATTAATTAAAAATATGTTTCCCATTTCCAAAAACCTATATGATATAAAACATTCATTATCTTCTCGAAGAAGATTGAGGATATAATACTTTCAATATTAAATTTACAATAAAACGTATCATTATATAATAAATAACATTCATTCATATAAATAATATAATCACATAACTACAGATGCCTTTTAATATTACCAATATTGTTAACAATTAATTGTCTAATATAATGTTGATTCTTATTACGTCCTTTTTTCCATCTAAGAATCACCCTACACATTATTTATATATAACAAAAATATCCTTGAACAAGAAATTTAATTCCATAGACATTAGAATTTAGGTGTATATGATGTTTTTAAGTAAATAATACCTCATAGGGAAGCACTTCCAAACTGTAAAAATTAACCATGAAGTACAATAGAAATAATTGTAAATGTCATCACTGATGAGGAAATTTATTAAATAAATCTCACCAAAAGTTATAACTCATGTAATAACTAATAATATTATCACAAAAACAATATTATAAATTAAATTAATATATAATATATCTTAAAGAACAAATTGTGACATACCAAATGAAAACCTCAGAAAAATAATAATATATTATAGGTATCATCTCCATGAAATATCACTTAAAGGGGAATGTAAAAGTAGATCATAAAATTATATCATCTCAATCATTTTTGAGAGAGGTAATTTTAATTATTAAAGAATATCTATTTTTCAAACCATAATAATAATGGATGGATTTTTCATCTAAAAACATCATCTGGCATAGTATAATGAATGAAATTATGCATGGAACATCATTGTTAATCATGAAAAATAGTTACATTAGATATTTTATAATCTATATATTCTTCCAAATTAGGTTTACTATGATGTACTAGGAATATTAATTGACTGCCCTATAAGTGTGATATCATTAAGTAACTATAATTGTATACTATTCCAATGTCACATTTTCTATAACTCAATATGTCTATTCAATCCACAAATAATTGTGAGGTTATCAACCCTCTTAAAATATTATACAAAAAAATTCTATTTTTCATCTTTCTTCACGGTAAATCATTTTTGGAAACCTTATAGATATAATTTTCAATATCAGAAATCGTAATTCATGAAATATCACCTTAAAACAACAATCAGATAAACATATTCAATCATAAAATATCATAACATTTTAATAAATTCTTAAAGAAATATCAATTAAAATTTCTTAATTATTTGAATAAACCAAAGAAATAATAAAAAAATCATCAAATTCCTCTTAATAATTTCTATTTTATATAAAATACTATTTAATTTCTTATCCTAGCATGAGGAAATATTACAATGAAAATAAAAAACTCACGATATTAAATATTAGTTGATGAATAAAAATAGCATTATATACAATGATGAATAAAACTATATAAGATTCACAATAGAAATCATCATATAAGATACTCAACAAGTATAAAATATTAGTTTAAATTAACATGCTTCCTCGTGTTTAATAACAGTTAATTTCATGTATGAATATGGGAAAAGAAGACATGAAGTTCATAAAATACATATAGGTTGTAAAATATATGAAGACTGTCATTAAAGCACTGAACATATATGAAATATCACTAAAAATTAAAATATCACAAATATGTGTCAAAATAAAATGTTTTCATCATAGAACAATCCAATTTTAAAAAAAGGTATTCGGTTTCCAAATCGTCATTTCATATGTATTGTAGATATTATATAAATATTATGAGTAGTCAGGAACAGAAATAAATTTCCTTAAATATAAAATATATTAAAAAATTAAATCATTTTTAATGACTAACATGTTTAGAAAGTAAATAATTAGGATATTTAAATTTAGTTTGTAATAACAAACAAATCATTTTATAAATAATTTCAATAAATAATCATATAATCCATTCATAAAAACACATTCAAAATACATAAATATTTATTAGTTTTTATCATCCTTATTTAGTAATGACTCTTTATTTTGAGTATTTATGTAATAATGATATCATCATAATAAACATCCACATTGTAATTTTTACATAAATATTAAATATGACTCAGAAATAAAATATCACATAAATTAATGTTAAAACATTATCGCTATTATAAATATTTTTATATAATAAATTAATACTATTTTTATAGTTTAATGTTTGTTAACATCACTTTTTTAATCCAAAAAATCTGTTCAAATTAAACAAATACTAAGTCAATGGATTATATGAAATTTCCAATGTGTGGTTTGTGATTTATTTGTTGTTAATAAGAGGTAAAGTTATTGAGAAGATGATAAATTCAACACTGTTTTCTATGATTTACCTTATAGTTCCAATTATTTTCATGTGTTTTCATCTATTTGATATGTGAAGTATGATAAATTCATATGTTATCAAAGGATATTGATGAATATCTTTCATATTTTTCATGGTATTTTCTCATATGTAAATTTAATTTTTCACCATAAAGGTTTTCTGAACTACAAGTAGTGGGAATTAATTACATGTGATGAAGATTGAGTAACTCTCTTTCTATAAAAATATATATATTTGAGTGAACCAAGATAATAATTTATGTAATAACTTAACAATGTTTCATAGAAATTATATTTTTTCCAAATTTAAGAATTGAATGATTTTTAGGGATTCTATATGCATAATGATAATTTAGATGAATTTATAGGAAATTAAGAACAAATAATTTTGTAGTAATTGTTGATTGGAAATGAGTAATTAATATTTGTAGAGAATAAACATGGATGTACCCAAACATGAGTATGCATGTTCATCATTTCATTGAAAATTATGTTTGAGAACATTCGAAATATTTTTTTGATTCATAAAATAAATTTGATTTGTTTTAAGAAGAATTTTCTCTGTTATAGATCCATATACAATTTATCAATATTTTCAAAGCTTACTTCTGGATTTTTCGTAATTCTATGTTTTAGATACGAATTTCAGAAAGGAATATATATTTTTTTCATAGAACAGAATATTAGTATGGTTACATAGTTTATTGTGATACATCACATTATATGAATTATATGAATAGGATTAAATGAGTCAAAATATGATATATAACATCAATATTGGTGAAATTTATAATTCTTATAATTATATAATATACCCTAGTATATAAATAATAAAAATTCCAAAACTTATACTGATATATGAAAAAGGAAAGTTCATAATATAATATTAAATATATTATAGTGCATAAATATATATATTCTAATTTACATTCTATGGAACATAAAAAATATGTTCAATTATGATTTCTATAAAATTTAATTGTGTGAAAAATATTTATTGAGTGATCGATTTTTAATTTCAGAAGATATATTATATTATTAATATGGTACTTAAAAATTTGAAAATACATATTTTGAAAAGAATTTGACCTTATGTGAAACCTAAAATATTTTTTCTAATACATGAATTATGAAATGTCCTGATTTCTAGTATATAGAGAATTTATAATATCCTCAAGATCATATGAAATTTACTTTTATGGTTATATAAGATAAATATGTTATTGATGTGATATTTAATATATTATATTTCGTATATGAGGTTTATGAGTTTGAAAAAAATCAATAATTCTTGAGAATAATATAAAATGGTTATTAGTTTTTTTCTTGGAATAAATATAATGATACTGATTTTTGACATTACATATATGCTATATATTACTAGTAAATAAATAATAATTAATTGAGATGATATTTATTCTAATATGTAGTGTTTACACCCTTAGTTTAGTTTGTGTGGAAATTATTGAACTGAAGGTCCTCCATAAAAATATTATCTTTATCGCACGCAAGAACACCTTCTCGAATTTGGATTTCACTTAGAAACAAATTTTAAAACAAGAATTTTGACAGTGTGATTGTGCCTCATACACTAGTATTACCCATGAATAGTTATAACTGACATTCACATTATGGACCTCATGAGATGGATATCATTGGTAGATAAAATTATTATTTTAAAATGGAATTTTTTTTAAAATAATTTTTTATTACATGAATTTATTTTCAAAATCCATAAACATGGATTCAATATAATTACCATAACAATAATTCTTACATCCAATGTTTTGAACCCTATGAATTTTGATAACCAAACGATTCACAACCAAAATTCAAGAATAGTTCTTTAGGATCAATAATGAGAATATGTATGAAAACCTCAGTATTGAGTGATACACTTTTAGTTGTCAATTTAGAATTTCATATAGGATTCAATTTTTATAAAATAATACCTGTAGTTAAATTTTTGTTTTTATTTTCATCCCTTCATGGAAGTGCTGATAAAAATCATTGTTTTTTATTGATTGAATATTATATTGGTATTTTAGACACACCATATGCATGATTGATATGCTGAATCACTTTTATAAAAATATGTTTACATGTTTTAATATCTATTTACATATTCATTGTGTAATATTGTTTCAGTGGAGGATCTATGATGCGCTATAAAATTATCATATATTTATATTTTTCCCTTACTCTCATTTTATTCGTATTTGGACATTGGAGTATTTTGACCCTCTGGTTTGGCCGAAGAGGAAAAATGCATCCCACACATATTAATGAATGACGGAACTAGGGTTTTATAATTTGGAAGATGATATTGGATTAAGGAACAATTCAATAGTAATATAAGTTTGGGGTTATTGTAATGGCATATTATGGGAGTGACATTGAGAATTGAATATTGTAATAGAAAATGCTCAAAGGATGATGATTATTATAAGGCATTAATAAGGTGTTATAAATAGAGTCATCATACACTAGATAATATTTTAATTAAATTATGTTGAAAATTTTGGAGGACAAGGAGAATATTGAGGAAAAGATCCTACAGAAGAGGTTTGAAGGTGGTATGATTAAAAAGGAAAAAATGTGGATTATTCATTTGTGATTCCTAGTAGAAACATTGAGTTATATAAACTTTGTGGATCATAATGTACTAGGAAACGATTGTAGAGGGAATCATATAAACCTGAAACCATGTTTTGTTGAGAACCTCATCATATTATCTTCTAATGTTGTTTTTTTAATTTTTCATTATTGGGAATATAGCCTACTCATTTCCCAATATGAGCTATATTGTGGATTATTTTTTGATATTATAAAATTTCACATTCCTTATTTATATGTATTTTAGTTATTATTATTTAACATTGTTATATTATTCCATCATGTGTGGTGGTGTGTATTTTTCACAAGTACATTATGATAAATCCGACATTAAGAAATATAGCACTACCTGGTGGAATTAAATATCCCCTATCATATCAGAGGACTAAAAGAGATGGATCTCAAGGAATACCACTACCCAATAGGGGACTCGGTTAGTTGGAACATGTTAGAGTGGTAGTCGATTTGAATGGTCATAGGTACAATGAGTAGATCTAATAATCATGATTGTATTAGTATTTCAATATAGTATATTGATGTAAATTTGTATTGAGAGTATTTTTATGACTAAGGAGGTAGAGATAAGTTTTAATGTCAGTATATCCCTTATCTAGGATATTTATAACCAATAATTTTTATGATAGCACTAGGAAACCACTATGGGGTACAATAAAGTAGGTTTTAGTATTTTAAAGTTATATAATATGATTTTACATGTCAATATTATGTTAGATTTTATTGATTTACTCTAATCCTTACCGGTTCAACCTATCAAATAATTGTTTCTTCCTGCATTTAGATAGTCACTATGTTGAGGCTAGGAATTGATGAGGTTATTTATTTACATCATGGAAATCATTTTACTAGGTATCTAATATAATTCTTATGTGGGTGATGATATTTATGTGACTACATAGATGTGTGAGTTTATTGGAAGATGTTATCATTTAAAATACCATGTTGGATATGTTGATTCTTTGGTATGATATCAATGAACACATAAGTAATTATGTGGATACAAGTGTGTGGGTAATCATGGTAACTATTTGAATTTCAATGTTTGGAAGAGACTGATGACCTCATGGGGAGCTATAATGATACAAAAGTAATGTTCCCCATTTAAACATTGTGGATAAAAGGATGTGATAAGGATTAAAACACATTGATTACTATGTGTATACAATGTTTCAAATCATTATAGGAGAATAATCGATTTCATTGTTAGACATGTTTTGTTTGGATAAATTTGGACAGACATATTTTTTTCATTTCATTTAGACCCATTTTTAAAAAAAGTTGATTTTTTAATTGTGATACCAACATCGAAAAGTG
Organism: Viscum album; assembly: GCA_963277665.1. NCBI lineage: Eukaryota > Viridiplantae > Streptophyta > Magnoliopsida > Santalales > Viscaceae > Viscum > Viscum album. The sequence continues at coordinate 818,673,056 of OY728159.1, forward strand.
AGTCATCAGTGGATTATGGTTTTCCTTAATTTATAATAATAAATTTAAACCATTACTATAGAATGATCCTTTCTTTAAAATATATTATGGTTTATTAAATTTCGACCCTTCCAATGATATCATACATATCTAAAGATATGTGTTGCGTGTAACAGCTCGAGATTTTATGAAAAAAATTCTTTTTAATTTCATTAATGTCTTGTGTTGTACGCTACAACAAAAGGTAGCTTGCACAACACACATATTTGACATGCCTTGCATTACACACAATCACGACCTTCCTCGATAGCGTGTGTAGTACGCAATACCGAGTTTCACTAAACAGCGATATGCTATTAAAATATAATTAAAACTAGCCATTATGAATAGTAATAACCACCTTTTAAAATTTTATAAAATTTATCTCTCAAAATGGACTTAATTTTTGGATTCGGAATATCGAAATTAGCTTAGGGTGAAATTTTGGTACTTTCGGATAACTTGCATATTCTGATGAATAGAGAAAATTACAAAATTTTAATTAAAAACTACTTTTTTAATGAAAATAATTAATAGTGATAAATTATTAATTTGAGTGGCTTTAATGTATATTTAGAATATATTTTTACAATTTAATACAATTTTGGTCATTGGATGTAATTTCACATTTAAACCAGACATAATCAAGTGTCAATCTTTTGATAGTTATTATCTCTTAAAAACACGCTATTTGTTTTGATGACGGGAATTAATTTTTAAATTAATTAATGTAACTGATATGTTTTGAATTTGGTAAAATAGACATCATTTTTGAATTCATAATATCAAATATATCTTAGGCCTAATTTTTTGAATTTTTCTGGAAACCTTCATTTCTTTGATTAATATTGAAACCATTAAGTGGTAGTTAAAAAAAACTGAATTTTTCATAAAACGTAATTTTACCGATTCTGTGAAAGGAATTTCGAAAATTCGAGAGACACGGTTAATATCAAGGACTAAAATGTGGTTCAATGAGATGAAAATATTTTTTGGTGAATAGTAACTTTTTACTTTTTTTAACCATGGTTAAAAGTAAATAGGATAATTAAGGGTAAAAATGATATTATTATTACCCTAACACATGTCCAAATTCTATTGGATAAGTTTAATTAGACCAAAAACAACCTTAGAAATAAAATATGACCATTTAAGCCCACTTGGATTAGATTGGGACATTTATTATTAATTTATTTAAAGAAGGGTTAAAATAGTTAAAATCAAAGTTTAATAAGTAAATCATTTTTAATATAGGGTTATACATAAGATAAATTAGACTATAAATATTCATTAGAAATATAAAAATATTTCCTACATAATGATCTTTTATTTGTAATTTTTCGACATTAAAAAATTTAATTTATTTATGACACAACGAGGATGCAGTAATTATATTATTAATGAAATATTGACATAATTGATGTTATAAATACCCAAATAAATGTAATTAGAGACTTTTTATGAATTACACTAATTTTATAGGTTAATATGACATGTTAGAACTAATCATTCTGTTATGATTTTCACAAAAATCAATTACTAAATAGTGTCAAAATTGACATAAAATGGTTTTTAATACAAATATTATATTATTAATTGTAATTTTATTCCTAAAAAACTATGGTTCAGCCAAATGACTTAGATAAGGTTATATATATTAATAATAAACAACTTGGGGTTCGTTTGGCTTGATAGAGTAAGTTTATTAACCTTATAGTGTAAGAACACAAGAAGACACGGTAAAAGTAAAATTATTTAACTTAATGTTAAACTAAATTATAAGGTTAAAATAGGAACCTAAACATGTCTAAATTCTATTGGATGAGATTATTTCTACCCATCCCCACCTTAGCTTTGAAATATATCAATTTGGAACTGTTTAAAACCGAACTTGACTTTATAATAAAATAATATTTTTAGTTTTCCAAAGGTGTCCCTCTCCTCTCTTATAAAAGGGCACCCCCTCCCTCTCTTCCTCACAACACATTGAGCCTTCATACTCGGCCAAACCCTGCCAAATTCTCTTTTCCACTTCCCTAGAAACATCCTATAGGTTCTGGTCTTCCTCAATGACCAATTTTTGTGCCCTAAAAAGAGATCTCAAAGAGGCTCTTCAAAGAAGAGGTAATGTCTGTTACCGATTCTTTCAACATTATTCCTTCTTCCACTTCTTCTTCTTAGGTTGTTTCATTATGAAGTAATAAAATCAGTATCACTCATATAATGATATGTTATTATAAGTTGGAAACAACACTATTTCACCATCTATCCATCCTACGGAAAACGAAATCACCGCGCGTGCGTACGTAGGGAATACCATCTCCACACCGTAGTGAAATCTATTTTCCACCACCACCTTACTTGGATGGGTATAATGGTGTAAATAATAACTATATATGATAATTTTAAAGTTATATTGATTCTGAGATAGTATAAATACACTCCAATACAGTCCCACGATCATGAGAATGATATCATCGCTCGTGCGTACGTACGGACTACCGTCTCCCCGACACGATGGGATTCATTATCCATGTTAACCATTCATGAATGATTATAAAGTATATATAATAAGAAATCATGAAATATATGACATAATAATGATACTGGATTTATGTTTATATATATTTATGTCATCTACTTAATTCCATTCATCTCAATAAGGAAACGAAAACAGCGTTCATGCGTACATACGGCCTACCGTCTCCATGAACGGTGTATTTCTTTCCATAAACTGATTTAGTATATATATGTATATTCTGAATATATATTATATATAATCATGTTTTATATTCTGGAATTATGTAATCATGATCTAAGTAATCATATGAATAATTACAAGTCAAAACACGGATGACAAATGAAACAATTTTACCCAAAACGCTCTTTAACATGGAAATTACAAAACAACGGGTAATATAAAGTCATAAGTGAACCATATATGATATCATAACAATGAGTATGATTCTGGAATAAGTCAATTACATTATTTAAATCATTATACAGGTGTTTCGGACACTTACGGAGCAAATCAGACATAAGGTAAGGGAAAATATCACAATCTCATTTTATCCGAGATTGTTTATACTTTGGTATTTACTGGGGTGTATTTTATCATCCACATCCTTGTTTTCTAAATATGTAATATTTTTCCATCCACCTACAATTGTTTAAATACAATTTTACCCTTCGGTGTGTTTTTAGTAAAAGATATGAGAGGAATATTTTGTCGTTTTTCATACGAGGTACTTTTTGACTTTTCCATCAAAAGTACGAAGAATGTTTTTTTAACTTATACGGCATGAATGGATTTTTAAAACATTATTATAAAGAAGATTCCTTTACAAGTTTTCAAGTTTATTTTTAATCAACTTATTTTAGTTTATAATTGTATGATATGTTAAGAAAGTAAAAGTGTTTTTGAAGCAGAAAGGATATTTTCCTCAAGAATGGAGTTCAAGTGTTTTATTTTAATTATTTTCCATCTAAGATAATAAAGGATTATGTTTCTATCCCTATTATTACATTGATTTTATTATGTTGTGATTGAATTATATTTTTATGAATTCCTTTATCTTATATTAATTGTTTTATGATTTCATAATGTTTAAGATTCCCATTTTTATTACATGGGTTATGCTATGATGTATGGTTTCTGATTTTGTGGCACACATAAGAATGGTATCATTATGAGATGGGTGGGACCTATATCTCCCTCCAATGAATTGGGTAAATATTCTATATATCATGAGATAGACATGGCTGGAACGGTAGGTTATATCGGTTCAGTAAACAGGACTGAAATGAGGAGTGAACTCGGTTCAGAAAGGGACTTTATCCATTAAGATAGTCTTAGAAATGAGTCTTGACTAATAAGAAATGATTCTCTTTGATTATGTGTGTATGCCACAAAGTTTCATGTTTTATGTTAGGATTATTGGGATTAAATTTCACTACTATGATTTATCCCATGTTATGAAATTATGATCTCTTTTGCAGGTTAAGATTTCCAAAAGATATGTTGTTATGAATATGATGTGATTGATATTTCTTTTTTTTACCCTTACTAAGAATTTGAGCTCGCCCATTTATGTTTTCCTTTCCCCAGGATATAAAGAAGAGATTTAGGTTTAAAAAAAAGATCTTTATGGGAGATGTTGACGATCTTTCACCACGATTAGAAGATTATATTCCGAGTTTCCAAAGACACTAAACTATTATGGTCCTTGTGTGTGTGTTTTTTGATATTTACTAAGTATTCCGCAAAATTAATGTAATGTCTATTTACGTTAAGCTTCAGGAATCTACAGTTTGAATCAGAGGAATAGTTTAGTCAACCTTTGGAAACAAGGATGCGAAAACGTTAGTGAGATCCCTAGAGATATTTCTAAGGTATGTCTAGGGATGTCCCTAAGGATAAGTTTACATATAGGATATAGTCATTGAAATGTGGTAATGATATTAGATTAAACCAAAGATGATAGATATTGAAGTTAATCCACCTTTATTATGATTTTTTCCTCTCACACTATTCTTTTTGGGTTTTATAAAATGGCAAGAAACAAGATGATTCACATTAATGGAGGACATGATGGACAATGGAATGATATTCTTCATGAGCGACCACATGAAATGGGATTTGGAAGTCCAAACATCATTATTATGCCGAATGAGAAATCTCATAATATGATCAATAAAGTAAAATTTGGTAAGTTTCCTAACTCGGCTAATAAAAGAAAGATGGAGTTTGATGATGATCATAGAGGAAAGAAAGTTCAATTTCCCCTATGTAAATCATGTGGGAAGAGGCATCAAAGAGAATGTTTCAAAGGAACTGGAAGATGCTTTGGGTGTGGAAAAGAAGGACACAAATCCAGTAAGTGCAAAGGAAAAGGATCATTTAACAACAAGGATGAGGATAATGTTATTGCTACGACATCAACAATGGTTAAATGTTTTAAATGTGGAATGTACGGGAATTATGCAAACCAATGCCCTAAGGGAAAGTCTCATGAAGAGAATCAGTATGGTCGTATGGGTAGTATTTATGTTGATGATGATGAAGAGACTATAAATGATATGTGAGATGAAAGAATTGTTGAAGCTCGGTCAATGATTTAAGAATGTAGTGGAATAATTACATGTTTATCATGTGTAATGTTGTATAAGTTATCTCAAGGTACAATGGAATAAAGAGTCATCTAATGATTGTTACACAGTTGTCTTTCCTTGAGTTTTGAAAGTGTATGATTAATGGTACCGGTATCCATGAAAGTTTATTCAGATATTTTTGGCATGTAGATGATATGCGCATAATGACGGGATTAAGAGAAATTTAAATGTTTGATAGTATTCATGAGCTCATGACTGATATAATGAGAAGGTTATATAATGGTTTGAGTGTAATGAATTTTGAGGATTTTGGTTTGTGTAAAGTGTTATCTTTTAACTGTATTCATGTTTTCACTAAGGTTCAATGGGTATTCATTCTTCAAGATAATACATGATTAAGGTATTCACAAGTTTGTAATTTGACCAACAAGATATATCTTATGATATATGGTGGATAAATGATGGCATTCACATGATTGTTATGTTACATTTCAAGTAATCATTATCTTTATACTATGAGCTTGGACCGAAGTATTTTAGATAAGCCTAAAGATTGGAATGGATTATGTTGGACATAACATAGTATTGTTTAAGGATAGAATTTTTTTTTGATATTATTGATGGGATGTTATAGTAATATAGCTTTAGAAAAAGGACAAGCAGCAGGACGGGTGACAGCCCTTCGCATCAGACAAGGCTGTGGGAATCGAACACACAATCGAATTGCGACTGGCCTTTATCGCCTACCACTGGCCTACAGGAAGTCCTTTGTTAGTAGAAACTTTTTTTATTTTATTACGCGGTATGATATATGAAGTATATGTTTATTTTTGGAATCGTATACGATTAACTTCACCATAGATGGTCTTATGTATTTATGATAACTTTTGTAACCTTTTGTTTGAGACAGATGGAATGACCCATCATTCTATCACATGATCTGCTAACACTTCATGAATGAAAAATCCAACTTCATTTCTTTATGAGATGAAGTGGAAATTGTCCAAAATCACGAAAGTATTTCTTCTAATTCCAATTTCATCAACTTTAGGGAAATGATCTTGAAAACAAAAAATGTTTTCCTAGTGCTCTTATATCTGATGAATTAGATGGTACCTTAGATCATCACAAATTTATGGCTTTGTGATTGCTGGCTTTTCCATAGCCATGTTCTCTACCACTCTCCATCAGAACATGATGGTTAGATTTCTCTTCCATATCTATATTTTCACCTATGTGGAAACCCAGTGATTAGTTTATTTGGGTAACAGTTACGTTTCATACTTTTGTTTTTAAAGAATGTTTTTGGTATTCCTTTTTACGATGTGGGTTTCAATTAAATAAACTTTCAAGTAGTAAACCATTTATAAACCCGATGAATTTTGAGGGAGAAATTCATTTTAAGGTGGGTAGAATGTAACAGCACGAGATTTTATGAAAATATTTGTTTTAATTTCATTAATGTCTTTTGTTGTACGCTACACCAAATGGGAGTTTTCAAAACACACATCTTTTACTTGCCTTGCATTACACGCAATCACGACCTTCCTCGATAGCGTGTGTAGTACGCAATATCGAGTTTCACTAAACAACGATATGCTATTACAATATTATTAAAACTAGCCGTTATGAATATTAATAACCACCTTTTAAAATTTTATAAATTTTATCTCTCAAAATGGACTTCATTTTTGGATTTGGAATATCGAAATTAGCTTAGGGGGAAATTTTGGTACTTTTTGGATAACTTTCATATTCTGATGAATAGTGAAAAATACAAAATTTTAATTAAAAACAACTTTTTTAATGAAAATAATTAATAGTGATAAATTATTAATTTGAGTGGTTTTAATGTATATTTAGAATATATTTTTACAATTTAATACAATTTTGGTCATTGGATGTAATTTCACATTTAAAGCAGACATAAAAAAGTGTCAATCTTTTGATAGTTATTTTCTCTTAAAAACACGCTATTTGTTTTGACGATGGGATTTACATTTTAAATTAATTAATGTAACTGATATGTTCTGAATTTGGTAATATAGACATTATTTTTTAATTCATAATATCAAATATATCTTAGGCCCAATTTTTTGTATTTTTCTGGAAACTTTCATTTTTTTGATGAATAGTGAAACCACTAAGTGGTAGTTAAAAAAAACTGAATTTTTCATAAAACATAATTTTACCGCTTCTGTTAGTGGAATTTCGAAAATCCGAGAGACACGGTTAATATCAAGGACTAAAATTTGGTTCAATGAGATGAAAATAATTTTTGGTGAATAGTAACTTTTTACTTTATTTAACACAGTTAAAAGTAAATAGGGTAATTAAGGGTAAAAATGATATTATTATTACCCTAACACATGACCTAATTCTATTGGATAAGTGTAATTCGACCAAAAACAACATTAGGAATAAAATATGACCATTTATGCCCACTTGGATTAGATTAGGACATTTATTATTAATTTATTTAAAGAAGGGTTAAAATAGTTAAAATCAAAGTTTAATAAGTAAATCATTTTTAATATAGGGTTATACATAAGATAAATTAGACTATAAATATTCATTATAAAGATAAAAAGATTTCTTACATAATGATATTTTATTTGTAATTTTTAGACATTAAATAATTTAATTTATTTATGACACAACGATGATGCAGTAATTATCTTATTAATGAAATATTGACATAATTGATGTTATAAATACCCAAATAAATGTAATTTGAGACTTTTTATGAATTAAACTAATGTTAAAGGTTAATATGACATGTTCGAACTAATCATTCTGTTATTATTTTCACACAAAAAAATTATTAAATAGTGTAAAAATTGACATACAATAGTTTTTAAAACAAATATTATATTATTAATTGTTATTTTATTCCAAAAAATCTAAGATTCGGCCAAATGAATTAGATAAGGTTATATATATTAATAATAAACAACTTGGGGTCCTTTTGGCTTGATATAGTAATTTTATTAACCTTATAGTGTAAGAACACAAGAAGACACAGTAAAAGTAAAATTATTTAACTTAATGTTAAAACTAAATGATAAGGTTAAAATAGGAACCTAAACGTGTCTAAATTCTATTGGATTAGATTACTTCGACCCATCCCCACCTTAGCTTCTATATTAATCAATTTGGAGCTATTTAAAACCGAACATGACTTTATAATAAAATAATATTTTTAGTTTTCCAAAGGTTCCCCTCTCCTCCCTTATAAAAGGGCGCCCACTCCCTCTCTTCCTCACACCACTTTGAGCCTTCATGCTCTGCCAAAACCTGAAAAATTCTCTTCTCCACTTCCCTAGAAACATCCTAGTGGTTCTGGTCTTCCTAAATTTCCAATTTTAGTGCCCTAAAAGGAGATCTCAAAGAGGCTCTTCAAAGAAGAGGTAATGTCCGTTACCGATTCTTTCAACTTTATTCCTTCTTCCACTTCTTCTTCTTAGGTTGTTACATTATGAAGTAATACCATCAGTATCACTCATATAATGTTTTGTTATTATAAGTATGAAACAACCCTATTTCACCATCTATCCATCCTATGGAATACGAAATCACCGCGCGTGCGAACGTACGGAATACCGTCTTCACGCCGAGGTGAAATCTATTTTCAACCAGCACCTTACTTGGATGGGTATAATGGTGTAAATAATAACTATATATGATTATTCTAAAGTTATATTGATTCTGAGATAGTATACATACACTCCAATACAGTCCCACGATCATGAGAACGATATCATCGCTCGTGCGTACGTACGGACTACCGTCTCCATGACACGATGAGATTCATTCTCCATGTTAACCATTCATGAATGATTATAAAGTATATATAATAAGTAATAATGAAATATAAGACATAATAATGATATTGGATTTATGTTTATATATATGTATGTCATATACTTAATTCCATTCAACTCAATAAGGAAACGAAAACAGTGTTCATGCGTACGTACGGCCTACCCTCTCCATGAACGGTGTATTTCTTTCCACTTACTGATTTAGTATATATATATATATTCTGAATATATATTATATATAAATAATGTTTTACATTCTGGAATTATTTAATCATGATCTAATTAATCATATGAATAATTACAAGTCAAAACACGGATGACAAATGAAACAAATTTACCCAAAACGCTCTTTAACATGGAATTTACAAAAGAACGGGTAATATAAAGTCATAAGTGAACAATATATGATATCATAACAATGCGTATGATTCTTTAATAAGACAATGAGATTATTTAAATCATTATATAGGAGGTTCGGTCACTTACGAAGCAAATCAGACCAAAGATAAGGGAAAATATCACAATCTCATTTTATCCAAGATTGTCTATACTTTGGTATTTACTGGGGTGTATTTTATCATACACATCCATGTTTTCTCAATATGTAATATTTTTATATCCACCTAAAATTGTATAAATCCAATTTTACCCTTTGGTGTGTTTTTAGTAAAAGATATGAAAGGAATCTTTTGTTGTTTTTCATACGAGGTACTTTTTGACTTTTCTGAAAAAAGTACGAAGAATGTTTTTTCTAACTTATACGGCATGAATGGATTTTTAAAACATTAGTTTCAATAATCTTACTTTACAAGTTTTCATGTTTATTTTTTATCAGCTTCTTTTAGTTTATAATTGTACGACATGTTAAGAAAGGAAAAGTTTTTTTGAAGCAGAAATGATATTTTCATCAAGAATAGAGTTCATGTGTTTTATCAAAATTATTTTCCATCTATGATAATAAAGGATTATGTTTCTATCCATATTATTATATTGATTTTATTATGTTGTGATGGAATTATATTTATATTAATTCCTTTATCTTATATGAATTTTTTTATGATGTCACGATGTTTAAGATTCCCATTTTTATTACATGGGTTATGCTATGATGTATAGTTTCTGATTTTGTGGAACACATAAGAATGGTATCATTATGAGATGGGTGGTACCTATATCTCCCTCCAATTCATTGGGTAATGATTTTATATTTCATGAGATATACATGGATGGAACGGTAGGTTATACCGGTTCAGTGAAACAGGACTGAAACGAGGAGTGAACTTGGTTCAGAAAGGTACGTTGTCCACTAAGATAGTCTTGGAAATGAGTTTTGACTAATAAGAAATGATTCTCTTTGATTATGTGTGTATGCCACAATGTTTCATGTTTTAATTTATGATTATTGTGATTACATTTCACTACTATGAATTATCCCATGTTATGAAATTATGATCTATTTTGCAGGATGATATTTCCAAAAGATATGTTCTTATGAATATGATGTGATTGATATTTCTTTTGTTTACCCTTTCTGAGCCTTTGATCTCACCTTTTAATCTTTTCTTTTCCCCATGATATAAAAAAAGGATTTAGTTTTTAAAAAAATAAGATCTTTATGGGAGATGTTGATGATCCTTCACCACGATGAGAAGATTATATTCCGAGTTTCCACGGACACTAAACTATTACAGTCCTTGTGTGTGTGTTTTTGTTATGTACTAAGTATTCTGAAAAAGTAATGTAATGTCTTTGTACATTATGATTCAGGTCTCTACATTGAGTCCCGTCAACCTTATGTGATTTTCCCAAGATATGTCTTTATGGTTTTGGAATAAATGTTCATTAGGTCATGAGAGGAATATGAAGGAGTATTTTTCAACCTATTCTTATTCCTTAAAAATAATATACAATTTCTAAATTCATATGAGTGAGGAATGGAAGTTTTTGTATTGTTAGTTAATATTTCTTAAGCGGTAAAAAAGAAATAACAACACATTATAGAGTGATGAAAATTGATATATATTTATTGATGTTAATAATATATTAGAGAGTCGTTTCTTTTGGTAATAAGTTTGGTGGATAAATGATTTATGTAATGTAATTCTAATATGGATGATGTATTGACCCAAACTGTAAAGTCCTGTAAAATTCAAGGAAATTTTTTTCATAATTTTATTTGGAATTTTACCAGAACTCAGTTTCTGACGGCACCAGATTCCGAGGACCGGTGTACCCGAAATCAATTTCGGAAGTTTAGCTTGGGTACGTTCAGTAAACAAACGAGCGGGTTTTCTTAACATTTGAACCGTTGCTCGGAATCGATATCCAAGGGCACTGATGGAATTGCAGCGCCGATAATTTCTTAAGAACACCTTTTCCGGAGTTTCTTTTTCTTGGGTGAGGTTATTAAATATTGGGTTTAACTAAAGAATAAAAATAAAATTTTGTGCAACCAATTTTTTTTATTTAATGTAGCTTAACCCTAAGCTTGGTGGTTGGAGTGGGAACCACTAATAACCTAACTGCTGGGTAGGAAATTAGTGTGGTGGGGCCCATATGAGCCCCACCTCTTTATTTCCTTGTACCTTCCACATGAATTTAATATGGTAACTCACCCGCACCCCCGTTTAAATTCTAAGTCAACTCTTGCGTTTAATTAAAGTATTAAATGCCTCATTAATTTGGTCATCGCTCAATAAATAAATCGTGATATGTTATTGAAATTCAAAAACCGTTTTCACGGTAAATAAAATAAGGCAAATCCTTATTTTTTTAAGTGGTGGTTTCGTTGTGCGAGAAGAATTGGGAGAGGAATTAATCAAGGCCTTGGAACTTCAACTTCCCCCTTGAAGAATGCGGAGAACTCACCGTCGCCAACGTAAAACGCAGGCCTCCGACGAAGGACGACGTAGAATGCTGAATCCTCAGAGAACGACGACACGACGCTGTGTACCACGACTGTAATCATTCCATCCTCCACGATGCCTTCTTCTGCGACGTTATTTCCCTCGATGAACCTTCGTTCGACGACACCTTGAGGTAGGGGGTGTGGTTTAATTTATGTGGATTATATACTCGGCCTTTAATTTAATAGTTGATTGTCATTTGAACCTCATGTTATCGAAATAATGGGAAGAGGACAGACCGCACGAACACACCCAGCCCTCCTCCCCCTTTGATGGTTGTTCTTGATGCGGCATGAGTAAAGGCGGCGTGGTACAACAACACTATGCAAAAAAAATTGAGCAACGGGCGAAGAAGCACGGCGCCGTCGCGCTGCGCCGTTGCCAAAATTCGAAGGCTCCACAGTTTGTTTAATTGATGGCGGATCGTCGGGTGATTACAGAATGGGCCGTAGAGGCAGTTTGATGATTCCGTCGTAAATTTTGAGACCAGAGATGAACACCGGCATAGAAGGAATTGAAAAAGTACCAGTGGAGCAACTTTGGTGGCCCACAGATTACGCCAGCGGAACCGGTGCCCGTAGGAGGCGGCCGGCAGCGGCCGACCGCTAGGAGGTGGCGACACCCAGCGCGCTGCCAGGAAGGACTGTCGCCGCTGAAGCCGTAACGGCAGGCGGCTGGTCCCGCGGCTGCGTGGGACCGAGGTGGGGACTCGGTGTTGGGCTGCATCTGCTGGGCAGGAGAGGCCCACACTCGGGGTCGACGGCTTCAATCAAGGGGGCAGCGCCCCCTTGCGCGTCCGCTCGCACAGCACCGAGCAGCCCCAGGCGGGACCGGCCGCATCGTCCGAGCCGCCCCAGCCGGGCCGAGCCATGCCGGTGGGGCTGGGCTACGCTCACCGGGCCGGGCTGCGCCATAATGGGCCAGAAACGGACCCGGTTTGGGTCATCCCGGTTCGGGCTGACCCAGGGGGTATTGGGTCGGGTCGGACCGGGCCCAAACCCCCTGTTTCCGGACAGTTCCGTTCAAACGCCCGTATCGTGGGCTATGGACCTCCGATCGATGCACCGTTAGTTGTGATGTGATCCTTTAATCAAGAAGGTTGTTTAGGTGTATTACACTCAAGGTTTTGGAAAAAATTTGGTATGGCCGGGTTGGTTCGAACAAGAAACCAACCGGGCCCTCGGAGCGGAAACACATATAAATAGAGCTCCGGACGTCCGATTGACGTTCCGTCGACATTGTTGGATTATTATTAGTGAGACGGACCTTTTGGCTTTCTTTGGTCATGGTTTGGATGCAGATGGATTGCAGTCGGGTTGGTTTTGACTTAAAAACCATCCGGGCCCCTGGGACGAAAAACCCAATAACTCTCAGACCGGGCATCTGATTGACTCGCTGTATATCACGTTGTTTTCCTTTTGACGGGATGGAACTTTGGGATACATCAACTCCCGAATACATGTCAATTGATATATTGACCTCTTGGCTCATGGTGTCGATGCCCCTGGAGAGAGCATGTTGTGTGCGGAAACCCTAAAGCAGGTTGCGGCGACAATAAATTTTGTACGGGAATCCTCCGTGGGATTGACAGTGACGACTACGGTAATTTCAATCATTATAAAACCCTAGAGCTGGCTGAGACTTGATGACTAATGATCAATCGACTCAGTTTGATTCGGATAGCCCAGTGGGGAGCGCTTGGTTTTAGAGGCAGACCCACGGCGGAGGAGCGCTTGGTTGTAGCGACAGACCCGCGGTACTCAACAGAAGGAGTACCTCTGGAGGGTATGAGGGGGAGCGTTTGGTTGTAGAGGCATACCCAAGGTGGAGGAGCGCTTTGTTGTAGCGGAAGCCCCGTGGTACTCAATAGAAGGAGTACCTCTGGAGGATATGAGGTAGAGCTCTTGGTTGTTGCGGCAGACCCACGGCGGAGGAACACTTGGTTGTAGCGGCAGACTGCAATACTCAACAGAAGGAGTACCTCTGGAGGCTATGAGGGAGAGCCCTTGGTTGTAGCGGCAGACCCATGGTGTGAAGCACTTGGTTGTAGCAACAGTCCCACAGTACTCGACAGGTGGAGTACTACATTAGTCCAAGGATAATGGGAAGAGCTTGGTTGTAACGGCAGACCCACTGTACTCAATAGAGGAGAATTTTCCCCAGCAGCTATGGTTTCGACATCATGATTTTAATCCTATTTTGAGCTGATTCTTGACATTCAATCATTATCTTCGATATGATTGACTTGTTATCCTATGTGGATTGGGTGGTGTTATCCTGTGTGGATTGTTTATTCTATCCTATGTGGACGTGATCGAACTTGGGCTTGGATGTGGGAGAAGAACTGGGATTGATGACTTAGGTATATGTATGGGAATATACCTATGTAGTGTCTAATGTTACTTCGTGATTGTATCATTTCTTTGTGGATTATCCTTTGTGGATTCCGAGAGACTTCGGGGGTCCCGGGGTCCCTACTTAGTAGCGTATACTTACCCCTGCACGGGCTATCCCCGCACTACATTGTGTTGGATGCAGATGACGGACAGCGCCAATCATGGATGAGGCATGTGGAGCGAGTCAGTACCTGGAGGTGGACCACAGAGCGGGATATACACGGAGTAGAAGGCTTGACCTATGGAGCTGTGGAGACTATTTGTACCCACCCATCAGGTGGGGTTTCCAGTGACAGATCGACGTTGCAGTTTTACTTACAGTTTCTGTACTTCCTTTCCAGTTGTACTTTACTTTCAGTTTGGGTTTGTATTCTGCCCACTTACATTTCTGCACTTACTATTGTACTCGATTTTTACATAGTGTCTAATTCAACTTGCTTACTGTCTCATGTTTCTTTACTTTAAAAAGGCAATGACTTCTCATTTTTATCATGATTTACACCTTGGTGCTAGTCGCCACCCCCTGGCCTATGGAAGGCGGGCTTGGGGTAGTCACGCCACGGGCCCTGAGGACAGGTCGTGACACAAGAACACTAATCCCACCTTTTACTTTTCATTTTTCTGTTGTCTTTTTATACTAATAACATCAAGATGATCTATATCATGTATGTATATGCTCCAATTTTAAAATTCGTATGTATAAGTATGATTCATGTCACCTTTTAATCTACCATAATACTTAGCATATATTTTTATCATTCATTCTACAAAAAATATTCAAATGTTAGATATTCATTTGAACAAATTTCTAAAACCTTTTAAACTAGTGAGTTATATTTATAAACATTATAATTCACTAACCTATTATAATGTACATTGATGATGAAATTAATGAATGGAAATAGATTATAATTAACTATAGAAATTTTAGATGTAGAAATTTATCAGATCATAATGGAATAAAATTTCTTTCATGATAAATTTCATATGAAGTATCCATTGATAATTCACTCACTATGATTATAGATAGTAGAGGAAAACATATTGAATAATAATTCATTTACATAGGGGATGTTATGTATAGATTTATAATCATTATTTTTAGGAGTGAAACTCATTTATATGAATTTCGAATATTGTATTAATGCTGTTGGAAATATATTTATGATTTTACCTTAGTGGGAGACCTATGTATACATCATACTGTATTATAGAGATGTTGTTCAGGTGATATTATGTGTAATGATGTAATACCATGTAGAATTTATAAATATATAGAATAAAACCATCCCTTGTTTTTTTAATTTAATTATCTTTAGAGGTTCATGGAGTTTCTCTTATATGAGAATTAGAGTGATTTGTAATGCCTACACCACAGAATCCCAGAGTCAGTGCATTATTACGTATCACTGGCATGATAACAAAAAATCATGTCTCAAAAGAACAATTAGTTTAGTAGGAAATGTGTTAGGGTAATAATAATATCATTTTTACCCCTAATTACTCTATTTAATTTTTACTATGGTAAATATAAGTAAAAAGTTACTATTCACCATAAATTATTTTCATCGTATTGAACGACATTTTACATAATGATATCAACTGTGTCTTTCAGAATTCGGAAATTCAACTCATAAAAACTGTAAAATTAAGTTTTATGTAAATTTTAAAATGCTCCTAAGAGGTGGGTACAAGACAGTAAAAAGGTCAATAAAATTTTTAAATATCTACAATTATTATAAACTGACTCCAATGAATTAAATTGAAATTATATAGTAATTATGTATCTTTTTTTACATATAATAAATTTAAATAAAATAGATAATTATTTAAATAAAAAATTTTGTTTTAAACTATTACTCAGTGTTTCCACTATCCATCAAAAATTTATTGTTTTCAGAAAAATAACAAAAATTCACCCTAATCTAATTTTTATACATTGAATCCAAAAATGAAGTCTAATTTGATAGATAAAATTTATAAAATTTCAAACAATGGGTATAACTATTCATAACGGCGAGCATGATTGGTTTTGGTGTGTTAGAACTCGATGATGCGTACAACACATGCAATTTTTTTTTTCAATGAGAAGCGTACCATAGAAGCTTCGGGTGTTACATTATCCCCTACTTCAAATAATTTTGTCCACAATATTTCTATAATATTACTGCATTAAATGACTCGGGTGATTCTTCATCATAAGTTCCTCAGGTTCTTATGTTGCCTCTTCCAGCTTTTGGTTTCTCCGTAGATCATTTACCAGATGAGTTGTCCGGTTTCTCAGCACTTTTCCTCCTATATCAAGAATCTTGAAAGGATCTTCACAATAAGACAGATCAGGTTCCAGTTTTAAATCCCCATAGGTGACTACATGGATTGGGTTAGGCATTTATTTTCTCAATAGTGATGTGTGGAATACATCATGATCTTTGGAGAGACTTGGCGGCATTACAAAATGGTAAGCTACAACCCCAATTTGTTCAATAATTTTGAATGGTCTGATGTACCTGCGACTCAATTTTCACTTCTTACTGAAACTTATTACACCCTTCCAAGGAGATACCTTCATGAAAACCTGATCTCATAACATAAATTCCAAATCCTTCCTTCGGTTATCGGTATAGCTCTTCTGTCTACTTTGAGCTGCTTTGATGTGGGTTTTGATGAAAATCACCTTTTCCATCATTTCCTTCACAAGTTATTGGCCTTTGAGTATTCTTTCGCCAACATCATCCAAACATATGAGTGTGAGAAATATCTTTTCATATAACGCTTCATATGGTGCCATATGAATAATTGAATTGAAGCTAATGTTATATGAAAATTCTACCAGAGGTAAATACTAATCCCATATACCGTGATAGTCATGTGAGTAAGATCTCAAAATATCATATATGGTTTTAATAGTCCGTTCTGATTGCCCATCTGTTTGAGGGTGGTCGCCATTGCTCAAACGAAGATAATAATTCAGGTCATTCTGAAGACTTTTCCATAATCTTGATGAAAAATAGGGATCACGATTACAAACAATCGATAGTGGTACTCCATGAAGTCTTAAAACATAATTAATATATAGTCTTTCAAAACATACAAGTGGTAAATATTCAATTATAGCTTGAAAATGTGATGACTTGGTATGATGTTCAACAATGACCTATATTACATTGTTCCTTATAAGAGTCTTTGGAAGCCCCATGATAATCTCCATCGTGATATCATCCAACTTCCATTCAGGTATGGGAAGAGGTTTCATGACTATTCCAGGTTGTTGCCTTCAGGCTTTCACTTGTTGAAAAACTATACATCCTGACACCAAATCAGCAATCTCCCTCTCCATGTCGTCCCACGAAAAATGATCCTTAAAATATGTATACATTTTTCTGCTCCCATGGATTATAGAAAAATTGAAAAAATGAGCATCATCCAACAATTCCATTTTTAGATCAAGTATATCGAGAACACAATGTCTCTTCACAAATTTCAATATTCCATCTTCATAAAAAAAGTCACTCAATATCCCGTCTTTCATAGCTTTAATATTCTTTAGAAACTCATCATCACTTGTTTGAGAACTCTAAATCCCTTCTATTAAAGATGGTTTTGAAACCATTTGAAAAATTATTAATGTTTCACCTTCCATGGTGATTCCCGTATCCATCATCATTGGATACATTAAAATATAATCCATTTAAACTCTCATATTGTTCAAAATTCAATGATCCATTTTACTCAATGAATCTGTCACCTTATTTTCCATCCTCGAGTGGTACTGTATAGTGCGATCATAATCCATGAGAAGTTCAAACCATCTCCTTTGACCCATGCTGAGATTTTTCTGTGAGAAAATATATTTCAAACTCTTTTCATCGGCATATATCTCACAATTTTCACCATAGAGATAATGTCTCCATATCATCAAAGAGAATATTACAGCTGCTAAATTAAGATCATGAGTAGGATAGTTTTTTTCATGAATTTTCAGTTGTCATGATGCATATGAAATAACTCTATAATTATACATAACGACACATCCAAGTCCTTTTTTTGATGTATAACTATAAATAAAAAACCCATAAAGGAAACTATCAATCATACTTTTTGGGTTACATATATAATATGAAGCATGCCTCGCTAACCATGTAAAGTTAGCTTCATACATTGTGACATTGTCATCCTCCTTTTTCCTCAAACTCAGAAATTTCCTTTCCATATCTACTCGATGGTCATGAGGAATGTATTTTACTAAGAAAAATTCATTAAACTAACTCAATTCCATGTTTTATTGTTCTTCAACTTACTTTGTGTTTTGAATCAATGACTACAATTGATCAGTATATCTAGTAAGGTGGTAAACTACCATGACATCTTTTTCCCTTTCAATACTCCCCAAGGCATGGAATATTTTCTCTAACAAATTTATCCATTGCTCAGTTACTAGTGGATTTGTACCCTCATTTAATGTCGGTGGTTTTTTCATCATGAAGTGTTCTGACATTGATCCTCCATGTTGTGGATCAGGGTGCTCCATATAGGTATGGTCATTATTCATTACCAGAATGAGTTGCCACAGTATGGTGATAAGATGATCAGAAAAAGTTTCTTCACCTGCTCCACTATAATTATCTTGAGTTGGAGGGAAGTCACTACATTTATAATGTGTGTTGATATAGTTTCCATTCCTTCCATAAGAAACCATTTCTAAACTACGACATAAACTAGATTTGTTCCTAATTCTAAATACATAATTCTAACCATTCAAAACACTTAACATAAATTGAATATTTTATGGATATAATCCAAAATCATAAAAATGTATTATTTAAGAAAGTATATACTCATAAACCCTTCATAATGGTTTCTAAATAAAATTATAATTTTCCTAAGAATATCCCCTCAGGTGTGTCCTAAGAAAGAGTGTTGCAATGCCTATTGTCAAACACCAGTCCATATTCGACTCTTATTTAAAGTAGTGTTTTCAGGTTTTACCCCTAGGTACATCTGTGCCAGATCCGCCTCTACCTACTCATATCCATATAGGGATTAATTTCTTTGAAAACACATAAAATCTCTACATTACAAAAATTTTAGGATGTTCATCTATAGTAATCGTCAAATTCTATCAATGGGATATGTTCTCTAATTAGAGTTTATCTCAATCTAGTTTCCAAGGTTTGTACTAAAATTCCTCTGATACCGAATGTAACATCCCTACATAAGAAGCCCAGAGTTAGTGCATTATTATGTATCATTGTATTGATCACAAAAGATCACATCTTGAAAGACTGATTAGTTTAGTGGCGTTGAATGTACTAGATACATTCATAAGGTTTACATTACATCATAAAATGTAAAACAACAATAACATTGTTTCCATAGAAAAAAATGAGATCCTATAGACTATCCTTATAGGTCAGTCATAATATACTTCTCTACATCCTGGGAAAAATAAATCATAGAATGGGTGAGCTCAGATGCTCGAGAAGGATAACCATATAGAAGAAAAATTCAAAATTTAGAAAAAACATTTAAGGTAATGAGTAAAACTAAAATAAAAGCCTTTTCAACATAAGAATTATCATAATATGTCAAATAAAATTCAAAATAATGATATTTACATAATCAAAGGGATATTTTTCTACTATAATAATCACATGAAATATCAATAGCCACTTTCATAATGATGGAATGAATAATACCATACTGTATAACCACATAGTCAAGGCCATGTGCCCAGACTACATATAATATTTTGTCAAGGCCTAGTGCCAAGACATTAGTTTGACTCATGAGACCGACCGATTTATCCAAGAGCTAATGCAGGCTCCACCTATCACTTACAATGTCCAATGAATTCCTCATATGAAATGGTTTAAACATAACATAAACATTCATATTAAAACTATAATACGAAATATCAATAATTTATCATAAAACCATGAATTGTATGAAATAACACATCCATTGTCAAACATATCACAATACCTTCAATACAATATAGATTTTTTGTATCATAATAAATCAACTTCAATCAAATTTAAAATCCATCAAAGGATGTTGATATTGATAAAATCAAACCCTTTTTAGAAAAATTTCTATTTCTTTTTTAAAATCATTAAAAATTCACATAATTATAAAAGAAAACATTTATATTTGAAAATATTCTTATAATATTGTATGGGAAGCTTCAACTATGTTATAACAGTAGAAAATATCTTCACCCTAAGTATATGTTAAAAATACATTCATACATTATTTTTTTCTAAAAGGTCATAAAGAACATTTTTTGGAAAACGGTGGAAATAATCCTTTATAAAAATCTTACCAAAGTAAAAAAAGGGTATAAATGACTTTAACCCATGGTCTATAAAATATTAAGAATGTTTTTAAATGCATTTTAAGGTTTCCTATCCTGATCACTACTCCAAGCCAAGCACGATTTACTGTGGAGTTTGAATCAGACAGGCTACCGAAAAAGAAGGTGTACCTTGTGGACATGAGTCATATGATTTAGTCATTTATCCCTTTATCATTTTGGGGTGTTAAAATCTCCCCCATTTAGAGAACAACATCCTTATTTTGGGCCCTACTTCTCCACCAAGGAAGTGCGCTACACTTAAGGTTGTGTACCACCTCTGATACCAAATGCGACAACTAGGTGCCAACCACCAGTTGCCCCAGAGACACATGGGACCCACCCTTGGTCGCACACACATGTCTGTGGGGGAAACTGGTGGTACCAAGTAGGCCAGGACTCAATGGCCTTATTAAGGAGGGGTGTATATTCCTATGAGTAGCTAACCCTTGTACAGGGAAAATCCATGTTACCTCGTATTGCAATTTTACTGATTTTTCAATATATAGTTGATTTGATTTAACAGTTGGGTGAGGCACTTGTGAGTGTGTTGTTTATATTTTATATATGGATTCTATTTAGTTACAACCTGAAGAGATGAGGGTATGCCATCACATGCATCATTTAGGCACATGCTAAAATCACATTCCATGCATAGTTTTCTTTCCATTTAGGTGATTTAGAAATTGCATGTTGTTCTGATAGTCATTGTGCTAGAAAAGCATGCTGTTTTGATAGCTGTTTGTTAAATACCTACTGGTTGATAGGGTATTTTGTATGAGCTGGTTTATAGAATGAACGCCGAACATTGGTTTTTGGGGAGTATGGGCTCCCATTAATTGGAATTTGGTGGATCGTTGACTGTTTATTATGTTATAAAACGGATAAGATGTCCAACATTGATTCGTGGGGTGTATGCGCCCTCATGGATCAGAATTTGGCAATTAGGTAATGTTTTTCGGTATTTTTCTGGGTTCTGGGGATGTTTCTGAGGAATAATGTCCGGAAACCCAGTATACACGCCATGTAGTACCTTCAACACGCTGTCTATGGCCATCTATTCGGGAAGAAAAATAATCTTTTTGAGTACACACCGTGTACCCATAGTACATGCTGTGTAGTCTCTTCTCATGTCACAAACTGTGTGGGCGGCGACAAGGGGAAGAGAAGATCTTGGGGAGAAAACGCCATGTACCGGATGTACATGTTGTGTAGTGTTGACCTGGAGTCCGCCCGGGTAACTAACAACACGGACGAAGGAGAACATGAGACATACATTCCATGATAATGATGCACACGCCGTGTAGTGTGACATGGTGACCCGACTGTGTAATTGACAACACGGGTCGGGGAAATACCTTCGTGTACATGCCGCGTGTATATAGGACACACCGTGTAGGTTGAGCCATGTGTCTGGCCGTGTAACTAACAACATGTGTCAGCGAAGCTCATCTAGAACATGTCGTGTACCTGTGAGAACACACCGTGTAGTCTTGTCTGAGGACAGACCATGTGGAGTTAGCTGAGTGGCTGGGAAACTAGGTGGTGTACACGCCATGTGCGGGTGTAAACACACTGTTTTGTGTTAAGCCGTGTAGTCGGTCATGTCACAAGTGACACGTGCAATTGGAAATAACACCATACACGCCGTGTAGATGATATACACACCGTGTAGATGATATACACACCGTGTAGATTCGTTAAAACGGAATCCATGTGGCTTAGCCATGCAGAAGGACCCAGGCAGGGGAAGGGAAGTCATGTACACTTCGTGTAGTCATTATACACGCTGTGTAGTCTGGTTTTGTAAATCTTGAAATGCCTTCTTCCTCTTGCCCCAATTATAGTTTCATCGTTTTCAATCTTGTTAAATCTTGAATATAAGGCGAGTTTTTGAACATGTAGTGTCATGCCTTCTAGATGACGACGCGTTGTTCTCTAGGAGATCAGAAACAAGTATACTCCTGAGATGGTGGGCCATGGGCAACTAGTGGATCCTCCATAAGAGACAGATGCGGCACCAATTGTTATACCGGATGATCGAAGAAGCATGGGAGCGGGAGACTAACGTACGTGCTTAGTGGCCATAGTTATTCTCTGAATTATCTTCTCTACACTACGAAGGGAAATTCGGGGAAGAATTGCTTTAAGGGGGGAAGTTTTTAAGAACCTAGTTCTTATTTTGAGGAACAGGTTTCTTCTTTTGTATTTTCCTTAAGTGTTTATGAGAAAATATGAAAAATGAGGAAAATCCTAAATTTTGGAATGTACACGCCATGTACTTTGTTCATACGCCATGTACTTTTGGCCACGTGGGTTGGGTACACGTGGCGTGTGGCCATGTAGGGGATGAAGGGTGTAGGAACCGAATACATGCCATGTATGGGTCCTTTACACACCGTGTAGTCAGTTGGCAGGAAAATAGTAAGGTGGTGGCTAGCTGTGCGGAAACACATGCCATGTACTCATAAAGCACTTCGTGTAGTCATGTCGGCAGATGAACAGTGCCACGCTGGTGGGAAGCCACCAGAGGAATAGTTTAAAAAATTGGAAGTACACGCCGTTTAATCGGAAGTATATGTCGTGTATTTTTTTCTTAAAATGGGTAGTAGGTTGACCTGTTCATAGGGAAGTCTTTTAACAAGAAGAGGGAGCTTGAGGGAGGAGGCTGAAGCTTTGGGGATCCGCCGAGTGTTTGTCTAGAATCAGATTCCGCCTCTGACAGTCTCGTTGGAACCACACGGGTAACCAATCCCTTATCCTTTAACGGTTCTTTCCAATTCTTCCCCTAATGTGAGTTATTTATGTTTATACGGAGTTTCTTCAACTTTATATCTACTCCATTCTTGGGTGTTTCTGGAATCGATGTTCGCGTATGATGTTCGTTGGCGTTAATGGTAGGTGGCTTGGTGTGAATTTTTCCAACTGCATTGTGTTTCATGTATTTTAGGGCCACGAACCCATGATGTGGTGTCGTGTGGCTGAGTCCGTGACTATTTTAACTACCTATAATTGTATAGGTAATTAATTGTAATATTAAAATGTTGTTTGAGATCAGTGATTTGATCCAAGACCACCCTGGGGGTGCGATCATCTGTTTAGCCGTTTGTCCAGGATACCCAAGGGTATGCCTTGTCTATATTATGCATTATATTTGGCATTACTTTTTCCTTGAGGGAAATTGTATTTGAACTTTTTGTTTATATGTTGGAAATGGCACGATTACCTGTTTAGCCTGAGGTCATTGTTGTGATTAGCCTGTGGGCACTGTACTATTAGCATATGGGCAACTTCTTATGTGCCGGTGGGAAATCAATTTTGTGCATGTGGACGACACTACTTACACATGTGTCCACTATTCGTATGCTTGTGGATAGTTTCTCGTGTTGTTTTCTCTTTACCCGAGGGTGGGAGTTTATGTGTATGAGGATAGTGGATGATTACATATAATATTCATTGTGGTGGTATTTTAATGAAATGATTAAATGAGTATTAAAATGTAAATATAAATGGTTATGTTAGTTACATTCAGTACTTCTTACTTTATTTCATTTTATTACTGCACATAGTTTTTGCATGTATACACATTATTGGGAACATGCCTTTGTTGGGTGCCTACTAAGATATATTTATCACACCCTGTTTGGTCCATGCTTTTCAGCCCAAATAGTTTACGTTTCTGCACGTGTAGATATGGGAAAGGGCCCTTATATAGGTACATGATTGCTATTGGGGTGTAGGAGAGCATGGGAACGAGCATTGGCTCGCGATTCCACTGGCTGTTCTATTTTCCTTTTTTGTACTTGTACTGTGTATTGTATTGTACAGCTTTGTAGCATGTTCTAGCTGTTTTCATAGAACTGGAGACATGTTTCACCATATCAATATATCTGGTTGGTATATAAACTACAGCTGTTTATTTCAGTTGTGTATGGTTTACTGCTTCCGCTATTGCTGTATGATTTATTTCATTACGCTAAGCTACACATTGGGACAACACATGCTGTGTACTCATGAAGACACTCCTTGTAGTCATGTTGGCAGATGAACAGTACTGCACTAGTGGGAAGCCTCCAGAGGAACAGTTTAAAAATGGGAATTACACGCTGTGTACTCAGAAGTACATGTTGTGTACTTTTTTTCACTTAAAATGGGTAGTATCCTCCCCTGTTCATAGGGAAGGCTTAGACCGGGAAGAGGGAGCTCTGGAGTGGAGGCCAAAGGTTTGAAGATCCGTCGAGTGTTCGTCTAGAATGCAATTCCTCCTTGAATGGTCATGTTATAACTATGCAGGTAAGCCCTCCCTTCTCCATAAGCAATTCGTGCCAATTCATTCCTGAGGGAATGTTATATATGTTTGAATGGGTTTTCTTTTTAATTATATCTACGTCGTTATAGGGTGTTTATAGAATTGACGTTCACATATATTGATCACTGGCGTTTAAGGTTGGTGGCTTGGTGGTTATTTTTCAAACTATTGTGTGTTTCATGTATTTTAGTGCCATGAACCCATGTTGGGGTGTCATGTGGCTGAGGACGTGACTATTTTAACTACCTAGAATTGTATAGATAATTAATTGTGATATTAAAATTTTGTTTGTGATCATTTTTTAGATCTAAGACCACCCCGGGTGTGCATTCCTCTATTTATCCATTTGGCCAGGATACCCAAGTGTATGCCTTGTTTGAATTATGCCTTATTTTATGAATTACTTTATCCTTTAGAGGAATTGTATTTGAAATGTTTGTTTATATGTCGGGAATGGCCCGGTTACTTGTTAAGCCTGAGGGAAGTGTTGTTATTTGCCTGTGGGCACTGTACTATTATCCTGTGGGAAACTTCTTCTGTGACTGTGGGCAGCTGATTCTGTGCCTATGGGCAACACTTCTTATGCCTGTGGGAAATATATATATGTCTGTGGGAAGATTCTTGTGGTTTATTCTCTTTACCTAAGGGTAGGAGTTGTACATGTATGAGGACATTGTCCGTTTACTTTGAATATTAACTGTGGTGGTATTTTGAATTAAATGATTAAATGGATATTATAAAGGCAATATGACTGGTTAAGTTAGTTACTTTCAGTACTGCTTAATTTATTGCATTTAAATACAGCACATTGTTGTTGCATGATTTCACATTGATGGGCATGAGGCTTTGGTGGGTGCCTACTAGGAATTTATTTCTCACACCCTGTTTGGGTCACGCTATTCGGCCCAAACAGATTATGTTTCTACAGGTCTAGATAAGGGCAAAGGTCCTTATACAGGTACATGATTACTACTGAGGTGTAAGAGAGCATGGGACCGAGCATTGGCTCGCGATGTTGTTGGCTGTTCTATTTTTCTTTTATGTACATATACTTTAGTTGTATTGTATTTTATTGTAGTGTAACATGTTCTGGGTGTTTTATAGAATAGTGACATGTTGCATCTTAATATATATATATATATATGACTACTGGTTCCTCTTTTTGTTATAAGTTATACATTTCAGTTATATATATTGTTGTCGTTTTCACTGTATTGTATGTTTACATTATATTCTGCTATGCTACACTTGACAAAAGAGGTCATAGTTTCCCCACTATCAGACCTGGGCCCTCACTGCTAGTCGGTAGCCTTGGTCCCATGCTCTCCTACACCTCAGCAGTAATCAAGTACTTATATAAGGACCCTTACCCTTATCTACTCATATAGAAACTTAATCTGTTTGGACCGAAAAGAGTGACACAAATAGGGTGTGAGAAATAAATTCCCAGTAGGCACCCACCAAAGGCCCTTCCCCACTGTGTGAAATTATGCAAAAACAATGTGCAGTATTTAAATGCAATAATGTATGCAGTAATGAATGTAACTAACTTAACCAGTTATATTGCCTTTTTAATATCCATTTATTCATTTAATTTAAAATACCACCACAGTGAATATTCTAAGTAAACGTCCAATGTCCTCAAACACATACAACTCATACCGTTAGGAAAATAAATTCCAACCACATGAATCTGCCCACAGGCATACGGATATTGCCCACAGGCCTAAGAATTATCGCCTACATGCACAGAATCAGCTGCCCATAGGCACGGAAGAAGTTTCACAGAGGCTAGGTAGTACAATGCCCACAGGCTAGTCACAACACCTCCCTCAAGATAAATAAGTAACCAGGCCACGCCCATCATATAAACATGCAGTTCAAATACAATTACTCTCAAGGAAAAAGTAATTCACAAAATAAGGCATAATATAAACAAGGCATACCCTCGGGTATCCTGGCCAAACGGCTAAATAGTGGAACACACCCCCGGGGTGGTCTTGGATCCAAGCACTAATCCCAAACAACATTTTAATATCACAATTAATTACCTATAAATTCTAGGTAGTTAAAATAGTCACAACCTCAGCCACACAACACCCCGACATGGGTTTGTGGCACTAAAATAAATAAAACACACAACAGTTTGAAAAATAAACACCAAGTCACCTACCTTAAACGCCAATGATCAATATATGTGAACGTCGATTCCAGAAACACCCAAAAACGACATAGACCTGACGAAGAAGAAAACCCGTTCAAACGTGAATATCATTCCCTCGGGAAATAATTGGCAAGAACTGCTTCAGAAGAAGGGAGGGTTACCTGCGTAGTTCCAAAGAGACCGTCTGAGGCGGAATCAGATTCCAGACGAACACTCAGCGGATCATCAAACCTTCGACCTCCTCTCCCAAGCTCCCTCTTCCCGATCTAAGCATTCCCTATGAACAAGGGAGGCTATTTTCCATTTTATGTGAAAAATGGGAAGTACACGCCGTGTACTCTAAAGTACACCTTAACAGTAAAAAGAACCATTTTTACTAATACAATAAATT
Source organism: Viscum album (assembly GCA_963277665.1). Taxonomy (NCBI): domain Eukaryota; kingdom Viridiplantae; phylum Streptophyta; class Magnoliopsida; order Santalales; family Viscaceae; genus Viscum; species Viscum album. The sequence continues at coordinate 818,700,528 of OY728159.1, forward strand.
TAATCCTATAATTATATATAACAATGAGATATGAATTTTGGAAACCATTTTTCCCACTAAATAATATATTTTTAATTTATTTTTTACATTTTAAAATATTATTAATAATTTAAAATATTTTATGTGCTATTTTGGAACTCAGTAATGATTTTTTTTTAAAAAAGACATGAATTGTAATTCATTTTTTATATTAAATTTTATTTTTTAAACATTATAAATTTAATATTAAATTTTTTAAAAATTCATATTATTAAAATTTAAATAATACATAATCTATCCATTTTATTAATAATTGTTATAGTATAGTTGGAAAAACTAGTTATCGCGGTAAAATACAAAAATGAAAATGTAATAATTCATGGGGTTAAGGGATTGAAATAGAGAAACAACGACTATAATTTAATGGTTGTGGTGTATATAAACCTCGTATGTTACTCACTACATTATTTATCAATTATTGGGAAAAATTATGTATTTAACATTGGTTATCTTTATATTATCAGAATATATTTACAAACCGCAATTCACATAAAATATAAAAGTTATCTCAAATTAAAAATCAATTAAAAAATAAAAATTCATTTCCTCCGAGGAACACCACCATATTGACTTCCCATAGAATTATATATTACTCTAAAATTATTCTTGTATCAATAGATTAACCTTTTCCACTCATTTTCCTATAATCCTCAAAGGGAGACCCAAATATATAAACGCAAGATCAATGTTTTGGCTAAAGTGATTCCATTCTATCTGTGCATTGAAATATTAATTTTTTAGAAATATTATTTGATTAATCAGGTATTCATAATATAAATAATATTAATTTAATTATAAAATATTAAATAATAAATATCCCTATTTACATTATGAAAATCAGAATTTCCTCTATTATCATTGGATTTAGTAAAACTATCTCAAAAACATAAAAATTCATTCCCTCTCTCTTATTTTCTTATTGAGAAAAAAATATTTTATTTAGAATTTAAAATTCATCATTAATAACATAAGTATTCATTCGATGATTGGTAAATTCGTAATTTTGATTCAAAACTGTTATTTTTATATTATATAATACCATAATGGTCTAAATTTTTAATTATTCATAATTTTTATGAATCTCTTCAATTATTTTATTTATATTATAATTTCATCTATTTGTTAATCATATAATATCAAACAACCTTTATTGTAATTGATCTAGTAAATATGATCATTCAAATCCAAGGAATCATTTTTTACCATCCTTTTAATACTTCAAATTTTTATTCATTATGATAAACTCTCTTTGTATGTTTTTTTAGAAAACAAAATTTTCTCAAAATATATCTTCCCTTGCATATAATTATTTCTAGTATTAATATTAATATATATTTCCATAATTCCATCCATTAGATGAATTAATCCATTATATTAGTTCATATTCATTTCAATTAATTTTTTCCCCGGAGAAGTGTTCATTAAATTTGATGATACACTCTATAATCAAGGCCGTAGTGGCCTTGATGTACAGTCTCATTGAATATATTCATCATTACAAAATTCAATAATTTTAATTTCATCTTCAGATAATGATTTTTTCATTGTTTCATCAATGTATTGTTTTTCGATATCGCCATTTGAGGATTCTTCGTGTACTAGTGTTATTAGAAAAAACATCCTTTCTAGATCTAACATATAAGAATGCATAATATTAATAAAATAATATTTCAAAATAAAAGTTATCATTTATCTCTGAAATTCAATTGTACCTATTATTTAAACATTAATTTCATCAAAATAAACTAAAATATTTTCCTAATGATTCCTTACAAGCTCATTGCAATTTTATTTTAAATTGGTTCATAAACATTAAATTTTAAAAATAGAAAATATATTTTTATATTACGACATCATTTTATTATTTTAAAAAAATTATAAAATATTCAATATAAATTTTAACTCATTTTCTTGGGATTTTTTAGAGTAAATAGATCTTAACATAGGAACTAATTTTATTCATCTTCATATCTCAATAAAATTTGAACACTTTGTTGTGAGAAATATTTTAAATGTTGTTATGGATTTCATTAACATCATTCTTTTTCACCATTATTTATTCTCGACTATTCTTATAATTTTGTTCTACAAGATCCAATAACTCATACATATCCATCATAAGGGATAGATCACAAGGTTTTTGTCATCATTATTTTTTATGAATGAAATTAAATGCTCTTTTACAATTTATTTATTATTTTTCCTCAAAATTGGATTGGATATCCAACATCTATTCTCTTATGAAAATTCTATTTTAATTTACAAATTTATTATTTAGACGTATCATTGACATATTCTAAATACAATACTTCTTGGTATGATAATAAATATACATAATCATGTTAATTATTTCCCAACTAGTAAAATAATTTTTTTTAAGTATTATATCAATTATTTATATTTTCAATTTATAATAAATACCACAAGATATTTTTGACAAAAATTTATAACCAATGATTTTTTATTTTAGTTAACCCATTATTTAGAGCTTCAATTACATTGAAAATATATTTAACTATAAAAAAAGTTATCAAATTACACAGAAAATATAGAATATACACATTTTTCACTATAAATGTATTTCTATGTACTTTTATAAGAATAAGTAATATTTTATCCCAAATATAAATGATTTTTGAATCTATTGAAAAATGAAAGGCTTTCCTAAATTATTCATATGATGATATATGGGATTTTTTATCTTTTATTTTTTTATCAAATTGATTTAATATATAAACTATTATGGTACTAGATTAACCTCTCCATCCAAATGGATTTCGAATTAATTTGTAAATTTAATGATGTTAAAATAATAAAATTTTAAAAATAGTGTAATTTTAACACAATTTAATATCCCCAACTAATTAAATTAAAAGGGAATATAAAAATTCCTCTCCAAATCAGGATAATGTCCCTCAAACTCCACTTTTTATACACAAAGTGATATTTACATAAACAAATAGTGATTATGTATTGATGGATAAATATTCATATATATATAATTATTGAGAGAGATGATCCAAATTCTTTAGATCAAATTTCCAAAAAATAATTTCTTATTTTGATCAAGGGTTGATATAACTTCTCAAAAGTTAAAAGAGATTAACAGGGTAGGTGATGTATTAAAATCAAATAAATTTTTTAACAGCTGAATATTTTTATAAAGATTCATAATGGTATTTAAAAAAATTTGAATGATAAAAGTTACAAAAAAAATCATAATATATTAATATTTAATATAACAATTAATAGAAAAAATCAATACCTTTTATCGAGAAATATAAAAAGTCATAACAAAAATTTTTTGTGATTAAGATATCATGTCATTTAATAAAAATAGTTTGAATGGTTTCGGAAAGAATTTATGTAGATTAATTTTGGTACATTTTTCAAAAAATATTTTATGAAAATTATTTCTGAAAAAAATTTACAAAATAATATTTCTATAAAACTATTTACATTAATTGTTCCAAAATATTTTAATGTTCTTTCAAAGAATTACAATATATAGACTCTGTGATCCCAGTTTTAAATTTAGATCATTACAATAATGATATTTTTTTAAAAAATAACTTCAATGATTATTTTAGGATTATCATTCTTAGATTTGGATTGCAATATTAAAATCTGTTAAATATTATTTTATTTTTTTAGAAATTAAATTTAGGTATTACATTCATTCTGAAGAGTTATAAAACGATAACTCAATTTATTGTATGACCAATACAGAAATGAAATTTTAAATTGATATTCATTTCCTATTAATAATTTTATTCTTTCATAATATTATTTTATGGAAGACATGTTAGCACAAAAATAGTCTATTTAAAAAAAATCAATCCAAATTTAGTTAGTGTGGGATATATCCAAAACACAAGAGCACAAAAAAAATATTGCTAAAAAATATGCATATTTATAAGTGTAAAGTGATACAGATTGTTTTTTCTAATAATATAATATACATAACCCTCTCTTAATAAAATATATGTTTTATAAAAACTATTTTCATCGTTTCTATATCGACAAATTATATCATCAAAAAACATATAATATCAAAATATTTTCCAAAATTAATAATCATTTTATTTCTGTAGATTCCTTAAGGAAATTAAAAATTTTCTTTATATATTTACAATGGGAATATTTAGTATTTTCAAAATTAATATCATAAAAGAATGTAAAAAACATTAAATCTAGCCAGGTATCTATTCTATGTTATAAACTAGTAATCATTCCCCAAAAATAAATTTATCAATTTTTTCTTTGTTTCATCAACATATAATGTTTTTCAGATTAAAATAGTATTTTGTGTTCTTTTATAATTTTTTTATCCACAAAAATTATGTAAATATTTAATATACTTTTGATGAGATATAAAAGATTCATTTCGGTTTTTATAAATTTGAAATCCAAAAAATAATGTAAATTCACCCATAATAGTCATTGAAAACCCATGTTTCATTATATATTTAATAAAAAAGGTATTCATTATAGAGTTTATGAACAAAATAATATAGTTGAAATTAATTTAAACAATTATCGATTATTTAATAAATTTGTTAGTTAAATTGTTAGATATTCATCTCCATTAAAAACTTATTTTTAAAAAATTACTTTAATCTCATATATCTAGAACTATTAATATTGATTATTTCAATAGGTGGACCTACTAAGTCTAAAAACACAATATTATGATTTTATATTTTCATGAACAAAATTCTATTATACATAAACATCATCATGTAAATATCCAATTAGGAAAGAACATCAAGTTTCCATTAGATGAAGTGTAAAACTAAAAAAGTTTCATATGATAAATGTGTATGAATAACATCATGTATATCTACCATGGAATTGGTTTTCTTATATTATACATATTCTATTAGTTATAACTGTTCCCATGAAGATTATCATTCTTTATAACTATAAATCCATTTTAATCACCTTTATTATAGAAAATAAAATTTTATATAAATTAAATAATTTTTTCTTGTAAATTCCTCAAAAGTCCCAACATGATTCCTCTCAAAAAAATTGAGCTAAACCTTCATTGGTTTTATCCAATCATTTTCACCTAAATCCTCATCAAGAGTATATGGTATCAATTTTGAAAAAAACACTCAAAAATATTTCTTATTGAATTTCAAATTTTAACAGGTTGACCTACATCACAAATGATTTTATAAAAGGAATGTATATTAAGGATTTTTGTATTTTTTTTGGTTTATAAAACACTAGTATTAAATAACATGTTTTATTCTATCAACCAAAAAAATATTATAATATATTTATTCAGTAGTTCTGTCAAGTTATGAACTTCTAAAAATGTGTGAAAAATATATCTTGAAAAACAATCATAAGAAGTTGATGGATGTTTCCGGAAAAAATCATAAAATTTTGAATTAAATGTTTTATCAAAATAAATTTATTTTTATTAATATATCTATAAGGCACCATAGTTTTATAGTATACCATAGAGTTTCATTCTTCTTGATTGGATGTGAATTAATATAAAATATCAACACAATTATGAATTAATACTTTTTCCAAAATGCCTCTAGGTTTTCAATTTACCTTGCACAATAAACCATGAGCTGTTATATTACTAAAAGGCATATGTTAAACTCAATTAATTGTATAGTAAGAGGAACTAAATACTTTATCCTACAAATGTTTAGCAATTGAGGATTCACACCAAATTATTCTAGTATTAATTTGAAGAACTATTTCAAATATTTCAAGTAAACTATTAATAAAAAGAGATATAATATCTAATAATTAATGTATTATAAAATTTTATTATCAATGAAAAAACTAAACATTATCCAGAATGATCATTATTAATTGTTATCAAAGTTAGAATATTCTATTTTTTAAAATGGAATACAGAATTTTTAAAATAGAAGAATTCATTTGAATTTTTAATTAAATAATGGAACTATATATATCGTGAGTAGTATTAAAACCACACATAAACAATATTGTTTCCCCTAATATTCATAATTTTTATTAGAAAAAATAACACCATATGTACTTACTATAAGTAATTAAAATCATAAACATATTTAATTTATTAAAACATGACTTCTATTTCATTCCAAATTTGGGAGGATCCCAAAATTTAAAATATACTTATATCAAATAAATCTATAGGTAGTCATTTCACATAAATATGGACTTATTTTATAAAATTACAGTTTCCTAAAATTCTATTCCTTAACCATGATTGACCATACACATCACTAAGGCACAATAGATCCTGGGATCTAAGATAATTTATGTTAAATAATTAATCATTATCTTTCTTATTAGTTAAAAAAAATAAAAACACTATAAAAACACTGAATAAAAATATTTTTATTCCTAATATTCATGCAGTAATCATTATTAGACAATTAACTTTTTCTGATGAGGTTTTTCATAATTCCTACAAAAAAATGTAAAATTATTGTCTTTCGAAGAAGTACAATACCAAGTATTACATAAATTTCCCCTTGAGAATTATCGCAAACCATGTATTTAAAAAATATAATGTTATAGAATAAATGTATGTTTCCATTTATATAAATAAAATACCCACTATCATTGTAGAAATTGTTGTTTCTGTTAGTACCATTCATATTTTCCTCCAATTAATAAAATTTGTACTTTGGTACCTAATAATTCTTAAGTTTATCTGTATAAAAATCAATGTGGACAGAAATATATCTGAAATTCTTACCACACACAACTACAAATTTCATTAATAATATATGTTTTATTTAAATGAAATGGTCGATCATTATTTACTAGTAATATTTTCTTATAGTTTCCAACACATTTCAATTTAATACAAAATTACACACTTTAATAATAAACATTTTTTTTTAAAAAATGGTGTTTTCATTTTTAAAACTAATCTGAGAAAATTATTAATTTTTTCTCAGCTCATTATTCTTGTTATCTAAATTTTCATTCATAGAAGAAAATCTTTCCAATTAATTTTTAGTATAAAAATTTAAAATTTTACCTTTATAAATAAATAATTATCTCTAGTATAAGATATATAATTAAATTTAATTTATAATAATTTATTAATATTGAAAAAATATATATTTTTTTCTTTTATTATTTAATTTCTTATGTCATGATTTTCCTTTAAATTAGAAGTCAATTTTGAAACATTATTTTTTTCTGTTCAAAAAATTTATAATATATATAAAACTTTTTCCAATAAAAGAAATGAAATTCTTTATAAAATGATGTATATTATCAGTCAAAAGATGTAATATTTATTTTTCATCTGAATCAAGTTGATTTTCATTTATTATTATTATTATTATAAATTCAAATGATAAATTTAACTTGAAGAATTTATTTTCCATTATGATTCCAATTTATAATCAAATAATTTTATATATCTTGAAACTTTCCTCTGAATAATTTTCTATAGATATATCTCTACCAAAAGAACTCCCTGTTCATTCATCATTAATACTCTTTTTACAATTATATATATACATCCTATTTTTATTTATATCCTTATTTTTGTTCTTCTCCAGTCATGAATAATATGGTCTGATATGCTCTGTCTTCCTACACTATTATGAAATAATTTTTGAAGAATCATTATTATCCCATGTTTTATTAAAATTCATATTGAATAGATTATATAATTCTATCCTTCCAACAATATTTTTCATTCTATTTTCATGATTATAAATAACAGATTAATATTTTTGTAAATAAGTACATTATATCTTATATGTGAATTTTTCTTTTTATATTATTATAATGATTCTTGGAAGATCTATAATTCCTAAAAACATTTCATTTATTCGAAATAGGTACACCATTTTAATTATTTTACATCTCATTATTTTTCTCCATCTTACCATAATATTGTATATGTGTTCAAATGACATCGATCATACTATGCTTTTTTATATGTTTAGTATCTTCAGTAGTTGTTCCCTTTGACTACCGTGTACTGAATATAAAATCAATAAAAATTTAAAAATTATAATCAATAATTACGACCATATATTAATGATGTTAAAGAATATTTATATTCATCATGAATCATAGATTCATTTTATATACTGATTCACTCCAAGTAAAAAAAATTACGATATTAATCTCTATGAAAGGCTATTCATGTTTTATAAAATTTATTTTTCAAAAAACGAGTTAACTCTAATTTCATAAAAATAAAAATATTATATTCCTACATAGAAATATTAAAATATATATATTGAATTTAAATTAATGAAAAAATTATTAATAACTATGTATTTATATTCATATTCCAAAAAACCAACTCTTGAAATTATAGCGACCTCTTTGTCCAAAATAACATGACTCCCTGTAAGAAACTTAATTTAGTAAAATCATATTTCATATAATTCATTGTTCTACCTTTCCAATATTATAATAATAACAACAAAATAGTTGTTCTAATTGGATTATGTTTCAATAACATACCAATTGAAATACATTCCACATTATTAAAAACAATATACTCATTATACAAAACATGTTAGTGTGAAACATTTACAGATAGTAGAAATTTTATGAACTAGTAGAAACCTCTCTAACGTAAAATATTAGATCTACAGAGTTTACAATTATCTATATATAGTGGGGTGAATTTTTATTTCTAAAATAAAAATAAAAGTTTTATTAATCACTTTAAGATTATATTTATATGTTAATTATTTCTAATTGTTAGAAATATTATCATTAAAATATTCATAACAAATTATTATAAAATATGTTTTTAAGAAAAGTTTTAACAAATATATAATTCATTAATGTAAAAATTGAAAATATTTACTTGTAAAAAACAACGTAAACAATAAAATTATATTAAAGAAAACATACATTATCTTTATAGAAAATTGTTTCAAATATATAACCATATTAGTTATGGATGATAATTACCACTAATTTTTGTATCCATGGTTTTAACAAGACCCTAATTGTCATATTTTATAAAAAATTATCCCAAGATCACATTTAATCAATAATACATAAATTTCCCTCACCTCTATAACTTTATATCAGTGTGATTGAAAAAATCCTGATATTTTTATACCCAGAATCGCTGGGTGAAGATTGATTCTAAAAAAATTACTATAATCTCAAATATTACGGATTTGGAACAATATCGCCACGTGGTATTCCATTTTAAAAAATACATAATAATTAACACAGTAATGTGATATGTGAGTAAGAAATTGTTACAAGATGACTCACTTCAACATGAAATTCTTAATAATGAAAAATCATCCAGCTCCTTGCATTATACTTATATTTTTAATATTTTCTCGAACTGTTATGTCTTTATATCGTAGATGTGATTGAAATGGAATCAGGAGAACTCTTATTTTAGCAGTATTGTTCTGTATTGATTCACGATTTTATGTGATAGTTTGATAATACATGATTATAATTATTATGGATTCCATGTGATAGAATGATTTTCATTATTTTAAAAATGATAGTTTCTAGATATGGTAGATTTAGTAAATATTAATCTCCAAATGATGTCTTCCATTATTTAAAAAAATTCATCTAATAGACTATATAAAACATCATCTCATGGATCATTTATATACTTATTCTTTTGGACATTATAAATCTACATTTTCATGAAATTTAGAATCATCAATAAAACATAAATGTATTTTTTATGAAAAATCATCACCCAATGAAATCAAATTTGATGTCATGGTAAAATATTATATTTATAAAACAATATAAGAGAGCCAATAATGTTAAAAAATTATGAATGTATCATAATTTAATATCATTAGTTTCATTTCAAAAATTATAATAGATATTTTAAAAAAAGAAATGGTCAACGAAATTTTTTGAATTAATTGATGTGGATAACTATGTTTTTGATACCAGATTTTGATGTATGCTTATTGATTTATAGAAAATTATTAAGGGTTTTCCAACTTAAATTCTTACATTTGTGTAATTTTTTTAATATGAAACTATTTTCTATCATGTTTTCTGTAAATTACCTATTTGAGATTTTATATCATGAGTTTTTGTAATTCATGGTATATTATGAAAAAAAATTAATTCCTCACATTTTAGAGTATTTTATTGAATTGTTATAGAATCTATAAATGGGGATTTTTTCTATCAAAACATATTCATTTGGACCCATGTAATATTCACCACCTATTTTTTTGGTGTGTACATTTTTACTAAATAATTTTTCTATATTTTTCATGTAATTTATCATATGCGAATTTCAATGTTCATATCCATACATATTAATAAATTTATTAAACTATTACTAAAACCAATACAAATATCAATATTTTCCCTGATGAAAAACCATCATATGTATTTGTAAATAAAAATTGTTTATTGTTTCGTTGAAAATTCATACATTTCTTGTCACTGGAATGTGGATGTGGTTGTTGAATAGAATCAACTAGGTGTAATCACACTAAAAAATCATGATCCATAGTGAATGAGTATAACACTTCACAGATAGGTAGATAGTCTCAAGGGATATATTTTTAAAATATTCACACTATATTTATAAACAATGATAGCTGATTTTTCCTACAATTTCTCTCTATTCCTCCCAATGAAAACTCTTAAGACCAATTATAATATCCCATGACTAACTTAGAACATTAAAATTATCTAAAACAATATAATACATTGATAAAGTTATTTCCTGTAAAAATGATGATTCAAATAGTATTCTATGTTTATTAATTGATGAATGATAATATATTCTAATTATTCTATCGAATTACGATGTATTTTATTCATTTATTTCTCAATATATAGATATATTTTTTTGATAATATAATCTTTTCCTAAGGAATGAATATTAATTGTATAGATGATTCATATGGTGAATGAGATGGACATAATTGGGAGATGGGTTAGTCCTTTATTGATATCTCCCCAAAAATCATCGATAGGTCTCATGAGAGAAAAATATTTTGTTTTTCGTGTATACATATTCACTCAAAAGGAAACTATCTGGAAACATGGCCTCGATAAGATATTTTAATTCATTATAATATTAATTGGATTAGTATGAGATCAATTATTATTTCTATCCATGTTTTCAGTAATTTTCATTGATATATAGGTATTTCTATTTTATTTTATTAGGTATTAATATTTCTTATTTATTCTTATAATAATAATTACTCGATTTTTATAATCAAAAATAATGCATAATATGATACTCTATTATAAGAATTTGAGCATAACCTGATTTTTTAAACATTTCATAGGAGTCATATTGGACTACTATGTTTAGTTTTCATTCATATGATTGAATCATTAACTATATTTTTGTATACTGTTCATTTTGTAACAGTAATATATTAAAATGTTAAGTATGTATGTATATAGAAATTTAGAACTACCAATATATATGATCCATTTTTAACACATTTATTTTTTCCAATAATGTAATATTTCTAATGAATCTATTATTTTGGAGCCTAGGATGATATAGTTGGTATAATAAAATGTTTAGTAGTATCCTTAATGAATTGATTTTGAGTATCCATATTTGATATCACAAATATTATGATAAAAATTAAATATGCATAGTGATAGCTCTATAAAACATTTTTGTATTTTCTAAAAAAATATACATATATATAGATATTTGTGTGAATATCATATTTAATTATTTAGAATAATTAGAGGAATGTGAAATTTATCAAAACTAATAGTTCATGTAATGATATTTCCTATGAATAAGTTAATAATTCCAAAGTTGAGGATAATTGTTTTTATAACAATCATGGTGTATTTTTCACAGGATATTCGAAATAATCACTCCTATATAGAGAGACAATGTATTCCACAATATGGTTTTAATATGATTCACCACTTCTCAAACCAAAAAATTATAGCATTCAGTGGAACATCTATTCAATTTTTAGTAAAATAATAAACCATAAACCATGTGAATATCTTTCTCACAGTGGGGAGAATATAAATGAAAAAAATAATAATCATATAGGTTGAACATATTTTGATGTCCCGGATCTGGTTCAATTAATATTTACCAAAATTAATTTTCCACATGTCCTCAAATTCACCTCCAAGTACACTAGAGGCCATTAACTAGCATCATGATCCTTGGGTGTGTTTTTGGGGAGACTATTCCCTCATTTTAGTGTGTAATATAGTGGTAATAATCATGTCAAACAATAGCAGAAGAAAATAAAATAATTGAGAATATTAAGAAAAAATTTCCATCATATAAATATCCTTGTATCTCATCAAATAGTGTAATATACACATATTAAAATTTAATTTTATACAAATGATAGGTAAAACATCAGTATAATAAACCAATATGATAAATGTATCAAAATTATAAAAACTTCCAATATATAACTATCTTTAGATATTACCATAAGCACAATGCCTTGTCCATTGATCCCCAGTTCTTATGAAAACCCAACAAATAAATAGGTTGTGAGTGTTTACCCTTGTCACTATCTGCATATATGAAGTATGTTCTATTACACAATAATTACAAAAATTAGGAGTGTGATAACACTAAATAAGGTACCACCAACAATATATATAGTAATTCTTATATGTGAATGTAAACTAAAATTGTGTATAGATATAACACCAATACATGTATTGTTGTAATGTTAAAGATAACTAGTCTATCAAAACTCAATATGATCATGAAATTAATTCATACGGGATATCTATAAAGAATAGAATGAATCCACATTGTTCCATTCTTTATAATCATATATGAATCCTAAATGGGAATGTTTACAAGGAGTGGTAATGTCCAAGTAATCCAATATGTAAGTCAATATATGTATATGTGATCTAATGAGTAGAAATGTAAATTGAATCCTATAATTCATGGTACATCATGTAAATAGATTTAATTGAGCAGAAATCCCATATAATATTATTGAGTTCGATACAAGGGGTAAAAATGTATATGGAATCCTATAATGTCAATTAAAATAGTTAAACCGGATCCTTGGAGTAGAGATTTATAAAGAATAGACATGATTCAAGTGTTCATGATCTATGGAGTAAAAATTTTCAAGGCTTCCTAATATGTTTTTGATGTCCAAGGAGTAGAAATTTCAAAGGAATTCTAACAATCATTATATTTTGGATCCAAGAATTATTAATTCCCAAGTCACACTAATATGTCAATTCAAAAGGATCCAAAGAGTATAAATGCATACTTCATCCATGTAAGAAGAATCCATATAGTGTAAATGTTTATGGCATCTAAATATGGTCATCATATACAAGAAGTAGTAATGTATATGGAATCTTAACCAATTGATATACACATTCATTAAATCATTTCAATAATCCCTTTACAAACATTTACATGTCAAGGTATCAACAGTTAAATTCATTCCATATATATACAAAATGGTTCTAGATGTTTACTATAACCATTAATGGCTCAGTTTATTGAATTATTAGATTCCTAATTGTAAATGTGAGCACGTCACATCCCAAGGATGAAACAAACAAGAAAAATGTAATTACCCACCACATGGGCGGTTTTCATAGAGGTCAATAATCTCAAATAGTGATGAAATGTTTCATTTTATGTATCAAATTTTTATATCCACAAACCCATAGTTCAATTATTTTTGAAATCATATATTGGAATCCCGACATGAAGCACAACAATAATAGGTTATAAATAAAAAGTAATTAAGGGAATAGTTTAGACCACCTACCTCAATTCTGTATAGTAACCCACTTCTAGGCGCATCCTTTATTTTATTCCATATCATGATAATTCAGAAGAATGAATTAATGACTCAAATATAGTTCATATGAACATCCACAAACAAAACTCAGTTGAGGATAAGAGTCATGCAGAAATGTAAAAGATGAATGAAAAACTCAACGATGTTGACCCAATACGACTAAATGAAGATTAAACAGTGCTCGAATTTGGGTGTTCCTTCAATAACTACCATAGGTCTTAGGTGGATATCAAAATTATAGGGAGGTTCCCACCATAATATGAATTTATGAAACATAGACTTTTATTTAAACTTTTATAAAAATTAATTGAATAGTTATTTCCCCTCAAAACACTATGTCTTATGTTTTTGTCACACAATTGGTCAATCATTTCCCAAACTATGTACCCTTCACTATATCTGACACCCCATATGCACAGTTTATGTTAAAGGTTTGCATAACTATTTGAAATTTTTTCTTTTAACCTCTTTAAATAAAATTGGTGGTTGTATGGTAATACAAACTATGTTTCATGGTTTCCTCAAACTATTCTACCCTAGGTAGACCCTTGGACTGCCATGCATGATATCATAAGACATTGTTCCCTATACTACATGGTTTATAATAACTCTATAACATAGATTTGTTTTATAAAACCCTAGGATTTGGGATCCAAACAAGACACATACACCCCCATTTCCTCCATAGCCTAAACAGGCATAGGTATACGGTCAGAACTGCATAATTTAACGTGAAATAAATTTTTATGCTATACATAACAAAAATATGTTCATAAAATCATCCACCATAAATAAATTTATCCTTGATTTTCACTTAAATGTTGTTCACAAATTAGTCAATAATAACTTCTTCCACTAGGAAATTATGTCGGCCTATTGCTCATTAGTAAAATCTTATACATGACCCTGCTTTCATAGAACCCATACTAGAGGAACTAACCTGCTTTAATGAATAAATTTTCAATGATAGAAAATAAGGATAGGATTCTTCTCAATATATTATTCTTCCTCTAAATCAACCTCCTCATGTTAAAGAATGTTCAATAGATCAGAAAAGTATTAGTGAACTTGAGATATATAGAAGGCACCGTGAATGTTCATGTAGCTTTGAGGTAATTTAAAATTTTAAAATTCCATCCACAAATTATATAGAATATCAAAGGGTCAAAAATAATGAGGATATATATTAATTTTTTTTAATTTTTTTATTCCTTAGTATAGTCGCAACTCTTACGAAGACATGTGTCCCTAAATCGATCTCTAGTATTTAATGACGATGATCAGTGTACTATGTATGTCTAGACTGAGTTGAGTACATCTACTTCACAATAAGATGAACCTATTATGATGTCCTCTAGATTAGATAAGCATCCAGTACTGCTACTCATCACTCCTTGAACAAACATTGGTTGAATGAAGTGTCCAAGCATGTAGGGACTTAAAATGATATATATGTATGGTCAATTATATGCAGTTACTATAAATGAACGCAATGGGAGTTAAATGTTTCTACTAGAAACATGTAAAATCAAGGAATATTTCCCATAGAATGTTTACCAAATCCTATGGTATATGCTCAGAATGATAGTTACATTTTGGATGATATTTTTTACTTGGAAATACATGATTACATAGTTCCCTCTACCACACTTTATAGAAATGTGAAATGAATCATACAAATATTTATAATAAAAATGGAGATGGAACCCCATTTATTTATTTATCTCATAAATATACCATCTCTTTAGATCAACCATTTAAATCACATCTTTGACAGGTCTAACATTTTAACCATTTGTCGGCCTAACAATGATAAACTATACAACAATATACAACATGGTGTTCCAGTAAATCCCGTATTAATATCTATAGTGATTTCAACCAATTTCAATTGATAAATATATGAAATATCTAAATTAATTTCTATCCATTCGTGATTTTCCTTCACCGAATTACTTCTGACATATTGGTATCATACCTATCTATCTCCCTCTTAATCCTCAACTAATTGTATTGATGTCCCAATTCATCATAAATCATGTTAATAGTAAGATGAAAGGAACATATTAGCTCATGAGACACTCTCAAATACTTCTTTAGACTTATACTGGATCCCAGACACATCCTTGGATGCACAAGATAACATCCTCATCAACAATCCAACCAGAAAATGGGCTATCACATTCAATGCTCTCACATAGGCAAAGTCCCTTGAATATGATTTTTGTCTCATTCGAAACCTATCTATAAGAGTGTAATGAACTAATATATTTGATGGATTTTTATTCCCATGATCATATTGAACTTTTAATTGAACTTAAGAAAACATATCCATATGATTCCACTCATTGATGGCCTCTAGGACATCTTATATTTATGTCCCCCTGCTATGTGTGTCAATAATTTCATTACACGTACTCGGAATATAATAATGATTGATGTCAAAATATTATAGGTATACCTCCAAAGGTCATTTCCTAATATTTGAGCAACATTGTGTCACTATGTACATGAGTTTTTTGTGGACCAGGTATTCCACTAAATGATTTCTCAATAAATAATGCATTCAACAACGCTAGTCATGAACAGTAATGTCTAACATGATATCATTCATTTGGTATTTTAACTCATGGTGTCTTGAATGAAGAGTCTCGTACATCTTGGAATACTACCCCTAAATCAGAAATTCTCCTACCCTAATACCCTATGGATGAAAATATTTTATATATCTCCCGCCCAAATATAGAATAAACATGATATACTCTAAATAAATTCTCTTATTTAGATATTGAAAGGTTGCCTCGTAGTTTTTTACCAAAAAAACATCACACCCTTTTGAGTCAACCCATTAAGAGGTGAATCTATGCCTGGTATGTTCAGAATGAAATTATTGAAATATCCATCTATCTATAAGGAACTATATATATCATATTTTTTCTCATGATTCTCATAGGAAAGTATAAATCTCCCTATATCTATGTCAATTGAAACTCATTTTTTGAGATATTACTGTAAAGCCCCGTAAAATTCAAGGGAAATTTTTTCTTAATTTTCATTGGATTTTTACAAGAGCGCGGTTCTTGACGGCACCTGATTCTGAGGCCCGGTGTGCCCGGAATCAATTTCCAAAGTTTGGCTCGGGTACGTTCAGTGAACGAATGAGCGGGATTTTCTAACTTTTGAACTGGTTCCTGGAATTGAATTCCGAGGGAACCGATAGAACCGCAATGCCGGTAATTGCTTAGGAACTCCTATTTCGGAGTTGCGTTTACACGAGTGTTGATAATAAAATTTTTGGAAGTTTATTTTATAATTACACTACAATTTTTATTATATTACTCTAAGTGTTAGTTCTTGAGGGATTTTGGGTAACCGCCCAACCTCCCTTGGGAGGTTATGAGGGTTGTGGGGCCCACAGGAACCCCACCCCTTCATATCCTCTAAAACCCTCTCAACTCCCACTTTAATTTTTGTTAACATAAGTTATAACTTATGACTTTATTGTAATAAGTTTAATGAGGTGTGTTGTGTGTGGTTATTGAATTTCAAACTCATGAAATTCAAAAGAGTTGTTGTGTTAATAAAATAAGAATGGGTCTTATTTTATTTTTGATAGAGTTTTTTCACCTTGAGAGGATTTGGGGAAGCGGTCTTCTTCTTCTTCAACCTCAACAAAGAACGTGAAGAACACCGTTCTTCAACGAAGAACTTCTCCGCTGAAGAACACGGTTCTTCCGCGACGCCGTATCTGCAACACGACGTTCTTCTTCCGTGTCGTCACTTCCGCGATGGTTTTCCGCGATGAAATCATCGTCAACGACTTCGAATCCTTGCTTCGCGACGTTGACGTTCTCCCGCGGCGCCCGACCTCCGCGACGCTCGTCTTCCGCGGCTCGTTGACGAACATCGTTCCGGAACCGAGGTAGGGGATTATTTTATTTAATTATTTCCATTCATGATTCTAGTTTATCGATTATCGTGGATTTTCAACTAGATGTTATCATTAACGAGAGGGGGGGGCACACAAACATGGCCGAAACCCCCTCCTATGTTCAGGTTTTATTTCTTTACAGATGGAACATGATGGCGTGGTGCCGTCGCACCACGCGGGAATCACACGGGAAGTATTGTGCGGCGCCGTCGTGCCGCGCCGTGGAAAGAAGTTTAAGAACGCGACGCCGTCGCGCCATGTCAAAGAAAAATCAAAGGCGTCGCGGCTAGAGCGGGGCCGTGGCGGAGTGGCGCGGTGCCGTCGCACTGCTCCAGACGACAAGGCCGCGGCCGGTTCTGGGCCGCGAAGGAGTAAGGTGACCGGCGGCCAGCCGGGCTGCCAGTGTCGGAGCTGGAAGGGGACCGGCCACCGTCGGTCCCGTTGAGAAGGAACCGGCCGGCCAGTTAGGGCCGGCCGGAAAGGGGGAAGATGGGGGGAATAAATTCCCCCGGTCGGCTCAACGGCCCCCCATAATTTGGGGGGGGGGGGCGCAGTTACACAACGGGGGCAGGCGCCCCCCCTTTTTCCTATAGCTCGGCCGAAGGCCGAGCTGGCAGTGCGCTGGGTGCGCTGTGCCCCGCCAGTCCGGCGCCAGGCCGGTCGGCCAGGCCGGGCCGCGCCGACCCTGTCCGGGGTAGGTCGACCCGGTTCGGGCCAACCGGTGGGGGGGGGGGGGGGGGGGGGGGGTCTCGGGCTAGGTCGGTCCGGGCCCGAAACCCCCGTTTTCGGACCGTTTGGGTTTAATTTCCCATAACTCGGGCTATGGAACTCCGATCGACGCGCCATTAGCGGCGACACGATCCTTAGAACGAGACGGTCGTTTCGGTATATCACAATGAAGGTTTCGGAATACTTTGAGTTTGGCCGGGTTGGTTCGTACACGAAACCAACCGGGCCCTCGGAGCGGAAACACTCATATCATGAGCTACATACGTCCGAATGACGTTCCGTCAACTTTGTTGAGTTCCTCTTAGTGAGAAAAATCTTTTGGCATACTCCGCCCGAGGTTTGGACAAAGGTGGGGTACGGTCGGGTTGGTTTTGCCTTAAAAACCAACAGGGCCCCTGGAACGAAAAAGCCAATAACTCTCAGACCATGCATCCGATTGACGTGTCGTCTGTTGCGTTGTGTTCCTGTTGAAGATACATAACTATTGGATACATCAACTCTAGACTATGTGACAGTTGATGTATCAGCCTCTCGGCTCGTGGAGCGGACCCTCCCAAACGAGCTTGCTGTGTGTGGGAACCCTAGTGCTGGATGCGACTGCTACTGTGACTGCGACGACGACTGTGTAGAGATCCTCAGTGGATTCGACGACGACGACTACAGCACTCAGCGATCCTATGTGGATCAGTGCTACCGATCCTGTGTGGGTCCGATCCTATGTGGGTCTGCGCTCAGCGGTTCTGTGTGAGCCAGTGCCTATAGATCCTTTGTGGGTCCGATCCTGTGTGGGTCTTTGCAGGGGTTAGTACCTATCGATCCTTTGTGGGTCCGACAACTTAGATGGACCAGTGATCATCTCTATCGTCTTTCGAAAAGTATACCTGTGTGGGATTAATCTTGTTTGCTTTCATGTGTTTATTGTGTTGTGCTATCCTTTGTGGATTCCGTTTTGCTTTCCTGTGTGGAATACGAATACTTTCATGTGTGGACTGGGTTGTACTTGGGCTCGGAGGTTGGAGCGTATTTGAATTAATGACTTAGGTATATGTATGGGCATATACCTAAGCAGTGTCAGTTGTGACTTTGTGATTGTATCTTTCATTTTTGGTTTATCTTTGTGGATTTTGGGACACCTTCTGGGGTCTCGGGGTCCCTACTAATTTGCTTATACTCACCCCTGCACGGGCTATGCCCGCACTACGTTGTGTTGGTTGTAGACGACGGAAAAAGTTGATCGTGGTTGAGGCTTGCAGAGTAGGATGGTACCTAGAGGTGGACCACTGGACGGGACATGCTCGGAGTGGACGGGGGGAGCCGAGGAGCAGTGGAGCTATCTGTACCCGCCCTTTAGGTGGGATTTCCTGTGTACAGCTCGGTGTAGCGGTTTTTACTTTTCAGTTTCAGTTTTCCCTTTCGAGTTGTACTTTACATTCAGTTTGGGTTTGTATACTGGCCCACTTACTTTTCTAAACTTACAGTTGTACTCTGTTTTCACTTAGTGTTTACTTTTCCGCTTGCTTACTCTGTGGTGATTGTTCACTTAACAAAGGCAATGGCTTCCCGTTTTACCGGGATTTACCCCTTGGTTCTAGTCGCCAGCCCCTGGCCTATGGAAAGCGGGCTTGGGGTAGTCACGACACGGGCCCCGAGGACGGGTCGTGACAAATTGGTATCAGAGGTGTTCGGTTCTACCGTGAACTCTGATCTTTTCAATGTTAAGAAATAGTGTTTAGCGTATTGAGTGTGGTTATCAGTCCATGGAGTCCAGTGTTGGTGCGGCGGCCGACGTATCCGTACACCAAGACCCCGACTTCTGATTTCCGACTTAATGCACGAAAACATTGATTGACTATGTGTTTCATGTTTTCTTTGTGATTACTTTGTATCAGCTCACTAGGTATACTGTTCTGACCATGGAGCACCTGTTTCCTTTTCAGGTTGGCCCCACGACGGCAGCCAGCTAGGGTTCCAAGAGTCGAGCGTGATGACAGCCCACCGAGCGACGAGGCCTCGGTGCAGGGCCCTATGTCAGCAGTGGCACTGGCGGTAGCTCTACCCGCCGATCCACCGATGCATCCAGCACCAGCCGCTGGCGATGCACGTCGCCTCAGTGCACTGCATGAGTTTCAGTGCCAGCGACCGCCCATGTTCCGTAGGGAGACAGACCCCCAGGCAGCCGAGGACTGGCTGGAGGCTGTCGTATGAGTTTTCAGGCTAGTGAGGACACCAGAAGACCTCATGGTGATCCTAACTGAGAGCCTAATGCACTCAACAATGGGCCGATGGTGGAGCTTGATGCTCCATGTGCACGACGAGGCATCTCTACTCTGGACAGACATTGAGAGCCTCTTCCGCTTAGAGTTTTTTCCGGCCACCCTCCGTGCGGTACGCATTCCGGAGCTTCTTCAGCTGCAGCAGGGAAGCATGACAGTCGCTCAGTACTCAGCGAGATTTACTGATCTCTCTCTATACTCAACCGACATGGTACGAGACCCCTTATTTCGGGACCGGACCTTTGATCATGGTTTGAGACACGATATCAGGGAATCACTGATCTCCCTCATCATTTCGACTCAGACAGGAGTACTGGAGTTGTCCCTTTTGATCGAGAGCTTTCTTGCGGAGTCTACACCAGCACCGAGACCCACCGCAGGGCGGCACGTAGCAGAGTCTTCTGCAGCAGGCAGTTAACGGATGATTCAGGGGTCCAGGTAGACCAAACCCTCAGACAGATGACCTTAGGACACTGGATCAGTAGTGCGGGGCACACAGCGTGGAGCCAGTCTTTCGAGAGGCAGACAGTGCTACTCGTGCGGTGGGCAGGGCCACATGGTTCGTGATTGCCCGACCCGCCGTGCCGAGGAGCAGCAGACGGTTGAGGGACCACCGAGGTAGGGACAGAGGGTCGACCGTGGCGGTCCGCAGGGTGGAGGCGGACGAGGAAGAGGAGCTGGCCGAGCTGCAGGTGGTGGGAGACGCTTTGAGGCTCTACCACCACCACCACCAGGAGGTCCACCCCGACCACAATGAGCTGGCGGGCAGAGACAGGTACAGCTCCAGGCAGCAGAGGCCTAAGACCACGGTGCACCCAAGATGATTCGAGGTACTATCTTTGTCTATTCCACCCTTGCTTCAGTATTTATAGTCACAGGAGCGAGTGACTCTTTCATAGCCGCTGCCCTTGTTCGGAGCTCAGAGATTCCGACAGAGTCGTTGGCTCGATCCATACGGCTAGAGACTCCTACGGGAGCAGACTCGACGATTACGCACTGGGGCCGGCAATGTGAGCTTACTCTAGGAGGCGAGAGAATCTGTTGTGATCTTCTTGTAGCAGCGTCGAGGCCTTACGACGTCATCTTGGGCATGGATTGGTTATCTATGGTCCATGTACATATTGACTTTTTTAGGCGAAATATGCGATGTGTACGCACCGACGGGAACAGGTTCACCTTCACCGGCGAGAAGGGAGCCTTTCCAGCACATGATGGACTTCCACGGAGTAGAGGAAAGCCCATCACTCATCAGTTGGCTAGACTCATCCTAGGAGCAGTTGACGTTCGGAGTCCTGGTTTTCCTGCAGTGGTGGATCAGTTTGCAGACGTTTTTCCCGACGACATTCCAGGGTTACCTCCTCACAGAGAGGTAGACTTTTATATTGACATGTACCCCGGGACAGCCCCGATATCGACTCCAGCATATGGGATGGCCCCTTCTGAGCTTCGAGAGCTACGAGTATAGTTGGAGGACTTGAAGGGAAAGGGGTTCATCCGACCTAGTGTTTCACCATAGGCTTCCCCGATATTGTTCACCAAGAAGGCGGACGGGAGCATGCGACTGTGTGTCGATTATCGTCGCCTGAACTAGGTGACAGTGAGGAACAAGTATCCACTACCGAGGATTGATGACCTCTTTGATCAGCTCAAGGGAGAACGGTGGTTCTCGAAGATAGACCTCAGGTCAGGCTATCATCAGCTCAGAGTTCCAGACGAGGACGTGCAGAAGACGACCTTCAGATGTCGGTATGGCCACTATGAGTTCTTGGTTATTCCATTCGGCGTAACCAATACTCCAACAGTGTTCATGGCCCTCATAAACATGATGTTTCAGCCATACCTCGATCGATTTTTCGTGGTCTTCATCGACTACATTTTGATTTACTCGATGACTGAGGAGGAGCACGCCTACCACTTACGGGTTGTATTAGACACACTCCGAGAGCACTAGCTTTATGGTAAGATCTCAAAGTGCCATTTCTTGAAATGTGAGGTCCACTTCTTGGGACACGTCATCTCTGAGGTGGGAGTTGCAGTGGATCCTGCGAAGATCGAGGCAGTGTCAGCTTGGGAGCCACCCAGGAGCATGACAGAGGTGCGGAGTTTCTTGGGTCTAGCTGGATACTACCAGGGATTTGTGCCATACTTCTCCAGAGTTGCGGAACCACTATCAGCTTTGACGAAGAAGGGGAAAACCCTTCGTGTGGTCAGACAGATGTCATCAGAGCTTCCAGGAGCTGAGACAGAGATAGACCAGCGCACCTATCTAGAGGTTTCCTGAAGAGGGAGTAGGGTACGTAGTCTAGTGCGATGCATCAGGGACCGAACTCGGGTGTCTTCTGATGCAGGAGCGGGCAATTAGCGCCTATGGATCACGATAGTTGAGGCCGCATGAGCAGAACTACACTACCCATGACCTGGAGTTAGCAGCAGAGGACTTCGCTCTGAGGACATGGCGACACTACCTGATGGGCGAGTGCTTTACAGTATTTTCTGACCATCAGTGTCTCAGGTACATCTTCTCTTAGAAGGAATTGAACCTGAGACAGTGGCGATGGCTCGAGTTCCTCCAGGACAATGACTTTGAGATAGTCTATACTCCTGGGAAGGGGAACGTAGTATTCGATGCCCTCAGCAGGAGGATGGTCATTCAGCTACTTGAGGAGGCGACAGAGCAGCTATACACTTTTTAGATATCCTTTGTGGATAGAGATGGAGAAGTCTTTCTTCAGTCTCTCACAGTCACCCCTCCACTACTACAGAAGGTCAGAGAGGCACAGCGTGGGGACGCTGACTGTGAGACACGGCATGCACAGATATCCTCAGGACAGGCACCTGATGGTTTCTCCTTTGGAGCAGAGAATGAAATACTTTACAGAGAACGTACCATGGTACCAGTCGCTATACGAGAGGAGGTACTGAGTGAGTTTCACACTTCTCCTTTAGCGGTACATCCTGGAGTGGCGAAGATGTACCAGGATCTCAGACGAAAGCACTGGTGGCCGGGCATGAAGAAAGTTGTGGCAGAGTTCGTTTCTCGATTCCTCACCTGCCAGCAGGGGAAGGCTGAGGATCAGGTACCAGCAGGCTTGGTACAGCCCTTGGAGGTTCCGGAGTGGAAGTTGGAAGGCATATCTATGGACTTCGTGACTGGACTTCTACGCACTTCCAGAGGTCATGACTCCATCTGGGTGATTGTCCACCGACTCACCAAGTCGGCTCACTTCTTACCCATCAGAGAGCAGGGCTCAGTGGAGAGCTTGGGACGCCTTTACGTTTAGGAGATTGTTCGGCTTTACGGTGTGCCATCATCTATCGTCTCCAATCGAGATGTTCGTTTTACTTCCCAGCTAAGGAAGGGATTGCAGGAGGCGTTCGGGACGCAGCTACGTCTGAGCACATCCTTTCACCCTCAGACGGATGGTCAGATGGAGAGGACTATTCAGACTCTCGAGGACATGCTCCGCGCATGTGTCCTCGACTTTGGTCATAGCTGGGAGGACCACCTACCCTTGGTGGAGTTTGCGTACAACAACAGCTACCACTCCACCATCGGGATGGCACCATACGAGGCGTTGTACGGCTGAACTTGCAGATCTCTTTTGTGCTGGATAGACCTTGGGGAGTAAGCACATGTGGAACCGGAGATGGTCCAGGCCACGACAGAGAAGGTCCAGGTCATCCAGGAGTGGATGAGGACAGATCAGAGCCGGTAGAAGTCATAAGCTGACAGGAGGCGGAGGCCACGAGAGTTCGAGGACTACGACCACGTCTTCTTGCGTGTCTCACCTCGACGAGGATTACGGAGATTTGGATGAGTCGGCAAGTTGTCTCCATTCTTCATCAGACTGTTCCAGGTCATTAGCAGGATTGGTGAGGTGGCTTGTCTTCTGGCTCTACCACCTTAGTTGCACTGGGTGAATGACGTCTTCCACGTATCTCAGCTGAGGAGATACGTGCACGACCTAACGCACATCATTGACCATGGGGAGCTTGACATTGACGATGTGTGACTTTTACGGAGGTCCCGATGGAGATCGAGGATTGACAGGAGTGGGTCCTACGTGGATGGTCGATTCCTCTTGTGCGCATCAGATGGTAGTAAGGGAACCTCCAGGAGAGCACTTGGGAGCGAGAGTCTTAGATGCATGCTCAGTACCGTCATTTGTTTCCCTAGTGTTGATATATCTTTATGGGGACGTAAAGCCCTGAGGTGGGAGTAATGTAAAGACCCGTAAAATTCAAGGGAAATTTTTTCTTCATTTTCTTTGGATTTTTACAAGAGCGCAGTTTCTGACGGAACCTGATTCTGAGGCCCGGTGTGCCCGGAAGCAATTTTCAATGTTTGGCTCGGGTATGTTCAGTGAACGAACGAGCGTGTTTTTCTAACTTTTGAACCGGTGCCCGGAATTGAATTCTGAGGGCACCGATGGAACCGAATCACCGGTAATTTCTTAGGAACTAATGTTCTGGAGTTGCGTTTACACGAGTGTTGATAATAAAAATTTTGGAAGTTTATTTTATAATTACACTACAATTTTTATTATTTTACTCTAAGTGTTAGTTCTTGATGGAAGTTGGGTAACCACCCAACCTCTCTTGGGAGGATATGAGGGTGGTGGGGCCCACACAAACCCCACCCCTTCATATCCACTAAAACCCCCACAACTCCCACTTTAATTTTTGTTAACTTAAGTTATAACTTATGAAATTAATGTAATAAGTTTAATAAGGTGAGTATTGTGTGGTTATTGAATTTCAATCTCTTTAAATTCAAAAGAGTTGTTGTGTTAATAAAATAAGAATGGGTATTATTTTATTTTTTTTTGTGTTTTGTCACCTTGAGAGGATTTGGGGAAGCGGTCTTCTTCTTCTTCATCCTCGACGATGAACGCGAAGAACGTCGTTCTTCAACGAAGAACTTCTCCGCCGAAGAACACGGTTCTTCCGCAACGCCGCATCTGCGACGCGATGTTCTTCGTCCGCGTCGTCTCTTCCACGACGGTTTTCCGCGACAAAATCGCCGTCAACGACTTCGAATCCTCGCTTCACGATGTTGACGTTCTCCCGCGACCCCCGACCTCCGCGACGCTCGTCTTACGCGGCTCGTTGACAAACATCATTCCTGCACCGATGTAGGGGATTATTTTATTTAATTATTTCCATTCATGATTCTAGTTTATCGATTATCGTGGATTTTCGACTAGATGTTATCAATAATGGGGGGGGGCCGACTGCACAAACACGGCCGAACCCCCCTCCTATGTTCATGTTTGATTTCTTTTCGGATGGAATGGGATGGCGTGGTGCCGTCGCACCATGAGGGAATCACATGGAAAGTATTGCGTGGTGCCATCACACCGCGCCCTGGAAAGAAGTTTAAGAACGCGACGCCGTCGCACCGCGTCGAAGAAAAATCGAAGGCACCGTGGCTGGAGCGGGGCTACGGTGGAGGGGTGCGGTATCGTCGCACCGCCCCGGAAGACAAGGCCGCGTACGGTTCTAGGCCGCGGCGGAGCAAGGTGACCGGCGGCCAGCCGGGAGACCAGTGTCGGAGCTGGAAGGGGACCGGCCACCGCCAGTCCCGTTTAGAAGGAACCGGCCGACCAGGTCAGGCCGGCCGGAAAGGGGGAAGCTGGGGGAAATAAATTCCCCCGACCGGCTCAACAGCCCCCCCTAATTTTGGGTGTCCGCGGTTACACAAGGGGGGCAGGCGCCCCCCCTTTTTCCAACAGCTCGGCTGAAGGCCGAGCTGGCAGCGCGTTGGGTGCGCTATGCCCAACCGGTCTGCCGCCTTGCCGGTCTGCCAGGCCGGGCCAAGCCTAGCCGGGCCGGGCCGCGCCGACCCTGTCCGGGGCGGGTCGACCCGGTTCGGGCCAACTGGGGGGGTGTGGGGGGCCGGGTCGGTCCGGGCCCGAAACCCCCGTTTTTGGACCATTTGGGTTCAATTCTCCATAACTCGGGCTACCGAACTCCGATCGACACGCCGTCAGCGGCAAAATGATCCTTAGAACGAGATGGTCGTTTCGGTATATTGCACACAAGGTTTCGGAATACTTTGAGTTCGGCCGGGTTGGTTCGTACACGAAACCAACCGGGCCCTCGGAGCGGAAACGCTCATATCTTGAGCTACGGACGTCCGAATGACGTGCCATAAACTTTGTTGAGTTCATCGTAGTGTGACGGATCTTTTGGCATACTACGCCTGAGGTTTGGATGCAGGTGGAGTACGGTCGGGTTGGTTTTTTCTTAAAAACCAACCGGGCCCCTGGAACGAAAAGGCCAATAACTCTCAGACCGGGCGTCTGATTGACTCACCGTCTGTTGCGTTGAGTTCCTGTTGACGATATAGCACTTTTGAATACATCAACTATGGATTATGTGACAGTTGATGTATCAGCCTCTCGGCTCGTGGAGTGGACCCTCCCGAACGAGCATGCTGTGTGCGGGAACCCTAGTGCTGGCTACGACTGCTACTGTGACTGCGACGACGACTGTGCAGAGATCCTCAGTGGATTCGACGACGACGACTACATCACTCAGCGATCCTATGTGGATCAGTGCTACCGATCCTGTGTGGTTCCGATCCTGTGTGGGTCAGCACTCAGCGGTTCTTTGTGAGCCAGTGCCTACAGATCCAGTGTGGGTCCGATCCTGTGTGTGTCTTTGCGGGGGTTAGTACCTATCGATCCTTTGTGGGTCCGACGACTTAAATGTATCAGTGATCATCTCTATCGCCTTTCAAAAAGTATACATGTGTGAGATGAATCCTGTTTTCTTTCCTGTGTGGATTGTGTTGTGCTATCCTATGTGGATACGTTTTTCATTCCTGTGTGGAATCGAAATACTTTCCTTTGTCGACTGGGTTGTACTTGGGCTCGAAGGTTGGAGCGTATTGGAATTAATGACTTAGGTATATGTATGGGCATATACATAAGCAGTGTCAGTTGTTATTTCGTGATTGTATCTTTCCTTTGTGGTTAATCCTCTGTGGATTTTGGGAGACCTTCGGGGCTCTTGGGGTCCCTACTGAGTAGCTTACACTCACCCCTGCACTGGCTATGCCCACACTACGTTGTGTTGGTTGCAAACGACGGACATCGTTGATCGTGGTTGAGGCTTGCAGAGCAGGACGGTACCTGGAGGTGGACCACTGGGCGGGACATGCTCGAAGAGGATGGCGGGACCCAAGGAGCAGTGGAGCTATATGTACCCACCCTTCAGGTGGGATTTCCAGTGGACAACTCGATGTAGCGGCTTTTACTTTTCAGTTTCTGTTTTCCCTTTCAAGTTGTACTTTACATTCAGTTTGGGTTTGTATACTGGCCCACTTAATTTTCTGCACTTACAGATGTACTCTGTTTTCACTTAGTGTTTACTTTTCCGCTTGCTTACTCTCTGGTTCTTGTTTACATTACAAAGGCAATGCCTTCCCTTTTTACCAGGATTTACGCCTTGGTGCTAGTCGCCAACCCCTGGCCTATGGAAGGCGGGCTTGGGGTAGTCACGGCACGGGCCCCGAGGACAGGTCATGACAATTAAGACCCATTATTTGAACTTCATCTATCCAATAGTGGATTATTGTGCTCTTACCATTTAAAAAATTCTCACTTAGTGTATCCAATAAAATCTAATGATTTTAGGAATGGTCATGTTGAGTGTGTGAATACAGAATGATATCATCCATGAATACCCCCAATATGAATATATAAATTGATGTAAAACATGGGTTACATGTTCATGAATACTATTTGCACACTCATGTGACCAAATTATGACACCAATGACTCAATTATAATATACCATCAATTATATAAAGATAGGTGTGGAAAAAAGGATGATAATGAACATGATGAAAAGGAAATCTCATATCAATCTCTAAGAATTCTCAAGAACCATGGAGACAGTTTAGCAAACAATATATTATATGAAATGGTTATAGATTCTAAATCATAAACAATCATCCATAGGTAATCCATGAAATCCATAAGGGAGACATCCAAATAATTAGAAAAATGACAAGAGATCCCCATGGAGAATGTATTGTGTCATATAAACCATTTACTTTTAGGTCCTATAGAATTATCTTGAACTCCTACAACTTCATATTAGAAATCCTATAACTAAGAACAAATACCAAAATATCTACATGAACTTTCTTGAATAAAAAATATACCTCTCTCTCAAGGTGTTTTTAGGAAAAATCATTTGGGAAATTGTCCCTAAAATTGTAAACCAATCTAGATACATTTTCAGGTCACATTCCATGATGATCCCGATATAAAATAGAGATCTAGAGTATCATCTCCCCAAGCCCATGGTGCTCGGGTTCATTAGGACTCACCCAAAAATAAAATTCATTCTTGTAAATAAAGACCCAAATTATATTGTCATGAACATCATCCTTCGGCCAGTGAAATATATGAATGATTGAATGGGAACCGACCTGTCTATCATGACCGGGATGTCATACCCATTCATCTTAAGGAAAAATAGTTCCCTTATGAAGTTCCAAGAACCTATCTCAAGAGGGCACATCCTTCAAAAGAATACTATCTTTGATCGAAAACCGAACAGTTTATCGAGCTTCATTATGCAATAAAAAAATGACCATTGAAACTATGAAACTCCACTATTGGTAATGATATAAAATAACGCTGAACATGTGTACCAAAAATAGTAGATACTATGGTAAATGATACACCAATAGTACCTCTCATTGTTGATGATTTATTACATTTTTTCATAGGTATCAACTGTGATACATACATTTGGCATGATTAGAAGCCACGAGATATAGGCTGACAACCCTTAGTATGTCTTCACATCTATTTCTATATGTCATGTTTCTAGCTACCATGTCCAACACCAACACCTTGACCTAATCGACAGGTCACACTCCAGCTCCCTGCCATATGAGATGCTACAGAACACACTAAAGAAAGTGGATTCATTGATTAATATCTCTCAATAGATTCTATATGAATAATCATATAGTGTCACTGCAGACGAAACATTATTCTACAGGATTCAGAAATTGATTAAGTATCTATTAAAAAGGATCCTCACGTGTCCCTGCTTCCCCAAAATATGATGGAAAACACAACTACTATCTCCCCTAAGTAGGATATTATTCTCCTAATAAGATACCTTAAAGAATCACTACCAACTACCTAACATGGAACCAATATCCCGATTAGTTGATCTACCCTACCCTACATACCCATCATCCCTTAGAGTTTTTTCATTAATCAATGCATGATTTACTATTTTTTGGTATATTATTATTGGTAAGATGTTCATCAATGATCCTAAGTCATACCTAAGTCCATCCATGAATTAAAAATCCATCGATTACTTCTAACCTATCAATATAGAGGAAAATTATAGATCTAATGAAAATGTGATGAACCATCAATAAATGTTAGTTTTACCACCTCGAGATGCCTAAATTTTCAGTCTCTACCAACCCCTAGCATATAAGGATTAATTTAATTATATATTTCCTTTTGGAGATCCCTTCAAAAATATCCTAATGTCGACCTTCATGAGATATAACATCCCACTATATCACTTTAAAATCCTTGAACATATATGTTTCAACCATATCCCTTCTACCATTTGGAATATCAAGATAATTAAAATGTCAAAAAACTACCTCTTTCAATGAATATGAAGTATGTTGTGTTCCATATTCTAAAATATTGGAGGATTCTAATGCAAAACAAACACATAAACTCTATCATAACTTGGGTAGGTTGTGGTTATCTTTAACTTCGTTCATGAAAAGTAAATAGATCTCTCTGAAATGGGCCTCTATACCAATATCTACTGTAACTAACCTTGTGACATGTGGAACTACTAGAGGTTTTGTTGGTGGCCAAGTGACCACCACCACTAGAGCATGGCCCTAACAATCA
This sequence comes from Viscum album, assembly GCA_963277665.1. Lineage (NCBI taxonomy): Eukaryota > Viridiplantae > Streptophyta > Magnoliopsida > Santalales > Viscaceae > Viscum > Viscum album. The sequence continues at coordinate 818,731,180 of OY728159.1, forward strand.
TTTGGGAGAAAGAATAATGGATATCAATATATTATATCATTCTAAATTCCAAGTGCACAACTCAATCATGATTTGATAAAACCGAATCATATATATATAAGAAATATATGAAAAATACTTACTAAACATGAATCAGACCCCTATTATGAATCCTAAACCTAGGTATTGATGATATCCATGTAAAAAAATGCATGAGAAAGAATATACTATAAACAATTCATGTTAGGTCAGTTTCAGTTTCCCAACTAAAAGATAGGGTATACATTATTCTAAGTCTAAGGTGGAATTTATAAAGGTTAAATCCCTTTAAATATTAATTGGAATCCTAAAATAATGGTAACCGTTCTATAGAAAATTTAATTAAAATTAAATTAGATCTAATTTATATTAAAAAAATATTAAATCATTGATCTATATGGAAAACCAAATCCAATATCATAATGCCCCATACAATATATAAATATTTGCGTGGAATAAATTTATTCCCTAACAGTTTTCAATAGTGTCCTTTAATGAAATGTCAACATAACATCATAGAAAAATAAATAGAACACCAAAATATGCTTCAAGAAATGAATGATGTAAATAAATAATGAATGGAATAACACATCACATATAAATATTTATGATTTATCATGATGAAATATGAAATCGTTTTTACCATTTTATTCCAAGGAAAAAATATGTAATTATATGGAACATGGAACATAGAGTGTATCAAAAAATAGTGAAATATTGTCAACTATATTAGGCATAATCAAGAGAAACAAGCCCCATATAAGGGAATTTGGCTCTATTTATATGTGTATTAGAAAATCCCTAGAAAATATCATTACCAAATTCCAACCCATTTAGTAATATCATTTATAACATTATAAAATAGTGAGGCATGAAAAAATAAAGGCTCTCATAAAACATTATTACATTATAGATATGTCTCATGTAATAATAACCAATCATGGTTTGCCGCATGGCCTCATGTGAACCTCTCCATACCATATATGTTTCATACTAGTACACAGGCCCAATAATATGTCTCTAGGAAGAATATTACCTCATGTCAGAATGTTGCACAGTAGTAAAAATATTTTAAAATAATTGAAAGTCATATAAAATAATTGACTAGAAGATGAGTAATCATTAATAATATAAATAACTCAGTATGTCATCAAGTAAATTCATATAAAATTATTATCCTTGCATTCTATAAAAAACATAGGTTTAATATTCGAACATGCATCGAATACAATAGATGTATCAATGTTAAAATAGGTCAAAAAGGAACTCTCCCTAGATAGAATTAGAATATCAAATCTCATTATTTTGCTTCCCTTAACATATGAAAAATAAAATAAGCATCATCAACTATGATTTTTACCCATGTACCAATATGAATTCTGGATGTCCCTCTAGGTACCCTACGATGGCATGTTCATGGTTGGTGATAACACTATGTAGGACAACACGAAAATTTTCTATAACAATTAATGATTGTGAATATAAAATTTAAGACTGTATATATATATAACATGTTTACAAGTAAATTAGTAGAGGTTAAGTTATGCAGTATATCAAATATCACAGTGATAAATAAAAAATAATAATAGAAGTTATCTATAAGGAATAAAATATATCAAATTTGGCCTACGATGTAGAAACATGTATCCGGAATACATATAACATGTTCTAAGGGGTAATAATTTTTCATTGAAACCAATAATATAGGAATAAAACTACATAGGATCCCTGAAGTAGATATGTTTGTAGAATCCTATATTTCTATGTAAATCATGATAAATATTTCATAGGAGTAGAAATGTACAATGCATCCATATTGGTCAGATCCAAGGTGTAGAAATGTCCAAGGAATATAATCATGTCATATAAATAGTTAAGTGATAACACTGAAGTGAAAATATCCAAGGCATCAATATGAGTCATGTTTCCATGATCTATGTAGTAAAAAATTTCAAACGCAACCTTATACGTGATTGGATCCAAAAAGTATAAATTCACATGGAATCCAAATAATCTGTTTAATCTGGATCCATATAGTAGTAATGTCATAGGAATCCTAACATGTCAATCTGAATAGGATCCAAATTTTATAAATTTAATAGAAATCCGATAATAAATATTTAAGGTAAAGAAATATCATTGGAATAAAAATATGGACCTCATATCAAATGAGTATAAATGTCCATGGAATCAAAATAATTTAATGCATCCATTCAATTAATAATTTGTCTAATCACATTATAATAATATACATGTAAAGGGATCATCCATTAATTATTTTATATCCACCAATGGTTTGTTGATATAATTTTCCTACATCCTTAAATAATATAGTCTAATAAATCCTTCAATTATTAATTATAAAAGGATAGCTCATTACTTCCCAAGGGTGGTATTAATTTGATAAAAATGGTATAACCCACCACATTGGTGGTTCAGGATGAGGTAAAAAACCTCAAAGCATGATGAAATATGTCATGGAACATTTTAAACATGTTATTATGAATTAAACCCTGGTTCATTTAATTTTTAATGCATAACCAAGAATTACATAGTATTTCACAACAATAAGATATAAACAATGAGATGTTATGGTAAAATTTATAGATCATTAACCTCAATAATGGTGCATGAACCCTCATCTAGTATCATCCATTGATTTAGTCATAATTATGATAAATTAGATTACTGGATGAATACCCTAAATACATTTCATAAGATCCCACACGAAAATAACATCCTCGAGGAGAATGGAAATAAAAAAATGGGTAAGCAGATCAGTATAAATCCAACAAGATCAATGATTTATGGAATAGAATTCATATTGGGGAGTTTCATAAATACCTATTATATGGGCTAAAATATATAAAAATGAGATTTGGGTTTCCCATAATGACGGATAACAATAACTAGGGAGACGGATTTTACATTTAAATCATTTAATGGTAAAATGTATGTTTTCCCATGAAACACATGTCACAAAATTTGCGGCACTCCTATTACAATGAGTGATGCAACCTTGCGTCCTTAACTATCTCAATCCCCCCACCCACACAAACACTCATAGGATCCATCCAAATTATCTGGGAAAATGTAAGTAATTTCTATATTTAGTTACTCCTAAAATGTGAAAGTGGACTCTAAGGATTTCCAAACCAGGTTTCATGTTTTACAAAAACCATGCATCTTTGGCCTATCCAATGGGCCACCCTTCATGTTTTCATGAAACCATGTGGACTAGTTGTAAGAGTTTCTACTAAATATGTGGAGTATTTTTTTTAAAGCCCCATGATCTCAGCTTAAAACAAGCCATTAACACCCACATTTCCATCATACCATCACTAGGAATCCATAAAAGGTAAAACCATAAGAATTAATTTGAAAATAAAATGTACTGATCCATATATCAAAAAACATTTCTTAAAGTATGAAGTGGAATGTAGACTAATTGGGTTACAAATTCAATGCACTCAAGAGATTGATCAGTTAATGAAAATGAAATATGGATCTTTTATAGAGGTATATTATGAAAATTATGTTCCTAATGAGAAAAGAGTATAAATAGAATGAAATTTATCCAAAAATATATTTATGGTTTTGGAAAATTTATTGGAGAATGATGATATCATTACAAGTTTAACATGATATGCTACTGACTATATATGTTTAATGATATATATGATTGATCATTTATTTTATGGGGTAATTTAAATCATTTAATGGTCTTTGCCTCTTAGAATATTTCTTTATATGATGATATAATCTCAAGTAAATCCAAAAATAATGAATTGTTTTGTTCCAAGACATAAGTAGTCAAGGGAAAACAAGTTAACAATAGGTTCACTGAGCATTATATGAATAAAAATATAGAAAAGTGGAATAATGGAAGGATGATATTTCCCACATGTGATAACAATGTGAAGAAACAATCTTAGGATTTCTATAGGTAATAAGAGTTTGTTATAAGTTCATAGATAAAGAAAATCACAGTCACAAATGTAAGGGTAAGTATGAATCTATTAATGATAAATTCATTAATTATAGGGAGTAGTGACATTATATGAAATAAATCCTCAAATATCATCAGATTTTTTCTCAAAAAATTACTTGCGTTAAATTCCACGCCTAAATGATTAAAATATTTTTATATGATGTTTGAAATGAATTGGTAAAATTACTTTTATTTGTTCTTCAATGTTAGCTAATTATTTATTTTATTTTGGATTTTTATTAAATTTTATATCTACTTTGTTCTCCAAAAACTATAGTTATTCACATATAACTCTTTTATGGGTATTATCAATTTTTAATTATAATGGGAATATTAAAACATAAAATATTTCTGAAGAAGATTCAATTATAATGTGTGGGATTAAGATTTTTGATAATCACATTATAATACATATGGATGAATTATTTATGATCTCGGGTAAGGAATAGATCTCAATGTATAATGAATAATTCCTATATATATTAGAAGGATATTATAATTAATGATGTTTGTGGGGGGATATAATTTAGTTATAGGGGAATACACCACCACATAAATCATGTTTAGAATCTCACAAGTATATATTTTTACTGAAATTATGAGAATAGTGGAAGATCAAGTGTGATCTATGGAGAATAAAGGTATCATAAGAATAAAGGATGTACCTCTTATATAAACAATAAACATTTTTTTTAATAACTAATTACATGTTCATCCCCTAGATTCTAATGTTATGTTCCATATTGATTTCATTCATGTTAGATGAAAAAGATCTAAAACTCTATATTGAATGGCATCGATGGATTTGGCAGAAAATGAATAATATCAAATGGAGTTGTGGGATATGGGATTTTAATTAAATTGTATTTAAATATGTGGAGAAATAATTTTATTCGTGATAACAAATTAAGGTTCTATAATACTATAAATGGATTTTAGGATAAAAATTCCATTACGATAAATAACAAGTATATTTTACAATGAAATCTTCACTAGTTTTATCATAATCACAATTTTCAATATTATTAATGATAAATATCCACATTGGTTTTCATCATCTAACTAGGAATAAGGATTACATTATGAGATGACATTTCAATCTTGGTATAGAAATTTTGAGTTCACAATAATTCATATCAGAGAGTCTAGTAAATGTTTTATCATTATGGATATGATGAACAATTTATTCAAGAAGTATCTATAAATTTTTTAGGTGGTATTCATGGAATATGTCTTGATATAAAAAAAATTAATATAAATAGATCCAGATTCATCATTAATTAATTTTATTTTCCATATGGAAAATGAAATTATTTTGGAAACATAGTAGGGTTGTATTTTTTCACAATGAAGTTTCTTTTCATTTTCATATTGTGTCTAAGAATAGAATATTCTATGACCATTCAAATAGATATGTAATAAATGAATAACCTACATCAATGAATGTAACTAGGATCATAATATTACAAGTTTTAATAGTATAATATCGACATATTATCTATGATTTCAATATGATAGACATCTCATATCAAATATTTCATGTAATGGGTTAAAATTAACATGGTCATGGGAATGTGACAAAATTTTTGAATTGTTGAATATGTGAATGGTTAAAGATTAAATATTAAATTTACTACATGATAATGACATCATTTCAATATATAATGAATAATCGATTAATAGAAATTGGTTTTTATTAATATAAAATGATAGTGTGACATAATATTAATTTGGGCAATTTAATATCCATGAATAGAACTATCCATCACCTGAACTTGAGCTGATATAAGTAATATTTTGTTATAAAATGAAATTTAACCGTATTGATGGAAAATTATGTGATATATATATATGAAGATTTATATTTTTAATTATATCGTCTAGGAAAAGGTTATCAACTTGAGGTAATGAAAATAATTAGAAATACAAATGGACTACAACTTAACTATACACAACCAACATCAAATGGAATATACGGTGGTTGATCCATTAAGTATGAGAGACTATGGAGTTTGTACCATGATATATCATAACAAGGATTCTATAAATTGAGATGCATTAAATGAATATATATTATTTTCTTAGGAGACAATATCAATGTGTCCTTTTATAATAATTTACTGAACTACACACACTGGATAATGTAGAGATGTAATTCTAAGATAAAAAGGGATTAAAAAGGATGATTAATGAAATGAATGTTGGTAAATTGATTAAAACTCCAAATATTGATGGATTTTGTTGATTTGAAATGAGGATATGTATACCATTTTTACCAGAGTTAATGTTGGTAAAACTAGACAATGAACATAGCTCGAATTTCTATATACACTCTGGTAACACAATGATATATATTGATATAAGATATTATTTTTTGTGGGATGGTATGAGGTGTAGAATTGTAGATTAGTATTCTATATAACTAGTATTCTATTAGGTTATGTCTCAAAGACAACATCCTTAGTGAATCATTAATCCCATATATATACATCCATGGAAGTGCAATAATGTCACAATAGTCTTTTCACTGACTTCCAAAGTCTCAAAGGAAGAATAATTCAATATGGGTTATCATCGATATTCTTTATATGTTTTATCATTCCATATTGATAACAGATGAATTACCATATTAGAATCTTGAAGACACCAATATCAATTAAATCATATGGCTTCATTTGGAAACTATAATATTATTATTTTATTGTGAAATCCAGATCTAATACAAATTCTTCATGACTACTCAAGGTGTTCTTATCAATGTTATATATTTGAAAATTACATATCATCCCCAAAATGTAGGAAATAATGATTGACCAATCCAGAAACATGAAGTCATTCTAATATCATGTTCTCATGATTACTATGGTATTGTGTATTAGTATATACCTTTGGTATAATTTTCATAAAATAATGGTTTCCATTCAAGCATCCAAATGGACCCATGTAATGTATTATATTTTATCTGGTTTCATAATCTAACCATTTTGGAAGAATATATATAATGAATGATATATTTCCTAGACCATGTATATGAGACTATTGTTAAGGTATATATTATTCAGAATCATATTAAAACATCCCTTGGTAAAAATAAATTCAATAATTATATTTGAATGATAAACATGTAATTTAACATTGAAGATCTGGTACTACTAAATGATTCACCATGGATGGTTGTTTTATTTTTTTTAAAAGGGTATGATAAAGCATTATTATGTTGGTTCTTTTTGATGTACTAAATAAATTTTAGTTGTTCAATACAAATTTTATATTCCCCAAAACCATTATAATGTACCTGATTTATTCAATAGATCATTACTAAGGAAATAATTGCTTGTGTAAAGAACTTTCAAACAGATGAATTTTATATAATGATTTATATAATAATGATTTTATCATAAACAGTATCTATATAAAACATAATGTGTTTCAGAATGTAACTACTTGATTGGTGAATGTCCTTTTGGGATAAAATTTAAAAGAGGTGACATGTGAGTATAAAAAATCTAGGCGGAATTGATAAAAAAATTAATATAGATGATATATAAAACAATAGTCAGTGACAGTTTTATTTAAGGGGAAGAATGTAATGCCTGATAACCCGATGTAGTAGTTAAACAACCTACTTCGAAATATTAATTAATGCACACTCTAATGAGAATTTAATCATGAGTATCACTACATTTTTATTCGATGAATTTTAATATTAAATTTTATTTAAATAAGACTATCGATTTTAATTTTATCAAAATTATATATGAATGACTAAATTTTTTAAAAAATATATTATTATTTGGTAAATTTTTCAATATTTCATTTTTTTCAATACTGTGACTTTTATTCCACTATTAATGTAAATGCATGGAATTGAATATTTAATGTACCAATTTTAAGAAAAATTATATATTTTATAAATAAAATAATATATTTTAATATTTTAATAACAGTTTAGAAACTTATTTTTGATATTTTAGAAATCTAGTATTATTTTTTTGAAATATTATTTTAAAATATTTTTCATTTTTCATCATAAATTTAAATTTTTATGATTCTAAAAAGGTACTAAGATAAATGATTTTAGATTTTGAATAATAGTTTAAAATTATAAAAAATGATCACTTTATTTTTAGGCATAAATAACTTGTTACCTTTATTCGTAACTATTTACCGTAGTAAAAGCTGTTAATAGTACAAGTAATTATTCATGTGGAAAAGTGATTAAGTCATGATAAATACATTCTATTATGGATTATATGTGGAAAGTCTTGAGATTTTTTTCCCAACTATTTGTTTCAAATATTTTTCTAGTTTACCTACTTAACATGTAACCACTTTATATTAATTTGATATATATTCAGAAATTTCATTATCACGTATTAAAAAATTGTAATATCACCACCCCTTCATACCACACTAAAAATTAAATTTTCTCGTAATGATTTAAATCATATACTTCCGTATAATTCACTTTATCTACCACAATATATTATTAATAGTATATTATCATATTCTATCCCTTTCCAAGGAATATAAGTGAAACCAAAAACCTAAATATATGTTTAATATTTTAGCTAACATATTTTCCTTTTATCAATTATTTAAAAAGATATAAATCAATATATATTGTAATATCGCATTTAAATAAAGAGTATGAAATTTTCATAAATATTAATATTTATGAATTAAATGAAAGTTTTATATTCAAGGATATGATATGTTTGATAGCGTACTCATCACGCAACAACAGTTTTCTTTGAAATCTCACGTTGCACACAACTTTGAGTTATTAAAAAAATAATTTAATATTATTATTATTTTAAATGGTAGTTAATACAAGGACGTTGTATTAGATGGAATTAATATAACTAATCATATTTTCATAAAACAGGTTTGATAAATTCTTTTTCAATTATTCAACAAACGTTTGAGGATTAAAATTAGAATGAATCCAATTTTAAGCATTTATAATATAATATATTTTAAAATGCAGTTTTACCACCTTTTTAGGTTGAAAACCTTGTAAATATGGTTCATTATCTTTTATAGGTTGAATTTTTCAAAATAGATTTATTTGATGCAGGATATCAAAATTGACATTGTGCAATATTTTGATATTTTTCTCTGAAAGATTATTTTTTAATGAATTGTGAAAAATTATGCATTTTAAGTGAAAAAATTCTTTTCATCTAATTTATTTATATGGTCGGATTATATTATTAAATGGTTGTAAATTATAATTTTATTACATTTTTACCATTTAATAATTTTTTTTTCAATTGATGTAATTTCACATTGAAATTGGACATAAACACATGTAAATCCTTTTGTAGTTTTTAATTCTTTAATAAACATTTTCTTGTTTTGAAAATGGAAATTAATTTTAAATTAGTTAATAAAAATTATATGTTTTGAATTTGTTAAAATATATATAATTTTATATTCAGAATATTAAAATAATATTGGGTCAAATTTTGGGTATTTTTATGAGAACGTTCAGTTTTTGATTAATTGTGAAAAACACTAAATAATAGTTAAAAACTAATTTCTTCATTTAAATGAAATTTTACCTCTTATGTGAATAGAGTTTAAAAAACCAACATAAATGGTTTTCATGAGTATATAAAATTTTGTTAAATAGGATGAAACTAATTTTTGATAAACATTAGCTGTTTATTTTTATTTACCGCATGTAATGGTAAATAGGGTAATTTAAAGTAAATATTATATTATAATAATATATAAATACCATAATAATATCCAAACCAAATCAGATGCTTCATTGATTCCCTATAAAATTCTTGGGTGTAACTTTTTTCCATTGGAAGATAATTCTTTAAGAAAATTACATTAATAACTTTTTATTTAATGTAAAAAATAAAAATATCCTAAACATGTATTGTTTTGAAAAAATAATATCAATGTGTGGTTATATAATTGATATAATAAATTTTAAATATTTATTAGAAATATTAAAATATTTCATACCACATGATATTTTATTTATATATTTTAGACATCAAATAAATAAATTTATTTATGACACAATAATGATGTAATGATTAACTCATTAATGAATGTTTTAAACAAATGAGATTATAAATATTAAAATAAATTTATTTTGATCCTTTTTCTTCCACCTATGAATAATCTGGATTATAATGACTTCTCATAATTGTAGTAATTATGTTTTTTATAATTTGACATGTTTTTATGGATTTTTTAAAATAATTATATGAATAGTATAAAAATTGAAATAAATGAGTTTTTAAATCAATTAATATTTTATTAAATAGTATAATTGTTCTAAAAAACATGTATTAAAAAAACGACATAAATGTTGATACATATGAAATTAATGATCCATTTTTGGTCTCTTGGAATTTTATTGTAAATATTTTAACAATATAGAATAAATATACTATAAGACATGGTAAAAGTCTAATAAGGTAGAAAAGGGTTAAATAAAATTTTTTAGGATTAACAAAATATCAAACAGCTATCCAATTATTATTGGATGATTTTATTTTGACTTATATTAATTATATATTAGAATTTAATGTGTTTTGGACCATTTCAAACATAATATAATTTCATAATAAAATAATACTTTCAAGCTTTCCTAAAGGGCCCCTCCTCCCTCTTATAAAAGTAGACCACCACAAACCCATTACTGATACCACTAAATCCCCTTGTATCTACCAAAATATACCCAAATAAGATCTAAAAACCCCTTTCATACTCTTACAAGCCTTAACCATCTTTATAAGGTCATTAAAGAGAGCCATTTGGCTCCAATCAAAAGATGTTACCCGATTTGAGGTATTGTCTATTCTCAAATTCCTTTCCATTATTTTTTCCTTCTCCACACTCTATGCTCTTCTTATACAAAATTTTTATTAAAAACACATGTATACTAAATATAATAGGTTTCTTATGAGAATTATTCTAACTATACTTAGACACACCTCCTTCTAATGGATACGAACATACAGTTTCTGTGTACGTCGAACTGCTACTTCACAAAACAATGATGGTTCGATTTTCCCCTACAACCTCTCATGGTGTCGATTATGATGGCATTGTAATTATATATTATATTTATGATATTTTTTTATCTCTATTATTATTTAATTATCATTTTCAATGTAAGTTTATGCTTTCCATGTTGTATAAATTCGATAATTTCGTATGAGGAAGTGCAGACTACACCACCCTTAAAGTGATAGAAATCGTTCATGTCATACATGGAACGTATAATGAATGGTGATAATGACCTTATTTTGAGTATATAAAATATGATATTATTATTAAATAATAAAAAACCTATGTATCACTTTGGTTTTATTTCAAATAAAATGAAAAAAAATTAATGAACTTAGCTTTCATGCGTGCGTACGACTTACCGTCTCTGTGAACGGTGCATTTCAATTTCATATATCTAAATGATATGGATGAATATAAATACATATATAGAGGATATATATGATATATATGATATATAAATAATAAATATCATTCTGGAGATATTGGACTTCTGACCACATGGACAATTTGTGATTATAACAAGTTCATTTTAGACTCATGTTCTGAACATCGAAAACATGTCTGATATGAAATAAAATAATTAAAATATTGTTATAGAAATGTAATAGGTGATATAAAATTAATAATAAAAATAAAATTGGATATTAATAAAGTATAAATTAACTTATTTTTATCAATTAGGAAACAAATGAACAAACAGTCTTGTCAGACACGACGTAAGGGAACCTTTCACCGTACACTTTTAGCCAAAGAATAATTTTATGTCATGACTTTTAATTTACGTTTTCTTATGCTGGGATATTTATTTTCATATAATTATTTCTGTACATTTTATTTGCATGTGATGAGATACCCTTTTATCATCCATTAAGTAATTTTATGAGTTTTAATGTGAAGTCGTTTGGCTACCAAATTTTCGTAAGGGACTTCATCTCAATCTCCTTTTATTGGGTCATATCTTGATATTACACAACTTTATTATCCTATAAGGTGTATATCATACCATTTGAGAAATTATATATTTAATTTACTAATTATAATTATATTATCGGTATCTTTTAATGTTATTCTTTAATTATTTTTGTTTATGTATTTTCTCATGTGGTGTGAGACTCTAACTATGACATTGTTTTTAATGTTTTAATGATTTAATCTTTTGAATCATTCTAATTAATGTCGATGTTTTAAAAATAGTTTTAAGTATTATTTAATATGGAAATTTATTTTTTACAATGTTAATTTATATAAATTCTTCAATTTGGTATATGACACTTTGATTCAAAAACCTCATTATTAAAATTTTAAAATGGTTTTGGAAGTAGTTTGACTATTTAAGTAACTTGAAATGTTATATTGTGATTGGAATATAGAAATTTCATCATTTATTTATTCTTTTATTATGATTTATGAATATTTTATTGTACATGGTAATTTTTTATGTATATGGTTGGTTCTATGATAACCATAGGGTGGGTGAGCCCAAGATAACTCTTTAATGCATTGGGTAACGTGACAGAGGTAAACATCAATGTTTCTCCTAAGAGAGTTAGGGAACATTCTGTGAGGGGTAATCCAAATTTTACTCCCAATGTAACTAAGAATGATACACTGTATATATCATAGGGATGCCACAAATTACATTTATGATTTATGATTTTGATGTGTTATTTAAAAAATATAATGATTTTAGGATGTATGTTTTAGAGAATATGTTTTGTATATATTTATGGACTATTGTTTTATTTCCATCATTTTGTATCACTTACTAAGATTTTTATGATCACCCCATGTTTTTGAAATGTTTTCCACATGAATTAAATATGAATAGGGTAAAGTATGGTATCATGGATAAGTCATGTTGTCTAAAACATGGAACTTTTAATGTTTCTTTTTTAAGTAGATTTATTTTATAAAAAAAGGCATATTGAGTATATATGTCTAGTTTTAATATTCAAGTTGTTATGTATATCTTATAACCAAATTCCATAAATTAGTAAACATTTAAATATAATCAATTTGAATGATTAACTTCACACAAGTTTTTTTAATGTTTTAATTCGGGGGCCTTATAGATGGTATAAAATTTTATTTAGGATAACATTAGGGATTATGTGATTTTTAGACACATGGTTAGTCTATATGTCTACTCATTTTGTTAAACACATATTTTATAATATTTTCATATCATGTAATTTCTATTTCAAATGGAAGGCGGAGGATCTCAAATTACATTCCTTTCTCTTTGTGATGACATTCTAGAAATAACTATTGCAAAGTCGTGTCCTAATGATTCGAAAATATTTTCTAACAAAAAACACACTTGAAAGAAATTATTTGAGATATCAAACACCTTTTTTATACCATGATACCATAATGGATCATGGTTTGTATTTAATAAAATACTATTTTATAAATATTTTAAAATATTCATGAAAGGAAAACATTATCAAGGTATTTAAAAATACATTACCTTCTCACAAAATTTTAAAACATGTTATGATTTCCAAAAAGGTTCTGAATAAGGAGACCCTTGCACAACATATTAATATATGATATTAAATTATAGAATTTCATCAGATACTTATGTTATTCTAGAAGAAATAAATATTTAATGTTTCAAAAAAAATTATATCCGAATATTTTATAAAAAGAAGGTATTATCATATATTTTGAAATTATATTACATACATAATTATTTTCCAAAACTATGTTTCTATGAAAATTCATATGGCCAACATTGTACGAGGTGTATTTGGATAAATGATTAAGATGATTATTAAGGATCAATAAATCATTATTTTAATTTGTGGTTCATCTACCTATGTGAAAAAGTTAACAATGAAACCAGGAGGACATCATGATCAAGGTATGATGATCATTGTTTGGGAATAGTGTAATCTTATAGAGGTAAAAAATATCAATATATAAAAGACTTCAAGAATTATGATACTGAGGTAATTATGATTGGGATGGAAAGAAGAGTTATAATACATATTTTGAGGTTAAATCATTTTAGGGTTTTTTCTTAGCTTTATAAAATGGGACAACACTCAAGATGGGTGACAACTCGTTGCATCGGTCAAGGCTACACGAATTGAGCCAACATTCGAAGGGTGAAAAGGTTGCATCGCCTACCACTAGCCTACGTGAAGTCCCTGGTTTTTATGAATTATTATTTCTAGTTATATGATTTTTTTATCAAGAATATGTAGATTTGGGATCATCTGTTTTATCAGATGGATATCCTTAGTACAAGAAAATGATTTGGTTATTTGGTGATAAATGTTATTTTAGAATACGTTTTCTATTTTGGGAACACTAGATGCCTATGAAAAATAGAATACTTTGGGATTTCATTTGGGGATTAATGATGGAATTTTATTTTAGATGAATCTATGTTATTATTTTTGATATATATATATATTTCTGTTATTTATTAAAATTATTATCCTATCCTAAAGAATACGTGATTAGGTTAATTACATTTAGTTATGACACATTAAGAGTAGTCGATGATATTTGGAGATAAATTTTATGATATTCATGGAAGAAAATGTGATAAAATTCTTATGTGTTTTGTTTTTCAATCTTAGTATAGATTATATTGAAAATCATTAAAGACAAATTGTGTATTTTATGGTCTTTTTTGGGCTTTGGGTATTATTTGATCAATTTTGGACATTAAGAGTAGTATTTATTTTTATAAAATATTGTCATTTTTAGGGATTATCTGATCTTTCACTAACCATTTTGGTTTGGATAATATATAGTTCATTTAATTTGGATTATGTGATTCTCTAGAATTTGATTAGAGTTATTTTTATTTGACCACAACTTCTTTAATACTATTCATTTGGAGAAAAGATGAGTTTTTGGTAGAAACTTATTAAATGATGAAACCATTCTTTTTCATGTAATTATATTTACTTATGATCATAGTGAAGGTAGTAATAATATTAATCAACTATATAAAAGATATTGAAGGAAAATTTCATATGATTTTTTTCATCTGAAATTTACCCATCCAAAAAATTTATTGCATTGTGGTTGTTACCATTTTGTGATCAAGTTCTCAATCACTCTCTATTAATCCATGAGAGTTAGTTTATATTCTATATACATGTTTTATTATATGAAATCTTATTATGAGTTATATTGGGTGAAATTTTTACTTATCTTTATTTCCTTTAGTGTCATAGTATTATTAACTCTTTTTTCGATGTGGGACATTTAATGAAGTTTCTTAGCCCACTTTTACAATTATGAGGACATAATTTCAAAAAGGGGGAAGGTTGTAACATCTCAGGTCTGTAAAGAAAATGACATTTTCATATTTTTTAACATTTTCTAATTGAATATCAATTTTAAATTATAGGTGATGTTATGTCTGTTGTCTTATTCAACACGAAACAATGAGTTTCTTTGAAATCTTATGTTGCACACAACATTGGGTTATTCATAAAAATAATATTATAATATTATAATTTTAAATGGTAGTTAACGTATAGTCATTGTATTGGAAGAAATGAATATAACTATCTGTATTAGGATTAAATCTTTTTGTTAAATGTTTTTTACATTTTTCCTATAATATTAAGAGGCTTCAAATGAGAATTAATCCAATTTAATTCATAAATACTCTAATATTTTTTAAAGTTAGTTTCACTGCATTTTTATGTAGAAACCCTTTTAAATATAGTTATTGAAACTTTTATAGATAAAATTTTACAAAATAAAATTCTTCTTTTGAAGTGGAATATAAAATTTTATTTTGGTAATTTTTTGTTATTTTTCTCAGAAAGTTGTTTTTAAATGAATAGTGAAAAAATACTATATTATAAGTCAAAATTGTCATTTTATTTAATTTATTTACTTGTATAGAATGTATTTTAAAATGGTTTTAAATTTTATTTTGATTATATGTTTACCATTTTAACCTATTTTTTTCATTAAAAGTTATTTCACATTTATATTGGATATAGACACATGTCAACCATTTTGTAGTTTTTACTTTTCAAAAACATGGTTTCTAGTTTTGAAAACATAAATTAATTTTAATTTAATTAATTAAATTGATATGTTTTGAATATTTTTAAATAGAAATCATTTCTGAATTATGAATATCAAAATTATTTTTGGGTGGTTTATTGGTATTTTTCTAAAAACGTTATATTTTTTATGAATAGTGAAAACCACTCCATAGTAATTAAAAAAAGGAATTCTATTTTTAATTAAAATTTACAAATTTTGTGAATTATAATTACAAAAATCTGGCATACATGGTTTTCATTAGTATGTAATATGTGGATTAATAGGATCAAAATAATTTATGGTTAATAGTAACTTTTTATTCTTTTTGGTGGTTATTGTTAAATAGGGTAATTCTTGTTAAAAATAATATTTTAATAACATAAAATTACCTTAATGCTTATCCTAACCTTATTATATGAGTTATTTATGACCAATATGATCCTTGGAAAGAATGTTTTTCATGTGGATGCTACTTTGGTAAAATAATTAAATTAATAACTTCTTATTTAATGTAAAAATAAAATTTTCATAAACTTGTATTGTTTTTATAAAAAAAAATTAATGTGCGTTTATATAATTGATAAATTTGACTATAAATATTAATTATAAATATAAAAATATATCATATATCATTGTATTTAATTTATTATTTTTAGACAACATATAAATAATTTTATTTATATCAAAATGATGATTTAATAGTTACCTCCTCAATGTCTGTTTTAAATAAATGAGATTATAAATATTAAAATAAATTTATTTTGAATCATTTCCATAAATAAATGAATTTTATTGATGCTAATTACTTTTGATATTTGAATTAATTAATTCTTTAACAATTGATCAAGTTGTTATGTATTTTTAAAATGTCTTGATTTGAATAGTATATAAATTGACCTAAATGAGTTTTTAAATCAATTAATATTTTATTAAATGATTAAATCGTCTTAAATATCTATGTTTCTACCAAATTTCATAAATAATGTTAAAATATTAATTAATTATCCATTTTGGTCCTATTATAATTTTATTGTAAGTATATTAACCATATATTTTCAATATACAAGAAGACATGGTAAAAGTTAAATAAGTTAACAATGAGTTAAATAACAAGGATAAGGTTTAAAAAATAACGAAAACTGATCCAATTATTATTGGATGATTTTAATTAGAGTTATATTTATTCTATCATATCATTTAATGAGTTATGCATTTCTTAAACCAAAAACCATTTTATAAGAAAATGTTACATTCAAACATTCCAAAAGAGCACGTCCTACATCTTGTAAAAGAACAACTCCTCTAACACATTACCCACACCTGTAAAGCATTTTGTCTCAAACAAAATATGGAAAAATAATATCCAAAAATCCCTATATTCCTCGTAGAATCCTTCCCATAGGCATAATGAAATTCAAGATATTCCTTTGGCTCAAATAAAAATAAGTTACCTGATTTGTGGTAATGTCTTCTCTCTTGTTTTATTCTATTATCTTTCACTTCTACACTCCATATGATCTTACGATTATTATTGTATATAAAAACCCATTATCTTCAAAATAATAGTTAAATTCTATGAGATTTATTCAAACTACACTTACACACAATTCCATATAATGGATATGAACATACAGTTTCTCTGTAAGGCAAACTGCTTCCGCATGAAACGATGATTGTTCAATTTTCCCCTACCACCTCTCATGGTACCCATTATGATGGAACATTAATAATATAATATATTATTGAAATTTATTATATCTCTATTATACTTTAACTCTCATTTATAACACACCATTATTATTTTCATTTGGTATAAATACGATAATTTCATTTGAGAAAGTGTGGACTACCGCCCCCTCAAAGTTATATGACTCGTTCATACTGTACATGGATTGTCTAAATTATGGTGAGAATGAAATTTTTAACGTATATAAAATATGATATTATAATTTAATAATAATATAATGATGTATCATTTGGTTTTAATTCCTTTAAAACATAAAAATTAAAATTAATGAAGCATTCATTGGTACACACGACTTACCATCTCTATGAACTGTGCATTTCATCTTCATATATAAAAATGATATCGACTATTATAAATACACATATAATGTAAATATATCATATATATTTATCTAAATAATTAATATCATTCTTTATAAAATGGACTTTTGAAAACATGGACAATTTGGGATTAAAACATGTTCATTTTTTTCTCATGTTCTAAACATCAACAAAATGTCTGATATGAACTCAAATAATAAAATAATTGTTATATAAATTTAATATGTGATATAAAATGAATAATAAACTTGAAAATGGTTCTGAATCAAGTGTAAATTATCTTAGGTTTATTATTTCATAAATTAAAGAATGAATGAGCCATGCCAGACACGAGGTAAGGGAACCCTTAATCGTAAATTTTCAGTAAAAAACATACTTTATGTCATGTCTTTTAATTTCAATTTTATTAAGATGGTATATATTATTATATATTTTTATTGTGTTAAATTTTATTTACATTTTATGAGAGGCATTTCTCTCTCCAATCCACTAAATACCCGAATTTTAATGTGTCGTCGTTACACTGCTAAATTTTCAGAAGGGACATCGTATCAATCTCCTTTAAAAGAGACATTTATTGATATTGTGCACATTTATTAACCTATAATTTGTATATTTTACAATTGGACATATTATATCATGAATCTCCTTGTTAACATTATAATATATGAATATTTTAATTTTATTCTTTAATTATTTTTATTCAAGTATTTTTTCAATTGGTAAGGGACTCTTTACCTAAAACATTGTTTTAAATGATTTAACGATTTAATATTATAATTCTTTATAATTAATGGACATTTGTTTAAAATGGTTTTAAGGATTTATTTACATGGTCCTTAATGTCTTAAATTATAAATTCCTATAATGGTTTCAATGAGTTATGAGACACTTTGATTAAAAATCACATTATTAAATGTTTTAAAAGGTTTTGGAAATAGATTGAATGATTCAGTATATTAAGGTGGTATATTTTGATTCTAATGTGGAAATGTTATCATTATATTATAATTGTTTTATACGCTATGAATATTTTATTATTCTTGGTAATTTTATACATATTTGGGTGGTTCATTGATAAACCTAGGGTTGGTGAGCCTGAGATAGTTACCCAAAGCATTGGGTAATGCAACAGAGGTAATAGTTAATGTCTCTCTTAATAGATATTGGGAATATACTATGATGGGTATTCTAAATGTATCTCTCTAGGGATCTATGATAACTACACTGTATGTATGATTTCAATTCCACATGTTACCTTTATGATTTTTGATGTCTATATGTTATTCATAAATCTTAGGATTAAATGAGGTATGATAAAGGAAATATGTTTTGTATATATTGATGGACTAATGTTTTCATTCATTATTTATTTATCCCTTACTCAGATTTTTATGCTCATCCCATTTTTTAAATGTTTTCCATATGGCATAAATATTAATAGGGTCAATGATGGGATCAATAAAATGTAAGGTTTTCTAAAACATGGGAATAGACATGTTTCATTTTTTAATTATTTTTATTTTATGAAAAGAATGGATACTGAGTAAATGTTTCATCATATAGTATTCATGTTTTCAACAATATGTTATGCACTAATTATCTAAAGCTCGAAACCTGAATAGATCTTCAATGTGAATTATTAAATAAATTCAACATTATGTAATGATTAATGATTGAGTATTATATTTTATACAATGATGTCTTTATATAATGAATTATAATTTTATTATATTTTGGAAATATACACTATATTTATTTCCCCATTCCCATATGAAAAAAATCATTCATTCTTCTGTTAAATAGACTATGAAATCCACAATGGTACATTTTTTGTCTTCCCTCACCTCAATACAATACTAGATATAAGGATTTTATTAAATTATAAACATTATATTTAAAAAATATTAAGTATTCGATATGGAATAATAGATGAGATGTTAATTATATTATCTACAAATGATTTTCAATAATTTAACAGTTTAAAATAATCATAGAGAGATAATAATATTTTATTAATATAATGTAATATTTTTATATATATAAATTATCCTTATAATTACGTAAAATTACGATATAAGACACTAATATACATAAATAGAATAATTAGTCTTTGGTATAATGTTATTTAAACAAAACACCTAATATTCAATAATTAAATCAAGGTATGTTCATTTTTTGGTCGGTTTAACCTGCAACATCGGAAACACTATGAATTTATTTTTTGAATGAAAATAGGAACATAATTATATATAAAAAATGATATAAATTTCAAATTATTTATTATTTTTAGTGTTCTTATATCAAATTTTTATTCATTAATTAAGAATACTCAATTTCATCGTCCAAAATAAATGAGTCATCTTTTCAATCAATTTCATCGTTGAGAATAATGAATAAAACACTCCAGCAATGAATGAAAATAATAGTAAATAATTTTAATTATTACATAATAATTAAATTTTCAACAGTTTAATGATATTTTATTAATAATAATAATTAATACACACAAAACTATTATGATACTATTATAAATGATAAGAACAAGAATCAAAAGATGTGGAAATTTGGTCAAATTCATATTGGGATTGAATATTGATTAAGATAATTAACTGAAATAGAAATTATTAATGGAAATAACTAAAAAAATATGATATCTATGTTTGTAATATGGGAGGTTAAACATAATTTTTCAAATTTAGGATAACATAAAGAGGTTTTCCTATCTCAAATTTCACTCTTTGAGACATGTTTTATATTATGAACCTATTTGTTCTTATACGGTGTATATACTACCTATTTGGGATTCAATATCATGAAATTAATTCATTCATGAAATTTTATTAACAATTGTAATACCTCTATTTCACAGTGGTTTCATTTATTTATTACCCAATCAAAAAAAAAATTTAGCATCATAATTTTTATTAATCAGGATTGACATTATATTAACCACCAATATCATTTTTAATGTTGCATACAATAAAAGTAGAAAATTAGCATATTAACAATTAAATTTAAATGATTTATTTGTTAATATTTATATAAATATCTCATAATCATTTTTTTCAATAATTTCAAAAACCTTTTTAAAAATTAATCATTTATATGGTGGGGAATTTATCCAATGTGTTGGTAACATAAATGTTCATTTAATATAATAGTAAATATATTCCAACATTGATACAAAAAATATATAATATTTTGAAATATATACACCAGTGGGTGTTCAAGCTAAAAGGTTTTGTTCTGTGTTTAATTAATCATCACGTATATACATGATTAATTTTACTAATACTATACACCGTATTCAAAACTAGTACTAGATATGAATAATAATATTCATACAATATTAATATTCCATGATAAATTGTTATTTTTTCAATTTTAATGGTCTATTATAACATTAAAATATTAAATGTAACCACTATCATCTATGGAAGACAACATATTACAAAAGTACCGATGAAATAAATTTATCTAAAATGGAAACTTAGTGTTACATTAAATAAACCCCAAAGAATCTATGTTGATTTAGATATATTATCCTTGACATCCGAATTATTCAGTTGAAAAGGGGATTTTATTGATATTGGTATTTATCATTTTATAGATATTCACATATTAATTCTTCCTAGAGGTTGAACAAGGAATTTTATGAATGGTATTGATATCCCTTATCCTAAATTCAGTAGACATTACCTATTCATTGGTGGGCCTCAATGTTTTATTTCCACTCGATGCATAAATGGGTATTAAGAGATAATAAATTGTTGCGTTTTTGGGTATATATCTTCCCTAATAGGATAAGGTCTCAAAACAAGGCCTGCATATAATGATTTAGTGTTTTAAACAATCCATTCAACTTGTATATGATCATGGTTTTTTATTATCAATAATTTCATTTATTATTAGGGATATATAATTACATAACTTTTAGTTGATTATAGTTACATGTTGTTTATTTATTCATGTCTTATAAATTATTTAATTTTTATGTTATGAATGATTTTTAGGTATACTACTCCTAACTATGTATATGAGCGTAGCCTTATGTTTTCCATTCACTAGGAAACCTAGTGGATAACTATGTTTATTTTTTATAGATATGATGGGATAGTTGTTCAAACCCTATTTTTTGTATCTTATATATAGAAATAATATGTAAGTATGTATATAGTATTACAGGACTACTAAACTATTGGATCCTTCATGAAGTCTTTTATTCTATATGAGTAATGTAGTGAAAATAATTTATAATTATTTCATGTGTTTAGAATATTATGGGTGATATCGTGGAATATAACATGGATGTAGAAGGGAATAATGAGTTTTTACTTCTTATTATTGACATGAAATCATTATATATTGGTGAATGTGGGTGTTAATGGTGGATTCATGAAAGACTATTAACAACCACCAATAATAATTGATGAGATGATTGTAGTGAATTTTTTCTTATAGTTATAACATTGAAGAAGAACCATTTTATGTGGTTATATATTTTTGGTGGTTTTATTTAGTTTTAATTAGAAAAATTTCCATTCCATGTGAATTTGTTTTTTGAGTTTATAGTTTTAGAAATTATCTCCATGAGTATAGGAATGTTCTCTCTAATGTATTTCTATAATACGGGATAGATTATGAACCATTTTCTATGAATGATGGTTCATCATTCTTAGATGGACATGCACAATGTAAGATAAAAGAAAAAAACCACGTAGGTAATGGATGTTTATGTGATGTAAGTAAAATTTCAATTTTTGATTGATTTTTAATCATCTTAAGTGTGATGATATAGTTGAATCCCTCTTGATGGTGAACAACTTTTAATTTGGGGTGGATGATGTGACCTAGGTTTTTCATAAAAGTGGATTATCTCACCATTAATTTTTTATTTTCAACTATATTACGAGGTGTAAAATAGTAAATTAAGGACAGAAAAATATCTTGGGACAATTATATATTGGTTTCATTTGTTCTAGGATATATTTGTTACTCCCAAGATGTGTCTGTGTTTTATTTTAGGTGTTTTAGGGCCTTGATATAAATATTTTAGTTATTTAAATATTATATTTTGCTAAAAATGATGGATTGTTGGGAATTATAATCTCCCCTCAAAATAGAATGTCATATGGGAATTTTGACACCATGGAAACACATAGGTTGTGTATTTTACCAAATATATCATATAAATTTTTTAATAGGGAATATGATAGTTTATTATAATTTAAAGAATATGATTTTATTTTAATGTTGTTATTAGTGAATTTAATTTTACTTTGCGGAAGATTATTTTCAAAACCTTTGTGATGAAATATATTTAATGATATTATGTAAAAATCTATGGTGGTGCAATATGAACACTATGAATTGTTTTCATGAATGAAAATGGTTTTTCTAGGGTGATTAAATAGAGAGTCCTTGAGATCAATGCTGAGAACATGCGGGAAAATCACGTTTATGAGATATCATTTTCAAGGATATTCTTAGTGGTTTCTTTTATGAATTGTTCATTATTATGTCTATTATTGTAATTATTTATCTTATTTGAACCTCTTCTATTCATTAAAAATATTTTGGAAATCTGTAGTGCATATTGGTTCAATATTTTTTCCCATTTTCAAATCCATATTATTTTTACATTATAATGAGAGTCCTAATTTGTTTATTATAATAACATTCTTAATTAACTTTAAATTTTTTTTGTTGATGTATATTTTTATACGGGATCTGATGAGTAATTATGATATTATACAGTCAATCTTTTATTTGTCTCCCACATCCACTAGTTCAATTTACACATGGTTTGTGAAGGTCATTGGCCCTAAGTGTTGGCAAATAATGGTAGTGTGGTAACCCATTAATAGCATTAAAGAATGGTATATATGGTTGTGGAACTAAAATAGTGATGGTAGATTGTAGAACAGATCAGATAATGTTTTGTAAAAATGGTAATGGAAGTGTAACCTATGTTTTGTGACATAGAGACCCATGCAATGATGAAGAAATCACGAAATAAAATATAGTGAGAATTTAGGGATGTTTTTTTGGTGTTGGTATTGCAACAATATGCACTAAAGCATATATTTCATTTGTCTACCAATTTCAATAATGGAGTATTTTTATGTTGCATCTAAAAAGTCATGAAGTAATACATCCCTAGATACCCACAATGGTCAGTGGTGATGTGTGGAACTTCTATAGGAATTTACATCCATGGTTTGATGTTATATATTTATTGCACTGTGTCATGAGGTTTGGTATACGTCCCAATTTTACAACCTCTTGAATAGATAATAGATATTATCTAGAGGGATTGGTCATGTGGTCCAGTGGTGTCTCCCTATATTTTGTTACATCTTACAAGTCTAGGGAATATATTTTTTCTTATGAAAAGGTGAGGTACATTGGTTGGTTCATCTTTATCCGACCACGTATGTAGTGAATATTTTGTTGGAAAAAGATATATTTATTCTATGGGATATATGATAATTTAATTTTTTATTAATAATTTTTCTTATATAGATATAATTTGATAATGATCTATTAGAGTGTTCATGAGCATTTTGGTGATGTTCTAGCAATGGATCCTTAATTTTAGGACAATAATATATGGAACATGGTTGACACATAGTTAGTACTGAACCTCTAACTCAACTATGTAGACAATAAAAGAGGCATCCTAGTTTGTGGTTCTATTTGATGGAGCCCATGAGGCCTCGAAAATCAAGTAAAAAATTGATGATGTGAGTCACACGTGGTGCATTTTTTTTCAAACTCTGTGCTTGATCATGATAGGTTGGTCAATTTGGGTAGTGGTTGTTCACTTTAAGAAGAAAATATGTCAAACAGTGTATCCTAACCAATAAATTCTTTTAAAAGGGGATATTACGAATTTCCCTTAAATTCTTATAAACCTCACCCAACATTCTTCTTTTTCAAAAAAAATATTATTTCCTCTTCATCAGAGCTTAATTCATTCACAACATATGAATTGAGATAATTCTTGCGTCCAATCATATATCTGACCATGATTCATCTCATCATATCACACTCTATTAGTATATACTTCATATTACTTATTATATCAGTTTATATTTTTTCTATGATGATATTTTCCAACCAGATCACATACCAGATTTTCTATATGTTTCTAGTTTCTAAAATTTATCAATTTCCATCCCAAATCCAAGTCTGATACGAGATTACTATTTTACTACCCATAAATGTTATCTTCTCTATTACCTTTCATTAATTTTCTAGTATACTATATTATGCACCACTATATCACTCTTTGGACCTTTTTTAATTACTCCTAAAATGATTACTGATACATGTTAATTTTTTATTCCATTTCCATGATATGTCATGAGAAAAATTTATGCTGTATGCCTCATTGGTACCTTTCTATGGACATGTGTCAAAATATCCCTAGACGACATACATTGCCACAATTTTGGAAAAAACACTAATGTGTGTTTCTATTTTCAATGGCCATTGCAATGTTATAATTAAATTAAGAAAACATGATTTAGAAATATAATTATCCCAAATCCAGTTTTTGACTTTTCTATAATTTGAATTATGTTTTTGGAATGGAATTTTTCAAAGGAAGGGGTCATATTACATGGATATCCGCATGATATGTCATATATGTGATTTCATTATGCCATGTTTCTCTATTAGACATGAATCATCGCATTCTTTATTCATTTATATTTGGGCATGAATATCTGTATCATATAATGATATTTAGTAGACATGGAACTCCATATATTTTAATTGTTAATTATTGGGAATGGTTCTTCAAACCAGTTATTAGATAATATTATATATAAACCTCCATGTGTTATTAGTTCACTTTTTTGGACATGTGCCTCTATTTGCCTCTTATTTCAGATAATGAATTTGGTGCTCCACATCGATTAATTAGATGTTCTAATATACAATTTGGTATTTAAATTTATGATTCTTGGGTTCAATCTTCTTCAATTAAATAATAAAATAACATGTGATCTGGTCTAGGAAAATTACTTAGGCTAAAGGAGGTATCGTTTTCCAAGCATCCCATTGTGAAAGTGGGATCTCTATGAGTTGTGTTTAGATTAATGATTTATATTTTCTATTACCACTACAGTAATTAATTTTACATTCACCAGATTTATTAGTTATTTGTTTTTTTGGTGGAATCTGGAATTTTACTCACACATTTATTTTTCCATTGATTAGTACCCAAACATACGTCTTAAATGTTGCTAGGGATAATGGAATTCTTCCTAATGTGGATGCATTATTTAAATATTCTAGGGAAGACTATGAGATCACATAACTAATATAGTTCTCACGATGTTATTGAAGATATATTTTTGAATTATTATTAATTTGTTACAGTAGTTTTATTTGACATTTACAAAAAAGTATACATGTTTAAATTTTTTATAGACAATACATCAATATATGTATATGGGTATATTTTTATCTTGTGAATATTTAGCATTATCTTAATGGTATGCAATTTCCTCTACATTATGATTATTATTTTTCATTATATTTATCCAATTTAATTATCTATTATTTCAAATCTATGTAATAATTTTTTAAAGTCATTATAATATCCATAAAAAAATATAATAAACCCTCACTCATAGTTGATATCCTTTAGAATATTGGTAGGTGTTCTTGAGTCTAGGTTTCTAATAACGGGTGGATACTTATGAGTGAAGATGGATTAGTTCATGTTAATGTTCAATTATAATGTTGTTTCATTTCATTCACATTTTGGTTTGATAGATAATATACTAGGATATGAAGATCATTTTTTAGTGAGTATATTAACGTGAGTAGCTGACCACTATATGGGAAATCCATGTTTCTAAGGATGGGAAATAATGTTATATATTTCCTTTTATATAGATCCACTATTTTCACTCGTGGATGATGTATAATATTTTTTAATATTTATGGATTATAGATTTTAAATTTACCCTTTCCCAGTATGGAAATGTTTTATTTTATTAAGTGTTATTATAAGAATATTAGGTTTTATATGTCTAGAATTTTCCATGCCATATATACTTATTCAAAAAAAATTATTTCAACTTGTTCTGGTGGGTTTATTTATATGCATAGGTTTTCATGATATATCATGAAAGAGAATGGTATATAAATTTTTTTATTAAATTTTATTCATCCACCAATGTGGTGTTTGTAAATATCCTAACACTATAATACTAGAGTTAGTGTTTAAATTATTAAATTTTAAATAGATAAAAATAATTAAATCGTAAAGGACCAAATAGATTTAAAGTCTTAGAACACATGATATATTCTTAAATTTTACATTTCAAATTGAAATATAATTAGGTAAATGAATAATTATATACATGAATAATCAATATAACAAATAACTATCAATGTATATCATATCATGTCAAATAATTACATTGAATTTAATAAATAATATCATAATGAAGGAAATTAATAATTCTATAAATCATAAGAAAATTTTTGAGGACAACTTGTAACACATTTTATGATAATGTATTGGTCGTAGGGAATAATCAAGATTGTTTTTCACATGAGACCTACCAATGAACCAAGAAGATATAGTGGGAACTCCCTGTAACATAAAACATAAAATGTATTCATAATTTCAAATGAGACAAAAATATTCAACATAAACATTATTATGGAAACTAAAATATGAAATGTTAATAATTTCTCTAATTAGAAATATAATCAAAACCGACCCAATGTAGTGTGCAGAAAGGTAATGAAATAATACATCATAATTAAAGTAATCATAAACCATATAATAAATTATATCACATGGAACCATAATATAATAACCATATTATGTCATAAAAAATAACAATCTATATTAACATATATGAAAATATGTTAAAAATATAAATAGAATTAGTTTTGATGAAAACATGTTATTCATATTGAAATTAATTATTTAATAAAACTATGAAAATATTTAAAAATTATTTTATATAAAATAAAAAATTTAACTAATAAAATAAAGAATAAATGAATATATTATCCATGATTTTGTGAAAATTATTTCATTTTGAAAATGATAACAACACATTCGTTTTATATTGTTTTCTCATTGTCTTAAAATTATCTCATTTTCTAAATAACAAGAAGTTTCCATTCAAATATAATTTTTCTTCAAAATGAAAACATGGGAAAATTTTGTATAAATAATCATAGAATTATAATAAAATAATTTTTAGAATACATGAAAATGGAATATATATATATATATATTCTCTGGTGGAAACTTAATCATTAATAATACTGAATAATGATAAGATTGTGAACTAAAACCTAAAATGAGGTTCAAATTTATTTGATTGTGTTCAGTAATATTGTATAAAATGTATATATTTATTATCAATATATTTTAGAAAAATAACTATATTAATATATATCATACAATTTATTACTTGCAAAAAATATTTTATTACTTTATTATTCATAAATATTCATTACAAATTACTATTTTGGATAATAATTGCTTCATTTTTCATGTAAATTTTGGGGTTGTAGATTCAGTATATATTCATTGATCATGGATACATTATATAAAAAATGTTAATTAATATAAAAATATCAAATATATATATTATATCATTCATAATTTCTATACATTAAACATGGTAATGAAAAATTAATTGTATCCATACATGGAGATGATAAGTCATACATATGCACGAGTGATACATTAATTTCTCATTTGTTGACATAAAGGGTGGGTAATGGTTCTGAAATATTCCTAAAAACATCTTTGTATATTAAGGATATTTAATATGTTATTTAATTATGACGTCCAGTTTTTTAGAAGATATCAAAGAAGAAATATATTGAAAGTGGGTGGTGAATAACATAAAAACGTCATTGATGACCTTCCTAAACTATATTATTAAGGTAAATAATATTTCACTTCTAGGGAGAAAATAACCTCTAGAAATTTCCTATATATTTTCATATCATGAATGCATAGTTATTGGATGGGCAAGATGGTTTAATATTTTGTGGAGATGTGATTGATTTTGTGACCTTTCATAATTGAGATCAGGGGATCTTTAAAACATCTAAAATTATTAAATTACAATAAACTTGTTCTATTTGTAAATTCGGCCAACTAGAATGGGATACAAATATAATTTAGTACAGTGTTTTATTATAATGTCTCAAATATATTGTAGACATTTTTTTTCATTTTGAACTATATCATTTTGATTAACCCTTGGTAAACTATTTTATTAATACACATGTGGTAATTACTATTTTAAATATAAAGGGTTAATAAAGTTACTATATATAAAAAAATTACTCAAAAATGAAACATTTTTTTTTAATATTATAAATTTTCCTTTCCATTGATAAATTTTTTTATGAATATTCCAAATTTTAATAATATATACCTCTGTAAAAATTATATTTAATTTCAATTTCAAAACATTTAATATTAATTTGACTTCAAATAGATCTTGTCGAAGATGTAATATAAATATATTTATTTAATGAAACTATTATTATTAAAGTAGATCTATAAAATTCATTTTACATTAAAACCCTTTCAAATAATATAAATATAAATATTTTAAAAATCATTTATTTTTTCATTAAATTATGTAAATAATTAATTAGAATTGAAAACTAATTTAAGGTAATTTTATAATTTATATATGTTAGAATAAATTTCAATAATGAAATTTAAATCATTATACTCAATATTGATATTTAGTTTCATTAGTATATTTAATTTTTCTCAATGTGGGCCCATAAATGATATAAAAGACTATGAGAGTGAAACATTATATCTTTCTATGATTTAAATATTATAAATTTTATTTTCAAGGACATAGGTTCATTAGAAACAAAAATTATAAAATAATCAGATAATGGGATAATCGTGTTCATTGTAGAAGAATAATTTTTAATAATTATGGAATTATGAATTAGTTTTAACCTAAATTTACTCAATTTCAACTTTACTATGTTGCTAAATTTTACCACCATTACTATTAAATTTGACCAAAAAAAGTGACAAAATTATAAAATTTGAATATAATAATTCAAAATATTGTTTTAATTTTAGAAAATTCAATACCTATATGTAGATTAATATTTTAAAAAATAAATACATAAAAATTAAAAATCTATTTTCTAATAAATGATGATCTTTAGAATAAAAAGGTATTTATTATTATAAAATGAAAAAATGTTTAGTCTTATAAGGTCCTTCTTGATAATCCACTATGTTTTCCTCATTATTGTTTTCACTAGTAGAATTCTTTCAGTTATCTTATATGCATCCTCTTTTGTTAAATTAATCAAAAGTGATTCCTAGGTCATTTCAACCTCAAAACAAGAAACTAGATCCCAATGGTATAGAAAATTTGGAACCATCTTGCATGCCTCCCATTGATTGTTTTAAGGTGCACCCTTAATGATGTAAAATTGGTTAGTGGTGTTGTCATCGAACACCATTGAGGATTCCAATAACATACATGGTTCCACCAACATACCTCTGGTTTCATGTTTTATGATGTCGGTCGATTGGGTTCCATATTCATCTATCAGACTCACCTTCCAATCCTTTTCCTTATCACATGGTACAAATATTGTCTTCTTAGGAAATTATTTCATAGTATTATGGGTGTCCATCAATTTAGGGAGGTTTGATTTCTCCTTTTTCCCTTTATATTTCTATTTTTGAGATGATTACTGCAACCTAATTATTCTTTTTTCATTCAACCCCTCCTTCATCATTAGGTAATACACCATTATTCGATGGCGACCATCCATGATGTAATTTGAGAAATTGTTAGATATTACATCACTAGTCTGGGTGATGAGTGTTCATTGACCATCATCAGAAACCTCATCCCAGTTTGGGACTAGTTGTTCAAGATCCAATCCGTCTATAAGTAATCCTTTATAATGGTTTCATGTCTAAATCAATGGAATGTTCTTCCTTAGACTAGACCATTATAAATTATCTTACCACCCAATATTACTTACATAACTAGAATAGTTTAATCTATTGCAACATTTTTTATTCCTATCTTGATAACCAAAACTGGAATTGAGTTTGAAATGTGATACATATTCCTAGTCACCAACTCCTTGTGCATGGTTAGACTACTCTCTCTCAAGGCCAAGATATATGAGGTTTCCATTAATGTGGTAGGAGGACCATGTGCATTCATTCCCTCTAGTCAACATGACATGGAAATATCAAAAATTACAAAACTTTCTATATAATGTCTCAAACTTCTACACACATCAGAATCTTTTGGGTCAGTTACACTCGAATGTACGTATTTCTGGGAATGAATCACATTTGCTACATCCCCAACACCTCTCTAATGGATTCCTCTCTTAACATGGAGTACTAAGGATCTTATTTGACCATATCATGTAATCATGTCCCATACTAAATCAATGAATTAATATGATTCATGTTCCCTGACCTACACACTACCTATAAATTACAATGACACTCACTTGAATATCAATAATTGAACCACTATTAAAAATAGGCGGAATGATTGTATAACAATTACTCTCCAATAGATATCCACACATAATCAATATCAAAATTAGAAACATCTACTTTGACACAGACTCAAGTGTAAATCATCTAACAGATAACATGATTTTGATTATCATGACATGAATATTGACCCACTATGTTCCCATGACTCATAATCATAGATGGATTTTTAATTAGAAGAGGTTGTTCGAGAAAATTTCCAAATTTTTCATTATGGATGAATCTTGGTTCATGTTAAAATCATTAGGCCATCTGAATGAAAATAATTAGTATAAGTTGTAGATGTGGTTCACACTAGACAAAGAATAAATAATATCCTCCATTAAACTGAAATGTATAATCATATGATTTTTATCAATTAGACCAAAATTTTCTAAATCATTAATATTGAAAGCATCGAAGAATAATATATAAAATGGGACCACTAATGTTTGAGGTTTTGTAAAATGAGAAGTCAGATTTAGGCTAAATAAAGAAGAGTCATATGTAAACCTAGAAGTGGAGAGAAAAAGGTGTGGGCGACCATTAAATAGATTAGGAAAATTAAGGAAAAAATATGAGAGAAGGGGAGAAAAAATGAGGGTCCAAAAATGTTGGGAAAGAGTGAGGTCGGTTACCCAAAGAGGGTGACATAAGTCCCTCTTCCTATCACATGGGAGGGAAAAGTGTAACTATCATCAGAACCTAGAGCATAATGGTGAAACCTGAAGAGGAGTTCTCACCCCATCCTTTCATTATAATGTCCCTGATCATCTTTCATTAAATTTAATTTATCTATATATATTTCACATATGTTACCATTGATATTGTGTCTAAATATAATTATACTTAATTTTATGAATTTTAATTTATGATAAAAAATTAGATAGGTCATTTCATGAGTTTCTTAATACCTTGATTCATAGGCAACAACACAATGATTTTGTAAAAGGACATAAACAATTCAAGTCCTTGATGAATCAATATATATATTTATAAAATCCATGATTTTCTAAGAGTATATTCAAGATTTAAAAATTTACCTATATCCTATTCAATTCATAAAAAATATTCATATTCCTAATAAAAATAATTTTTACACAATTAATAGTAACATTCGTTAATGGGTATGCTAGCCGAGAATGTTTTTGAGCAAATTTTCAATAGTAACTTACCAAACCAATGAAACTACCCATGAGAATTATATTTTTGGTTATAAAAAAATCAGGTACATTCTTCTCCTTCAATGGATAAATGTAATTTCCATCAATGTAGAAAATATTATCATGAAAATAATCATTTTCATTCCATAATTAACCCTTTCTAAATTTATCATATCAATATTTTTTCTCTGAATGTCAAAAACAATATATATGTTGATCTCAAATTTCTTCAAAGTCCTTAGTCTACACTCTGACATAATCAATAAATACCAAAAAAATTATCAATTTATTGTTTCATTGCTCTATTCATTATATTTATAAAGATAATTGGGTTTATTATTTATCCCAAAAGGGAATTACAATAATCTCATAAAGTCCATTCCTCACTCAAAATATTGCCTCCATCATATCATCCTTCATTACACACAATTTTTAATATCCAAATTGAATTTTATTCATTTAACAATTTTTATCTTCATGAAGATTTCTAAATAATTCATCAATTTGAGGCAGATGATACTTTATCTTTATTGTAATAGAATCTATTTCCATATAATCATTCCACAACCTTATAGACGTATAATTATTCGAAATGAAAAAATTGGCTCTCTATAGCGAAAAACATGAGTATATAAATCCATTACTAATCTAATATTATTGTTAATTATTCAACTCCCATTACTATATAATGGTCACTATATAAGGAGTCTTTTATAAAGGTATATCATTGGGGAATAAATAAATATAAAATTCAACATCTCACTTCAGTGAATATGAATATAATACAATTGTAAATAAATCAATGTAAGAATAAACAATAATTACATTATCAATTATATGATTTATTTTTAAATAAATTGGATATGTCTTCTACTCTTCTCAAAGAATAAAATTTATAAGATCTACTGGAGGTGGATCACGACATGACACAAATATTGAATTACATATAATTATAATGAAGCAAAATTTCATTTTCTTCAGAATATTATTTTTTGATTATATTGTGTTATCCAACACATAATAGATAATTTATTAATGTAAACAATATTTATCATAATAAAATAAATAAGTAGATCAAGTTTATGTAACATTATAGGATTTACAAGGCACATAATTATTCCAGTGGGGTTTCCACTGAGTTTTTACTGACAAATCCCTTCATAAAGTGAATGGTAAATATCCAAATTTCATGCATATTAAAAAGATATAAAATAATTTTATAATCTATAATCTTATAAAAGCAGTCTTAATATGAGGATATGATTAATGTTACATCCACCATATCATTAAGAACTTCAAAATAGGATATTATGATCACAAAAATTCTGGTCTTTTCCCCATAACATTTTATAGGTAATAGTCACTAGATGATTATGAAAATCATTTTCATAATCTCCCATCTTTGTACAGCTAAATCATTTTTACATTTCGAGTTTCTTTATTTCCCTTATAATAACAGTCTTGGTGGATGTTTTCATAACACTTATATCATAATACTATTAACAACATGAATATTCCATGATGTTACTTTACAAATTTATTTCATTTTATAAATTCAACCCTTTCCTAATTTTCCAATACATTATATCCTTTTCTGGAATTCTCATTATCCCTCTTTTGGTATTGATTCCCCTTAAGGACATAATTTGTGGTGAATTCATTCTATATCTTAAAATACATGTAATTATATCATTATTTAATGATAATTTGTGGGTGACTAGTTCCCATTTAATATTTTTCATAATACCATCAAATAAATTTTCAATATTTCTCTTTGGATGGTGTATGATGTCTTTGTCATGCTGTTATAACATTATAGTGTTGACTTCATACTTAGAAACAATATCATCAACTTTTTTCTCATGCACTATTATTTTTATTAATTTTCAACATTCTATTAATGTGTAAAATATTTCTCCACAAAATGTTTGTTAAAATCATTCCATTCCAAATTTTTATAAACATGATACTTTTTTAGTGTTTTCAATCAACGACCAACATATATCCATATAACGTGAGAGATGATAATCATCCATGAAAAAATTATATTTTTAATTACATCTCAATGTTAGAAATATCTTATCTAAGGAAGATTTCCATTTCATTACAAAACATTGATCTTCAATATCGTAGAATGGTAGAGGATACATACACATGATGTGGTCTAACATTGTTACATCTTGTATTGGAGAAACATAATTCACTATATGGGAATTATTTCTACTAACAACTTGCTTCATTTATCTCAATATTGTTATAAGTAGTTTGTATTTATCTATATATCCAAATACAAGAACATTATCATTTTTATAATGGAATCCTTTGTATTGATAATGTTCTTTGATATGGTTTACATTATTTCATATGGGTTCCATTTATGAACAATGTGAAGCCCTAAATTATATTATGAATCATAATATATAATTTCTAATCTAGTGAAACCATTTTCATAAATTGATAATTTATGCATAACTAATCTCATAATCTTATGCATGGTTTCGTTTTTAATGTTACTAAAGGCCATTATTGGATCATGTTTCCCAAATCCAGTTCCCAAGGATTCAATTAAACTGGATCTAATACCAATAGTAAAGGCCGCAGCCCCCGCTGACCAGAGTTAGTGGTAACATTATTATATTGGTATTAGGTACAAAAAATCCCATCGCAAAGGACCATATAGTTTATAAGTCATTGAAAATGGATATATTATGCGTCAAATAATGTAATAGAAATCATTAAAATACACCTTTGTAATTCTTTTGAGAAAAAAATTATTATCCTAGGATATACATTTATATAAATCACAATATACTTCCTATAGGTATAAGGAAAGATAAAAAAATAAGAATGGTTGTCATAGATGAGTAGGAATAGTATGATTACAATGATAAAGAAATATGGAAAGAATGATGTGGTGGAAAATAACTGGAAATATAATAATTCCATATAAATAATCACATAATCAAAAAACTAACCATGAGATATCCTAATTAGTCTATTAATATCACACAAATAAATAACTAATCTAATAATTATAGAAATTCCTAATCCTAGGCATCATAACCATACAGTCATGGCCTCATGCCCTGATATTTTACCTAGATGGACAAGGCCTTAGCCAATACCCATACTAGTTTGTCTCATGAGACATGTTCATTAAATTAGGGGCTATAGATGGCTGAACCAAACAATAAATAACTCCAATGAATTCCTCATATTAAATTGGGGATATATAAGAAACAAACAAAATGTCATATTGAATCTAACCTAAGAAATATTAATTATCCACCCCTATTAATATATGTAATCACAAAACATCAAATGTAATAAGGGGAAT
The DNA here is from genome assembly GCA_963277665.1 of Viscum album. Taxonomy (NCBI): domain Eukaryota; kingdom Viridiplantae; phylum Streptophyta; class Magnoliopsida; order Santalales; family Viscaceae; genus Viscum; species Viscum album. The sequence goes on from OY728159.1 coordinate 818,767,389, forward strand.
GGTAAAAAAACACATATCTATAAACCTATTGATAAGCCATCATAAAAAATATTAAAGATTGTAAAAAAATAAAATAAAATCATTAAATAATAAAACATAAAAAACGATGTTGACATAGATGAAAATAATTTATAATGATCATTAAAAAAATATTTATGATAGTATAATTTTATTCTTTTTAATGATATGTTTTGTTATGAAACTAAAAAAAAAATAAAATGGAATGTTTTTTTGAAAATAGTCATTTAAAATTTAATGTAATGTTCAATGACTATATCATTAATGATAGAGGTAAAATCTATTTACATGTTAAAATATAAAAAAATTCTTTCAAATGTTTACAATAAAGGTTAAAAGTACCTTGTTTAGAAAACTACACACAGATTCCCCTGAAACCATTTTTTTTAAAATTATAACATTTGGAAATAATAAATTTAAAAATAAAATGATAATATTATAAAAAATGAAAATATTTTTAGAAAAAATAGAAATGGAAAAAGAAATATATCTTAGTGGAGAAATAAATGTAATTTATCCCAAATAATGGAGAATTGTTTAATAAAACCTTTTCTCAAGTTCAGCATACATTATAAATTTTAAATCCATCTATATACTAAATATATATTTATTATAAATAAAATTTATGACCATATTTATATATATCAGAATATTTATGAAATACATATAATATTTAAGCTTTGGTTTCATTGAAACTCGTTATAACCAATCACAATTTTTGATAATAAATACATTTCATAATATATGGTTTATTGTGGTATTTTCAATATTTACACATTTGTAGAGTTTAAATACAATATAGTATTATAATAATAAAAAATATAACATATAAACAATTAATCCATTTTTATTTATATCTATGAAATATGGAAATGCAATGTGAATAATATCAGTACATAGAGATGATAAATAGTATGTATGAACATGTGATAGATTCAATCATCATTTGATGAGAAAGAATGTGTCTAATGGTGGATTCCTAATAATAATAAAATTTTATTATTGTTATTATATGGGATTTCTTATTTTATGATAACTTCTAGAGATTTAAAAAATATAGAAGAAGGAATAAATTGATAGAGTTTGGGAAGGAAAATTACCTCTACATTGGGAGACCATTTTTATTTACTTTATTAATAGAATAAATGTATTATGTTTTGGGATAAAAGGAACACAACTTGTAATATAACGATTTTTACCAGATAAATGGGTTATTATTTATAGAACTTAGTGGTCTATTGTTGCTTGACGAAATGAGGAAGGAGGTTATGTTTTATAATTAATGTGAGGAAACATCTGGAATTTCCCAAATAATAAGTTATAATTAATTTATTCTCATTATATATGCATCTTAATGGATAGTTATTTGAATGTTTGGTAGGATTTGTTATTAATAAAATCATTTTATATAATTTATACTAGTTTGGGTGTCATATCAATGTATATAATTTTGATTAACCTCGTAGATAATAATTTTTAACATTAACCATAGTATCCAGTATTTTATTCACAAGGGGTCAATAAAATTACAAAAAATGAGATAATGAATCATAAATGGAAAATTTATGATTTGATAAACTATATTGTATTCATGTGTCCAATGATAACTATTTTTTAAATTAAAAGTATTTTAAAATATTTTTTTGGTAAAACAAAAATTATTTAGACTAGGAAAATTTACATTTAATTTGACTTCAAATACATCAGGAAAATGGGGAATTTATAATATAATTAATTAAACCTTTGTTATATATCAATTAGATGTATAAAATTAATTTTAAACCTTAAATCATTAAATTATATAAAAATTATTATTTTTAAACAATTTATTTTATTATGTGTTAGTTAATTATAAATTATATATTAACATTACAAAATAATAAATATATATTCTATAATTTATAAAAATTTTAAAAAAAATTAAATAATTAATCAAATTTCATTATTATCAATATATATATTTTCGTTTACTGATATCATCCAAGTTTTTTATGTGGTCATATAAATGATATTAAAAACAAAGATAGTGAAATTTGGTAGCTTTATTTGATTTAAATAATATATAAGTAATTTACCTGAAAAAGATTCCATTAAAAAAATCATGAATAAGGTGATAATGATCAAATTATTATCATTTAATCATATATATTATAAGAAAGTGTGTCCCTATCACTTATATTTACCATAAATTAACCACATTTAAAATTTAGTAAGGTTCTAAATTTTACCATGGTTATTACTGATTTGGATAAAAAACAAAGGGTAACCAGTTACAAAAATTTATTCTTATAATTATCAATATGTAATTAATTTTATCAAATTATATAATTAATTGTTTTTAAATTTAATTTTAAAATAAGTGTGCAACAATGTGCCATTATTATCTTTTTCAAAAATATATTTTAATGAATGAAAGTGGTTTAATTCATATACCGTGTATAAAAAAATTTAAATGAATGTTAAAACATTTTATTAATTATTAAATATATGGGTTTAATTATTAAAATTTACTAGAAGTGGAAAATTTAAATAATTATTTTATAAATATTTTTAATGAAAAAAATTATTCTAATTTCTTTAATTTTTTTACTAATAAATGTTTAACCCACCAATTTATTATATAAATGAATAATTATTATATTTTTTACAATTTATTTTTCCCCATTTATACCCACCATGATATAATATTTTATATAATTGTCTCACAATAAAAGATCACAGTTCATTTAAACTCAATGTTGTGTGTAACACATGCTATCGATGTGTTTAAAATTTTTCTAAATGATATAAACTATTAATTATATTCATTTAAAAAAAATTCTCTCAAATATTTATGGTTTCAACATAAATAACAAAATATTATATGTCTGACAAAACAAAAATCAGTTATATGTGTTCCGAAATTTGAGGTTAAATTTTAATGGATTTCAATTTTAATTTATAAAGTGTGTGATCCTCTATAAATTATGAATGTTGATCCATTTATGTCAACCATTGTAAAATAAATTTTCAATTACATGAACTATAAATTGTGTCTTTTTAACTATCTATACTTTATACCTTGGGAATATAATACAAATATAACTAGAAAATGGTATATATTTATTGTCTTCTAAATTATGACGTTTATATAAAAAAATTCTATTATGTGGGGATGAAAATTAAAACATAAAGAGAATATTCCACAAGAAATTGTAATGGAAACTAAATTAAATGTAACTATATTTTAAACACATTCCCTGGTCTTAGGATCAAGTACATGAGTTATTTTATTTTTTATCATTAAGGTGTTTTAATTGTAACTTTTCGATTAGTATTTTTAGTGATTAGTTTCTAATAATGAATGTTGTATACCTGTAACATTTTCATATTAATATCCTTATTTATGTATCTTTTTCTAGGATCTTTTATTATTGTATATTATTTCATGCACAATGGACTATGGTTGGACACCATAAATGGGTGACGATAATGCTATTGAAGTGGTTGGACGCAATCCCTGGTAGTGCTACTAGTGACAGCTCTAGTAGTAAAACCCCAATTACCTATATTATGCTCCAAAGGATAGATGATATAATCAATTTTTAAGATATTGTATCCATTTTATGGAGATAAATAACCAAAAAATGACTAATTCATAGTTAACTCGTGAGTTTTAGTAGTAGTACCCATAAATATTCTCATGGGATGGTGGCCACCCGGCAGCAGATTCATGGATGAAGGGTACTATATATAGAATTGATCATTTATCAATACCTCCAGGTACAAGGGGTTATATTGTGTTTTATATCACTCATACTTCATCCCATCATTAGTGGGATGTCCTAAATCAGTCATTAATGTATAAGGGCTTGGTTTGAATTGAATTACCATTTTATTTTAATGATGACTTATTTCTAGAAATGATGAGGGACAAATGACCTATGATGTATGTGACTCTATAGAACTGTTATTTAACCCTCATGACATCTTCATCGAATTTAAATATTTTTTAGTGTTTCTCACTGACTCTTGTGGATAATGAGATATAGGGAAAATGTTTATTTGATGATCTATCTTAAATTTTATACAATCATAGTAGAATTCTTTTCATTTGACAACCATTACTAAAATATTGAATAATTCCCTTATCATTGAGTTTAACTTGTAGAATTATAAGTGTTTCGGTCATGGTTCTTCAACACTATAAAGGGGTGACATTTAATTAGTTGTATAATGTTTCACTTTTATCACTCTCATTAGGGTATATTTATTTTGACTGTTCACATAAGAAGCCATGTAGTGTGACATTATTGTGGAATACCAGTTCACATTAATCCTTAGTGTGGTAGAGATGTTGTTGAGTTCTGAGACTAAGGAATATTGGACTATCTCTAAATTCTTGTACGAACATCCCTCCAATGGATAATGTGAGGTGTAATTAAATTACTCATAGTTTTAGAGTGGGCTCAGTAGGTCCATGTTATATATGAAACTAGTGTACTATCACCCAATCAGGATAAGGTGGAAATCGTGGTCATGGTAGCCATACTGATGATAAGTTTATATATCATAGTATAACTACCTATAGTGGTCATGATATTCCTTAAGAGTTTGGATATTTTTAGATACACGAAGTACAACTTACACCTGATAAGATGATAATAATCCCTTCAATAGTGAAAAGTATGATCTTATAATCCTTTAATTTAGTGTTTTATATATTTGACGTGGGTGAGTAATAATATTTCATATCTATGACTATAATGGGGAGTAAGGGGAGTTTATTTCAGTGCACTTATAGGTATATGAATCTAGATTCTCTATTGGGAATAATTCCCATGAGAGTTTTTGGGGGTAGGGATGAGATCACCCTGAGGTAGTGATGCAACATTGGTGATTGTAAATATTTTGATGAAGGAATATCAGATCTTTTAATTATAAAGATCGTCTTAGTGGATGTTGAACATACGATGTAAATTAATGATATTTTATGACTAATATAAAGTTCTATATACCATCATATCATAATAGGATTCCCAGATTACATCACAGATCCAGTAGGGGATACGTAAAACTATTGCGTCACAGATTCTTTTCAGGACAAACTACCGTACAGAGACTTGTGATTTGATTAAACATATTATACAAGTATTATAAGAAATTATTATAGATCATGTACTTGGTTTTGTAGGTTCTCAGGGATAAAATATACCATTAGGTTGTGTCTATGATCATAATAGAAATCATGTGACCATAAATAAGGATCCCTACAATTCCATATATAGTATGATGTTCCATTCAACATCATCCTTCTAAGATGAAAGGGATGAAGTGTTATTGGGACCTCATCTCATGTAAGTTGAGGTGATTACCATATTTTGACTCCCCATTGTTAAAATTAAATCATTATAAATTGGTCAATGTTGGTGTGAAGGGTGGTGGAATTAAATACTTTTAACAACCACCGATTAATATTGATGAAATGGTTGTAGTGAATTTTTTCCAATAGTGATAAAATTAAAGAAAAAAAAATTAATGTGGTTATATATTGATGGTGTTTTTATTTTGTTTTATTTGGAATTATTTCCATTCCCTGTTAAATTTTCGTTGGTATATTGTTTTAAAAAATTTCTCCTTGAGTATAGTCATATTTTTTAATGTATTTATAAAATATTGGACATATTAAGTTCTATTTTATATAAATTAGGATTAATTGCTTTTAGATTGCCATGCACCATGTTTGTGTAAAGAAAAAACCTCTGAGGTAATGGATGTTCATGTGACTGTAAGTAAAATTCTTATAGTGGATTGATTTCTCATCTTCATAAGTGTGTTTTTATTGATTAATACCTCATAAGGATGAACATTTTATAATTTGGGGTGGAAGATGTGACCTTGGTTTTTCATGAAAGTGGATTATCTCAACTTTAATTTTTTTCCAAAGTATTTCAAAGTTTAAATTAGTAAATTCAGCAAAATAAATAAAATTATATAATAGTTCCATTTGTTCTAGGATATATTTTTTACTCACAAGATGTGACTGTGTTATATTTTAGTTGTTTTCGGGCCTTAATAAAAATATAATAGTTATATAAATATTATATTTATCATAAACACATGGATTATTGGAAATTATTCTCTTCCCTCAAAATGGAGTGTTATGTGGTAATTTTTACATTATGGTAGCTCATAGGATGTGCATTTTACCAAATAAATATTAATTTTTTTTAATAGGGACTATGATAGTTGCCTATAATTTGAGGAATATGATTTTATTTTAAAGGAGTTATTAGTGAATTTAATTTTTCATTATGGGAGATGATTTTCAAAACCATGGTGATGAAATATATATAATGAAATTTTGTAAAAATTCATTCTGATGCAACATGAACCCTATGAATTGTTTGCGTGAATGAAAAGGGTTTTTTAGAGTGATCAAATATTGAGTCCTTCAGATCGATGATGAAAATATGTGAGATATCCTCATTAACAAGATATCCATTTCAAGGATATTTTTAGTTGTTTATTTTAGGCATAGTTTATGATGATTTTTTTTTGAATAATTTAACTTATTTTAATCTCTTATATTCATTAAAAATATTTTTAAAATAAATAGTTCTTATTGTTTCTATATTTTTTCACATTTTGAAACCCTTATTATTTTTACATTAAAATGAGTGTCCTAATATGGTTAATATAATAACATTTTTAGAATACTATAAATTGTTATTGTTGATATATATTTTTAGGTGAGAATTTATGAGTAATTATGATATTGTACACTAAATATTCTATTTGTCTCCCCCATCTGCTCTTAATATTCTCACATGGTCAGTGAAGGTCATTGGCCCTGATGGTTGGCAGTGAATTGTAGTTTGTGCATAGTCGAATGGAATGGTATATATGTCTTTGGAACATAGATTGTGGTTATATATTGTGGAACTAATTAGATAATGTTTTGTGATAATGGCGGTGGAAGTGAAACAAATGTGATGTGACATAGAGACTCATGCAAGGAGGAAGAAAACATGCAATAAAATATAGTGAGAATTGGGGAATTTTTTTCGGTGTTGGGATTTCCACAATGTGCACTATAGGATATATGTGATATTTCTACCAATGTAAATAAATAAGTATTATCAAGGTGAATCTAAAAAATCATGAAGGAATCCTTCCCAGGATACCGACAATTGTTAGTAGTGATGTGTGGGACTTACATAGGCATCCACAACCAAGGTTCGATGTGATGACTTTATTGAACTATGGCATGAGGGTGGGTATACATCCAACTAGTAAAACCTCTATAATAGATAATAGATATTATCCATAGGTCTTGGTCATGTGGTCTACTGGTGTTTCCCTGTCTACTGTAACGTCCTACAAGTCTAGGGAACATAGTTTTTCTTATGAAAAGGTGAGGTACATTGGTCGGTTCTTCTTTATCTGATGACGTGTGTAGTAAATGATGTGAATGAAGAATATATATTTCTTCTTTGGGATATAGGTTAACTTATTTTAGGTATTAATTTTTATTCTCATATAAAAAAAATTTGATAACGACGTATTAGAAGATTCTTGAGCATTTTGGCTATGTTCTTGGAATGGTTCCCCTCTTCTGGGAAAATAATATGTGATAATTGGTAGACACATTGTAAATATAGAAACTCTACCTCAATTGTGTGGACTATAAGAAAGTAATCACAGTTTTTTTGGTTCTATTTGATGGAGCCCATGTGGCCTCGAAAAACTTATAGATAATTGATGAGGTGAGTCACTTGTGATGCACATGTTTTTTGAAACATTCTGCCTGATCATGAGAGGCGGGATAATTTGGATAGTCATTGTGAACATTAAGATAAAAATATGTCAAATTGTGTATCCAGACCATTACCTATTTTATAAGGTGAAATTATAAATTCTCCTTAAATCCTATAACCCACACCCATATTTAATCTTTTTTCTCAAAAAAATAATACTTCCTTCTCCTGAGAGCTTTATTCAACCACAACATATAAATTGAAAGAATTTTGATTTACAATCATATATCTGACCATGATTCATCTCATTAGATCACCCTTTCTTAGTATATACTTTATATTACTTATTATATTATTTTATATTTTTTTCTACGATTATATTTTCCTACCAGATCATATACCTTATTTTCTATAAATTTCCTGTTTCTATAATTTGTCTTTTTCCAACCCAAATCCTATGCAGATAATAGATAAGGATTCTACTACCCATATAAGTTAGTTTACCGACTACCTTTCCTTAATTATCTAGTATACTATACTATGCACCACTATGTCACTCAATGGACTTTTGGAATTAATCATAAAATGATTACTGATACATATTAATTTTTTATTTCATTTCCATGATATGTTATGAGAATAAAATAGCTTGGATGTCTCACTGGTACCATTCAATGGACAAGTGTAATAATATCCCTAGACAACATACTTTTCCATAATGATGGAAAAAACAGTAATTTGTGATTCAATTTTCACTGGCTAGTGAAATTTTATAATTAAATTTGTAAAACATGATATAGAAATATAATTATACCAAGTCCTATTACATACTTTAATATTGTATGAATTATGCATTTTTTCTGTATTTTTTAATGGATGTGGTGATTTTCCATAGAATTCAGTATGATATGACATATATGTGATTTCATTATGCCATGTTTCTCTATTAAAAATGAAACATAAAATTTTCTTCAATTATATATGGACATGAATATCATTATAATTTAATAGTATTTAATATACACAGAACTCCTTATATTTTCAAAGATAATTATTAGACATGATTCTTTTTAACAGTTATTAGATAATATTATACATAAACCTCTATGCCTTATTAGTTCATTTGGTTGGAAATTTGTATCTACATTCATCTCGATTAGAATATTAGATATGGTTCTCTACATCGATTAATTAGATGTTCTAATATACCATTTGGTCTTCCAATTTATGATTCCTAGGTAAATTCCACTACATTAAAATAATCAACTATCATTTGATATGTTTCAAAAAAAATTACTTAGTCTGAAGGAGGTATTGTTGTCCAGTTATCCCATTGTGAAAATTATATCTCTTGGTGTTATGTTTAGATTATTGATTTATATTTTAATTTACCATCACACTATATAATTTTAAATTCACCTGATTTATTAGTTATTTTTTTGTTGTGGGGTACTGAAATTTAATCACACTTTTCTATGTCTGTTGATTAGTACCCAAATAGACCTCTTCAATATTGGTAGGGATAATGGAATTCAGCCTAATGTGGACACATTATTTACATATACTATGGCAGAGTGTGAGAGAACATGACAATTCTAGTTATCAAGATGTAATTGCAGATATATGTTTGAATTATTATTCATTTTTTTAATAGTTTTATATATATATGTACAACTATGTATACATGTTTCATTTTTGGAATAGTCATGATATTCTTATCTCTATATGGTTGTATTTATATCTTGGGTTTATTGAGAATTATCTTGATGGTATATTATTTATTCTTCTCTATTATTATTCTACTTCGTCATATTTGTCCCATAGATTTATCTTTTATTTCAAATATATGTGATAATTTGATAAAGATAATATTATATCAACAAAATAATATAATAGACCCTCACACATAGATGATATACTTTGGAATACGAGTAGGTGTTATTGAGTCAATGTAGCTAACAATGGGCGGATACTTATGATTGAACTAGGTTTAGGACATCTTAAAGTTTAATCATAGTGGGGTTTCTTTTCATTTACATTCATGTTTGATAGATAATATACGAGGATATGAAAAACATTTGGTAGTGAGATAATTAATGTTGGTAGCTGACATATGTATGGGAGAAAATCCATATTTTTATGGATGAGAAAAAATCTTATGTATCTCCATTTGTATAGTTCAACTAATTTCCGAATTGGATTACACATAATATTTTTGAATATTTTAGGATTATAGATTTTAGAGTTACCCTTTTCCAGTATTGAATGGTTTTATTTTATTATGTGTTATTATAAGAATATGAGGATTTATATTTCAATAATTTCCCATGTCATATATACTTTTTTAAAATATTTATTTATCATGTGCCAGTGATTTTATTTATATACATAAGTTATCATGACATATCATGCTAGTGAAAGGTGTATATTTTTGTTTAAATTTTATTCTTTAACCTAAGTGGTGTTTGTACATATTCCAACCCTAGTATACTAGATATAGTGTTTACTTTATTAAATTATAAATAGATACAAATAATTAAATGATAAAGGACCAAGTAGATTACATGACTTAGAAAACATGATATATTCATAAATATTACACTTCAAATGGAAACAAAATTAGGGAAATGCATAATTGTATACATTAATAATCAAACGAACTAAAAACTATCAATGGATATTATTAATAATCACATAAATATATTGAAATAATCTCATTATGGGTGATATTCATAATTATATACATCATTAGAAAATTTTTGAGGACACATTGTAAGAATGTTTCAAAAATGTATCGGTTGTACGCAATACTCAATCTTGTTTTTTCACATGACACCTATCGATGAACTGAGTGGATATAGTGGGCATTGTCTGTAACATACAGCATACAATGTATTCCTCATATGAAATAATAAATATATATTCAACATAAACATTTATATTGAAACTAAAATAAGAATTGTTAATAATTACTATAATTAAAAACAAAATCACAACCCACCCATTGTAGTATGCAGAATGGTATTAAGATAACACATCACAATTAAACTAATCATAAACCATATAATAAAATATTTTAGATGGTAGCATAATATTATAACCATATTAAATCATAAAATGTAATAATTTATGTTGACCTATATGATATATACGTTAAAAATATAAATGGAATTTATTTTGATGAAAACAATTTATTCACATTGAAATTACTTATTTTAAAAAAACTATGAAAATATAAAAAATTATTTTATATAAAATAAAAAATTTGAGTAATAAAATAAACCATAAATGAATATATTTTACATGATGGTTTAAAAAAAATTTCATTTATAAAATGTTTACAAACATTTATTTCATATTATTTTTTCAATGTTTGTAAATTATCTCATTTGTAGAACAATACGAAGATTCCATTAAAATATTTCTTTTTTCAAAATAAAAAAATGGGTAAATTGAGTATAAATAATCATAGGATGAGAGTAAAATAATTTTTATAACTCATGAAAATGGAATATAAATATTCCTTAGTTGAAAAATATTCAAAAATAATCCTGAATAATGATAAAATTGTGACCTAAAACCTATCATGAGGCTAAAATTTATTTGAATGTGTTCAATAATATTGTATAATGAGTATATATTTATTATAAATATATTTTAGAACCATAATTATATTATTATATATCATACAATTTATTACATTCTAATAATATTTTATCACTTTCGTCTTAATAAATCTTCATTACAAATCACTGTTTCGGGTAATAGTTTCTTAATTTTACACGTACATTTTTGTGTAGTAGTTTCACTATATAATATTTGATCATGGATACATCATATAAAATATTATAATAAATATAAAAATATCAAATATAGATATTAAATATTTCATAATTTTAATACATTAAATATGGTCATGAAAAATTAATTTTATCCATACATGGAGACGAGAATTCATACATATTCACAAGTGATACATTAATTTCTCATTTATTGACATATAGGGTGGGAAATTGTTCTTTTATAATAATGAAACCATCTTAGTATATTAAGGACAATGTATATGTTATTTTGTTACGACCTTCAGTTTTTTTGAAGAGGTCAATGAATAAATAAGTTTAAAGATGATGGGGAATAACATATAAACTTCCTTGTTGACCTTCATAAGCTCTTTTATTAAGAGAAATAAAAATTCTCTTTTATGGAGAAAATAACCTCTAAAAATTACCTATGTATTTTTATAATATGAATAGATTGGTATTGTTTGGGAAAGATGGTTTAATTTTTTGTGGAGATGTGATGGAATATGTACTCTTTTATAACATAGGTGTGGTGAACTTCAAATCATCTCCAAATAGTAAATTACAATAAAATTGTTCTATTTTTAAATTCCACCAACTAGAATTGAATACAAATATAATTTAATATAGTGATTTATTATAATCGAACAAATATATTGTTGACATGTTTTTTTGTATTTTGAACTATATCATATTGATTAACCCTTGGTTAATTATTTTATTAATATAATTGTGGTAATTTCTATTTTAACAATATAGGGTTAATAAAATTACTATAAATTAAAAAATTACTCATAAATGGACATTTTAATTTTTATTAATATTATAAATTATCCTTTCTAATGATAAATTTGTTTATGAATATTCAAAATTTTAATAATATATAATTTTGATATATTATAAATATTATCAATTTTATAACATTTAATATTAATTTGACTTCAAAGACATCAAGACAAAAAGTTAATTTTAATATAATTATTTAAAGAAACTTTTATTGTTCATATGGATCTATAAAATTCATTGTACTTGATTACCCATTCAAATAATATAAATATCAATATTTTTAAAATCATTTATTTTTTTCATTATATTTTTTAAATAATTTGCTCTTATTGAAAATGAATTTAATGTAATTTTATAATTTATTAAAATTAAAATAAATTTCAATAATAAAATTTACACCATCATCCTCAATATTTATATTTAGCTTCATTTGAATCTTTAATTTTTCACAATGTGGTCACTTAAATGATCTAAAAACTACGAGAGTGAAATTTCATATCTATCTTTTATTTAAATATTATATATGCCATTTTCATGGACATAAATTCATTAGAAACACATATTATAAAATAATGAGATAATGGGAAAGTCATGTTCATTCTATCAGAATAAATTTAAATAATTATGGAATTATCACTTAGTTTTATCCTAAATTAACTCAATATCAACTTTACCAATTGGATAAATTTTACCAACATTATGATTCAATTGGACAAAAAATAAATGTGAAAAAATTAAAAATTTAGGAGATAATAATTGAAAATATTGTATTAATTTTATAAAATTCAATACATATATGTATATCAATATTTTTTAAATTAATTGCCTAAAAATAAAAAAATATTTTCTAGAAAATGTAATTTTTATGGATAGAAATATATTTATTATTATATAGTGAAAAAACTATTTTTTTCTTACAAGGTCATTCTTATTGTACCACTTTATTTTACCAATAATTTTTTTACATTATTAGCATTAATTTTTTAATCTTATATTCATCCTCTTTGATTGAAATAATCAAGAGTGATTCCTATATCATTTCATCCTGAAAATGGGATACCAGCTCCCAATGGTTCAGAAATTTTGGTACCTTCATGCATGCCTCCCATTGATGGTTCTAAGGAACACCCTTAATGACGTAAAATTTTCTATTGATGTTGTCATATACCACTAAAAGGGATTGTATAAACATACATGTTCTTCCCTTTAAAACTCTAGATTCATGTGATATTATGTCGGTAAATTAGGTTCTACATTGAACTATCATACTCACCTTCCAATCGTTTTCCTTATCCCAAGTTACAATGATTGTCTCCTTAGGAATTTATTTCATAGTAATATACTTCTCCATAAATTTTGGTATGATTTATTTCTCTTCGTTCCATTTAGATTTTTATTTTAAAGAAGAATATTTCAACATAATTATCTTTTTTTCTTTATACCCCTCCTTTATCATAAGGTTATAAGTCATTATTCGATAGTGACCCTACATGATTTCATTTTAGAAATAGTTAGATATCCCATCACTAGTCAATGTGATGAGGGTACATTGACCGTTATCAAAAGCCTCATCCCGGGTTGGGACTAGTTGTTCTTGATCCAGTCCGTCTATATGTAATCCTTTAAAATGGTTTCATGGATAAATCGATTGAATATTCTTCCTTGGACTAGAACATTATAAATAGTCTTACCACCCTATATAACATGTATATCTATAATAGGTTAAATTTTTCAATGTTTTTTATTCCTATATAGATAACCAAAAATGGAATAGAGTTTGAAATGGGTACATAGTCCTAGTCATCCACTCCTTGTGCATGGTTCCACTGCTCACTCTCTAGGCCTATATATACGAGGTTTCCTTTACTAAGGTTGGAGGGCCACGAGAATCCATTACCTCTACCCAATATACCTTGGAAATATCCAAAACTCCTAAACCAACTATATCAGGTCAAAAACAACTAAACACATCAGAAACATTTTGATCTGTTGTACTCGAATGAATATATTTCTGGGCGTGAATCACATTTTCTACTTTTCCAAATCATCCCTTCTTGATTACTCTCTATAGGTGGATGACTAATGCTCGTATTAGTCCATATCATATAATCATGTACCATAATCAATCAATGAATTTACATGGTTCATGTTCCCTCACCTATACACAACCATTGGATGACCAAGACACTCGTAGGAATATCAATAATTGAACAACTATTCAAAAAAATGGAATTCTTGTACCATAATTAATCTCCAATATATATCTACACTTAATGAATAGGAAAATGTGAAGAATAAATGTACATATATATTTAAAGATAAATTATGTAACATATAACATTATTTTAATTATCATAACATAATTAATGACCCGCTAGATCCCCATGACTCCTAAACATAGATGGATTTTGAATCAGAAGAGGATGTTCGAGAAAATTTCAAAAAAAATCATTGTGGATGAATCTTGGTTCGTGTTAAAATCATAGGTCCATCTGAATAAAAATTATTTTGATACATTTTAGATGAGGTGTACACAATACCATGAAGAAATTGTATCCTCATTCAAACTGAAATGAATCATCATATGATTTTTTTCAAGAAGACCATCAATTTTTCAATATTCAATATAGAAAGAATCAAAGAAGATTATATAAAATTATTCCACTGATGTTTTCTATTTTGTAAAATGAGATATCATATTTAGGATAATTAAAGAATATATATGTAGAGAGAAAAAGGTGTGGTAAGCAGTTAAATAGATTAGGAATATAATGGAAAAAAATAAGGGAGAAGGGGAGAAAAAATAATGGTTAAAAAAAGTTTTGAAGGAGTGAGGTCAGTCCCCAAAGAGGGTAACAGAATACCCACTACATTAAACATTGGAGGGACATGTATAACCATCATCAAAACCCAGACCTAGATTGTACAACCTGAAGAGTAGTGCTCGACAATTCCATTCATTATAATTTCCTCGATCATCTCTCAATAAAATTATTTTCTTTGTATATATTTCACATATGTTACTATTGATATAGTGTCTACATAAAATTTTAAAAAATATTATGAATTTTAATTTAAGATGATAAATTATATAGTAAATTTCAGGATTTTCATAATACATTGATTCATAGGAAATAACTATCTGATTATTCAAAAGGACACAAATAATTAAATTCAGTGATGAATCAATATATATATTTATAAAATCCAGAACTTTCATAGACTATATTACACATTTAGGTATTAACATATATCCTATTCAATTAATAAAATATATTCAAATTCCTTTTTCAAAATTATTTTTAATCAATTTGGAGTAACAATATTAAATGGGTTAGCTAATAAATAATGTTTTTGACCAAATTGTTGATAGTTACTTACCAAACCAATGAAACATCCCATGAGAATTAGATTTTTTGTTATAATAAATTCATGTACATTATTCTCCTTCAATGGATCATTATATATTCCATCATTATAAATAATATTAACATGAAAATAATCTTTTTCATGCCAAAATTAAAACTTTCGGTATTTATCATATCGATATTTTTTCTATGAATATCAAAAACAGTCTATATGTGGATCTCATTATTCTCATAGTCCTTAGTCTACTATCTGACATGATCAATAAATACCATAAAATATTATCAATATTCTGTTTGATTACTCTATCCATTAGATCTATAAAATTAATTGGGTTCATTATTTATCCCAAATGGAATTTCTATAATCTCATAAAGTCCATTCCTCACACAAAATATTTCCTTCAAGATATCATCCTTCATTAATCGCAATTTATGACATCCAAATTAAATTTTCATCACATAAAAATATTGATCTTCTTGAATTTTTCAAAATAATTCATCAATTTGTGGAATATGATACTTGATCATTATTATAATGTTATTTATTTCTATATAAACAACTCACAAACTCATAGATGCATAATTCTTCATAATAAAAAAAGGGCTCCCTATGGTGAAACACTTGGGTATGTAGATCCCTTACTACTAAAATAATATTTTTAATTATTCATCTCTCATAAATCTTTAATGGTAAATATATATATTGTTTTTGACATAGTTATTTCATTGTGGAATAAATAAATAGAAAATAAACTTCCCATTTTAGTGAATATCAAGGTAATTACATAGTAAATAAATAAATGAATTCAAAAACAATAATTACATCGTCAATTTTATGATTTATTTTTTCAATAAATTGAGATTCCATCTCCTATTTCTAATAATCTCATTTATAAGAGCCACCGGAGGTGGATCCAGAGATGAAACAAATAAGTAATTCCATATAATTATCATGAACCAAAATTTCATTTTCTTCATGATAATATTTTGGATTATATTGTGCTATCCAACCTATAGTTTAGATTATATTAAATTAAACAATATTTATGATAATAAAATAAAAAATAGAGCATGTTTATGTATCATCATAGGATATACATGACACAAAATTATTCCAATGAGGTTTCAACTGAGTTTTTACCGACAACTCCCTTCCTACGGTGAAGGGTAAATATCCAAATTTTTAGCAGATTGAAAAGATTTAAAATTATATTATGATCTATAATAATATAAAAAATAATCATAATATGAGGATATGATTAATTTAACTTCCACCACATCATTAAGAACCTCAATATAAGATATTATGATCACAAAAACATTGGTCCTTATCACATAGCATTTTATAGGAAATATTCACAAGAGGATTATAAAAATCATTTACATAGTTTCCCATCTCTGTACAATTAATGAATTTTACATTTAAAGCTTATTTATTTAAATTATAATCAATGTCATAGTGTATGTTTTCAAAACACATATATCAGAATACCATTAAAAAGAATTATCCATGATGTTTCTTTACAAATTTATTTTATTTTATAAATCCCCCCCTTTCCTTATTTTCCAATGCATTATATCTTTTTCTAGAATACTCAGCATCCCTCTTCTTATATTGATTCCCTTCATTGACATACTAATTGGTGAATTAATTCTATATCATAAAAGTACAAGATATTATATCATTATTTAATGAGAATTCATGGGCCACAAGTTCCCATTTAATAGTTTTCATAATACAATCAAATTAATGATTAATATTTCTGTTTGGATGGTTTATTCTATCTTTGGCATGCCTTGCAAACCATTATGGTTGAATTCATACATAGAAACAATATCATCATCTTTTTTCTCAAATACAATTATTGTCATTACATCTCAACATTCTATTCATGGGTAAAATAATTCTCCATGAATAGTTTCTTAAGCTTATTCCATTCCATGTTTTTATATCCCTCATACTTTTTTAGTGTTTTTAATCAAAATCCACTATATATCCATATAAATTGAGAGATGATAATCATCCATGAAAACCATATCTTTTTCATTAATTACCTAGGTTAGAAATATCTTCTGTAAGAAACATATCCATTTATCAACTAAACATTGACCTATAGTCCTATGGAATGGTTGAGGTTACATATACAAGAGTTGGCCTAACATTAATAAACCACATTTTGGATCAACATAATTCACTATATGGGGATTATTAGAACTAAAAACCTGATTCATTTATCTCAGTATTGTTATAATTTGTTCTTATCTATCTATATATCAGACTCGATAATAATTATCATTATTAGAATGGAATCCCTGATATTGACCATGTTCATTGATATGGTTAACATTCCTTCAGCTAGGTTCCATTTCACAACAATGTGATACCCTATACTATGTTATGAATAATAATATATAATTTCTAGACTAGTGAAACCATATAAAAAATCATAATTTACTTATAAGTAATCTTATTATCTTATGCATGGTTTCTTTTCTAGTATTATCTAAGGCCATTAAAGGATTATGTTTCCCTCAACAAGTTCCCAAGGATTCTATTAAACAGACTCAGATACCAATAGTAAAGACCCTAGCCCGAGGAGACTAGAGTCAGTAGTAACATTATTATATTGGTATTAGATACAAATAATCACAACATGAATAACTATATAGTATTTATGTATTGAAAAAATAGACATATAATGAGTCAAAATATATAATAGAAATAATTAAAATACACCTTAGTAATTCTTCTGAGAATAGAATTATTGTCCTAGACTATCCTTTTATATAAATCATAGTATACTTCCTATATTTCTAGGGAAGGATAAAAAAAGAAAAAGGGTTATCAAAGATGTGTAGGAATAGTATGATTATAATGATAATGAAATATGGAATGAATAATTTGGTATAAAATAATATGAAATATAATAATTCCATATAAATAATCACATAATCTAAATACTAACAAATGAATATCCTATTTATTCTAAAAATAACATGGAAATGAATAACTAATATCATGATTCAGGAAATTCCTAATGCTGGAAATCATAACCATACATTCATGGCATCATGCCTTTATATTTTACCTATATGGATAATGCCTTTGTCAATACCCCTACTTGTTTTTCTCAATAGACCTATTGGTTTAATTAGGGGCTATAGACGAATGAACCAAACACTAAATAACTCCAATGAATTCCTCATTTTAAATTGGTGAAAAATAATTATCATAAAAAATTCATATTGAATCTAACTTAAGAAATATTAATAATTACCCCTATTAATAAATATAATCATAAACCGTGAAATGTAATAAGGGAATGGTATAAAATACACATATCAAGAATAACAGTGGATAAACAATCCAAAAAAACATTATAGACTGTAAAAATATATAATAAAATCATCAAATGATAAAATATAACAAAAGATGTTGACATAGATGAAAATAATTTAAAATCATTATTAAAAAATATTTATGATAATACTTGTTTATTCTTTTTAATAACATGTTTCTTTAGAAAACCAATAAAATAAAAAGGAATTTTTTTTATTTGAAAACTAACTTTTAATATTTTATGTAATAAACAATGAATATATCTTTAATGATTGAGGTAAAATCTATTCACATGTTATAAGTTAAAAAAATGCATCCATATGTTTACAATAAAGGTTAAAAGTACCGTGTTTTGAAAAGTACACCACAATTTACCTGAAACCATTTTATTAAAAAATCAATCCCTGGAAAATAAATAATTTTAAAAATACAATGAAAATATTATAATATGAATTTTTTTATAAAAAATCGAAATGGAAGAGAAATAAACATCGGTATATAGATAAACATAAACCATCTCAAACAATTGTGAAATTGTTTAATTAAACCATATCTCAAGTTAAACATACATTATAAATTTTAAAACCACCTATATAATAAATATATATTTATTATAAATAAAATTTATTACAATATTTAAGTATATCATAAATTTCATGAAATACTTATAATAATTAATCTTTGGTTTCATAAAAACTCTTTGTAAAAAATCACAATTTTTGATAATAACTACATTTCTTAATATATGGTTTAGTTAGGTAGTTTTACTATTTACACATTTCCAATGTTTAAATACAATATAGTATCATAATAATAAAAAATATAACATATAAACAATTAATACATTGTAATTCCAATCCATAAAATATGGCAATGAACAGTGAAAAATATCACCACGTATGGATGATAAATAGTATGAATGCACATGTGATAGATTCAATTATCATTTCATGGGAATGAATGTGACTAATGGGGGATTCATAATAATAATAAAATTTTAGAATATTTATTATATGGGATTTCAAATTTTATGATAACTTCAAGAGATTTATAAAATATAGAAGAATGAATAAATTGAAAGAGTTCAGGAAGGAAATTTACCACTTCATTGGGATTCCAATTTTATAACCATTATTAAGAGAATTATTGTATTATTTTTAGGGATAAAAAGAACACTAAAGGTAATCTTTGGATTTTTACTAGATGAATGGGTTATTATTTATTGATCTCAGTGGTTTAATTTTGTTTGATTAAGTGTCGAATGAGGTTCCGTTTTATAATTAACGTGAGAAATCTTCTGGAATTTCCCAAATATTAAATTATAATAAATTTATTCTCATTAAATATGCATCCTAATGGATGGTTATTTTAATATATGTTTTGATATTTTATTAATAAAATCATTCAATAGAATTTATTCAAGTTTGGTTCTCATAACAATGTATAAAATTTGGATTAACCCCGTGGATATTTATTTTTGACCTTAACCGTGGTATCCACTATTTTATTCCCAAGGGGTTAATAAAATTACAATAAATGAGAAAATTAATAATAAATGGAACATTAATGATGTGATAAACTACATTATAATCATATTTCCAATGCTAACTATTTTTTTTTAAATTTTAAATAAATTAATAATATTTCTTTGTTAAAACATAAATTATTTAAACTATGAAAATGTTTCTTTTAATTGGACTTAAAATACTTCTGGAAAATGGAGGATTTCTAAAATAATTAATTAAACCTTGTTTATATGGCATGTGGATGTATAAAATCCATTTTAGTCTTTAATTCATTAAATTATATAATTATTATTATTTTTAATGAATTTTTTAATTATGTGTTAATGGAATAAATTATATATTATCATTAAAGAAGAATAAAAGATTATTTTATAATATATAAAAATAAAAAAGAAATAAATTTATTTCATTTTTATCAATATATATTTTTTTCTTATTGGTATCATCTAATTTTCTTTTGTGGACATATAAATGATATTAAAAACAATGATACTAAAATTTGGTTATTGTATTTGATTTAAATAATATATTAGTAATTTATCTAAAAAACTATACATTAATGAATAAAAATCACTAATAAATTGATAATGGTATAATTAATATCATTCAATACTATTTATAATGAGAAAGTATGTCATTATCACTTAGTTGTTACATAAATTAATCCAATTTGCAATTTAGTGTGGTGATAAATTTTACACGGTTATTACTCATTTGGCTTAAAAAAAAGGTCACCAACTACTAAATATAATACTTATAATTATAAATATGTAATTAATTTTATAAAAATTATATAATTATACGTTTATGAAGTGAATTTTAAAATATGTGGGCAATAGTGCACTGTAAATCTCTATTTTGAAAAAGCATTTTATTGAATAAAAGAATATGAATTCATATAACATGATAAATAAAATAATCATTGAATGTTAATTTTTTTAATTATAAAATATATTGGTTTAATTATAAAAATTCACTTGAGGTGGAAAATTCAATTAATTATGATATAAATATTTTTAATGAAAAACTATTTGTAATAAAAAAAATTTATTTTAATTTCATAAATATTTATTACTAATAAATTTATATCCAAAGAAATTATTCTATAAATGAATAATAACTATATCTTTCATAATTTATTTTCCCTATTTATACCCACCTTTTTCTTATCTTGTTTATAATGGTCTCACAATAAAAGATCACAGTTCATTTAAACTCAGTGTCGTGTGTAACACATGCTATAATGTGTTTAAAATTATTTTAAATGATAAATACTTTTAATTATTGGCATGCAAAAAAAATTTTATCATATATTTATTTTTTTACATAAATAACCATTTATTATATTAATATCAAAAGAAAAATTAGTTATATGGGTTGAGAAATTTAAAGTCGAATTTATATGGATTTCAAATATAATTAATAATGTGTTTGATCCTTTATAAATTGTGAATGTTGATGAATTTATGTGAACCATTGTAAATTTCATTTTCAGTTACATGAACTATTAATTTAAACTTTTTAAGGATCTAGACATTATACCTTGGGAATATAAAACAAATGTAACTAGAAAATTTTATATATTTACTGTGTTTTAAATAATAACATTTGTTGAAAAAAAATTATGTTAAATGGTGAATGAAATTACCACATAAAGAGAATTTACCACAATATATTGTATTGGAAACTCCATATAATGTAACTATATTATTAAACCCCTTCCATGATCTTAGGATCAAGTACTTGAGTTACTATTTTTGTGATCATTAGGGAATTTTTATAATACATTTTCTATCAATATTGTTAGTGATTAGTTTATTACAATGAATGCACTATACATGTAACATTTTCAAATTAATATCTTTATTTAAGTATCTTTTTTTGAGGATCTTTTATTACTGTATATTTTTTCATCCACAATGGACTCAGGTTGAACACTATGAAGGGGTGACGATCATGCTATTGAAGTGGTTGGACCTAATCCCTTGTAGTGCGACTAGTGAAAACTCTAGTAGTATAACCTCAAGTACCTATATTAGGCACCATCTCATAGATGATTGATTGATTTGATAAGCGAGTGTAGAAATTGTAGGGAGATAAATGACCAACAATGGTTATTAAATAGTTAACTAGAGAGTTCTAGTAGTAGTACCCATAAATATTCTCAATAGATGGAAGACACCAGGATGCTGAGTCATGGATGTATGATACTATATATTTTATTGATCATTTATCAATGACACCATGTAGTAGGAACAATCTTGTGTTTTATATGCCTCATATTTCTTCCTAGAATTTGTGGGATGTTCTAGACCAGTCAGGAATGTATAAGGGCTTGGTTTTAATGGATTCCCATTTTCTTTTAGTGATGACTTATTTCTTGAAACGATGAGTGAATAATTACCATTGATGTTTGTGCCCCTATGAAATGGTTATTTTTACCTCATGGAATGTTCATCTAATATAAATATGTTTTAGTGTTTCTCACTGACTCTTGCTGATGATGAGACGCATATATGATGTTTATTTGAGTATGGATCTCAAATTTTATCCAATCATAGTAGAATTTTTTTCATTTGACAACCAATACTAAATTATTGAAATGTTCATTTATCATTGAGTCTAACTTTTTGAATGATTAGTGGCTTAGTCATGGTTCTTAAACACTTTAAAAAGATGCAATTTAATACATTGGTATAATTATTCACTGTAATAAAACTCATTAGGGTATATTTAGTTCTATTGTTCACCGAGGAAGCCAAGTAGTATGCCATCAGTGTGGAATGATAGGTCACATGAATCCTCAGTGTGGTAGAGATGTTGTTGAGTTCTGAGACTATGGAATATTGGACCATATCCAAAATTGTTTTCGTAGGAACAATCCTCTAATGGATAGTGTATGGTGTAATTAAATAACTCATGGTTTGTTAGTGAGATATATAGCTCTATGTTATGTATGAAACTGTTCTACTGCAAGATAATCTAGATAAGGTGGCAGTCATGGTCATGGTATCCATACTAATGAAATGTTTTTATATCATAGTATAACTAACAATTTGGGTAACGATATACCTTAAGGGTTTGGATATATTGAGTTACAAGAAGTTCAACATACATCTGATAAGAATAGAATCATCCCATCAATAGTGATGTATGCTGTTATTATCCTTGAATTTAGTGTTTTGTTTATTTGAAAAGGGTGAGTTATATTATTTTATATCTCTTAATATTGTGGTGAGTCTATGAAACTTATTTTAGTGCATCTATATAGTGCTGAATCCTAATTCACCATTGGGAATAATTCTTGGGATATATTTGGGGGGTAATGATGAAATCATAATGAGGTTGTGACACAACATGGGCGATTGTAAATATTTTGTTGAATTTATCTCATTTATTTTAATTATTGTGAAATTCTTAGTGGATGAACTACATATGATGTATATTAAATTGATTTTATACCTTTTATGACGTTTCATATACCATCGTATCAGACTAGGATTGCCAGTTTACATCACAGTTCCAGTAGGGGATACATAAAGATTTTTCATCACATATTCTCTGGAGGACAACCTACCATCCAGAGACTGGTGGTTGGATTAAACATATTATACAAGTATTATAAGAAATTCTAATAGATTATGTCCTGGATTTTGGATGATCTTATGGATAAAATACTCCTTTAGGTGATGTCTAAGATCTAAATAGTAATCAAGTGACCATACATAAGGCTCCCTACAATTCCATATATTGTATAATGTTCCATTCATCCACATACTGTTAAGATAAAGGGGACAAAGTGTTATTGGGACCTCATTTCATTATATATGAATTGTGTAAGTTACACATTATTAGTATGACTATGAAAATTGCTTAGTATTGGAAAAAGTAATACTCCCATCATTATTGTGGACTAATAGTGTTTTAGGTGGGGGTTCTAGTTTTTTTCTTATTCAGCGAAGATTAGGTAAAAAGTGTATTTAGTTATAATAGATTTTTACACATAGATTTATTTTCACTTTTGAGATTATTAAGAAATTTGAGATGATATCCTTTCATATTACTACACCATAGTGTAACAAAACCATTCACAATATCATTCATGGTTCTTAGCATCATTTATATAATTCTAATCCACATGATTATCTTAATTTATAGGTTTTATTGTTGGATGATACTGCTTCTGTTGATGATTATAAGTTTTTTATCATTTTTCATAGAATTAAGGCTCTATGAGGAAGGTTAGTTCATATCGTTTGGTTTTCATGGATGAACATTCATTTATAGGTTGAGACCTGGATGTGGGGGTTTGTTGTACCTTATATGTGGCTTGAGTTAATCTCGAATAAGGATCAACCACACTTATGGAAACGTAGAGATGTTTGGTTTTAAGGAGAGGGGAATGTGTGATCCAAAATATTCAATGATTTATAAATCAATTTATTTTTAGTATAAAAAAACGGAATTTCACAAAGAGAACACAAACTATTCTAGAGAGTTTGGGAAATGTTTTGGCCCCGGATCCCTAGTTTTTTTTATAATTATTATTATGTTTGAAGTCATTTAATGGTGATTAGTAACTATATGGATAAACTATATATCCCATAATAGATTGTTATTTGTTTGTCAATGATTGGGACACATGACCATGAGAAACCAAAATAAAACAATGGAGGAGAGTCACACAAGCAGTACATATATTGTCACACAATGTGCATTATTGTGCGAGTGTTTATCACCATGAATAGTTTGTGTGACCATTAGTGAATGGTTTTAAAAACTGTGTGGACAAACCAAGTTCTCTATAAAAGTGTCATGTTACCCTTTTCCATAAAATTATAATAAACCTCACCCACTCATTGTGCATGGTTCCACTACTCGCTCTCAAAGCCTATATATAATAGGATTCAATTAACGAGGTAGGAGGACTAGGGGAATCCATTTCCTCTACCCTCCATGACATGGAAATATCCCAAATTCTCAAACTAGCTAGATCATGTGTCAATAATCTAAACACATCAGAAACTTTTTGATAAGTTTTACACTAATGAACATCTTTCCAGGCAAGAATCACATTTGCCACTTCACCAACACCCCCCTACCAGATTCATCTCTAATGGTGATAGACTAAGGCTTCAACTGGACCATATCTTGCAATCATGTCCCAAAATCAATCAATGAGTTAATGTCGTTCATGTTACCTCACCTAAAAACTATCAATGGATGACCAAGACACCCGCCCCAATATCAATAATAAAACCACTATTCAAAACAGTAGGAATGCTTGTATCATAATTAAACTCCAATAGATATCCACACATAATCAATAGTAAAATGTATAACATTAACATAGATAAATAATCTACAAAAAATAATGTAATAGATAACATGATTTTTATTATCATAACATAAATATTGACCCACTATATTCCCATGACTTGTAATCATAAATGTATTATGAATTGGAAGAGGAATTTCAAGAAAATTTCGTAAATTTTCATTGTGGATGCATCATGGATCATGTTAAAATCATAGGACCATTATGATCCAAAGAAGTATGATACGTTGTAGTTTCATCACACACTAGAACATGAAGAAATCATATCCTCCTTTGAACATAAATGAATCATCATATGATTTTTATCATGATGACCATAATTTTCTAAATCATCAATATAGAAAGCATCTAAGAAGAATATATTAAATGAGTCCACCGATGATTGAGATTTCGTAAAACGAGAAAGCATATTTTGGATAATTAATGTAGAGGCATCGATAAATCAAGATGTGGAGAGAAATAGTTTTTAAACCAGTAAATATATGTAGAATATTATATAAACAAATATGATAGCAGGGGAGAAAAATAAGGGTTCAAATTTTTTTTTCAAGAGTGAGGTCGGTCCCTCAATGAGGGTGACAAAAGTCCCACGGCCTCCCACATGGGAGGGAAAAGTGTAACCATCTTAATAGCCTGGATAATAATGGTACAACCTAAAGAGGATAGTTCAACCCTTCCTTTCATTATAATGTCCCAAATCATCTCTCCTTAATGTCATTTTTCCTATATATATTTTACATATGCTACCATAGATATAGCGACTCAAAATAAATATAGAAAATATTACGAATGTTTATTTAAGATAAGAAAATATATAGTTCATTTCATGAGTTTCTTAATACCATGATCGATATGAAATAAATATATGATTCTAGAAAAGGATAAAAGTAATTAAATTCCATGATGAATCAATATATATTTATAAAATATAGGATTTTATTAGTTTATATTTCAGATTTAGGCATTCACCTATATCCTATTCAATTCATAAAAAATATTAAAATTTCTTTTTCAAAATAATTTTTACTCAATTAAGAGTAACATTATTTAATGGGTTAGCTAATTTAGAATGTTTGACCAAATTTATGATAGTAACTTAACAATCCAATTAATCTACACACGAGATTTAAATTTTTTTGTTGTGATAAATTCATGTACATTTATATCCTTCAAGTGATCTATGGAAATTCTATCAATGTAGATAATATTAGCATGAATATAATATTTTTCATGCCATAATTAAATTTTTTTGAATTTATCTTATGAATATTTTTTGAATGAATATAAAAAATTGTCTATAGGTGGATCTTATTTTTCCCATAGTCCTTAGTCTACTCTCTTACATCATCAATAAATACCATAAAAATAAAATCAATATACAGATTGATTAATCTATTCATTATATCCATAAAAATAATTGGGTTCATTATTTAACCCAAATGGAATTACTATAATCTAATAACGTTCATTCCTCACTCAAAATATCATCTTCATGATATCATCATTCATGAATTTCAATTTGGGATATCCAAATTGAATTTTAATCAATTAAAAATATTTATCTTCTTGATGTTTTCCAAATAATTCATCAATTTTAGGGAGATGATACTTGATCTTTATTATAATATCATGGATTTCCATATAATCAATGCACAACCTCATAGACGTATAAATCATCTTAATGAAAAAAATGGGATCCTTAAGGTGAAACACTTGGGTATATAAATCCCTTACTACTCAAATATTATTATTCATTATTATACTCTCATAACTCTATAATGGTAATTTTATAATGACTCATTGAAATAGGTATATCATTGGGTAATACATTAATAGAAAAGACATCTTCCCACTTTAGTGAATATCAACGTAATTCAATAGTAAATAAATAAATGAATTCTTAAATGTTATATCAGAATACCATTGAAAAAAGAATATTTCATGATGTTTTTTACATATTTATTTAATTTTACAAATTCCACCATTTCGTAACATTCCAATACATTATATACTTTTCTAGATGACTCATTATCCCTCTTCTTATATTGATTCTCTTCAATGACATAATACATGGAGAATTTATTCTCTCTCTTAAAAGAAAAAAATATTATATCATTATTTAATGAGAATTCATTGGCGACAAGTTCCAATTGAATATTTTTGACAATACCATCAAATAAATGTTCAATATTTCTTTTTTGGATGGTGTATATTTTATTTGGAATGCCTTGCTAACATTTTATGGTTGACTTCATACTTAGAAACAATATCATCATCTTTTTTCTAAAACACAACTATTATCTATACATATCATCATTCTATTCATGGAAAAAATATTTATCCACTAAAAGGTCCTTAAAATCATTCAATTCCATGTTTTTATATCCCACTTACTTATTTAGTGTTTTGAATCAACGACCACCATATATCCATATAATTGGAGAGATGATAATCATCCATGAAAATCATATCATTTTCATTACTTCCCAAATTTTGAAATATCTTCTCTATGAAACATATACATTTCTCAACTACAGATTGATCAATAGTTCCATGGAATGGAAGATGAAACATATATAAGAAGTGGTCTGAAATTGTTACACCACACTTTGGATCAACAGAATTCACACTATGGGAATTATTACTCATAAAAAATGATTCATTTATATCAATATTGTTATAAGTTGTTCATATTTATCTATATACCCATCTCTTGCATCATTATCATTATTATAATGGAATCACCTATATTGAGCTTGTTCATCGACATGGATGACATTCCATCATCAACGTTCCATTTTATAAATATGAGATACCATAAATTATATTATGAATCATAATATATAATTTCTAGACTAGTGAAACCAATTGAAAAAATTGATAATTTATGTATAACTAATCTCATAATCTTATGAATGGTTTTTTTAATATTACAGAAGGCCGTTATTGGATTATGTTTCCTTAATCTAGTTCCCAAGGATTCTATTAAACTGACTCTAACAAAAATAGTAAATACCCCACAAATAGTAGGCCAGAGTCAGTGGTAAAATTATTATATTGTAATTAGATAAAAATAATCAAATTGCAAAGGATCATATAGTGCATAAGTGTTGAAAAAATAGGTATATAATGAGTAAAAAATATAATATAAATCATTAAAATACTCCTTAGTAATTCTTTTGAGAATAGAATTATTAACCTAGACTATACTTTTACATAAATACTAGTATACTTTGTATAGGTATAAGTAATGTTAAAAAAAGGGTTATCATAGATTTGTATGAATAGTATGCCTATAATTATAAAGAAATATGGAATGAATCATGTGGTAAAAAATATATATAAATATAATAATCCCATATAAATAATCACCTAATCTAAAAACTAACCATTGGATATCCAAGTAGTCCAATAATAACATGGAAATAAATAACTAATCTCATAATTTGGGAAATTACTAATGTTGTACGTCCTAACCATTCATTCATGGCCTCATGCCATGATATTTTACCTATATGGATAAGGCCTTATCCAATATGCATGCTAGTTTATCTCATGAGACCTACTGATTAAATTAGGGGTTGTAGACGGTCGAACCTAACACTAAATAACTCCAATGAATTCCTCATATTAAATTGGTGAAACATAATAAACATAAAAATTCACAATAAATATAACATAAGAAATATTAATAATTACCCCTATTAATAAATATAATAATTAGCTATCCAACGTAATAAGGGGAATGGTATAAAATACACATATCTATAAACAATATTGATAAACCATGCAAAAAAATATTATATGTTGTAAATAAAAAAAATCATTAAATGAAAAAATAAAACAAACGATGTTGTCATAGAAGAAAATAATTTAAAATTATCATTAAAAAATTTATATAATAATTCATGTTTATTGTTTTTAATAACATGTTTTTTAAAACTTAAAAAATAAAGAGGAATTTTTTTTATTTTATAACTTTCTTTTAATATTAAATGTAATATTCGATGTATATATAATTAATGATAGAGGTAAAATCTATTCACGTGTTACAAGTAAAAAAACATTCCTAGGATTACAATACAGGATAAAATTACCTTATTTAGAAAACTACATTAAGATTCCCCTAAAACCATTTTGTTAAAAAATCAACCCTTGGGAAAAAATTATTTTAAAAATAAAATGTTAATATTAAAAAAATATGAATATTTTTTTAAAAATGGAAATGTAAGAGAAATATACCTTACTGGTCATATGAATATAAATTATCCCCAATAATGGTGAAATTGTTTAATAAAACCTCATCACAAGTTCAACATCCCTTATAAAATTTAACACCACCTATATAATAAAAATATATATTTATTATAAGTAAAATTTATGACCATATTAATATATATCAGAAAATTCATGAAATACTTATTATATTTAGTCGTTTTTTTCCTAGAAACTCTTTGTAAAAAATCACAATTTATGATAATAAAAACATTTCTTAATATGTGGTCTAGTTTGGTAGTTTCTGTATTTACACATTTGGGATGTTTAAATACAATATAGTATCATAATAATGAAAAATATACCATATAAACAATTAGTCCATTTTATTTTCTGATCCATAATATATGGAACACAATGTGAATAATATAACCACATAGAAAAAATTAATAGTACGTTTGCACATGTGACAGATTCAATTATCATTTGATGGAAAAGAAGGTGGATAATGGTGGATTCATAATAATAAAAAAACTAGTATACTTATTATATGGAATTTTTTATTTTATGATAACTTATAGGTTTTTATAAAATATATAAGAAGGAATAAATTGAATGTGTTTAGGAAGGACAATTACCTTTATATTGGTAGTCCATTATTATATAATTTATTATGAAAATTAATGTATTATTTTTAGGGATAAAAAGAACATTGCATGTAATATAAGGATTTTTACCAGTTAAATGGGTTATTATTGATTGAGCATGGTGGATCAATGTGGTTTTAAGAAGTGAGGAAGGACGTTCCTTTTTATAATTCATGTGATGACTCTTCTGGAATTTGCAAAATATTAAATTATAATAAATTTATTATAATTACATATTCTTCCAAATGGATGAATTTTTTATATAATGTAGGATATGTTAGTAATAATATAATCCAATATAATTTATACTTGTTTGGGTGTCATATCAAAGTATATCATTTTGATTAACCCCATGGAAATTTATTTTTGACCTTAACAGTGGTATCCACTATTTTATTGACAAGGGGTTAATAAAATTACAATAAATGAGAAAATGAATCATAAATGGAACAATAATGATGTGATAAACTATATTATAATCACGTGTTCAATGTTAACTATTTTTTTAATTTTAAATAATTAAATATTATTATTTTGGTGAAATATTAATTATTAAACAATGAAAATGATCATTTAATTTGACTTCAAATACCTTAGGAAAATGAGGGATTTTTAATACAATTAATTAAACCTTGATTATCTGTCATATGGATGTATAAAATTCATTGTAAACATTAAATCATTAAATTATTAAAATTAATTGTTTTTAATGAATTAAATTTTTTTAGTGTTAATTAAATAAAATATATATAATAATTACATAAGAATAAAAGGTTATTCTATAATTAATAAATTTTAAAAATAAATTTTAAATAATTAATCAAAATTTCATTATTATCAGTATATATATTTTTGTTTATTGATATCATCCAATTTTATTATGTGGACATATAAATGATATTAAAAAAAGAATGTGACATTTGGCAACACTATTTGATTTTATTAATATATAAGTAATTTACCTGAAAACGATACCATTACTGAACTAAAAATCACAAATAATGAGATAATTGTCTATTTAATATCATTTAATAACATTGAATATGAGAAAGTATGTCATTATCACTTAGTTTTTACATAAATTTTCCAAATTTAAAATTTAGTGAGGTGATAAATTTTACCATGGTTATTACTAATTTGGATAAAAAATGGTCTCCAATTACCAATTTTTATACTAATAATTATAAATATGTAATTAATTTTATCAAATTATATAATTCATTGTTTTTTAAATTAATTTTAAAACAAGTGTGCAACAATGCGCCACCAATATGTTTTTCGAAAATACATTTTATTTAATAGAAACGGATTAATTCATATAAAATGCATAACAAAATAATAAATGAATTTTAAAACATTTTATTGATTATAAAATATATGGCTTTAATTATAAAAAATAACTAGATGTGGAAAATTAAATTAATTATTATTTACATATTTTTAATAACAAATTTTTTTTAATGAAAAACTATTATTTTAATTTCTTTGATTTTTATTACGAATAAATTTATAACCAACCAATTTATTCTATAATATAATAATAAATATACTTTTCAAAATTTATTTTTTCCCATTTATACCCACCATGTTAAAATCTTCTTTATAATGGTCTCACAATAATAGATCACAGTTCATTTAAATTCAGTGTTGTGTTAAACATATGATATCGATGTGTTTAAAATTATTTTAAATGATACATGCTATTAATTATTGGAAAGTAAATGAAATTTTCTATCATATATTTATGGTTTCAATATAAATAAAAAATTATGGTATTTTGGACCCAAGAAAAATCAGATACATTTGTTGAGAAATTTAAGGTTAAATTTAAATTTAATTAAATTGTAATTTATGAATTGTGATATCCTATATAAATTGTGAATGTTGATCCATTTATGTGAACCATTGTAAAATAAATTTTCATTTACTTTAACTATTAATTGAAATTTTTTAAGGACGTAGACTGTATAACTTGGGACTATAATAAAAATATAACTAGAAAATGGTATATAATTATTGGGTTCTATATTATGAATTTTATAGAATACAATTTTTGATAAATGGTGATGAAAAAAACCACATAAAAAGAATTTTCCTCAATGGATTGTAATGGTAACTTCATATAATGTAACTATATGAGTAAACCCTTTCCATGGTCTTAGGATCAAGTACTTGGGTTAGTGTTTTTTGTGATCATTAAGGAGTTTTTATTGCACCTTTTCAATCAGTTTTGTAAGTGATTAGTTTCGGACCATGAATGCATTATACATCTAACATTTTCATATTCATATCCTTATTTAAATATCTTTTTTGAAGATATTTTATTATTTTATATTATTTCATCGACAATGGACTTAGGTCAAACACCCAGAAGGGGTGACGATCATGCTTTGAAGTGGTATGACATAATACCTTGTAGTTCCACTAGTGACAGCTCTGGAATTACAACCTCAGGTACCTATTTTGGGAACCAACGCATAGATGCTAGAATTATTTGTTAAGAAAGTGTTGACATTATAGGGATCTGAATGACCAAAAATGATTTTTTTCATATTTAACTAGGGTGTTCGAGTAGTAGTACACATAAATATTCTCAAGGGATGGTGGGCACCTGGCAACTATGTCATCGATGAAGGATACTATATATAACATTGATCATTTATCAATGCCTCCTTGTAAGAGGGGTTTTCTTGTCTTTTTAATCACTCATATTTCATCCCAGCATTGGTGGAATGTTCTAAATTAGTTAGGAAAGTATCAGGGATTTATTTGAATGGATTTACCATTTTCATTTAAAGATAACTTATTTCTAGAAATGATTAGAGTCGAATAACCAATGATGTTTGTGCCCCTATGGAATAGTTATTTATCCCTCATATAATGTTCATATATTTTAAATATATTTTATTGTTTTTCACGGTCTCTTCTCGATGATGACATATATAGAGAATGTCTATTTGAGGATGGCTCTAAAAATTTCATTCAATCTTTGTAGAATCATTTTCATTTAAAAACAATTACTAAAATATTAAACGATCCCCTTGTTGTTGAGTTTAACATGTAGTATGATATGTGTGTCTATAATGGTTCATTAAAACTTTAATGTTATGAAATTCATTCCATTGGTATAATGATTCGCTTTTATCAATATCATTAGGGTATATTTAGTTTTATTTTTCACATAGTAAGATATGTAGTATGCCATCAGTGTGGAAAGCCAGGTCATATGAATCCAGAGTGTGGTAGAGATGATGATGATTTCTAAGACTACGGATGATTGGCCCATCTCCATTTGTTTTGTAGTAACTTCCCACCAATGTATAATGTCAGGTGTAATTCAATAACTCGTGGTTTTAGAGTGGGATCTGTAGCTCCATGTAATGAATGAAACTGGTGTACCATAGGCCAATCAACATAAGGTGGAAGTCATGGTCATGGATTCCATACTGATGATATGTTTTTATATCATAATAAAACTACCGATGGTGGTCAAGATATACATTAAGGGTTTGGATATATTAAGTTACATGAAGTACAACCGACACCTGATAAGAAGAAAATCGACCCTTTAAGAGTGCAATCTATGATCTTATTATCCTCAAATTTTTTCTTTTATTTATTTGACATGGATGAGTAATATTATTTTATATCTATGTCTGTAATGGGAAGTATAGGGAGTGTATTTTAGTTCATCTATAGATTTCGGAATCGTGATTATCCATTGGAATAAATTCTTGGGAGAGTTTGTGAGGGTAGGGATGAAATCACCATGAGATAGTGAAAAAAAAATTGGTGATTGTAAATATTTTGGAGAAGGCATCTCACTTATTTAAATTATAGAGAACTTCTTAGTGGATGATATACATAGGATGTATTTGAATGATATTTTATTCCTTTTATGATGTTTTATATTCCATTACATCAGAGTAAGATTCTCAGTTTACATCATAGTTCCAACAGGGGATACATAAAGCTATTGCATCAGAGATTATTTTGAGGAAAACCTACCATTTGGAGACTCGTGGTTAGATTGACCTTATAATACAAGTATTATAGGACATTATTATAGATTATGTTATTGATTTTGGTGGTTTTAGGGGATAAAAAATACCTTTAGGTGATGTTTAAGAAAAAAATAGAAATCACATGACTATACACAAGGCTCCCTATAATGCCATATATAGTATGATGTTCCATTCCACCGAATACTACTTAGATGAAATGTAGGAAGTGTAATGGGGAATTTATCTCATTAAATAATAATTCAATAAGTTACTCATTATTAGTAAGACTATAAAAATTGGTTAGTATTGGAAAATGTAGTATGTCTATCATCATTGGAGACTAATAGTGTTTGAGGTGGGTGTTCGAGGTTTTTTCTTATTCTGCCAAGATTGGGGAAATAGAGTATTTAGATATATGGGATGTTTATAAATAGATTCATTGGGACTTTTGAGATCATATAGAAATTCGAGATGATATCCTATCAGATTACTATTATATAGAGAAACAAACCCATTGGAAACATATTTCATAGTTCTTAGCATCAATTTTATCATTCAAACCCACATTATTCTCTCGGTTTATAGGTTTCATTGTCAAATGGATACTTCTTTAGTTGATAACTATATGATTTTTTTTTATTTTTTGAAGAATTAAGTCACCATGTGGAATTTTAGTTCATATTGTTTTGTTTTATGGAAGAATATTCATTTAGAGGATGAGAGATGGATGTGAGGGTTTGAGGTACATGATAAGTGGCTTGAGTTAATCTCAGCTAATGATCAACCACCCATATGGAAATGCAGAGATGTTTGGTTTTAAGGTGGGGGAATATGTGATCCATAATATTCAGTGTTTTATAAATCTACTTAATTATAGTTTTTAAAAAATCGATGTTTATAAAGAGATCATAAAGGTTTCAAGAAAATTTGTGAGATGTTTTCACCCTGGATCCCTAGTTTTTTGTTAAATTATTATTAAGTGTATGGTTGGTGAATAGTGACTAGTAACTATATGGATAAACAATATATCCCATAATTGAGAGATATTAGTTTAGAAATTCATGTGACACGTGACCATGAGAAACCAAAATAAAATTATAGAGGGGAGCCACACAAGCATCACACATATTTTCAAACAATGTGCTTCATTGTGCGAGAGTTTGTCACCATGAATAGTTTGTGTGAGCCATTGGTGAATGGTTTGGAAAATAGTGTGGAAAAACCAAGTCCTATTTAATAGTGTTATGTAAACCTTTTCCATAATATTCTTATAAACCTCACCCTTCCTTCTTATTTTCTTCAAATGATCAAAAACTCATCCACTTGAGTACTCTCCTCAAAAACATTCATAAGAATTGAGAGATCTTATTTCCAATGATTTGATATATCCTTCAATTATCATAATTGATCACACTGATTTATTAAATAATTATAGGTATATAATTTCTAGGAATATCATTTCTATGATAGATGTTGTTTCTATATTATCTCTTATGCCCAATTTTCTAGGAATTTTTCTAGTTTCTCATATTTATCTCATTACAGCCCTAATCAGTGACTGATAATGGATAATGGGGAAATTAACCATATATAGTTGTTGGTATGGTACCTTTTTCTAATATTCTAGTAGGTTATATTATATTTCAATGTAATACTAATCATATTTTCTGGGATTTGATCCTAAAATGTTTATTAGATCCAATTAATTATGTAATTCTTTACTATGATGTGGTATGAGACTCTGTTACCTTGTTTGGTGTTAGTAATCACAACCCGAACAATTTCATGTATGGGTTCTAGTATATCCCTTGATGATATTATTCATCTGCAAAAAAACTAAATTCTGTGTTTGGAATGGAGTTGGATTTTGATAAATTAAAAATGAATTGATGAAACATGATATGATAAGTATATAACACTTGGACATATAATATTATTATTTTTACACTAACTTTAGTTGACCAATAAAATCTTTATGCGGAAAGGGTGACATTCCTTGGCCATAATTATGACATGATATGTAAATGATTATATAATGTGTACATTTTTTATAGGACGTGGAGCTCCTCTTGGTTTATTCAATTATAATATAACACAATGATAGATAATATTTAATTAGAATTATTATACATAGAGTTACTCACTATATAATTTTTAATTAATATATATGGTGACCCTTACCCATAATTATGATTTCATTTACCTAATGCTACATTAATTTTTAGTTCGTTTTATCGGAAATTTGGATCTCTGATCCTCTTGTTTCAGATTTTATACATGGAGGTCCACAATATTGATTTTCTAAATCTAATATACCATTACAATTTCCTATTTTGGATACTTGTACTGATGCATCTTATCTAAAATATTTGTCCATCATGTAATACAAATCATAAAACCTTCTTATTCTGAAGCTAGTATGGTTGGACAGGTGTCCAATGGGGAACTTGAGCCCAACACAGGTAATGTAATGATTATTTCATAATATATACTACTACTTATAAACTATTTCATTGTATATTCAACGGTGTATTAGTTTTAGGCACTATTGGTTGTTAGACTTTGTGCTTTACCCACACCCTTTTCCTAATGTTAAATGGTACCCCGATCGACCTTATGGATATACATTGGGAAAAAATAAATCAAAGTGATATGAATAATTGATTTAAATATAATAGGATGGATTATAGGAGGAGTATACTAGGCTAGTACTCCTGATAATATAAATTATGGTATTTTTTATTTGTTATTTTCTTATTTCTTATAGTTTATATATGCCTGCTACCATATATACCCATTCCATTTTCTGTATATACATGACCTCATCAGATGTATATGTTTTTTGTGATAATTTAGTATAATTGAAAAGGTTTATTATTTACACATCCTTATGACATTCCACTATTCTTATATATTACTCATACAAATTTATTAGTAATAAAATCGTTATGAGGTATAGTAATAAATTGGTTATAGTCTCCCTATCATACATTCATGGACCATCAATGAAAGTCAATATCCTCTAGTGTATATGGATATTTTCTTAAGGGAATGAGAATAAAAAGGTCATGTTTCATATGAGATAATTGGTTCACTGATTTCATAGTAAATGCACCAAACTACAACAGACATCATAGCAATCCCCGAGGACTTCTATGTGGCCACGATTTTCACAGACACATTTTTCTCATTACATCTTTACCATACATAAATTCTTGGAATGTAAATAGGATTTCCAGATTATTTTTAAATTTATATCATGATTTTATGGTCTTATTATCGACCTAAGTCAATTTAAATGCTGATATAAACCAAATTTAGAATCAGTTATGTTGGATAGATGTTAGTGTTCATTTGTGTTGGTTGGATTATGCATTCATTGACTACCACTCACTATTTGATTGTGTTATCTCACCAGTAACGTGTTCCTATTGGTCATTTTCTCTAATTGGTTGAGTTAAATCGTGTCATTTTTTATTTTTCTAATTTTCATTTTCTACCATTTTGTTGTTCTGACAAAAGGCATGTGATATGTTATTTAGGACGACCATATTTTGATAGGGAATATATTTGGGAACTAAAAACGATTGAGGGAATGTGTATACTACTCTATGGATGGTAAATTAGGAGTGGAACATTTTTAAACATTCTAGTTTCTAACACCAATAATTTACTAATTGTTTTTTATGATATAATTGGTCGGTAACTTCATGTTTATGAGGTTTATTTATGTGAAAGGAATTGATTCCCCTATTTTTCCATATAACATTATAATAGTGTGGTGATTAGTCATGGGCGTTTCACTCTCAAATAATGTGCATATCTTGTAATTTGGTCTGTTTTCCATAGAGGCTGTAAATCATATTTAGAAACAAAGGTTGGGTAGATTTGAATATTTGTAAATCATGATACCATTAAGACTATGACCTATATTTTCAGTGATATGTACATTTCGGATTATAACTATGATTTTATAGAATTACAAGACAACAATCAATTTACGCATGACATTTATGCCATTATGGGTTAGTGATAACATGATTAAGGAATCTTGGTGTACCCATGTATTCTTATGATTGAGAATATATTATCATCCCTTCATTATATTATATCTAGATAATTTATTCTATAGGGTGGGGCCGAAATTTTACTTTATTTAGTTTATTGTTCAAGGATTTCTATTATGTATATTTATACTCACATCTACCTGGACATTGTTCCAAAACATTTTGTGTTTTTAGCCAAAAAATGGATCAGAGGTGATCATGTGGATGTAGAGATGATGAGGATTTTTTGGATAACATACCTTGGGGATGTATTTTCCAATGTTATGTTGATAGATCATAGGTTAATATACGCTATTCTTTCTAGAAATTTTATATTTATTGATATATTTAGGTGAGAGGACCTCCAAAACAACAAAAAATCCACATTTTCATGATAATAAACTATTTTAAAGTGTGAAAAAATTGTGTCTAGTGGGTGAGGCCATGGTTTTGGAATCCATGGAAATCAGATATATTGATGTAGGTGGCTTGAATATGACCATGGTATAAATCATGGAAGAAGGGTACCTATTTACATGCATTCAATAGATGTGGCTAAATTATATTACAACATGGATTATCTATGCCCACAATTTAAAACATAGATGTAGGGTCCCTATTTCCAAAGATTCAAAAATAACAGACAAAAGATATGAGAACATAGATTATAAATATTCATGGTCTGAATAATTGATATAACTACCATATTTCCATGGTAAAAACCATGTATATAGGCTTTGAGAAACCACAAGATACATCCATAATTTTACCACATTACATTTTAGACATTACAATGAACACTTTACCACATAAATATATGATAATATACATATAAATAATTATTTAGAGTTTTTAAAAAAATTAAATAAATTATATATAAAGGATATGTTTATTTCCATGAATTTAAAAAATGTGGCCATAGCTGATTTTATGTTGGTCCCACTACCGATATTAATAAATAAATCGTTGTATGTTATTTTATATCGTATCCACTACAATTAATTTAATAACTGTAATAATAGTTGATGTCTCATTTGATATATTTACATGGGTTTAAAAACATTTTTTGTAAGAGATTCCATATTAAATGTATTTCCATATTTTTTAAACCACGAATAAAGGTTTCATTTCCAATTTACCTCTAAAAAATGGATGTTCCTACCACTTACTACGTATTCCAATTTCAATGGTTATTTGAACTTTGGATATAGATTCACATATAGACATATCTAGGGAAAACTACAGTTATAGGTTTTCCCAAAGTGGCATACAACCACTGACTAATAATAACCATTAAAATAGACCCACTCCCCCATATGGCCACAGTTTGAAATACCATATCTATAATACCATTAATTTAGGACAATTTTTATTGTTATTCACATAATATTAATTTTTTATATTGGGAATGTAACATTTCCCCTTCACATTATGAGTTATGTACTTATTTAACTAATACGAAGTTATCATATGTTGAATGTATTACATATTTATATATATTAGATTTGATTTTATTATTTATTATTATTAGGATTATTATTATTTCTTTTGTAGTGTAGTTAGTTATTTATAGGTTCCTTAGGCTATGGTATACCGTAATGCAAGATAAGATGCATATTTCAAGTAACCATCCTCTATCAAATTAGAGTGGGGATTAGGGTATCACACTTATCTTACCACTATCCTGGAGTGGACTTCATGGGTTGGGTATTTTCATATATATTAGTTTTTTTCAGTTGTAAATATGATGATAAATCAATATTGGAGTTATATGATAATTCAATGGAATAATTATTTAAAAAAATGATTTCAAATATTATTTAATTTATAAATTTTGTTAATGATAAATAATAATTTCCATTAATCAATAAATATAATTTCACCATTTATGATGAGTAATTTCCAATTATCATTGATGAGATTTCGAGGATATGAAAGTCATCTGAATCATGGATCCATGAACTAGAAGAAACTCATGAAGATGTCATGGATTTCAAATATGATCTCTTGAAAATCATGTCTAAAATGATTAATGATATTGAAAATATAATGAAATTGAATAAAAATAAAGATATATATATTTTATGAAGATGATAAAAAGTAAATTTCATGAAATATTGAAATCATTAATGGATATAAGAATTTCCCTTAATATGAAGTATCTTGAATATGATGTCTAATTGGGAAATATTGAATTATAGAGGTTTATTATTACCAAATATATGAGAGAATATAGTTTTATACTATGATTCATCCAAAATGAAAATTTATTAAATTTTATCCAATAATTATTGAAATTATATAAATTGAATACATAATTTTTTCACTAATAACTCGTAAGAAATTGTGACCCTTATCCATAAATTTTTATTATGTTATAATGTTGTTTC
Organism: Viscum album; assembly: GCA_963277665.1. Lineage (NCBI taxonomy): Eukaryota > Viridiplantae > Streptophyta > Magnoliopsida > Santalales > Viscaceae > Viscum > Viscum album. The sequence continues at coordinate 818,808,606 of OY728159.1, forward strand.
AATGGAGAGTATATGATATTAATCAAAATATAGGATAAAATTGGAGACAAAAATTATAGTAAACACACTACATAATTGTTAAGGGTTATAATTATGTTTAAATGGAATAGATCTATAAGGAAATCTCAAAATATGACAGTTTTTTCATCTAAAAAACATACAAACAAATAATAAAATATTGCATCAGATAGAAGGAGAATTTTTTTATTACTTTTTATGTTGTTTTTTAAGATTGAAAAATTATTCCATCAATTAAATTTTTAATATATCGTTTTAGGGGGATATTTCATGGCCTATATTATGTGGGGAAATAATTAGTAGTTGAAAAATATAATTAAAAATAATAACTTAATAACATCAAATTGTTCTCTATGTTTGGTGTGTTTTCATTGAGTTAAAAATAGAGGTGTTCATTGTCATTATGAGTTTTTTTTTTGCTAAAAAATAAAAATATATAATATTATTTTACAGAAATAATACCATATTATCAGTAAATAAGTTGACGAAAATGTGATGATAATTTTTTTAGTGTGTAAAAAATATCATGTTAAATAATGAATAGTCATGAAGAAGTCATAGAGTGATTTATCACTAAATGGGATATGATAATATTAAAATATAAAACCACATATAATTTATTATTTAAAATAGGTCATGAAAATAAATTTTTTTGTATGAAATAAATTATAATGTAGTCAATCAATCCACAATATAAAAATTTATTTGTTTGGTGGAAGTAATCTGCAATTAAGAAAAAAAATAGTTTTCATGATTGAAGACCCGAAACGTTTGGATAATCAAAGTGTAATATCCACGAATTATGATAGTTTATTATATAATTCATAAGAATGATACATGACTATAGGGAAATGTAATTGAATATGGAGAAAGATGAAATGAACCAATGTGATTTTATAGCTGATGTAAAAATTTTAATACTATATGAGAATAATATTATGAAAATTAAGATGAAAATAATTTTCAGGAATGAAAAAATATGAATAATAAAATTATGATAAATAATAATTTCTTATCATAAAATGTTATCAACAAATAAAATATTTTTCAAATGAGAATAACTTATATATTTGATTTTACTCATTATTAAGGAAATGACCATCAACTATATGGAAAAATATTATTTTAATGATGATTCATATTTAGATAATTAATGATCATATTTTTATGGGGTGAATCAGAATGATACAAAATACTTTCTTATGAATTATTTACTAACCTGGATTAATTTAATAGGAACAAATATTCCTCATCAGAACAATTAAACATTTTTAAAAAATCAAGTCAAGGATTTAATTTTAAATAAGACTCAAAATGATGAAAATAAAACGAGATTAGTATTGATTAAAGTTGAGTGGGGGTTATATAATGAATATAATATAATGTCTATATTTAATTTAAATAAAATTTCATTAGAAAAATATAAATTTATGGAATGATGGTAACTGTTTACCTCATTTTGGGATTCAATCTATTTAAATTTCAATGGAAGTAGGTGTTGAGAAGATTATAAAAATTCTATGATTTTATTCACACTTATAAAATTTATTTCATATGTCATAGTATTTTCAAAATTAGTAAAAATATCCATTCCTGATAACTATAGTGAACATATCCTTTAAAACATAATTAAATAGCAATTTAGAAGCCAAATATCATAATATCTTATTTCATGAAGAATAAGTACATAATTAAACATCATGAAAATAAAATATAAACATATTTTATTTATTATAAATAATGAGCTCTTAAATTTTTCTAGCCCATACCTCAATGTTGGAGAACCTGGGGAAATACATGAACCAATAAAATACATATTAGGAAATGAACATCAACATAAATCTTATCATATAGGTTAGAAGGAATATCATAATGATATAAAGAAGCATCGAATAAAACTAAACCTATTGAATCATAACATATAAGACAATGGATCATATAATAATAGACTCATCACAATGTGGAACCGACATAAAATATTACTTTAGTGTGATTCGAGTCTCATTGCACATGGAGGGGAATGTGTCAATGCTGATAACCATGATCGTTGCACATGGAGCATGGGTCAAGGATAACCAGCCAGACCATTGCACCTGTTATCTCATGTGGCTAATCATTAACCAATGAAACATAGTTCAATCTGTGAACAACCATAATAATATCTTTTTAAATATTTTTTCCCTAATACAAATCATACATAAGTTGTGAAACATTAACAAAAGGGTTAACCATGGTAGTAATTGTGTATCATAATCAAGAGAAATGGAATGATATAAGGAAATATTTTGATGTTGTTGATGAAAGGAATGATTTAAATAATAAATGGACATTAATAATGGAAACTAGGAATTTATCTTGATATTTGATGTCAAACTGAAGTTAATATTGTAAAAATAAGGTTTTAGAAGCATTAGATAATAAATATTTTTTTGCAGTTTAAGGAAACATTTTATGATTATTTAAAACAGAAATTGAATAATTGTTTGTATAAAACCGAAAAAATACCAAGATATATTTTCATAATAAATGGGGTGTTTTTTGGAAAAAATTACAGTGGATTAAACCATATTGTGGAGTGTACTTGAAAATGGCCAAGAAGTTATGATGTTCTCTTGAATCATGTTTTCTTTTCTAGATGATTTGAGAAGGAACCACATTATAAACTATATTAACCCATCCAAGAAGTATGATATATCAATGATATATTATTTTTGAACATATACATATAATTTACGAGAATAAAATAAAATTATAGAAGATTTATATTGGGTAAATAGGGAGAAAATTTAACTTAATAGAAATATTAAAGATCTGAAAGCATTGCATACCTCATGTTTGTAACGATTCTTCACATGGTCTCATGGTCCTATGTAATAAAATTATATTCATTAATTAATAACTATAATACATATAATATATTTAATTTATTAATATAATTTTATTATTATCATTTATTATCTTGTTTATGAGTAATAGTGTTCAATTTCATCATTTATGAGTTTTTGTATTCTTAGTTTTAATGATCATTTCTCTTATATTAATGTAATGAAACTCATGTAAAATGGAAATAAAAATAGAAAATAGAATTTATAAGTTATATATGAATGTACTGAAATGTAAATGATAAAATATATCATTTTTATATATGGTATGTGGATGAATTAATAGATACTGTGTTAATGATAATCGTCTGGATTATCATGGGTGATTTTTTCCCATAATGAACATGTTCTATTTATTTATTTAAAATAAGGTGAATATAATGTATATATAATAATAAAAATTAATTAATACATATATAATAATTCTTTTAATAATAATAATTTTTTTATTAAAATTCGTTATGTCAATAATGGAAAATAAATTTTTTTTTCTTCCTTGAAGGTGATAAATTTTCCACTCATGAACGTCATTTTTATTTCAAGAATAAAAAGGAAAGGATAAGGGGAATCATGATGAATTATTACATTACCATAATAAAATTATAGTATATGTAAATTATTGTATTTATCATACAATTTTGATCAGGAGAATATATGAGTGATTAAGAATGTGAAACAATATGGATTGAAGTTAAAAGAAATAGAAGTAGAATTTACCACTTGAATTTATGCTCCAATAGAAACAGCATAGGAAAATTGTATTTGTATTTTAATGATACCAAGAACTACAAGAATTTAGGAGTGGTTTGGGATGATTATTGGTATAATTTGAACAAGTATCAATGATTGGAAGGTGTGAGGAGAAGAGGTGGTGAGGGGTCGTATTTATTGGGGAGGTATTTTTAATTTTGTCCCATGTCGATGAATATACTGAGTATTATAAAAATATATAAAAAATAATTATGGAATGTTATATTTTATGAAAAATACATCAATAATGATTTGTGAAATAATGTATTTGTCATATAAAGTATATATACTAAAAAATATAATTTTTTACAATTAATTATAAAATTCAACTCTTTGAGAAAAACCTAAAAAATTAAGCCTAATATTTTTTCTAAATGAAGAATTTAAAAATGAAATAAATTTAGAAAAACATTTTTCTAAATATGTGTAATTATATTTATAATTGAAATAATAATATACGTGTAAAATACTAATTTTACAGTTAGAATAGATATTTTAGCACATTGAAAAATTAATTAAGGTCTCATAAAATTATATTATAATCATAGAGTAAAAAAATTAATTAATGAGTTAATTTAATGGAAAAACATTTTCTTTTTAAACGTATATTAATTATAACATTGTTATATAATATTAACGACTTACAAAAATACCCACACATAAATAATAATTATTATAACATTTTGTTACCAAAAATAATATATAATTAGGTCATATTTTTAATTAAGATACAAATTTTTATTTATATTTTCATAGTTAAGGTTACTATTCAGTTGTCTTATATATGATTCAAAAGTTTCCCAATAAAATTCCAATTGACATGTTACTACTTCATTGATATAGGTTCTTAAATTCTACATATAATTCTCGTTTCATTAATTCCTCATTTATATGTATTGAAATGTGTTAATTATGGTATTCTGTGTGATTTATACAACCTAAAATTATTATAAGTAGGAAACTGCCATTTATAAATCTTTTTGTTATTACATTCATCCCCCCTTATGAAATTTCAACCACAAAATTTCATTTGAATGAGTATGGGGAATATAGGTTAGGGTACTCTTCCTTTATTGTTTCTTCCAATTCATATTTGTCCTCTTATTACTTATGGTTCCATAATTGTAATTTTACCAGGTGAAAGGTCATATTGCACAGAACATTATCTCTATGATCCAATATCTTCATTGGATGCTCCTCATAAGAGAGATCATTCTACAACTGTACCACCTATGAATTCAGTACGTGTGAAGGATCTAGAATGTAATTCCTCAAGAGTGATACTTGAAATACATTTTTTACTTGACACATGTATGGAGGAAGTGCTAGTCGATAGGCAATAGCTTCAACACGATCAAATATTTTGAATAGACTGGCATACATGGGACATATATTTCTTTTCTTAGCAAATATAATTATATTATGCCATAGAAATATGTGTAGGAATACCATGTCTCCCACTTTAAACTCATGGAATCGTCAGTGATTGTCTACATAGATATTTTGTTAATATTGGGATGAAGTTATGTACTTCTAAATTGTCATCACCTTCTCTACAATTTCATTTTCCATTTTTGGGCATTGTTGCTTATGTTCACCAACCTCGTCCAAGATTGTTGGTGTTCTACATTTTTTCTTAAATTGAATTATATGGATCCATTAAAATGATTGATGGAAATTGTTATTGTAGGAGAATTCAACTAGTATCATATTATGATCCAATCCACCTTTTAAGTCCACAGAACATGCTCTCAAGTTGTTTTTCAGTGTCACAATAGTCTGCTCTGACTATCCATATGTATTCAGATGACAGGTCTTATAGATTTCAGCTCATTTCTTAGAGTGTGTTGAAGATTATATATGGACATGGAGGTAAATCTCATATATTTATCAGATACTATCAACAGTGGTACTCCATATAGCCTCACTATTTATTTTGTTCATATGCATGCAAGTTTATCTAGTGAAAAGTCCTATCAAATTGTGATAAAGTGATATTTCATCGAAATTTGATCCACCATAGCCCATATCTAATTGTTTCCACTAGATTTCATTTGAGTTATAAGGATAATTTTCATTGTAATGTTATCTTTCATCCATTTAGGTATGTTTAGTTATTGAATCATTCCATTATATTTTTTGCCTTTAACATCACTTTATGACATATTAGGACTATTTCTATATATTTAATAATATCCATATTCATATTTTCCAATGAATAATTATCTCAGAGGAAAAAATACATATATATGATCCCTATATGAATAGAGAAGGTTGAGATATGTGTGTCATTCATAAGCTCCTAATTTATCTCTAGAATTAATTGAACACACCGTCTTAACCCAAATCATACAACTCCTTTCTCATTAATTTTTTACTATGAGGATATCCCCTTTCTCATATATTCCTCATTCTTTTGGATTTAAACATCATTCCATTGATCATAATTTATTTTCTCCATATGGGATTTTTGATAAAATAGTTGAGAATGTATTGATGATATTATTTTGTAATGATTCCCATGTATATTTTTTATATCTAATTATATTGGATTCATCTAACATCTCATTATTGATAAAGATGAATGTTCCATTATACATTGAGTATCCTCAAACTTATTTTCCTTACTAAGGTGGTACTATATTGAGGATTTATAATTACGGAAAATATCTAACCATCTTTACAATAGAATTTATATACCATCTATGTGAATATAAATTTTAGACTCTTATGATTAGTATATGTCTCACACATCTCCAAATTCTGATAATACTGTAAAATTTAATACACAAACATCATTGATTCCAACTCCAGATCATTCATGGGATTGTTTTGATAATTTATTTTCAACTTCCCTGAGATGTACACTATCACTTATTAATATTTCATATGTACATAACCTAATCAATTAATTTATGAAAAACTCTATACTACGAAAAATTCACCACCAATCAGTAGTGTGATAACTAGTGTAGTAATAATTCTCTTTTTCAACTCATTGAAGAAGTCTTCAAATTAACTCATGCATAAAAATATTACTCTCTTTAGAGAACACATGAATAGTGGGTTTGATAGTCATGAGAAGTTATTCACAATTCCCTGGTAATACCCAACATGAAAAAAGAAACAATATATATCCAATACAAATTTTGTCAAGGACCACTATTCAATATCATTTTTCATTGAATGGTCCACAAATATTCCATTTAAATTGATAATATTCCCCTAGAATGAAACTTATTTCAACCTGAACTCACATATTCTATATTTATCATAATGTTTCTCACTTCGTAATGTCTTTATCATAGTATTCATATTCCCCTCAATATCATACATTCTCTTGGATTATATTATAATATCATCAACAAATACTACAATAAATTTTTCAACGTAATCTATATAGAATATATTAATTAGGTCAATTAAAAATGATAGATAATTATTGAGTCAGAAGGACATGAATATAAACACATAATGTCCATACCTCATTCTAATGGTTGTCTTGGGATAATCATCCTTCCACATATTTAATTGGTGATATCTCAACTGATGGTCCAACTTAGAGAAATAATTTCCACAAAATAGCTTATTGAAATATAAATTTATCTAAATAATAGGATAATTGTTATTTGTCATGTTTTTATTGAAATATTGATAATAATTGTTGAGGAACATTTACCTATGCTTCTTCATATTACAGAGGATTGATGCACCCCAAGTGTGAAGCACTCGAGTGTATAAACCCCTTGCCCAAATTATCCTATAACTACTTCTTTTTTTATTCGAACTCAATGGTGGAAATTACATAAGGTATCTTTGATATAGAAAGAGAACCAAAAATATGTTAAATTGATAAAAAAAATATCTTCAATTATAGGATGACTAGGAAACTCTTGAGGGACCAAATTAGTTTAATCCATCATAATGGGGATATAATCAAGCATTATTCTCCCCACTAACCAAAGAATTTGTGATAAATATTTTTTTCTCATAAGGTATAAATATCCACACAATAAAAATTTATTATGAAGGAGAACAAACTTCCTCCTAACACCTGTATAGAATTGGATGATTCTTTGGGATGTGAAGTGTAATATCCCATTCCTGACAGTTATTGGTTTCTACATTTAAAGAAAATGAATAGATTTTTAATATTTCATCAAACTCCACCAAATGGGGTATGAAAAATATTTATGGGAGATTCATTACACAAATATTAATGTGGGTGGAGATATAAAAAAGGGACACCATAATTTCCCAATTAGCTGATCACATAGATCATTAAACCTCTAAATTTTGAGGTGGTGTTTAAATAGTTCTAATAAAGAAGCATGATATGGAAGAATGTTTTGCACATAAATCTAATAATATATTTGATATTATTGAATGAATAATTTCAATTTCTATTATCAACTCATTTTTTAGCTCCATATGGCAAGTGGAGATATAATATTCCTTTCCTCATTTCATTGGAGGTTGTTATTGTAGATTGCCTCCAAAAACCCTTGCCTTAGTAAAAATGTTTGAATAATTCCCATATTCCATATAGTTGATACACTACAATATAGGACGAGTGTGGATAAAGGATCATACATTCTTCTCTAAAATATTAGGATTCATCGTATCCTATATTTCATTATTAAACATATTCCCTTCACTTAATCATTTTATGTATCTCTTAGTTCCTATTATGCAGTATCAAATATGTTTCTACCCACACTATTCACATGTGGGGTGTTTTTTCTTCATTCCATCTTTGGATTTGTCACACATATTAAACCCCATTATCAAATTTTTTTCACTAGGACCAATAGACCATTGAGATTCTTAAATATTTATTTCAACTATGAGGGCACATAATAAAATCTCTTCATAACATTTCAAGTCTCAAATACCCAATTCTGTTAGTACACTCATCTTTAGTCTTCTAAATATGTGATCCACCTTTATTTTGGTGTTCATGGAAAGGATGAAGAATTATATTGAAATCCTTGTGAATATTGCTTCATACACCCCAATAGACTCATCTCCCTTATTCTTTAGTATGAGGTATTCTCCTTCCACATTGAGATGTAGGGTTTGATGATATTAATTATTGAAAAATATTTTATTAAAAACATCAGATTATGAGGAACCCGTTTCCAACTTTGACTTCCTATTTTTGATTAGTTTCCACAACTGATTAGATTCCCCTTCAAAAGGATAGAATGAATTCATAGAATTATCTTATTATAAGAACTAGAGGATAATGAATATCTTATTAATGGAGTTAATCCATGGTTTCGTGTGGAAAGGATCATATTATCTACTAAACATGGGAGGAATTTTCGACATGAATCATTCGATTTAAACCTTCTTTCTCTTTGAATAAAGAGTGTGTTCCATGTGAATCATGATATTATTCATAACATTATATAGTTGAGAATGTAATTTCATTTTGTTTTGAGCAATGGTTCCCATCATATTTTTCATATCTTTTGGAATATCAACCCAATTCCTAAAACATTGATCGATCGTATGTATTCTTATATTTCCCTCAATTAACTATTAAAAATAAAGTGCAATTAGGGGGATATATTACATAGCTAGTAAGAATGTAAAAATATAAACTTTCTATATAAAATTATTTGTTTCTAGTGGAAATGTATATCCTATCATTTTGTTCTATAAGTGTCAATCATGGTTCTCCATGACATTTTTCCAAACATATATTCATAAGGGAATTTTTACCTAAATAATTGTTCATAATGAGGTTCTGAATTTTCTAAAGAATATCTATCAGGAGTGTCCATTTGGTTATATTTTAAGGCATGTTTTCGTGTACCAGGATACCACTAGTCTAGCCCGAAACAATATTTATATGTAGTTACTCCAAGGTACCTCTATGACTAAACCACTTCCACTAGTATAATCGAGAAAAATATAAATTTTCTTGATAATGAACATACTTTATACTAACCAAAATTTATATATGTATTCTCAAACATAGTCCTATACCTAGGGTTCTTACTAGAGATTCATATTCCTTATATCTAAAAATTATACCATCCTCTACAAACAAATATAGACACCCTATACTTTTATACATATCATTACATGATTATCTACATAATTAAACATCAAATTATGAGCCTATAATCTGAAATTATATTTTCTTAAAGATTATATATATAATTAAACATTTTAAAACCAAAATATTAATATATTTTATTTACTAATCATAATCATATCATAACATCTATTTAACCCATACATATTCATAACAAAACTAGGGTTAATTCATGAATAATGGGATGATCTAAAAATCCATATAAGTAAGTAAACATTAATATAATTCATAGAAAATGGTATAAAAGGCATAACATAATGATATAAAAAGGTAAAGGCCATGAATATACATATGGAATAATAACATATATAATAAGTTATAATATAATAATAGAAAAATAGTAACGTGTTAGTGTTATAAAACATATCTTTCGTATGACTCAATTCTCATTGCGCATGGAGGAGCATGAGTCAAGGTTATCCACCAAGATTGTCTTACATTGAAAAATATTCAAGGTAAACAACCATGAATGTAGGAAATGATGTCTCATGTGACACTACATTACCCAATTAATTGGAGTTCTATTTTGGTTCACTAATTATAAAATTTAAATGAATATGTTTTCCTCATAAACAATCATAAATAATCATTCAAACATAAACATATGGGTTAATCATGGAAGGAATTTTGTATCATAATCATATCAAAAGGAATAACATAAGAGAATATTGTAATTGGGTCCATCAAATGAAGGAATTAAAAAATACAATGAAATTTATTATAGGATGTATGAATATATCAGGAAATGTGATGTCAATATGAACTGAATACATTGAAAAATACTGTTTAAAAAACATTTGAAATAAAACATTTCAGTTTGGTTTAAAGAAAACATTAAAGATTATTTATAATATATAATTAATTATTTTTTATATTAAATAAAACAACAACCAATATATATTTTAATAAATATGTTGGTTATTTTATATAAAAATAATGATAGATTGATATATATTATGTATTTCACTTGAAAATGGGTATGAAATTATGTAGTTACCTTGATTTGGGTTTGATTTTAAGGATAATTTTAAAAGAGAATCTTATTAAAATATGTATTATCCATTCAAAGATGGATGGTATGATACAGAAACTTAATTGTGTGATATATAAATAGAATTTAGAATATGTACAAGAATATAATAGTGTTTTATTTGGTAAATAGATAGAAATATAACCTGAATAAAACGTGGAGCTTCAGAAAGGATACAATACCTTATGTCTGAAATTCTTTTCAACATTATCATAATTTCGAAAATAATAATTTTAGATTCATTAAATAATAAGTCCATAACCTTTTTTTACATGAAATTTATTTATTATTATTTTGTTAAGTTCATTTGTGAAACTTTTTATGAGTTATAGTGTTTAATATCATCATTCAAGAGTGTTCGTTTTCTACATTTTCATGATCGGTTCATTTTTATTATAGTATAGATGATCATGAAAAAAATAAAATTAAAATCCATAATTCAAGTAATATTTTATTAATGAAAAATATATGGATAAAATTTTATAAAAATTAATTTTTTATATTGTATGAGGAATAATTATTAGGCAAAATGTTAGTGATAATCGTTCGGATTATCTTGGATGGGTTATTCTCTCAAGGAAACTGTTTTGATTTATTATTTAACATAATGTTTATATAATGAGTCTAGAAAATTTAAGAGGCTATAATAAATATTTATTAATATTTTTAACTATATAATTTTTTTTTACATCATTTATTTTGTTAATGGAAAATGAAACTTTTTTGTCCTTGAAGGTTATAAACTAACACGTCATAAATGATGACTTAATTACTAGAATAAACAAAAGAATACATGGGTTTTAATGATTTATTATTCCATTAAAATAAATATATTCCATTATATTTAATGTATTGGAGTAATAATTCAATTTGTATGAGGGGGGGGGGAATAAATTTATTAATTAAAAGGAAGAACAAGGAAGAAAATTAAAAGAAAATAAATATGAATTTACCTCTTGAATTTCTTACCCTTATTAACCTCCTTTGGGAAATGGATTGGGAATTTTCATGGTACCATGATATCTTGGATTTCAGGGAGGTTATTTAAATATTATTTGTAAGAACATTGAAAAGCGTAAATGATTGGAATATGTGAGGAGAATAGGTGGTGAGGTGTTATATTTAAAAAGGAGGACATGGGTGTTTTCTCATTATTTAATTCATTAGTTATTTATTTTTTCTAATGAAAATGAATAGTTTCATAGTAATCACAAAATATAATAAAATAATATATAGAGGTTTTAAATAATGATCCTGACAACAGTGATGAATCAATAAATATAGTATTAATATTTAATGTATATGTACTGCAAATTACAGTATTGTACAATTCAAAAAAAATTAACTATATTAGAAAAATGAAAAAAAAACTCACCTTACCCATTTTTCAATGGTTATAATTCAAAATATAACTCCATTTTATGAAAATCTATTTCTAACAGTGAAATATTATTTTTTTATTAAAATAATCATTTTAATGGAAAATAGAAATTTTAAAATTCTAACTGATTTTGTACTACATTGAATAATTAATTAAGGTATAATAAAATTACCATATAATATTCAGATAACAAAATTTCACTTTATGACTACATTTTATTAAAATAAATTTTATTTTAAAACATATATTAATTTAATATTTTGAATTAAGAATTAATGACTTTCAAAATATACCTACACTTAATTAATAATTTTGAAAACAATTATTTACTTAATCTATGATATCATTTTATAATATTTTCATTTATAAAATATCCAAATATTATTTAAGCATTTATAGTTAGGATTTTTATTCTATATGCTGATTTATTGTTTATAAGGGACCCATTTCTATTCCCAAGGTCGAGTTACTATTTGATCGGTATAGGTTCCATTACATCAAAAAAATACTTCTTTATTTCATTAATTATTCATTAATAAGGTTTTTATTATTTTCATAATGTTATTTTATGTGATTTATTTAATATAACATAATTATAAGAATGAATTTTCCACTGATAAAATTTTTTCTCATTACAATATAAATCATGGAGTATCAAATATTTTGAGGGATGACAAAAATAGTGAAATAAATCTATAAAATTGAATCACACAAATCACCCACAAACATAATTTGATTGTACATATCAATAGAAACATTATTATATATATACAAAAATGAGCATGATGGGTTTATCCATCCCAATACTAAATAAATAATCTAGGATTTATACCTCTCATTAAAATGGTTATAATTTACATTTTTTATAAATACTTTCAAAAAATAAAAAAAATACATTTCATCCAAACATTATCTATTTTATTAAATAATTGAAAATAGATTGGTATTACCTTAATTATGTATTAATGAATCCAATATAGTAGTGTAATAAAAAATAATCATTAAAAAATTATATAATTTAAAAGATAAGTGTGGAGATTGAATATTGAGAGGGAGGATGAAAGAGATATGAATGATAATTAAAATATCGGGATTCTACTTCTTGTGGAACAAGTGGATAACCTAAAACAAATTTATTTATTTTTTATTTAAATACGTAATTTTTTGGGGATTATTGAACATGAAGTGATCACAATGGAATTCATAATTTTTTCATGTATTCATTATTCTCCCTAAATACACAATTCACAAACACCTCCTTCCAAGTCAAATAACTTTATCCTCTTATAGTAACAAAAATTATTAAATATATATACTACATGTACTAATAATAAAATAATATTTCCCATTAACAAAATAGTATTGTATATTTATTGATTTAATAAATATTGATGGTGCAATATAGAGACATTAAAATGTTTTCTATTGGGTTCTCCTATATCATTAATGATATAGAGGGGTTAAATATATTTATATAAATTAAAATTATACCTATGTGATATTCCATTATAGGATCTATTTTACAAATCATCTCATACCTGATTATGGTACCAAAATATTTTATAATCTCTAATTTGGATAGAGTCCATGTGATCAAGAAAATAAATAATTTCTTTTAATAATACATGGAACAAGACTATATATTTTTTTTAATAATATTTAAGGGAATAGATGAATCAGAATTAATATAAAGATAGTTATAATCATATTTCATTGAATATATTAAAAAATATATAATCACATAATGCTAAACATAAATTGTATATTTTATTGCAACATTTATATATATATAACCATTTTTAAACTTTAAAAATGAATTAAACAATCCACCTCATGTAGAAATACCAATCAAACCTTCTATATCCCCATCTACATTAACATTAATCAATGATAATATTAGGGGATTTTATCAAATGTGCATTAGAAATGTAGGCATCCACGAAACATAAATAATATGAACTAAATGTAGTGTGAAGGGATCATCTTCAAAAATATTACTATATCCATTTTGAATAACAGTATCCATATTAATATTATTATAGACAATTGAAATAATAACTCTAAAATTAAAAAAAAAAAATTATAAAGACATGAAATTTCAGGCATTCCAAATGTAAATTTTTTGAGCTAAAACATTAATCACCAAATGTTTAATTAATTGATCACCAATACAGTATTTATAAAAAAATATCTCAAAGTAATATAATAATTTAATAATTGAAATATAAAATTTTGGAATCTTCTCACAGTATTCCCATAATATTTGAAAAATTTTATGTTATGAAAACTAATGTTCAATATCACTACCTATACAATGATTACAAAATACAGAATATGTTCCATTATACATTATGTATCATAAAATTTTTAATAATCTATAGTGTAATATACACTAAATTTGATAAAAAAAATCTAATTGGGAAAATTTTTTATTGTAAAATATTCATTCATCTATTAAAATATCAATGTATGTGTTTTTGTTTATGAAACATATTTGAGATTTACTTTCGCATGATATAATGTTTCCAATATGAAACATCATTATCATTAGACCCATATATTATTATTTTAATAATTATTTGTACTTTTATAAATGAATAAAATAAATCATTTGAATTCATAAAATTATAAATATAATACTTTTTTAATGAATTTATAATTAGGTTGATACACATGATTGGACAATTCATCCATCTTATATTCCATGCAATTTAGTAAGTGTTTCATGATACAAATCAAATGGTCTATGATAAAATTGTAGTGAATTAATATCAAATATTAGGAAATATAAATGATATTCTATAATGATTACATCTCATATAGATTCTATAATTTCATACACCTAAATGGAATTTATAGTAATAATCATCAATAATAATAATAATTGATAAAAATGGAAGATTATCGCTGAATTAAATAGAAATAGATTCTTAATACCTATTAAACTGATGTTGATATTCATTATATATTTATTAAATTGTATTATAACCAAATTACTCTCATGGAGAAATCCATTGAATCAAGTATTTTTATTTTAGCATAAAAGTTATTAATAAGAGCTGTAATTTATCTGTAAATTTATAATGCATAAATAATGTAATTATATCGTTAATGAGGTTGATTTTACCAACCTCCAATAAGGTCCTCCATTTACTTGTTGATTACTAGTCAATAATTATTGATGTATTATGTTCAATACTATAAGTTTTTTCTTCCCTAGTATAGGCTCAATTAATTATATTTGTTTCGTAAAAAACCATTCATTACATGACAGTAATGAGAGAGATTTATATTATGGATATTTAAAATTATATTAGTATAAACAATATAACAATTTCATTAATTGGATTTTAATTTATAATGGGATTCATAATGTTTAACAATATATTTGATAGTTCTGAGAGTTTTATTGTCACCTCTGTTAAATATTACTACACCATCTATATAAAAAATTCATTTGGGAACCAATAAAAAATTATGAGCATATTCCATATGAATGATGAGATTATTAGCTACATCCTCACATCAGAATCTAGATAAATAATATTTAGCAATACCATGAAAGAGTTTCATTTTTTATTTACCCCATTGGTGCGGCTAAAGTGTCCCTTTGGGGCCAAATAGAAAAATTAAAAGCATAGAGGTAGTAAATATTCCAATAAAATATTAATTAATGTTTCAAAAAAGTAAAATCATTAAATTAAATAGATGATTAATACCCAACATATTGTGTAAAAGTAAATTATAATGTATAGAACCTCTGTAAAATCTTATCTTTTAGTGTTCATTTGGAAAACATTTTTTCCATTAGAGGCACAGTTGAGAGTTTGAGGAATTATCATTCCAAATATAAAATAAAATTGATTTCATGAGTCATTATTAATAAAAATATACCCTATACTAAGGGTAAATACCTACCGAATAATGTATGGATGTTTATTACAGACTACAATGTTCCTAAAATACTTATAAAATAGAAAATGATCAACCATTAGGAATATATCAAGGAACTATGAGTTATCCTTTATATAAATATACGAGTTAATGAAAAATCCATTGATAGAATGGTATTAATTTATTTGAATCACATCCCAAAAATGTATAAATAAAATATTTTAGACTCTTTAGATAAGAATTGTTACATGGGTTAATATAAAATAAAAAATTAGAATATATCTCAAGACTAAATTTGGAAAAAACATTGTGGATCATCCTCATAATATACAATCAAACCCCACTATATCCAACAAAAAATACACCAAAAAAAGTTGAGAAATTAAAATAATAATTATTATTATATTACAATAAATTATTTTTATTGTGTCAAATTTCAAGACCAAATATATTAGTATAAATATATTATGTGGGGAGTTTCAAAAGTAGGAGGATATCATCAACTATGAATTATAATGACAATATTAGATTCATTTATGGAATCAAAATATATATGTTAAAAAAATATAAATATTAGTCTCCATACATAATATATTTCATAGAGAGAAGATATTCCACTTGATTATATTATCAATTAAAATATAATACATTAACAAGTAAAGGATTGAAAACATAAATCAATATATCTATTATTGGAAAATAACCAATAAACCACTATTCATTTGTCAAGGATGGTATTTACCATATCTAATGAATTTCATTCATTACATAGATTAATTGAACCATAAAATTTATCTTTTGAATATGGTTTATAAAATCCTAAATCACAATTTCATATGTAAATCCACATCTAATAAAATATACGAGTATTTTTTGATTAAATCATCATTTTTTTAAAATTCAAATACACACACGTAAAGGACATGGTTGGTTAAACTACACACTCCCCCGTGAACTTGTTGACCCCCAAAAAATAATACTACTAGTTTTATTGTAAAACAAAAATTATATGTATAGAATGATAATTAATAATTAATATATATTAGAAATACAAATCAATATCCATAAAATAGTAATTAAAAATATGTGAAATTAAAATTTCATCACTTTGTGAATTAATGTACTTAGATTGATTAAAAAAAAAAGATAGAAACATTTTATTATTTATAATTTTTCATTTTTTATTTTATAATACATGATATTATATAGTTTTTGTGATTACCTATATGATACAAATATGTTTTATGACTCATGGTTGTACTGGATGATTTGAAAAATGAATTGTAAAACTATGCCGGATGTTTGGAGATACTTATTAAAGAATATTGTCTGTATATACATATGTTTGATAGATATTACACGAAGTCTCTTTATAAAATGGGAAGTGACGAGATATTTATCTCACATACACCATTGATTGTAGTTTTCAATTTGGAATTCGATTTTTTAAAGATATAAATGTCCATAGGGTCATATATAATAGATATACAAAATTTTATTTGCTTTGATTTTTTTTGTATAATAATGGGAGAGATAATTTTACAGGGGCATTAAAAATGTTAAGGTGTTAATATAAATTATTTAATGGTGTTTCCACAACTTGTCATCCAATTTTTTATAAAATTGGTATAATTTCTAATGTTTATAAGGCATTATTGAAACAATTTGATTAGTAGAAAAAGTTATGAAACCACATATTAAATTACTAGTTATAGGTAATATATCTCCATGATATTTGAATTTATTTTTGAAATGTCTTCTTTCACTGTAAGTGGTAAAAATTCTATATGAAATATCACATAATTACTACATTGTTATAGTTTTTATATGAGATATCATCCATTATTATATTTTATAATAATGTTATTTGACGGTTTTAGATATGTGATATTAATTTTATAAATAGTTTAATGTATTAAAAAAATATGTATTTTAATATTAGATTAGTACTTCAAAATATTGGAAAGTGAATCCTAGACATAATTGATCCATTGATTCAAGAAATAATTATAAAAATTGTCTAAAACTATATGTATAGGGGTAGAACATTTGGAATAACTTATTCCAATTGTAACCACAACCATTGAGGATTCTAGTCTTGACATAGAGTTATACCATTTGATTTTATATAACCATTTTTATAGTATGGTCAACATTGGAAGATTCGAGTGGTTATTGTAATCATAACTACCGCGTTTCTATGCCAATGTATTAAAAAACAAATGGAATATACATAATATAATATTAGATTTAAGAGTAGAAGGTAAATCCCTTGCACCAATTGAACAATTCAATCAATGAAAACAATATAAAACTAATATTTAATATTGTAATAATAAATTTATTTATTAAAAAAATACGAATAATCATTTTTAGAAATTTTAATTTTTACCTTTAATCTGTTTTTAGCATTTAAAAAAATCATAACACATATACGAGATCCACCATGTTATTTAAAACAATCATTATAGTTGTGTCATAAATATAATATCTAAAATAAAAGTGATGAATATCTCTATCTTGTCCACTAAAACCATCATGATAATCACTATTACCACTCTTATCATTTGAATCCTCACAATTATGTTTATCCCCAACAACTTTTTCACAATCATTACTAAGAATTTCATCACTCCATCCACCATATAGACCATCAGCTATATTTATGGGTGAAAAATATATGTATGAAATCATTCAAAAGAAAATATTAAAAAAATTTGTGTCTTCTATCAATATTGGTGGATATAAAGATTTCAATGATTCCATAAATTTAATGAACACAGTTTTATTTCAATCAAAATCTTTAATGGTTAATTTTTCATCCTTTACTATTTTTTAATGAATTATTGGAATCATAGTTCATCATGAGATATTAGTGGAACCAAATTTGGACCCATAATTAGTGTGGTAGATAATATTTCTTGGGAGATAGTAAGAATTATCTAGTAATTCATTACATAATATTTATGTATTATTATTGTATAAAATCATTTGTTCACATTCTTATTCATCAAGGGTATCCAAGGAATTAAAGAGAAAATATAAATGATATATTTAGTTAAAATATAGATATCAAAATTTGAAATTATTTTATTAAAACGTAAAATATCTTCTTCATATTTTCATATAATGTAGCCAATATTTTATCTTTATCCTCTAATAAAACAAACTTTCTTAGGGTACTTATCCTTCGATGTTCAATACCAATCAGTATAAATGATGTAGAATTTAATAAAATAAGTTTTTAATAGTGATATACTTATAAATTAAATTAATAAATTATAATAAATATTTAACTTACCAAATAAACTAAATTGAACAATATTTAACTAGAAAGACTTGTATTATCACAACAATGGAGAATAGTGAATCATTCAAACCCTAATAAAAAACACATATATTTATGGTCAATTTTTATTTATATATTTTTTATTTTTATTATACTTTCTCTGGTTGTATGGGATTTATTAAATTTCATTCCATTCAATTTTTTTTTTATTAGTTTAATATGGTTTGGGTGAGTTTAGTTTAATGGAGATTTTTTTTGTTAATTTTGATCATTTAGATCTATTATATATTTTTTATGAATAAAAAATATTACATACGTTTTTTGTAATATATCTTATATTTGATTTGGTTCATTCATTTAATGGATATTTTTTACTTGTTTATTTTTTGTTTATGTTATTAGGTTTTTTGTTTTTTTAATACGTGATTTGTTTTTAATCATATATTAAATTATAATTAGATTATGTCAGATAATTTGAATTCATTTCTATTTTTCTCATGTCAGTTACATATTTTATACTTTAATTCAATACGGTATATAATTTATACATTTAATTCAATTCTTCACCATTTAGTTTCATTAATGTTTAATTATATTTATTTTTGTTCAATAGAGTTTTATTTGAATCTCACTGGTTCAGCTATGTTATGTTAATTATCTTCCCATTTAGTTCAATTTTATTTATATTTATCATTAGTTATATCTGGTATGAATTGTTATGTTTATTATTAGTTAGTTTCATTATATTCCCACTTGTGTATTTTGATTTTGTAGCTTTATAGTATATATGTTCACATTAAATGAATCTATCTATATATTAATTAGTAATTATTAATTATAAAAATGAATATGTAAATTAATTTTTGAGTTTTTATGTTTAAAAATTAATAATATTATCTGTTTACATGTTATCATATTATCTATATCTATATTTTTATGCTAATATTTTTAAACTACTTTCATGTTTATATGTCAATATTAGGTCAATATTTTTATAGTAAATAATTTTAATAATAATTATTGAATATATAATACAATTTATAATATTTGACTATTTAAATTTCATTATAAATTATATATTTATATTTAAACTATATTTATTTAAACAATATTTGATTATTAATATAGTTTACTATTTATGTTTTGTATCTCAATTTGACATCCACTACAAATAATACATTGGTTGATTCATCTATTTATAATGGTTTGAATATTTCATCTACACTGTTCCTCTATATTACGAGTATACTCAGAATATATTTTCAGTCTTTTTTATTCCATATTTTGTCTTTTTCTAAATTAATGAAGAATTTAAATTTATCAAAATAATATTTTTTCCTTATTTTCTTATAAAAATTTATCTTTAATTCTTTATTAATTTATAATCAATCTTAATCAATTTCATTGATCTATGATTAAATTTATAAATAATCATGTAATGATATACTCACCACTTGAGATAATAATGTTTTTTTTAATATTTTCCATTTCTAGTTTTTATATAGTCTTAATGTATATATTTATGATTATGGATATATGAATATTCTATATAATCCATTGATTTAAAATATATATTTTTGATTTATTTACATAAAAATGAAAATCATGATTTTAATCATTTTATGAATCTTACCCATAATCTATATAATGCATTTTATTAATTTTATAACAATGATATCATTTACCACCATTTTTACACCATTAGTTAGCCACTGGTACAATTTCTATGTTATTTATTTATTGTACTAATGGAAATATGAATTATTTATATTATTGAGTTTCATTATATAGTTACATGATTATCATTTAGATATATGATATATAAATGATACAAAATTTTTAACATTTAGAAAATTAATTTCATGTAGTTTAAAACTGTAAGCTATGTAAAAAATTCTAATATATGGTTATAAAACATTTTAATAGAATTATAAAAAGTATTTATAAATTTTTTGAAAACATAATAATAGATAAATATTAAATTTATTTATTATATTTTTAAATTGATTACCTGAATTTTAAAGACTATTTTTTAACTGTGAAAATTTACAGACTATAATATTTTAAAATAACTATGTTAAAATTAGGAATTTTCACATTTATATTGACTTTATTTAGATCCATTATGTATGAGTAAGATCATGTATCTAACAATCATTTAATTCATTTTAGTCCCATATATTTTCATTCTATTGGGTTTTTTTAAGTTTGGATCATTTGTTTCTATTCAGTGTATGTTAATTCAACAATATTCAATTTATTTTTGTTTCTATAAACCTAATTAAATTATGATTCAGTCAGTTCATATCTATATTAATCGTATAATGTTATTTTAGTTAGATTTTGGATAGGTCAGATCATTTTGATTTGGTATGTGTCTTTTCTTCATTGATATTTTCCCTCCATTTGTGTTATTTTAGTTTTCCTCATTTCAATGTACATTAATTAAGTTCAATTTTTTATTAGTTTTATTTAAAATCATGTTTGGTATGTTTTCCTTGGTTTCTTGTTTTTTTGACACCCAAATAAAATGTAAAGACCAGAAAATTCCATGGAATTTCTTTCATAAATGCATGGGTATTTTACGATTCTGCGGTTTCAGATGACTATTGATATTGAGCCCCGGTGTGCCCGGAATAAATTTTGATGTTTTGTTAAGAAGAATTAATGTGTGTAAGCAGTTTTCATGAAAAAGTAGAATAACTCTTAAATGGTTACTCAGATCAGAAATCTGACAGCACCATTGTGCATAGGATGGTGTGTTTACTCTAGGCGCGACTTAAGCTTAGTCGGTGCTGGCCTCCTGTGAAAAATCCCAAAAATGGAATAACCGTATATAAAATAATAAAAAAATTATTTTATTTTTCATATTCTTATAAATCACACATGGTAGCTCAAATAAAAAATTTGATAGCACCATTGAACTCATGAGGGAATTATTTTTTTATGCAGATACTAACTTTGGCCTGCACGATCTAGCATAAAATGTTTGTTTTTGGACGCAAATAAAATAATTAAGTGACAATTATTTTATTCTAAAATTCATAACTTCTATACAGTGAGTCAGATTAAAAATCCAACTTAACTTTGTGTTCTATGGGGCATGTTTCACCTAGGAAGAGCATAACCTCAATCGATGCAAGTTGAGGGTGACTAAAAATAATTTTCAATTTTTTTTAGGTACATTTATTAAATGTACGTTTAGGATTTTATATCATTTGACCCGGTGCTTGGAATAGAAATTTGAGTGAACTGTTGAACTCACTATGTCCATAATTTCATAGTGAGACCTTCACCGTAGTTTCATTCTGATGAGTTTGGAATTTATTTTGTGGCTTTTTATCAAAGAAAATAATAATAAAATAAAGTAAAAAACATTATTTTATTTTTAAGCTTCCATTTGTTGTGTGTGCGGTTAGTTGGAAACCCCTCATTGGATGTTGGGGTGTTGGAACGCCACAACCTAACCTCCCACTAGAGGTTACGACATGAGGACCAACCGATCATAACATATAAATTAAATGATAGGGGTGTGGACATCCCAACCCCTATTAATGGTGGAGGATGAAACCTCTCCACTCTCCCTCATTAATGAGGGAGAGCCATTGACCTTCTCCGCAAAATTAATTGTGCCATCGTGCCTGCCAATTATTTGTGCCAACGCGCCTGCAAATTAACTGTTCCAATTCGCCTTCTAATTAATTCTGCCAACACACGTTCCAATTAATTGTTCCAATGCGCGTGCTAATTAATTGTACCAACGTGCCTGCCAATTAATTGTCTCATCGCCCATGACAATTAATTGTGCCCAAGTGTGTACCAACAAATTTCGCCGATGCGTGTGAATTTATTTAGGAGAGTTTATTTCTCCTTTTTAAATTTCCATGGAAACAACAAAATAATAAGACACCCTATCATTATTTTTTTCCATTCTCCTTCAGTGGATCTTGAGAGCTTGGGAGGAGTAAAACTCTCCCAACGAATAACGCGAATAACGCCAGATTTCATCTTCGACTTCTTCCTCAGATATCTTCTTCCTTCTTCTACCGGAAAAAGGAAAGGGAAGCATCATCCACGAAGAATGCTGATTTCATCCTTGGATTTTTCTTTTCCGACGTCAATGGGACGACGCCTGCTTTACACAACTACATCAGCGACGAACGATAAGTGAGGAAGGGGTTTTTTTCTAGAATAATATCATGTTTTGTTTCTCTTATTCGTATTGAAAAAGATTTGATGCGTGGTTTTGAAAACAATTGAAGAACATCTCCTTCCTTCTTATTGAGATAATTGGCATCACTTTAAACGTGAAGGATGCAGGCCGACCTAACATGGCCCGACATCCCCCGTCGATTTCTTCTCTCTTATGGAGTTCTATGGAATGGTGTTGAGGCGATGACGACGAAGTCGGCAACGCCGACGGTCGCACTACCCATGGCCTCTGTGAATCGTACCGCCCCCGCGGTCCCTCGATGCTCCCGGCCAAACATCGCCGGCGATGCGGCGCCCGACCAGCCAACCCGCAGCACCCCCGGTGCGCTACACACACCCCACCGGCGCGTTGCGCGGTGCCCCTGCGCCTCGCTGGCGCGATACCCGGCGGCCATGTGCCCCGACGGCTTGTTCTCCGGTGCCCCCGTGCCCTCCCTACGGCCTGCCCGAACCCCTACCAGCGGCCTACCAGGAACCCCGACGCGCTCCCCGTCGCAACCGTGGCCCGAAGGCTACCTTCCAGGCCCCTAGAGGTGGCCTGCCCGGAACCCTGGCATGCTACTCGACACCCACACACTCTGCCAGCGGCCCACATGGCCCCTGTCAGCTCTCTACCCGGTGCCGCAGCATGTTGCCTGCGCCCTAGCACGCTGCCCCGTCGCACTTCTCGGCACCCTGAAACCCTTCCCTGTGAAACTGCAGCCTTCCCAGAGTCTTGCCGGCATACCCATGCCCTGCGCGGCCTACCTGCTTCTCTATCGGCCTTTGAACACTCGATTCGTGCCCTTTGCAGTGCTGGCCGAACCAGCCCCAGATTTTAGGCTGGTGCCCATTGTGTGGCGGCATCAGACTGAACTGACCTTATAGTTCGTTGGGTCGGGCCCAGCGGACCAGGTCAAAACATAGCGGGCTGAACCAACCAACGAACCGAGTCAGACCCAACAAGTCTGACCAATTCGACCCAGACTGTGTCAACCCATACTGGGTTGGGCCAAGTTGGTCTGACCGGGTCGGATTGGACCCGGACCCACTAATGACCCATTTCTTACATTGGCCATATCTTTGGCACCATATGTTGATTTGAAGAACCGTCAGTGTCAATGGTAATCTCATTGAGAAATGGTCCCATGAATGTACACCCAAGGGAGTTCAGGTCATATTTGAGATACGGTTGGGTTGGTTCGTAGACGAAACCAAAAGGGCCCCTAGGACTAAAAGGATAACAACTCATAGAACATGCCTCCGATTGACGCGTAGTCTTTTGCGTTGAGACCCCTATGACATGGAATTCCTTGTGATACTTTTACGCGAGACTTATTGACAGTAGGAGTACCAGATTTTGGCACAAGGAGCGGACCCTCCCGGTGACGAGTGAGAAGATTGGAGAGTCCTAGTTGCTGGCTGAGACTTGATGACTGTTGATCGATCGACTCGGATTGATTCGGATGGCCCAGTGGGGAGATCATGGTTGTAGGAGAAGACCGACAACGGAGGAGGGCTTGGTTGTAGTGGTAGACACGCGGTACTCGACAATAGGAGTACCTCTGTTGGTAATGAGGGGGAGCGCTTGTTATAGCGGAAAACCCATGGTGGGAAGCGATTCGTTGTAGCCGCAGGCCCACAATACTCGACAGGTGGAGTACATTAGTAGTCTATGGTTAGTGGGAAGTGCTTGGTTGTAGCGGTAGGCCCACTATACAGGATAGAGGAGGATTTCTCCAACAGCCATGGTTTCGACATCGTTAATAAAAATCCTGGTTTGAGCTGAGTCAACGACCATTGTGTTTTCCTCATGATTGAGATGGGTTACTTGATAATTTAGGTATATGTACGGGCATATTTCTACATAATGGTTATCCGTTGAAATCATAAGTTGTGGTATATACTTGTTGGATTTTTTTGAGTCGTTGAGGGTCTCAGGGTCCCTACTGAGTATCGTTATACTCAGCCCTGCATGGGTTATGCCCACACCATGTTGTGTTGGATGCAGACAACAGACAGCGCTGACGGAGGCCAAGAGCGCCAGGAATGGATGGTACCTGGAGGAGGACCTTACGATGTATCGATACACGGTGGATTCTGATGAACGTGGATTGCTATGGAGGCCATCTATACCTACCATTCAGGTAGGAACCCCAGAGGACGATCTTGGAGCTGCTAGACACTTTCCAGCTATTTTTCTTTTTAGTTGTACATGTTTTTCCTTTCCTTGTACTTTACTGTTGGGATTGTCTTTCCATCCCCTCTTATATTCAAGCACTTCTTCAATATAAAGTATTTCATAGTGTTTTTCATCCAGTTTTTTACTCTGACTTTGTATGTTTACTTGTATAAAAGAAAATGCCTTCCTAGCATAGGGATTTACACCTTTGGTGCTAGTCTTCAGCCCCATTCCTATGGAAGGCGGTATTAGTGTTGTCACGATATCGACCCTGGGGGATGGGTCAGGAAAAATTGGTATCAGAGGAGTGGGTTCTTCCGCAGAATATAGGACTCTGATATTTTCTTTTCTGTGATGTAATAGTGTTAAGGGTACAGAGTGAGGTTTTCAGTTCATGAAGTCCAGTGTTGGTGCGGCGGCCGACATATCCATAAACCAGGGCCATGACTAAGGATTTATGATATAGTACATGAAAAAAAATGATTGCGTGTGTTATTTCAAAAGATTTCTTTATGTCATCTCAAACCAAGTCGTCTCACCGTGTTTATTCTTTTGACCGTGTCACATCTGTTCAGGATTCCACCACCCAGACAACCAGTTGGAGTTTTGAGAGAGTCCCCGATGACGGACCACCGGGCAATGAGGATCTAGTGCAGGGCCCTCTTACTATGTTGGCACCATCAGGTGGTGTACCAGCAGCACCACAACCCGTTGGGAGAAGATTCCAGAAGCCACACTATAGGGGATTTCTAGTGTTCGCCGCGTAGTTGAGACACAAGTAGAGCAGATGGTGATCTTAGCTACTATTGTTTCCCCGTGAGTTAACATTGTGTTGGTCCACATAGTGAAGAGGCTTTGGTATGTGGTCCTTTTCCTGATATTATACCTTCTGGTAGTGTGTCATTTATAACACTACATGTTGGTCAGGAGATTTAACCGGCAGTACCGGTTGATAAAAAATATAGGCTTAGTTCTAACACATGTTTCAGCATCAGATTCCAATCAGGTTCTGAGGTGAGCCCGAATTACAAGTGGCTAAGGATTGGCCTGTGGAGGTGGCTGAGAGTTCTCTAGATCTTCTACAACTTCATCAGGATGACATGTCGGTAGCTGAGTATTCATTGAGGTGTACCGATCGTTCCTCGTACTTGATGAATACGATACGATCAGTGCTTCGAAGCTTGGACCTCTGAGTGATATTTATTTAGGGACATCTGATCCAGATCTTTCTTATTCCTCTGTGCATTCAAACATATGTTAGGATTCTAGAGGGAAGCATTACGGTTGAATGTTATTTGGCTGAGCGGATACAACCAGTGAATGTTAGTAGTGGGAAATCATGAATCTAGAACCAGTCTCAGAGACTTGGGCTTGTAAACTATTTCAGAAAGAGGATGTAACAAGGAAAGATGAATCTGCAGGGCCGCAGACGTGGAATCAGAGCTAGGAGAGCAGCATGAGGTGGATTACATTTTGACATGTTACAACCACCCACCTTTGTAGTCCCCTCCATGCTCAACGAGCTGAGGGGAAAAGGAAGAGAATAGCTGAATGGGGTCAAAGAGTGTGACCCAAGGGCTCTAGGAATGATTCGAGGTGCAGAATGTGTCTACTACTAGATGTCGTATCAATAGACATAGGTTCCAATCATTACCTCCTTCTGCGAATCTTGTCCCAGACCAATAGGTTTTGGTTAAACTGTTGACATGACCCTCACGTCTGAAGATACCTTTGGGAGGATAATCAATAATCTCACATACGCCGATGGTGTGAACTGACATTGTTGGAGAGAGTTTCGGTTGGAAACTCTTGGTGGCAGCGTCGAGGCCTTACGAAATTAGCTTGGGTATGGACTGGGAAACCACAGTTCATACACAGATTGACTGTATTAGGCAAAAAGTTGGTGGTTTATCAACAACATTGAGATGACATTTTCCTTATTCTACGAAGAAAAAAATGGAATCCCAGGAAGCACAGGTAAAATTCATGCATAGGAGGGTATAACCGATCACTCCTAAGTCGGCCAGCCTTACCCTTGTGGCAGCATGAGTTTTGAGTTTTTGGTTCCTACATGACTATGAATTCGAGATAGTCTATACTCATGGGAAGGGAAATGTTGTTGTAGATGTTCTCATCAGGAGGACTGGTATACAACTTCTAGGCGAGGTGAAAGAGAATATGGCTTCCTTATAGATATCCATTATCGATAGGGATGGCGCATCCTTTCTACAGTCTCTTACAGTCACTCCTCTTCTTCACAGCGGGTCGGGGAGGCACAATGTGGAGATGCTAACTGTGAGACGCGACGTGCTCAGATATCCACAGGGCAGACACCTGATGTATTTTCTGATGGTGGGGAGCACGTCATTCTTTTCATAGGACGTACCATGGTACCAGTTGCACTTTAGGAGGAGTTTTTGAGAGAGTTCCACACATCCCCTTTAACAGTACATCCTGGAGTGGTGAAGATGTACCAGGACCTTCGACGATAGAAATGAGGGCCAGGTATGATGAAGTTAGTAGTGGAGTTTCTCACCTGGTGCCTCCCTTTTCACCAAGTGAAGGTAGTGCACCAGATACCAGTAGGCTTGGTACAACCTTTAGAGGTCCTAGAGTGGAAGTGGGATGGGTTATACATGGACATAGTTGTAACAGCCCGAGATTTTATGAAAAATATTCTTTTTAATTTCATTAATGTCTTGTGTTATACGCTACACCAAAAGGAGCTTGCACAAAATGAATCCTTGACTTGCCTTTCATTACACGCAAATGCGACCTTCCTTGATAGCGTGTGTAGTACGCAATCCCAAGTTTCACTAAACAACGATATGTTATTAAAATATTATTAAAACTAGCCGTTATGAATAGTAATAACCACTTCATTAAATTTTAGTTTTCAAAATGGACTTAATTTTTGGATTCGGAATATCAAATTTAGATTAGGGAGAAATTTTGGTACTTTTCGGATAACTTTCATATTTTGATGAATAGTGAAATTTACTAAATTTAAATTAAAAAAATCATTTTAAATCGAAATAATTAATAGTGGTAAATTATTAATTTGAGTGGTTTTAAAATATATTTAGAATATATTTTTACAATTTAATAAAATGTTGGTCATTGAATATAATTTCACATTTAAACGAGACATAAACAAGTGTCAATCTTTTGATAGTTATTATCTCTTAAAAACACGCTATTTTTTTGACGACGGGATCTAATTTTTAAATTAATTAATTCAACAGATATGTTTTGAATTTGGTAAAATAGACATCATTTTTTAATTCATAATATCAAATATAGCTTAGGCCTAATTTTTGGTATTTTTATAGAAACTTTCATTTTTTGATGAATAGTGAAACCACTAAGTGGTAGTTAAAAAAATTGAATTTTTCATAAAACAGAATTTTACCGCTTCTGTGAGTGGAATTTCAAAAATCAAAGAGACACTGTTAATGTGAGTAAGTAAAATGTGGTTCAATGAGATGAAAATAATTTTTGGTGAATAGTATCTTTTTACTATTTTTACCACAGTTAAAAGTAAATAGCGTAATTAAGGGTAAAAATGATATTATTTTTACCCTAACACATGTCCTAATTATATTTCATAAGTGTAATTCGACCAAAAACCACCTTAGGAATAAAATATGACCATTTAGGCCCACTTGTATTAGATTAGGACATTTATTATTAATTTATTTAAAGAAGGGTTAAAATAGTTAGAATCAATGTTTAGTAAGTAAATCATTTTTAATATAGGGATATACATAAGATAAATTCGACAATAAATATCCATTAGAAATATAAAAATATTTCCTACATATTGGTATTTTAGTTTTAATTTTTATACATTAAATAATTTAATTTATTTATGAAAAAAGATGATGCAGTAATAATCTTATTAATGAAATATTGACATAATTGATGCCCAAATAAATGTAATTTCAGACTTTTTATGAAATCAACTAATTTTATAGGTTAATATGAAATGTTATTATTTATTTAATTAACTTTGTTCGAACTAATAATTCTGTTATTATTTTCACAAAAATCAATTACAAAATATTTTCAAAATCGACATAAAATAGTTTTTAAAACAAATATTATATTTTTAATTGTTATTTTATTCCTAAAAATCTAAGGTTCGGCCAAATGACTTAGATAAGGTTATATATATTAATAATAATCAACATGGGGTTCGTTTGGCTTCTTATAGTTAGTTTATTAACCTTATAGTATAAGAACACAAGAAGACACGGTAAAAGTAACATTATTTTACATAATGTTAAATCTAAATGATAAGGTTAAAATAGGAACCTAAACTTGTCTAAATTATATTGGATGAGAGTATTTAGAACCATGCCCACCTTATATTCTAAATTAATCAATTTGGAGAAATTTAAAACCGAATTTGAATTTATAATAAAATAATAGTTTTAGTTATTCCAAAGGTGCCCCTCTCCTCCCTTATAAAAGGGCACCTCCTACCTCTCTTCCTCACACCACATTGAGCCTTCAAGATCGGCCAACCCCTATCAAATTCTCTTCTCCACTTACATATCAACATCCTAGAGGTCCTGGTCTTCTTCAAAGACCAATTTTAGTTCCCTATGAAGAAGAATCAAAGAGGTACTTCAAAGAAGAGGTAATTTCTGTTACGGATTCATTCATCTTTATTTCTTCTTCCACTTCTTCTTCTTAGGTTGTTTCATTATTAAGTAATAACATCAGTATCACTTATATACTAATATGTAATTATAATTATGAAACAACCTTATTTCACCATCTATCCATCCTGCGGAAAATGAAATCACCGCGCGTGCGTACGTACGGAATACCATCTCTACAACGTGGTGTAATCTATTTTCCACCACCACCATACTTGGATGGGTATAATGGTGTACATAATAACTGTATATGATTATTGTAAATTGATATTGATTCTGAAATAGTATACATACACTCCAATACAATTCCATGATCATGAGAATGATATCATCGCTCGTGCGTATGTATGGACTACCGTCTCCACGACGCGATGAGATTCATTCTCCACGTTAACCATTCATGAATGCTTATAAAGTATATATAATAAGTAATAATGAAATATATGAAATAATAATTATTATGGATTTATGTATATATATATTTATGTCATCTACTTAATTCCATTCAACTCAATAAGGAATAGAAAACAGCGTTCATGTGTACGTACGGTCTACCGTCTCCATGAACGGTGTATTTCATTCCATTTACTAATCTATTATATATATATATTCTAAATATATATTATATATAAATCATGTTTTATGTTATGGAATTCAGTAATCATGATCTAAGTAATCATATGAATAATTAAAAGTCAAAACACGGACGACAAATGAAAAGATTTTACCCAAAACGCTCTTTAACATGGAATTTACAAAAGAACGGGTAATATAAAGCCATAAGTGAACCATATATGATATCATAACAATGAGTATGATTCTAGAATAAGTCAATTATAGTATTTAAATCATTATACAGGAGGTTCGGACACATATGAATCAAATCGGACCTTAGGTAAGGGAAATATCACAATCTTATTTTTTTCCGAGATTGATTATACTTTGGTATTTAATGGGGGGTATTTTATCATCCACATCCATGTTTCCTCAATATGAAATATTTATATCCTTCTACAATAGTTTATATCCTATTTTACCCTTCATTGAGTTTTTAGTAAATGATACGAAAGGAATCTTTTGTCGTTTTTCATACGAGGTACTTTTTGACATTTCAGACAATAGTACGAGAAGAATGTGTTTTTAACTTATACAGCATGAATGGATTTTTAAAAAATAATTTCCAAGAATCTTCCTTTACAAGTTTTCATGATTATTTTTAATCAACTTCTTTTAGATTAAAATTGTATGACATCTTAAGAAAGGAAAAATGTTTTTGATGTAGAAATGATATTTTTCTCAAGAATGGAGTTCAAGTGTTTTATCAAAATTATTTTCCATCTATGATAATAGAGAGTTCTGTTTATATCCCTATTATTACATTGATATAATTATGTTATGATGGATATATTTTTATGAATTCCTTTATCTTATATTAATTGTTTTTTGATGTCATGATGTTTAAGATTTCCATTTTGATTACATGGGTTATGAAATGATGTATGATTTATGATTTTGTGGCACACATAAGAATGGTATCATTATGAGATGGGTGGGACCTATATCTCACTAAATGAATTGGGTAAAGATTTTATATCTCATGAGATTGACATGGCTGGATTGGTAGGTTATACCGGTTCTGTGAAACAGGACTGAAACGAGGAGTGAACTCGGTTCAGAAATGGACTTTGTCCACTAAGATAGTCTTGGCAATGAGTCTTGACTAATAAGAAATGATTCTCTATGATTATGTGTGTCTGCCACAAAGATAATTGTTTTATGTTATGAGTATTGGGATTAAATTTCCCTACTTTGATTTATCCCATGTTATGAAATTATGATCTCTTTTGCAGGTTATGATTTCCAAAAGTTATGTTCTTATGAATATGATGTGATTGATATTTCTTTTGTTTACCCTTACTGAGAATTTGAGCTCACCCTTTTATGTTTTCTTTTCCCCAGGATATAAATAAAGGTTTTATGTAAAAAATGATTATCTTTATGGGAGATGTTGAAGATCTTTCACCATGATTAGAATATTATATTCCGAGTTTCCGAAGACACTAAACTATTACGATCCTTGTGTGTGTGTTTTTGTAATGTAAAAAGTATTCTGAAAATGTAATGTAATGTCCATGTACGTCAAACTTCGGGTCTCTAAAGTTGGTATCATAGAAAAGTTTTAGTCAACTTTTGGAAACTAGGATGCAAAAACGTTACTGAAATCCCTAAAGATATTTCTATGGTATGTTTAGGGATGTCCCTTAGGATAAGTATACATAAAGGAAATAGTCCTAGAACTACGGTAACGATAATAGAGTTTAACCTAATATGTTAGAGATTGAGGGTACTCCCCCTTTACTATGTTGTTTTCCCTAGAACGATTTTTTCCTCTCACACTATTATTTTTGGGTGTTAGACGATGGATGGAACCCGAAGGAACCGTGTTGATCAATGCAATGGACAATGCAATGATTGTCCTCTTGAACAAACAAATGTTATGGGAGATGGAGTGAAAAATATTATTTCTATACTTACACAAGCTATGAATCATTCTGGACTTCCAAATTAGTAGAGAAGGGAACAATATTCTATTGAGTCCTTCATGAGGCAACATCCACCTTCTTTTAGTGGGTCTTCTGATCCACTTGTTGCTGAACAATGGATCAGTACTACTGAAAAGATATTTTCAGTTCTTCAATGTTCCGATCATGATAAGGTCATCTTAGCAGTATATCGTTTGGAAGGTGAAGCTGATCAATGGTGGAATCTTATCAAGAATAAGAGGCCAAGAGATGAAATTGAGTCCATGGAATGGGACGAGTTCAAGAACTTATTTTTCAATAAGTACTTCCCTTGTATTCTTCGGACAAAGATAGAGAAGGAGTTCCTTGAACTAATAAAAAAGGATGATGAATCTATTCGTATATACGAAGCGAATTTTACAAGTCTTGCAAGGTATGCATCTGGATTTATCATCCAACCTGAAAGCAAAGTTGATCGATTCTTCAGTGGCTTAAAACCAAATCATCGAAGGGAATTATCTATAAGAGACTTCAGTAGCTATGAAGAAATCAGGCGTTGTGCTATCAAGGTAGAAATGGATGTTGGTGTTACTTATCCATCTCATTGTTTTGACAAGAAACAAAAGATGGAGATCAAGGAGAAATCTCATAATAATGGTGAAAAGAAGATGAATGTTTCCTTATGCTCAAAGTGTGGAAAAAAGCATGGTGGAGATTGTCTTAAAGGGACTAGAAAATGTTTTAAGTGTGGAAAAGAAGGTCATCGAGTAGCTGACTGTCGAAGTAATGGATAAAGGGTTTCTAATGATGTGAATAACGAAAAGACTGCATAGAACACACCAACAACACTTCAATGCTTCAAGTGCATTGAAATGGGGAAATATACTAATCAATTCCCAAATCCAAGGGTTAATGATGATAGACATGAGAAACCACTTAAGGCAAGGGACAAAGGGAAGTCACATGCGATCACCATTGGAGATGTTGAATTTGACAACGGTGTGGTGGAATGATTATGTGTTTATGAAATGGGATTCCCAAATAATGTTGTAAATAGTATCATGGAATATTGGAATATTTATGTATTGCTCTATTGTGATTTTCAATAATTTTATGGTACCAGTATCCATTGAAAGTGATTGAGATATTTTTGGAAAAAAAGATGATATGCGCATAATTAAGGTAAAACGATAAAATGAAACATTTTACAGTATTCATGAGCTCATGATTTATATAAGGACTAAGTGATATCATGGTTTGAGTATATAGAATTTTGAGGATTTTGGTATGTGGAACGTGTTAACTTTTAACCGCATTCATGCATTCACTATGGTTCAATAAATGGGTATTCATTCTTCAATAGAATACATGATTAAGGAATTAAAATGTTTGTAATTTGACTAACAAGATATATCTTATGATATATGGGGGATAAATGATGGCATTGACGTGATTGTTATGTGACATTACAAGTAATCATTTTCTTTATACTATGAGCTTAGACCAAAGTATTTTAGATAAGCCTAAAGATTGGAATGGATTATGTTGGAATAAGTTAGTGCTAAGGATAGATGTTTTTTGATATTATTGATGGGATGTTATTGTAATATAGTTTTAGAAAAAGGACAACCTGCAGGACGGGCAACAGCCCATCGCGTCAGAAAAAGATGTGGGAATCAAACCCACAATTGAAGTGCGACTGGCCTTTATCGCCTACCACTGCCCTACAAGAAGTCCTTGTTTAGTAGAAACTAGTTTTATTATATTAAGAAGTATGATATATGAAGTATAGGTCCATTTTAGGAACCATATATGATTAATCTCACTATATATGGACTTATGTATTTTTTGATAACTTTTCTATCCTTTTGTTTGAGACAGATGGAATGACCCATCATTCTATCACATGATCTGCTAACAAATTACGAATGACAAATTATACTTCATTTCTTTAAGAGATAAAGTGGAAATTGTCCAAAGAATGACCAACGGTGAGACTATACCAAAATCATGAAAGTATTTCTTCTAATTCCAATTTCATCAACTTTAGGGAAATGATCGTGAAAACCAAAAATGATGTCCTAGTGCTCTTATATCTGATGATTCAGATGGTACCTTAGATCATCACAAATTTATGGCTTTGTGATTTCTGGCTTTTCCAAAGCCATGTTTTTTACCACTCTCTATCAGAACATGATGGTTAGATTTCTCTTCCATAACCATATTTTCACCTATGTGGAAACCCAGTGATTAGTTTATTTGGGTAACCATTACGTTTCACACATTAGTTTTTAAAGCCATGTTTTGGTATTCCTTTTTATGATGTGGGTTTCTATTAAAGAAAATTTCGATTAGTAAACCTTTTACAACCTCGACGAATTTCGAGGGCGATATTTATTTTAAGGGGGGTAGAATGTAACAGCCTGAGATTTTATGAAAAATATTCTTTTTAATTTCATTAATGTCTTGTGTTATACGCTACACCAAAAGAAGATTTCAAACATGCATCCTTCACTTGCCTTGCATTACATGCAATCACGACCTTCCTTGATAGCGTGTGTAGTACGCAATACTGAGTTTCACTAAACAACGATATGCTATTAAAATATTATTAAAACTAGACGTTATGAATAGTAATAACCAATTTTTTAAATTTTAGTTTTCAAAATGGACTTCATTTTTGGATTTGGAATATCAAAATTAGCTTAGGGAGAAATTTTGGTACTTTTCAGATAACTTTCATATTTTGATGAATAGTGAAATTTACTAAATTGAAATTAAAAACAACTTTTTCAATCAAAATAATTAATAGTGAAATATTATTAATTTTAGTGGTTTTAAAATATATTTAGAATATATTTTTTCCAATTTAATACAATGTTTGTCATTGAATGTAATTTCACATTTAAAACAGACATAAACAAGTGTCAATCTTTTGATAGTTATTATCTCTTAAAAACACGCTATTTTTTGACGACGAGATCTAATTTTTAAATTAATTAATGCAACTGATATGTTTTGAATTAGGTAAAATAGACATAATTTTTGAATTCATAATATCAAATATAGCTTACGCCTAATTTTTGGTATTTTTCTGGAAACTTTCATTTTTTGATGAATAGTGAAACCACTAAGTGGTAGTTAAAAAAATGAATTTTTCATAAAACATAATTTTACCGCTTCTGTGAGTGGAATTTCAAAAATCCAAGAGACGTGGTTAATGTGAGTAACTAAAATGTGGTTCAATGAGATGAAAAAAACTTTTTGGTGAATAGTAACGTTTTACGCTTTTTACCACGGTTAAAAGTAAATAGGGTAATTATGGGTAAAAATGATATTATTATTACCCTAACACATGTCCTAATTATTTTTTATTAGTGTAATTCGACCAAAAACAACCTTAGGAATAAAATATGACCATTTAGGCCCACTTGGATTAGATTGGGACATTTATTATTAATTTATTTAAAGAAGGGTTAAAATAGTTAAAATCAATGTTTAATAAGTAAATCATTTTTAATATAGGGTTATACATAAGATAAATTCGACTATAAATATCCATTAGAAAGATAAAATGATTTCCTACATAATGGTATTTTATTTTTAATTTTTAGAAATTATATAATTTAATTTATTTATGACAAAAATATGATGCAGTAATTATCTTATTAATGAAATATTGACATAATTGATGCCCAAATAAATGTAATTTCAGACTTTTTATGAAATAAAATAATTTTATAGATTAATATGACATGTTATTATTGATTTAATTAACTTTTTTAGAACTAATCATTCTGTTATGATTTTCATAAAAATCAATTACAAAATATTGTCAAAATTGACATAAAATAGTTTTTAAAACAAATATTATATTATTAATTGTTATTTTATTCCTAAAAATCTACGGTTCGGCCAAATGACTTATATAAGGTTATATATATTAATAATAATCAACTTGGGGTTCTTTTGGCTTCTTATAGTATGTTTATTAACCTTATAGTATAAGAACACAAGAAGACACGGTAAAAGTAAAATTATTTTACATAATGTTAAATCTAAATGGTAAGGGTAAAATAGGAACCTAAACTTGTCTAAATTATATTGGATGAGATTATTTCTACCCATAACCACCTTATATTCGAAATGAATAAATTTTGAGAAATTTAAAACCGAATTTGACTTTATAATAATATAATAGTTTTAGTTATTCCAAAGGTGCCTCTCTCCTCCCTTATAAAAGGGCACCTCCTACCTCTCTTCCTCACACCACATTGAGCCTTCATGATCGGCCAACCCCTATCAAATTCTCTTCTCCACTTCCGTAGAAACATCCTAGAGGTCCTGGTCTTCTTCAAAGACGAATTTAAGTGCCCTATGAAGAAGAATCAAAGAGGCGCTTCAAAGAAGAGGTAATGTCTGTTATCGATTCATTCATTTTTATTTTTTCTTACACTTCTTCTTCTTAGGTTTTTTCATTATGAAGTAATAAAATCAGTATCACATATATACTGATTTTTAATTATAATTATGAAACAAACTTATTTCACCATCTATCCATCCTACGGAAAACGAAATCACCGCGCGTGCGTACGTACGGAATACCGTCTCTACGCCGTGGTGTAATCTATTTTCCACCACCACCTTACATGGATCGGTATAATGGTGTAAATAATAACTATATATGATTATTTTAAAGTGATATTGATTCTTAAATAGTATACATACACTCCAATACAATTCCATGATCATGAGAACGATATCATCACTCGTGCGTATGTATGGACTACCATCTCAACGACGCGATGAGATTCATTTTCCACGTTAACCATTCATGAATGATTATAAAGTATATATAATAAGTAATAATGAAATATATGACATAATAATGATTCTGTATTTATGAGTATATATATGTATGTCATCTACTTAATTCCATTCAACTCAATAAGGAAAAGAAAACAGCATTCATGCGTACGTACGGTCTATCGTCTCCATGAACGGTGTATATCTTTCCATTTACTGATCTATTATATATATATATATATATTCTGAATATATATTATATATAAATCATGTTTTATATTATTGAATTAAGTAATCATGATCTAAGTAATCATATGAATAATTACAAGTCAAAACACGGACGACAAATGAAACGATTTTACCCAAAACGCTCTTTAACATGAAATTTACAAAAGAACGGGTAATATAAAGCAATCAGTGAACCATATATGATATCATAACAATGAGTATGATTCTGGAATAAGTCAATTACAGTATTTAAATCATTATAAAGGAGGATTGGACACATATGAAGCAAATCGGACCTAAGGTAAGGGAAATATCACAATCTCATTTTTATCCGAGATTGTTTATACTTTGGTATTTAATGGGGGTATTTTATCATCCACATACATGTTTCCTCAATATGAAATATTTATATCCTTCTACAATAGTTTATATCAAATTTTACCCTTCATTGAGTTTTTAGTAAAAGAAACGAAAGGAATATTTTGTTGTTTTTCATACGAGGTACTTTATGACTTTTCAGACAAAAGTACAAGAAGAATGTTTTTTTAACATATACAGCATGAATGGATTTTTTAAAAATAATTTCCAAGAATATTCATTTACAAGTTTTCAAGAATATTTTTAATCAACTTCTTTTAGATTAAAATTTTATGACATTTAAGAAAGGAAAAATGTTTTTGAAGTAGAAATGATATTTTCCTCAAGAATGGAGTTCAAGTGTTTTATCAAAATTATTTTCCATCTAAGATAATATAGAGTTCTGTGTAAATCCCTATTATTACATTGATATAATTATGTTATGATGGATATATTTTCATGAATTCCTTTATCTTATATTAATTGTTTTATGATGTCATGATTTTAAGATTCCCATTTTTATTACATGGGTTATGAAATGATGTATGATTTATGATTTTGTGTCACACATAAGAATGGTATCATTATGAGATGCGTGGGACCTATATCTCCCTCCAATTCATTGGGTAAAGATTTTATATCTCATGAGATAGACATGGCAGGAACGGTAGGTTATACCTGTTCAGTGAAACCGGACTGAAACGAGGAGTGAACTCGGTTCAGAAATGGACTTTGTCCACTAAGATAGTCATGGAAATGAGTCTTGACAAATAAGAAATGATTCTCTTTGATTATGTGTGTCTGCCACAAAGTTTCATGTTTTAGGTTATGATTATTGGGATTAAATTTCACTACTATGATTTATCCCATGTTATGAAATTGTCATCTCTTTTGCAGGTTAAGATTTCCAAAAGTTATATTCTTATGAATATGATGTGATTGATATTTCTTTTGTTTACCCTTTCTGAGAATTTGAGCTCACCCTTTTATGTTTTCTATTCCCCATGATATAAAGAATGTTTTTATATAAAGAAAAGGAAGATCTTTATGGGGGATGTTGAAGATATTTCACCACGATTAGAAGATTATATTTCGAGTTTCCAAAGACACTAAACTATTACGATCCTTGTGTGTGTGTTTTTGTAATGTACAAAGTATTCCGCAAAAGTAATGTAATGTTCATGTACGTCAAGCATCGGGTCTCTTCAGTTGGTATCAGAGGAAAGGCTTAGTCAACCATTGGAAACTAGGATGCAAAAACGTTAGTGAAAT
Organism: Viscum album; assembly: GCA_963277665.1. Lineage (NCBI taxonomy): Eukaryota > Viridiplantae > Streptophyta > Magnoliopsida > Santalales > Viscaceae > Viscum > Viscum album. The sequence continues at coordinate 818,848,184 of OY728159.1, forward strand.
CCCTAATGATATTTCTAAGGTATGTTTAGGGATGTCCCTAAGGATAAGTATACATATAGGATATAGTCCTAGAACTACAGTAACGATCTTAGAATATAACCTAAGATGTTAGATATTGAGGGTACTCCCCCTTTACTATGTTGTTTTCCCTAGCACGATTTTTTCCTCTCACACTATTCTTTTTTGGTTTTAGACGATGGCTGGAACCCGAAGGAACCGTGTTGATCAATGCAATGGACAATGCAATGATTGTCCTCCTGAACAAACAAATGTTATGGGAGATGGCGTGAAAAATATTATTTCTATACTTACACAATCTATGATTCATTCTGGACTTCCAAATGAGCAGAAAAGGGAACAATATTATATTGAGTCCTTCATGAGGCAACATCCACCTTCTTTTAGTGGGTCTTCTGATCCACTTGTTGCTGAACAATGGATCAGTACTACTGAAAATATATTTTCATTTCTTCAATGTTCAGAACATGATAAATTCATCTTAGCAGTATATCGTTTGGAAGGTGAAGCTGATCAATGGTGGAATCTTATCAAGAATATGAGGCCAAGAGATGTAATTGAGTCCATGGAATGGGACGAGTTCAAGAACTTATTTTTCAATAAGTACTTACATCGTATTCTTCGGACAAAGAAAGAGAAGGAGTTTCTTGAACTAAAGAAAAAGGATGATGAATCTGTTGGTATATACGAAGCGAATTTTAAAAGTCTTGCAAGGTATGCATCTGGATTTATAATCCAACCGGAAATCAAAGTTGATTGATTTTTCAGTGGCTTAAAACCAAATCTTCGAAGGGCATTAGCTATAAGAGACTTCAGTAGCTATGAAGAAATTGGGTGTTGTGCTATCAAGGTAGAAATGGAAGTTGGTGTTACTTATCCATCTCATAGTTTTGACATGAAACGAAAGATGGAGTTTAAGGAGAAATCTTAGAATAGTGGTGAAAAGAAGATGAATGTTTCATTAAGCTCAATGTGTGGAAAGCATCATGGTGGAGATTGTCTTAAAGGGACGAGAAAATGTTTTAAGTTTGGAAAAGAAGGTCATCGAGCAGCTGAGTATCGAAGTAATGTAAAAAGGGTTTATAATGATGTGAATAATGAAAAGGATTCATAGAACGCACCAACAACACTTCAATGATTCAAGTGAATTGAAATGGGGCAATATGCTAATCAATGCCCAAATCCAAGGGTTAATGATGATCGACATGAGCATCCACTTAAGGCAAGGGAAAAAGGAAAGTCACATGCGATCACCATTGGCGATGTTGAATATGAGAACGATGTGGGGGAAGGATTAAGTGTTTATGAAATGGGATTCCAAAATAATGTTGTATATAGTATCATTAAATATTGGAATATTTATGTATTGCTCAATTGTGGTTTTCAATAATTTTATGGTACCTGTAACCATGGAATGTGATTGAGATATTTTTGGAAAAAAAGATGATATGCGCATAATGAAGGTAAAATGAGAAAATGAAACATTTGACAGTATTCATGAGCTCATGATTTATATTTGGACTAAGTGATATCATGGTTTGAGTATATAGAATTTTGAGGATTTTGGTATGTGGAATGTGTTAAATTTTACCTGCATTCATGTTTTCACTATGGTTCAATTAATGGGTATTTATTCTTCAAGAGAATACATTATTAAGGTATTCAAATGTTTTTAATTTGACTAACAAGATATATCTTATGATATATGGGGGATAAATGATGGCATTGACGTGATTGTTATATGACATTACAAGTAATCACTTTTTTTATACTATGAGTTTGGACCAAAGTATTTAAGATAAGCCTAAAGATTGGAATGGATTATGTTGGACATATGTTAGTTTTAAGGATAGATGTTTTTTCGATATTATTGATGGGATATTATTGTAATATAGTTTTAGAAAAAGGACAACCTGCAGGACGGGCGACAGCCCATCGCGTCAGACAAAGCTGTGGGAATCGAACCCACAACTGAAGTGAGACTGGCCTTTATCGCCTACCACTGCCCTACATGAAGTCCCTGTTTAGTAGAAACTAGTTTTATTATATTAATCAGTATGATATATGAAGTATAAGTCCATTTTAGGAACCATATATGATTAGTATCACTATACATGGACTTATGTATTTTTTGATAACTTTTCTAACCTCTTGTTTGATACAGATGGAATGACCCATCATTCTATCACATGATCTGCTAACACATCACAAATGACAAATTCTACTTCATTTTTTAAGAGATAAAGTGGAAATTGTCCAAGTAATGACCAACGGTGAGACTATACCAAAATCACGAAAGTATTTCTTCTAATTCCAATTTCATCAACTTTAGGGAATTGATCTTGAAAACCAAAAATGTTGTCCTAGTGCTCTTATATCTGATGATTCAGATGGTACCTTAGATCATCACAAATTTATGGCTTTGTGATTGCTGGCTTTTCCATAGCCATGTTTTCTACCACTCTCTATCAAAACATGATGGTTAGATTTCTCTTCCATAACCATATTTTCACCTATGTGGAAACCCAGTGATTAGTTTTTTGGGTAACCATTACGTTTCATACATTAGTTTTTAAAGCCATGTTTTGGTATTCCTTTTTACGATGTGGGTTTCTATTAAAGAAACTTTCGATTAGTAAACCATTTACAACCCCGACGAATTTCGAGGGCGAAATTCATTTTAACGGGGGTAGAATGTAACAGCATGAGATTTTATGAAAAATATTATTTTTAATTTCATTAATGTCTTGTGTTATATGCAACACCAAAAGGATCTTTCACAACACACATCCTTGACTTGCCTTGCATTACACGCAATCACGTCCTTCCTCGATAGCGTGTGTAGTACGCAATACCGAGTTTCAATAAACAACGATATGCTATTAAAATATTATTAAAAATAGCCGTTATAAATAGTCATAACCACTATTTTAAATTTTAGTTTTCAAAATTGATTTCATTATTGTATTTGGAATATCAAAATTAGCTTAGGGAGAAATTTTGGTACTTTTCGGATAACTTTCATATTTTGATGAATAGTGAAATTTACTAAATTGAAATTAAAAACAACTTTTTCTATAAAAATAATTAATAGTGATAAATTATTAATTTGAGTGGTTTTAAAATATATTTAGAATATATTTTTCCAATTTATTACAATGTTGGTCATTGAATGTAATTTCACATTTAAACCAGACACAAACAAGTGTCAATCTTTTGATAGTTATTATCTCTTAAAAACACGGTATTTTTTTGACGACGGGATCTAATTTTTAAATTAATTAATGAAACTTATATGTTTTGAATATGGTAAAATAGACATCATTTTTGAATTCATAATATCAACTATATCTTAGGCCTAACTTTTGGTATTTTTCTGGAAACTTTCATTTTTTGATAAATAGTGAAACCACGAAGTGGTAGTTAAAAAAATGAATTTTTCATAAAACATAATTTTACCACTTCTGTGAGTGGAATTTCAAAAATCAGAGAGACACTGTTAATGTCAGTATGTAAAATGTTGTTCAATGAGATGAAATTTTTTTTTTGTGAATAGTACCTTTTTACGATTTTTACCACGGTTAAAAGTAAATAGGGTAATTAAGGGTAAAAATGATATTATTATTAACCTAACACATGTCATAATTATATTTTATAAGTGTAATTCGACCAAAAACAACCTTAGGAATAAAATATGACCATTTAGGCCCACATGGATTAGATTAGGACATTTATTATAAATTTATTTAAAGAAGGGTTAAAATAGTTAAAATCAATGTTTAATAAGTAAATCATTTTTAATATAGGGTTATACATAAGCTAAATTCGACTATAAATAGCCATTAGAAAGCTAAAAATATTTCCTACATAATGGTATTTTATTTTTAATTTTTAGACATTAAATAATTTAATTTATTTATGACAAAAAGATGATGTAGTAATTATCTTATTAATGAAATATTGACATAATTGATGCCCAAATAAATGTAATTTCAGACTTTTTATGAAATCAACTAATTTCATAGATTAATATGACATGTTATTATTGATTTAATTAACTTTTTCCGAACTAATCATTCTGTTCTGATTTTCACAAAAATCAATTACAAAATATTGTCAAAATTGACATAAAATAGTTTTTAAAACAAATATTATATTATTAATTGTTATTTTATTCCTAAAAATCTACGGTTCAGCCAAATGACTTAGATAAGGTTATATATATTAATAATAATCAACTTGGGGTTCGTTTGGCTTCTTATAATAAGTTTATTAACCTTATAATATAAGAACACAAGAAGACACAGTAAAAGTAAAATTATTTTACTTAATGTTAAATCTAAATAATAATGTTAATATAGGAACCTAAAATTTTCTAAATTCTATTGGATGAGATTATTTTGACCCATAACCACCTTATCTTCGAAATCAATCAATTTGGAGCAATTTAAAACCGAATTTGACTTTATAATAAAATAATAGTTTTAGTTTTTCCTAAGGTGCCCCTCTCCTCCCTTATAAAAGGGAACCTCCTACCTATCTTCCTCACACCACATTGAGCTTTCAAGCTCGGCCAACCCCTGCCAAATTCTCTTCTCCACTTCCCTAGAAACATCCTAGTGGTCCTGGTATTCTTCAAAGATCAATTTTAGTGCCCTAAAAGGAAGACTCAAAGAGGCGCTTCAAAGAAGAGGTAATGTCCGTTACCGATTCTTTCATCTTTATTTCTTCTTCCAATTCTTATTCTTAGTTTGTTTTATTATGAAGTAATAACATCAGTATCACATATATACTGATATTTTATTATAATTATGAAACAAACTTATTTCACCATCTATCCATCCTCCGGAAAACGAAATCACCGCGCGTGCATACGTACGGAATACCGTCTCAACACCGTGGTGTAATCTATTTTCCACCACCACCATACATGGATGGGTATAATGGTGTACATAATAACTATATATGATAATTGTAAAGTGATATTGATTCTGAAATAGTATACATACACTCCAATAAAATTCCATGATCATGAGAATGATATCATCGCTCGTGCCTACGTAGGGACTACCGTCTCCACGACGTGATGAGATTCATTCTCCACGTTAACCATTCATGAATGATTATAAAGTATATATAATAAGTAATAATGAAATATATGACATAATAATGATTCTTGATTTATGTGTATATATATGTATTTCATCTACTTAATTCCATTCAACTCAATAAGGAAAAGAAAACAGCGTTCATGCGTACGTACGGTCTACCGTCTCCATGAACGATGTATTTCATTCCATTTACTGATCTATTATATATATATATATATTCTGAAGATATATTATATATATATCATGTTTTATATTCTGGAATTAAGTAATTATGATCTATGTAATCATATGAATAATTGCAAGTCAAAACACGAATGACAAATGAAACGATTTTACCCAAAATGCTCTTTAACATGGAATTTCAAAAGAACGGGTAATATAAATCCATAAGTGAACCATATATGATATCATAACAATGAGAATGATTATTGAAAAATTCAATTATGTTATTTAAATCATTATACAGGAGGTTCGGACACATACGAAGCAAAGGGGACCTTAGGTAAGGGAAATATCACAATCTTATTTTTATCTGAGATTGTTTATTCTTTGGTATTTAATGGGGTGTATTTTATCATCCACATCCATGTTTCCTCAATATGAAATATTTATATCCTTATAGAATAGTTTATATCCAATTTTACCCTTCGTTGAGTTTTTAGTAAAAGATACGAAAGGAATCTTTTGTCGTTTTTCATACGAGGTAATTTTTGACTTTTCTAACAAAAGTACGAGAAAAATGTTTATTTAACTTATACAGCATGAATGGATTTTTAAAACATTATTTCCAAGAATCTTCCTTTACATGTTTTCAAGCTTATTTTTAATCAAATTATTTTAGATTAAAATTGTATGACAAGTTAAGAAAGGAAAAATGTTTTTGAAGTAGAAAGGATATTTTCCTCAAGAATGGAGTTCAAGTGTTTTATCAAAATTATTTTCCATCTAAGATAATATAGGGTTCTGTTTATTTTCCTATTATTACATTGATATGATTATGTTGTGATGGATATATTTTTATGAATTCCTTTAACTTATATGAATTGTCTTATGATGTCATGATGTTTAAGATTCCCATTTTTATTACATGGGTTATGAAATGATGTATGATTTATGATTTTGTTGCACTCATAAGAATGTTATCATTATGAGATGGATGGGACCTATATCTCCCTCCAATGCATTGGGAAAATATTTTATATCTCATGAGATTGACATGGATGGAATGGTAGGTTATTCCGGTTCAGTGAAACAGGACTAAAACGGGGAGTGAACTCGGTTCAGAAATGGACTTTGTCCACTAAGATTGTCTTGGAAATGAGTCTTGACTAATAATAAATGATTCTCTATGATTATGTGTGTATACCACAAAGTTTCATGTTTTATGTTATGAGTATTGGGATTACATTTCAATACTATGATTTATCCCATGTTATGAAATTATGATCGCTTTTGCAGGTTAAGATTTCCAAAAGTTTTGTTCTTATGAATATGATGTGATTGTTATTTCTTTTGTTTACCCTTACTGAGCATTTGAGATCACCCTTTTATGTTTTCTTTTCCCCAGGATATAAAGAAAGGTTTTAGGTAAAAAAAGGAAGTACCTTATAGGAGATGTTGAATATCTTTCACCACGATTAGAAGATTATATTCCGAGTTTCCAAAGAGACTAAACGATTACGGTCCTTGTGTGTGTGTTTTTGTAATGTACTATGTATTCTGAAAAATTAATGTAATTTCCATTTACATCAAGCTTCAGGTCTCTACAATAGTGATGGGTCTTCCACATACATCCAGGTTTCATGACTTGATTTGGGTGATTGTTGACTTACTCACCAAGTAGGACCACTTTCTACCGATCATATAGTGGGGTTCAGTAGAGAGCATGTGACGCCTTAATATGTAGGAGATTGTGCGTTTACATGGATTACCATCTACAATTGTCTCTGACAATGACACACACTTTACTTCTCGGCTATGGAAGGGGTTGCAGGAAGATTTCGGGACGCAGCTTCATCTGAGCACCGCCTTCCACCCTCAGATGGATGGTCATAAAATGGGGACCATTAAAACTCTTGAGGACATTCTCTGTGCATGTTTCCTCAACTTTGGACATAGTAGGGATGTTTACATACCATTGATGGATATGTACTACAACAGTAGCTACCACTCCACCATTGGCATGGCACCTTTTTAGGCCTTGTATGGTCGATCTTGCAGATCGCCACTATGCTGGAATGACCCAGGAGAGTCAGCTATAGTGTCACTAGAGATGGTACGGGCTACCATGGGGAAGGTGAAAATCATCCAGAAGAGGATAAAGACTGCACAGATCATACAAAAGACATACGTTTTTACGAGACAGAGACCACTGGTGTTTGAGGATGGCAACCACGTCTTTATACAGGTGTCACCTTGATGAGGTCTACGGAGATTAGGCCTAGGCGGCATGTTATCTCTGCGATTCATCGGACCTTTCCAGTTCCTCAACAGATTAGGCAAGGTGACTTACCTCTTAGATCTTAAAACTCAGTTACATCAGGTAAATGATGTCTTCCACATATCTCAGATGAGGAGATACGTGCACAACCCTTGACACATCATCGGCCATGGAGAGCTCGTCATCAATGATGAGGGCAACATTCACGGAGATTCTATTGGAGATTGGGGATCAACAAGAGAGGGTCCTAAATGGATGTTCAATACCACTAGTGCACATTTTTTTGAATCATTAGAACCTCCTGGAGAGAACATGGGAGTGGGAGGCTCAGATGTGTGCTCAGTACCCCCATTTGTTCCATCTGTGTGAGTTGTAGCTTACGGGGACGTAAATGTGACAACCTGATATCTTATGATAATTATTCTTTTTAATTTATTTGATGTCATGTGTTTTATGCTACAACATGACTATCTTTTGCAATACGCAACACTGTATTTGCTTGTAGTATACGCAACACTATTCATAGATTGTGTTACACACAATTTCAAGTTCATTGGATAATAGTCATTCTACACAACATTGAGTGTATATATACATATATATTCAATGTATAAACGAAAAATGGTTGAATTATATTATAACGAAACAACAACGGAGTCTTTCAAAACACGCAACCCTGACATGGCTTGCATTACACGCAATCGTGACCTTCCTCGATAGCGTGTGTTGTACGCAATACCAGGTTTCAATAAACGATGATATATTGTTATAATATTATTATGGAACAGAAGTTATGAATATTATTAACTAAATTTTGAACTTTATAACATTATTATTCATCTTATAAATTATATAAAACACTTTTTGTGAACAAAATAAATTTTTCAGGTAAAATATGTTTTTTTTTAAATGCAGTTTTGTCAACTTTTGATGGCACACCCACATTAAATATAGTTTTTGACATGTTTATAAGTTCAATTTTACAAAATAAACTTTTTCTTTTGAATCAGGATATAATAATTTACATTGGATAAAGTTTTTTTTATTTTTCTGATAACTTTCATATTTTAATGAATAGTAAAACCACGCTATATTTTTATTAAAAACAACTTTTTTTCATAGTAATTTTATATGGTTAAATTATAATATTGAATGGTTTTAAAGTATAAATAGAATATATTTTTACCATTTAATATAATTTTTGTCATTATCATTTATTTTAATTTGAATTCGTTGGTTAAATCAATTCAATCTTTTGAAATGTTTTATACAAAAACCCATTTTCATTCGACAACAGGATTAATTTTAATTTAATTTCTGAAACTTCTGTATATTGAATTTGAAAAAATGGATTCCATATTTGCATTCAATGGGTCAAAATCCATTATATTTACTAAACCTGGGTGTACCCGGGATGACGTGTCAAGCTACCAATCAACCAGGTCAAAAATATTGTATACCAATTTACCAATATACCTACATGTTCCACCCGAACTCCCGATAAATCCTTCAATATCCCACTCCCATTCTCGAATCTCTGCTCCAGGCATGCCTCCGCGACCGGGTACGACTGTCTCCGCATCCGGGTACCACCGCCTCCACACCCGGGTACCACCGCCTCCTCCTACGCCGCTTCCGAGTACCACAGTCTGTGCCTACTCCGCCTCTGTGTGCTCGGAGTCCATTTGCCGCTTCCGGGTACCACCATCTCCACCTACTCCGCCTTCATGTGCTCAGAGTCCAGTTGCTCCACCTCGACATCAGCATAGGTTACCCACTTCTCCCCTACTTCGGAGTCTGTATATTCGCCTCTGAATCCTCCTTCTATACACATACCACCTCGCGCTATGCCATGATTTCACCTAGGGTTCAGGTATCGCTTCATCTCACCTCATCCTTCTCTTCTCAAAAACAACCGAAAACATCCTATAGAATTTCATCTATTCCTATACAGTTGTGCCTCCAGCTAGGGTTTCAGCGGCCTCGAGTATACACCGAGTAAGCACTGGAATAAACCGGTGTCAACGATCTTAATGTCTCAATGTATTTGATTTTTATTTATGATGTTTTTATTAGATGATTATTCTATATTCTTTGTCATGGATGATGGGTCTGTGAATCTAAACTCTAATTCAGGGTGACAGATCTCCGAATAGAACATTTGGTGAAGAGTTTCAATCATATTCTAGAATTAAACTTCTGCAGCTGTAAGGTATATGTTCAAATATAAAATAAGGGTTCATCGCATATCTATTCATGCTTTTAGTGGGGCTTGTGTGTGTGCTTCAGTGAAACATTTCAAATAGAAGCACATAGTATGACTTAAAATGTGTTTAAGAAATGATATTGGTTTTCTGGAAGACATTATTTATCTTGCATTTTTTAATTGATTTTCATTGGATTCACCTCAAGCACTATAAAACCACCTCAGTCTCATGCTCTCAGTTCCCTCTACTTATGGTAAATCCTTAACAATTCACTTAACTATATTATTTTGTTTCACTTTATCAACTCAATACATTTGGCTTTGAATCCTTGTAATTTTTTTAAATGCAGATGCTTGACCCATACAAATTTGCATGACTGTATTTTAACTTTGAGGTTCTGAAAGCCTTCTATGGTTCCTTTTATTTTTTTTTAAGATTCAGTTGAAAGATGATTTAAGAACTAGCTACGGTAACCCCTAAAAACCATTTTTATGTATTATTTTGTTCCACTTTGACAACTCAATACCTTTGGCTTTGATTCCTTGTAAATTTTTTAAATTCATATTCCTAACCCTTTCAAATTTTCCAAACTGTATGTAAACTTGGAGGGTCTCAATACCTTCAAGTGTTCCTTTAATTGTATTCTTTAGATGTAGTTTAATGCATATGTAAAAACTAGGATGTTGACTCTAAATTAGTTTATTTCCATCACACGACTTTTAAAAATATGAAATCCTATAGTCAAAAAAACAACATACCATATGAAGATTTTTCTATGACTACAACTGGTGAAAGTAGGGTTTTATTTCAGTCCCTCATGACTTACGTGTCCTACAGAAACTATAACATCATAATTCACAAATTATCTAAAATAACTTGCATGAGCATGTTATTAATATATTAATGCATGGTCAGCTACTGCGGTCTTCCATATTATTTTCCCATGTATTTTTTGGAACTGGTTAAACAATCTAAGCATAACGTTCATGATGGAAAACTGATCTTCAGAGCTTAAAAAGTATTGGAGGTAACAATTTTTTTACAGCTTTGATTTCTTTTTTCCCTCTGTTGTTTTTTGTCTATGTAACTGTATCTTCATGGAAATGTTTTATGCTCATGTATGATTACAGCTTTGATTGTGTTTTTTGTCATGGCTAAATGAAGTTATTTCAAACTAGGATGAAGGTATGGGATACCAGGATCCTTTCATTCTTGATGGAATGTTTCATTGATTTGAATCTCTTGGGACCCATTTAACACTAAAAAATTGTCTACTGGTGTCTATTTTAACAGTTTATGTTTAAGTGAACCTTGTATTTTCTAAATTTCTTTATCTATTTATTTGTGTTGGATCATCCATTCAAAATTTGGCTTCCTACATAGTTATGTATTCATTGATCACACACAATGAAGTGGTTATTGATGAAATATATCAAGACACAGGTTGATGCTAAGACAGGTCATCTATGTCTTTACAATAACCCTTATTTTCCCTCATATATCAATTTTTATCTCCCTCCTTCCTAAACCATTTCTAATTTGATGTAGATAGAGTGAAACATGAGATGATGAGATGAAATAATCAAAAAACTAATTTCTAATAGCTCAATATTTGAAAACAAAACATTGTTCACCCATGAAAGCATTAATTTGTAGTTCATGTATGTAGTATTTTTACAGGATACATGTGTGTTTTCATTCACATAAACAGATAAATATTTCATATCAATTGTTTATTCTACATAAAATTAGTCCTTATCTATTTTTAGTTTTTTTCATTATTAATTACAGGAAAAATATTGTCTTTGGATGGTTGTAGGCCAATAAGCCCTGGATTTGTGGACTCTTATATATATGTTTCTTCATTGTTTTATATCTTATTAAAAATATAGGTTCCTATTATTTATTTCATAAGAAATGTCACTTAAGTAGTCTTATTTTTGCTAAATTGGTTGAACCTTCTTCCCCTGAATAAATACTTGCTATATTTTTTTCTATTGTTATTTTATTACACCCTATGTGGTTTCTCTATTATACTCATTTTTTTATTGTATAACAATATCATTTTTTTCTAAGTTTCTATAGAACAATTTCCATGAATTCTCATGCTATAATCGGGTAAGCTTTGTTTTCAAGTTAAAATCTGTGCTTTCAAGCTAATTCTTAAATTCATTTGGATATTTGAGATATTATGAAGGGAAATCAGTCATTATAGAAACAATTCTGTGTTATCAATCAATTTATTAGAAAACTGTGAAGTTTTATCATGAAGTACTACATGAATATTTATAACATGATTTTAAACTGACAGAGTATGTAAAAACATTGAAGTGAATTGAAGCATGATAATTAAAAAAGAACAGAGTTAAAAATACTATGACCGTTCATTTGATCTTTCCAATGCCCTGAATTATGACGTTTGTGATGAAAAACTATGCTTCGGAGCAAAAAAATTAATGGAGGTAACACATTTTATATAGCTTTTATTTCTTTTTTCCTTTTGGTATTTTTTGGCTATGTAACTATCTATTCATTAAAATATTTTAAGATAATGTATGAATAGAGATTGGAGTGTGTTTGGTGTCCTGATATAATGTTTTAATTTCTAACTCGGATGCACGTATGAGATTTCATGAATCCCTACTTTATGGAATGCATGTTTCATTGATTTGAATATATTGGGACCCATTTGATTCTGAAAACTGTATTTTGGTTTCTATTTTCATAGGTTATGTTTAACTGAACATTGTATTTCCAAAATTCCATTTTTTAATTATTTGTGTTGGATCATCCATTCATGATTTGGCTGTCTCCACAAATTTTCAAGCATCGAACAAACACACAATTAATTGGTTATTGATGAAAAATATCGAGACCCAGGTTGATGCTAGGACAAGTAATCTATGTCTTTGCAGCACCCCTTATTTTCCCTCATATAGCCATTTTCCTATCTCTCCTTCCTTAACCTTTTCCAAATTTATGTAGATGGAGTGAATCATGTGATGAAATAATCGAAGATCTAATTTCTAATAGATCAAAATTTGAAAACAAAACACTATTAACCCAAGTAAGCATTTATTTTTACTTCAGGAATGTATTGATTTTATAGGATACATGTGGGTTTGGATCCACAAAAAAACATACATATTTATTATCAGTTGTTTATTCTATACCAAATTACTTCTGATTTATTTTGATTTGTTTTCTTTATTTATTCCCGGAGCCTCTGAGGCATCACAATCAATGTAATCTTTGATATGTGAGGAATCTATCAAACTGGAAGTCTTGGGTTTCCCAGGTGCACAACTATCCCCCATAGTTTTGATGATAATAAGGTCATCTGTTGAATTGTTTATGCACCCTAGATAAATTGTGGAAGTCATTTAGACACCCTCAGGATTCTAATAATTTTATATATGACGGGAAAACGTTTTCCCTCAAACCTCAAGTTGTTTCTTTATTTCTAAATATGATCAATGTACGAACAATAGTGTGAAAAGAAGAGGGATTTAACTTGATTTCTCATCTATATATTGATCACATTATTCATGAAGGCATTCCTGTCACTATTTGTATGTAGAAATCAATAAAACATATCATCAATATGATTTTATATTGTCATGGAATGGTTACAGGTGAATAGAAACTGAAAATAGTCCTATGAAAATTTAAGGCATAAGGAGATTGCAGATGAAAGCGGTAATCCTCCCAGATGGTAGTGTGCCTAGATAAAATTTGACTAAAAACGATACTACTTATATGGAGAAGGAAAATTCGGTTGCAAAAATAAATGATGTGGTAAGTAACACCCTATTTCAATTTATTATTATTATCCTTTTCGTGATATAATTTCATTTCACTTAGTGTTTATATCCCCATAACTGTGCGGATTTTGGTTCACAATAGACCACTAAACATGAGGTAATTAGAAAATAATGAGGATAACATTATAGTGACCCAAACTATTTTGTTGACAGCCAATGAGACGAAATTCAAAATTAAGGTGATATTTAGTATTGGGGGGGATAATATTTAATGGTATTTATATTTTTTTTTGAACTCCTCTTTTTTTTAGAAGGGAAATTTGTTCCAAGAGAGACGTTGGAAACTGGTTAATTATACGGAACTACTATTTTGTAGTGATTCTTTCCACTAGATTGTTATTCTTTCAACACGTTATTTACAATTTTTGTATATAGATTATAAATATAGGTAAACATATTGATATATTTCATTGTTTTCAACCCTTACCTATTCAACATGGATTTCATTTTTTCTTTAAAATCTCTTTTACATTTAAATACCTTTCTCTCTCTTGAATAACTCAAAGTTGAGGGATTCATTGGGATCACATAGGGCATGAATACTTTAGTGCAACATTCCATTATTCAAGTTATTAAATTTTGGTAGAAAAAACTGTTCTTTATGATGACAAAATATGTTTTCCTGCTTCTCATTAATTTTAGTGATGATTTGATGTCTTTCTTATGATAATGATGGAAAACATTAATTTTTTAAAATGTCTATTTAATTATCTCCAAATGACTTCTCTAATAGCTATATAAGATACTTAATCGTTTAATGTCTTATTGAAGAATGTTCTCCCTATGATGCAAGTGGTGTCACCATCCCTGTATGGAAAAATTCTCTCAAGTTGTAATGAATAATTATTTTTTCCATTATAATTCCATGCAACTATAATTTTCCTCTTTCAACTATTTACTTGAATTTTTTATTTGTATATTTCCACTTCCCTATGTTTTAATTTTCAATTTTCTTACTCATGCGTGAAACATTGAATGTTATACTGTAATATGCTTGTATGTGGATTGGAATAAGAGAATGTTTAAGGAAACATGACTTTTTTTAACGACTATTACGTTAATTGTTCTCTGCATCCACCCTAATTTAATAAATACATTTCTCAGTTGATATTCATCCAATATACAAAACAATATTCATAAAAATACAATGATATGTGTATAGACTGCTTCACATACACTAAAAACCAACAACCCAACAGTCTTGACATTCAGTGAGGAAGGAAAAAATTCAAATGATGTGGAAATGACACTGCTCTCTAATTATATAGAGCATGATAAATTTTGTATTTCTTTTGAAGAAAATTTCATTCCTTTATTTATGCAACTCCGGTTTTCATTTTAATTTTCTTGATATTTATTCAGATGTATTCTTGAAATCTACATACCAACTGAATTAATGAGGCCATGTAGAGGTCATGTGAAATAAACTGGAATAAATATATAGTGGGAGTGATCGTATAATGATGCAGATCCCAGGTAACATCCCAATCACTTCATTTTTATTGTTTTATTTAAAACATTATATATTTTGTATCAGCATAATATACCTGTTGGAGATTTTTCATGATGAAGACATCTGGGAAAAAAATGTTTTTAATGCATGAGTGTATATCTTCATGATTCTAGAAATATTCTAGAAAATTGTGCATTAAAAATTATGCTGTAATTATTTACTTTCTTTAGTATTTAATTCAATCATTTTTTCATTTCTCATTTTTATTATTACACTCACTGTCTTATCTTTGATTTATCTGTCACTTATTATTCAGTGCACACATTACTGTTATTGTGATTGAATTTGAAAGTGATATCAAATTTCTATCCTCAAAATTTATAAATTCACATGCTTTAGATATATCATTTTTCGTTGTCAACAATTTAAATGGTCTCTTCATATGTTATTCACTCTTATTACATTATCATTAAATATTACTTTCTAATTAAAATTTAATCAATGTTATTTTTTATCCTAACCATTTATAAATATTAAATTTTTATTAAAATAAAAACCAATAATTTAATATGTCGTACAATAGCATGGGCGATTACTAGTTATGTTAATTAGTTTCTTTTAGTTTTTTTATATTATGAATAACAACTACGGTAATTTTTATTTACTACAGTTAAAGGTAAATCAGGTAATTAAGGGTAAAAATAAGATTATAAAATTACCATAACACATGAAAAAATCCTATTGGATGAATCAATGTCGACCAATATCACCTAAGGGTCGGACTGGATTCATTTTATGGAATTTTGACCATGAAATAATATAATTATTATTAAAACCAAAGAAAGTGACAACATGTCACTCTCTTAAATCTTATAAGTATATTTATTATAATTTAGTGATAAACTTAATTAATTATCGAACATGAATAGTCTCTAGAAATATAATAAAATTATCTACATCATATGAATTTATTTATAATTTTTAGGGATTAAATAATTATCATTAAAGGTGACATAATAGTGATGTTGATATTTTTTTATTAAGATAAATATCATTTAAATGGATTAAAAATATTAAAATTAATATTATATGGACTATTTAATGTGATCCAATAATTTTATAGATAAATATGACATGTTATTAATCTATAAAATATTTTATTTTGAACATATATTCTGTATATTTTTTAGTTAAATTAAAATAAATTAATAGTGTCAAAATTGACACTATTGTTATTTTATAAAAATCACATATTATAAAATTGTTTAAAAATCACAAAAATATTTAAAAATTATAAATTTTAATTTATATAGTTGAAAATGTTATAAGGTATCCTATTATGGATAATTCACAACAAATAAGTAATTATTTATAAAAAGTTAAAATTTATAATGATATTACCACAAATAAAATTAAATTGATTAAATAAGGATAAATCAAGTTGATAATGTTTAAAATAAATTCCCAACATGTCTATATTTTATTGGATGATGGGATTACAACCCTATCTCATCTAATATTTGTATTTGAGTCATTTTGGAAAGTTTTTATGTGGGGTTGGGATTTAATATAAATTAATATTTTCTTATATTTCCAAAAGTGCCCCTCTCCTCCCTTATAAAAGAGCAGCTCCTCCCTCTTCTCCTCACACAATTTGGAGCCTTTAAGATCAGCCAACCCCTGCCCATTTCCATTATCAACTTCCCAAGAAAGATACTAGAGGTCCTGGTCTTATTCAGAGACTGATTTTAGTACCTAAGAGGATGTTTCAAGAAGGCGTGTCAAAGAAGAGGTAATATCCATTATCGATTCATTCAAGTTTCTTTCTTCTTCAACATATTCTTCTTTAGTTTTTTCATTATGAAGTAATAAAATAAGTATCACTCATATACTTATATGTTATAATAAGTATGAAACAACCCTATTTCACCCTCTATCCATCCTACATAAAATGAAATCACCGCGCGTGTGTACGTACGGAATACCATCTCCACGGCCTGGTGTAATCTATTTTCCCACCAACACAATACATGGATGGGTATAATGGTGTAAAGAATAACTATATATGGTTATTATAACATAATAATGATTCCGATATATTATACCACCCACTCCAATTCTTTTCAATAATTATGGGAATGATATCATCACTCGTGCGTACGTAATGATTATCGTATCCATGACCCGATGAGATTCCTTATCCATGTTAACCATAAATGAATGACTATAAAGTTTATATAATGACTGATAATTAAATATATGACATAATAATTCTACTGGATTTATGTTCATATATATGTATTTCATTTATTTAGTTTCATTCAATTCAATAAGGAAACGAGAACAGCTTTCATGCGTACGTACGACCTATCATCTCCATGAACTGTGTATTACTTTCCATTTATCGATCTATTATATATATTTATATTCTGAATATATATTTTATATAAATCATGTTTTATATTTTTTAATTAATTAATCATGATCTATGTAATCATATGAATAATTACAAGTCAAAATACGGACGACAAATGAAACGATTTTACCAAACACTCTCTTTAACATGGAATTTACAATAGAACAGGTAATATAAAGTCATAAGTGAACCATATATGATATCATAACAGTGAATATGATTCATTATTAAGTTAATGACTTTATTTAAATCATTATACAAGAGGTTCGGATGGATACGAAGCATATCAGACATAAGGAAAGAGATAATTATTCCAATCTCATTCTTATCCGAGATTGTTATTCGTAAGTATTTACTTGGGTTATGTTTATTATCCACGTCCATATGTTCTCAAAATGTTTTCATAAAATGCTTACTTTTCATTCATTTATTTTTAATGTCCTTTTAACCCATTTTTGACATTCACTACATGGTGTGTAAGGAATCATTCTTTTACGAGGTACTTTTTGACTTTTCCTGCAAAAGTATGAGAAGAATGTTTTTTTGACTTATACGTCAGGAAAATCTTTTTACAGTTTTATAATGCCTTATTTTCATGATGTATCCTCAAAAAGATTTCATGACTATTTTAAACAAAATCCTTTTCTTTTAAAATTTAATGACATTTAGTGAAAAGATAATGATTTTGAACAAGAAAGGATATTTTCCTCAAGAATTTATTTCAAATGTTTTATCAAAACCATTTTTCATCGAAGATGACATTATTTCATATCTGTATGTTTCATGTATAATGTCTCTATGATTTACATGGTTTGACTTTTCTTATTTTGAGATGATATCCATTTCTTTTATATGGATTATGTGAAGATGGGATGATGTTTATGGAACCCATTTTATTCGTTGGGTTATTATGAATGATGTATGTTTACTTTGTGGCACATGTACGAATGATTTCATTATGAGATGGGTGGGACCTATATCTCCCTCCAATTAATTGGTTAAATATTTATATCTCATGAGATAGACATGGTTGGAACGGTAAGTTAATCTGGTTCAATGTTACAGGACTGGAAAAAGGAGTGAACTCGATTCAAAAAGGATCTTTTTCCACTAAGATGGTCTTGGAAGCAATGCCTTGGCTACTATGGAAATCATATCATGTGATTAATGGTTTCCATAATTACATGTTTTATTCCCATGCTATTTTATCATGAATGTTGTTCCTTTATGATATATGCCTTACGTACTTCCGAGATTTATGTCTTTCCTCAAGGTTTTGATGTTTAGATTTTATGTTTATGTTTTTGCATTCAAATTTTTATGGATTGTATTATGTTCTCTATGATTACCCTTAATTATCATTTGAGCTCACCCTTTATATTTTATCTTTTTCCCAAGATATAAAGAAAGTTTTTAGTTAAGAAAACAAAATGTGAAGATTTTTATGGAGATGTTGAAGATGTTTCACCATGATTAGAAGATTATGTTATGAGTTTCCAAAGACACTAAACTATTACGGTCCTTCTGTGTCTGTTTTTGTTATGTACTAAGTATTCCGCAAATTTAATGTAATTTCCATGTACGTTAAGCTTCGGGTCTCTATAGTTGGTATCAGAGGAAAGGTTTAGTCAACCTTTGGAAACTAGGATGTGAGAACTTTAGTGGGATCCCTAGAGATATTTCTAAGATATGTCTACGAATTTCCCTAAGGTTAAGTATATGTATAGGTTGTTATCCTAGAATTACAGTAACCATCATAGAATTAAACATAATATGTTAGATATTGATGGTACCCCCCCCCCCCTTTATTATGTTGTTCTCCCTAGAATGATTTTTGCCTCTCACACTATTCTTTTTGGGTTTTAGACGATGGCTAGAACCCGAAGGAACTGTGTTGATCAATGTAATGGAAAATTCAATGATAGTCCTCCTGAACAAACAAGTGTTATGGGAGATGGAGTGAAAAATATTATTGATATAATTACACAAGCTATGAATCATTTTGGACTACCAAATGAGCAGAGAAGGGAACAATATTCTATTGAGTCCTTCATGAGGCAACGCCCACCTTCTTTCAGTGGGTCTTTTGATCTACTTGTTGCTGAACAATGGATCAGTACCACTGAAAAGATATTTTCAGTTATTCAATGTTCTGAACATGATAAAGTAATCTTAGTAGTATATATTTTGGAAGGTGAAGCTGATCAATAGTGGAATATTATCATGAATACGAGGCTAAGAGATGGAATTGAGTCCATGGAATAGGACAAGATCAATAAATTATTTTTCAATAAGTACTTCCCTTGTATTCTTCGAACAATGATGGAGAAGGAGTTTCTTGAACTAAAGCAAAAGGATGATGTATCTGTTTGTATATACGAAGTTAATTTTACAAGGCTTGCAAGGTATGCATCTTGCTTTATCATCAAACCTGAAAGTAAAGTTGATCGATTCTTCAGTGGCTTAAAACCAATTCTTCGAAGGGCATTAGCTATAAGAGACTTCATTAGCTGTGAAGAAATTGTGTGTTGTGTTATCAATTTATATATGTAAGTTTCTATTATATATACATTTCATGGTTTTAACAATAAACAAAAGATGGAGTTCAAGGAGAAATCTCAGAATAACGGTGAAAAGAAGATGAATGTTTCCTTATGCTCAAAGTGTGGAATGAATCGTGGTGGATATTGTCTTAAAGGGACTATAAAATGTTTTAACTGTGGAAAATAAGGTCATCGAGCAGCTGAGTGTCGAAGTAATGGAAAATGGGTTACTAATGATAAAGAAAAGACTACAGATAACACACCACCAACACTTAAATGCTTAAAGTGAAATAAAATTGGGCATTATTCTCATCAAAGCCCTAATACAAGGGTTAATGATGATCGGCATGAGAAAACAGTTAAGGAAAAGGATGATGGGAAGTCACATGCGATCACTATTGGCGATATTGAATATGACAATGATGTGGTTGAATGATTAAGTGTTTATGTAATGGGATTCCAAAATAATGTTGTATATAGTATCAAAAAATATTGTAATATTTATGTATTGCTATATTGTGGTTATCAATAGTTTTATGGTACCAGTAACCATGGAAAGTGATTGAGATATTTTTGGAAAGATAATTATATGCGCATAATGAAGGGTTAAGGTGAAAATGAAATGTTTGATAGTATTCATGATCTCATGACTAATATAAGGAAATAGTTATATCATGGTTTGAGTATATAGAATTTTGGGGTTTTCGTATGTGGAATGAGTTAACTTTTGACAAAACTCTTTTTTTCACTAAGGTTCAATGGGTATTCATTTTTCAAGAGAATAAATGATTATGTTATTCACATGTTTGTAATTTTACCAACAAGATATATCGAATGATATATGGGGGATAAATGAAGGTATTCACATGCTTGGAAAATGACATTTCTAGTAATTGTTTTCTTTATAATATGAGCTTGGGCATAAGTATTTTAGATAATCCTAACGATTGGAATGATTTATGTTGGACATATGTTAGTATTATTTAAGGTTAGAACCATTTTTCGATATTATTTCTAGAATGTTATAATAGTGTAGTTTTAGAAAAAGGACAACCTGTAGGACGTGCGACAACCCATTGCGTCGGACAAGGCTGTGGGAATCAATCCCATAACTGGAGTGTGATAGGACTTTATCGCTTACCACTGGCCTACAAGACTTCCCTGGTTAGGGAAAACTAGTTTTATTTTTAAGCAGTATGATAAAAAAAGTATACATCCATTTTTGGAACCATATACGATTAATCTCACCATAAGATGTACTTATAACTTTTGCTAACCTTTTGTTTGAAACAGATGGAATGACCCATCATTTTATCACATGATCTGCTAACACTTAATGAATAACAAATTCAACATCATTTCATTAATAGATGAAATGGAAATTTTTCAATTCAAGAACAACAGTGAGATTGTACCAAAATCAAGTAATTATTTATTTTAATTCATCAAGTTTAGGGAAATGATCTTGAAAACCAAAAATGTTTTCCTAGTACCCCTATATCCAATGAATTAGATGGTAACTTAGATAATCATAAATCTATGGCATTGTGATTGTTGGATTTTTCATAGACATGTTTTCTACCACTCTCCATCAGAACATGATGGTTATATTTTTCTTCCATATCTGTATTTCCAGATATTTTCTCCTATGTGGAAACCCCGTGATTAGTTAATTTGGGTAGCCGTTACGTTTCATACATTAGTTTTTAATGTTTATTTTTGGTTTTTCATTTTACGATTTGGGTTTAAATTAATGAAACTTTCAAGTAGAAGACCATGTATAACCCCAACGAATTTTGAGGATGAAATTAATTTTAAGGGGGGTAGAATGTAACAACTAGATATTTTATGATAAGTATTCTTTTTAATTTATTTGATTTCATGTCTTTATGCTACGACATGACTATCTTGTGCTATACACAACACTGTATTAGCTTACAGTATACGCAACTATATTCTTAGATTGTGTTACACACAATTTCATGTTCATTGGATAATAGTCATACTACGCAACATTGAGTGTATATATATATATTCGATTTATAAATGAAAAATGGTTGGATTATGTAATAATGAAACAAAAAAGGAGTCTATCACAACATTCAACCCCTACTTGGATTGCATTACATGCAATCATGACCTTCCTCGATAGTGTGTGTTGTACGCAATACCAGGTTTCACTAAATGATGATATATTGTTATAATATTGTTATGGACTAGCCTTTATGAATATTATTAACTACATTTTGAATTTTATAACATTATTATTCATCTTATAAATTTTATAAAACATTTTATGTGAAGAAAATAATTTTTTCGGGTAAAATAAGTATTTTTTAAAAAAATGCACTTTTGCCGCCTTTTGATGGAGCACCAACATTAAATATAGTTTTTGACATGTTTATAAGTTCAATTTTAAAAAATAAACTTCTTCCATTGAATCAGGATATAACAATTTACATTGGATAAATGTTTTATATTTTTCTAATAACTTTCATATTTTAATGAATAGTAAAAACACGCTATATTTTAATTAAATTTTTTTTTCATCGTAATAATTTATATAGTAAAATTATAATATTTAATGGACTTAAATTATAAAAAGAATAAATTTTTACCATTTAATATAATTTATGTCATTATGATTGATATTACATTGAATTCGTAGGTTAAATCAATTCAATCTTTTGCAATGTTTTAAACAAAAACCAGTTTTTATTTGACAATGGGATTAATTTTAATATAATATCTGTAACTTCTGTGTATTGAATTTGAAAAAATGGATTTCAGATTTGGATTCAGTGGGTCCAAATTAAGTTAATAGGATACTTTTATTTATTGGATATTTTGAATACTAACTATGGTAATTTTTATTTACTATAGTTAAAGGTAAATCGGGCAATTAAGGGTAAAAATAAGATTATAAAATTACCATAACACTTGAAAAAATCCTATTGGATGAATAAAAGTCGACCCATATCACCTAAGGGTCAGACTGGATTCATTTCAGGGAATTTTGACTATGAAATAATATAATTATTATTAAAACTAAAGAAAGTGACAACATGTCACTCTCTTAAATCTTATAAGTATATTAATTTTAATTTAGTGATAAACTTAATGAAACATAGAAAATTAATATTCTCCAAAAATCTAATAAAATTATCTACATCATATAATTTTTTTTATAATTTTTAGGGAATAAATAATTATCATTAAAGGTGACATAATAGTGATGTTGAAATTATTTTATTAAGAGAAATATCAAATAAATGGTTTTAAGTATATTAAAATAAGTATTATATGAACTATTTAATGCGATACACTACTTTTCTAGATACAAACGACATGTTATGAATCTATTAAATCTTTTAGTTCGAACATATAATCATTATATGTTTTATTTAAATTCAAATAAATGAATAGTGTCAAAATTTACAATATTGTTATTTTATAAAAATGACATATTATAAAATGGATTAAAAATAACAAAAATACTTAAAATTGTATATTTAAATTTATATTGTTTAAAATGTTATAAAGTATCCTATTATGTAAAATTGACAAAAAATAAGTAATTATTTATAATAATTTAAAATCATTAATGATATTACCACAACTAAAATTTAATTGATTAAATAAGGATAAATTTAGTTGATAATGTTTAAATTAAATTCCTAACATGTCTAAATTTTTTTGTTTGATTATATTACAACACTATATTATCTAATCTTCGTATTTGAGTCATTTTGGATGTTTTTATGTGGGGTTGGGATTTAATATAAATTAATGTTTTCTTTAATTTCAAAATGTGCTCCTCTCCTCCCATATAAAAGGGTATCTCATCCCTCTTCTCCTCACTCAACATGGAGCCTTGAATCTCGGCCAACCCATTCCCTTTACCATATCAACTTCCCTAGAAACATACTAGCGGTCCTGGTCTTCTTCAAATACCAATTTTAGTACCCTAAGAGGAGGTTCCAAAGAGGCGTGTCAAAGAAGAGGTAATATCCATTATTGATCCTTTCAAGTTTATTTCTTCTTAAACATATTCTTCTTTAGTTGTTTCATTATGAAGTAATAAAATCAGTATATCTAATATACTTATATGTTATTATAAGAATGAAATAACCCTATTTCACCATCTATCATCATACAGAAAATGAATTCACCACACGTGCGTATGTACGGGATACCGTCTACACGCCGTGGTGTAATATATTTTTCCACAAAATCCTTACATGGATGGGTATAATGGTGTAAAGAATAACTATATATTATTATTATAACATCATACTGCTTCTGATATATTATACAATCCACTCCAATTCGATTCAATAATTATGGGAATGATATTATCGCTCGTGCGTACGTACGGATTACCATCTCCACGACGTGATGAGATTCATTCTCCATGTTAACCAAACATGAATGATTATAAAGTTTAAATAATGAATGATAATTAAATATATGACATAATAATGCTACTGGATTTATGTACATATATATATGTATGTCATTTATTTAGTTTCATTCAATTCAATAAGGCAAACGAAAACAGTGTTCATGCGTACGTATGACCTACCGTCTCCATGACGCGATGAGATTCATTCTCCATGTTAACCATTCATGAATGATTATAAAGTATATATAATAAGTAATCATGAAATATATGACATAATAATGATACTGTATTTATGTGTATATATATGTATGTCATCTACTTAATTCCATTCAACTCAATAAGGAAATGAAAATAGCGTTCATGCGTACGTACGGCCTACCGTCTCCGTGAACGGTGTATTTCATTCCATTTACTGATTTAGTATATATATGTATATTCTGAATATATATTATATAAAAATCATGTTTTATATTCTATATTTATGTAATCATGATCTATGTAATCATATGAATAATTACAAGTCAAAACACGGACGGCAACTGAAATGATTTTACCCAAAATGCTCTTTAACATTGAATTTACAAAAGAATGGGTAATATAAAGTCATAAGTGAACCATATATGATATCATAACAATGAATATGATTCATTAATAAGTAAGTGAAATTATTTAAATCATTATACAGGAGGTTCAGATACATATGAATCATATCACAGATAAGGTAAGGGATAAGTATTCCAATCTCATTCTTATCTGAGATTGTTATTCGTAAGTATTTACTGGGGTTATGTTTATTATCCACATCCATATGTTCTCAAAATGTTTTCATAAAATTATTACTTTTCTTTCATTTTTGTTTAAATTCCTTTTTACACATTTTTTACTTTCACTACATGGTGTGTAATGAGTCTTTCTTTTTCGAGGTACTTTTTGACCTTTCCAGCAAAAGTACGAGAAGAATGTTTTTTTAACTTATACGAATGAAAGGATTTTTACGGTTTTATAAATAATTATTTCCATGAATCTTCTTCCAATAGATTTCATGACTATTATCAAAAAAATCCCTTTCTTTTAAAATTGCATGAAATTTTGTGAAAAGAGAATGATTTTGAAGAAGAAAGGTTATTTTTCTCAAGAATTCATTTCAAATGTTTTATCAAAACCATTTTTCGTCTAAGATGACATTATTTTATATGTGTATGTTTCAAGTATCATGTATCTATTATTTACATGGATTCACTTTTCTTTTTTGAAATGATATCCATTTCTTTTATATGGATTATGTGATGATGGGATGATGTTTAGGAAACCCATTTTATTCGTTCGGTTATTATGAATGATGTATGTTTATTTTGTGGAACAAGTAAGAATGATTTAATTATGAGATGGGTGGGACTTATATCTCCCACCAATGCCTTGGTTAATGATTTATATCTCATGAGATAGACATGGTTAGAATGGTAAGTTAATCCAGTTCATTGTTACGGGACTGGAATGAGGAGTGAACTTGATTCAGAAAGGGACTTTGTCCACTAAGATGGTCATGGAAGCAATGCCTTGGATAAAATGGATATCATATCATGTACATAATGGTTTCCAAAATTACATGTTTTATTCCCATGCTATTTTATCATGATTTATGTTATATTATGATCTATGCCTTATATACTTCCATGTTTTATGTCGTTGCTCATGATTTTGATGTTTAAACATTATGTTCATGTTTTTTAAGATCAAATGTATATGGTATGTTTTATTTTATCTATGATTACCCTTACTGAGCATTTGAGCTCACCCTTTATATGTTATCTTTTCCCCAGGATATAAAGAATGGTATTAGGTAAGAAAACAAAAGGGGATGATTTTTATGGAGATGTTGAAGATATTTCACCACGATTAGAAAATTATGTTTCGAGTATTCAAAGACACTAAACTATTACGGTCCTTGTGTGTCTGTTTCTGTTATGTACTTAGTATTCCGCAAAAGTAATGTAATTTCTATGTAAGTCAATATTTGGGTCTCTATAATAAATCCCTGATTTTTGGAGAATTTAAAGTCCCATAAGTTTCATAGAATATTTTTTTTCATAAATTCATGCGAATTTTACAGGTCCACAGTTTCAGACGGCGCTTATTTTGGAGTCCCGATGTGCCCGGAATCAATTTATGATGTTTTGTTAAGCTTAAATTAAGGGGTGTAAGCAATTTTCATGAAAAAAGTGGAATAACTCTTAAACGGTTACTCAAATCAGAATTCTGAGGGCACCGTTGCACTCAGGATGGCGAGTTTACCCAAGGTGTGACTTATGTTTAGTCGGCGCAGGCCTCCAGTGAAAAATACCTAAAATGGAATAACCGTAAATGAAATAATTAAATAAATTATATTATTTTTCACAAGATTATAACTCACAAAAATTTGCTCAGATTAAAAATCTGAGACCACCTATGAAGTCATTAGGGCATTCATTGTTTAAGAAGATACTAACTTTGGTCAGAGTGGGCCAGTAGAAAAAAATATTTTTGGTGAAAATAAACCAATTAAATGACAATTATTTAATTGTAAAATCCATAACATCTTAATGGTGATTTAGATTAAATATCCAAGAGTACTGTTGGGTTCGTTGGAGCATGTTTCAACTATGCAGAGCCTAACATTTACCAACGCGAGTGGATGGTTACTGGTAATAATTTTCCGAACAATTATTTCATGTACGTTCAGTAAACGTACATTCCGGATTTTATATCTCTTG
Source organism: Viscum album (assembly GCA_963277665.1). NCBI lineage: Eukaryota > Viridiplantae > Streptophyta > Magnoliopsida > Santalales > Viscaceae > Viscum > Viscum album. The sequence goes on from OY728159.1 coordinate 818,875,351, forward strand.
AACCGGTATTCGAAATTGAAATATAAGGGAACCGTTGAACTCACATCATTGGTAATTTCATAGTGATCCCATCACCGTAGTGGCGTTCTGACGAGTTAGGATGTTAGTTTTTGTTTTTTTATTAAATAAAATAATAATAAAACAAATTACAACAATTTATTTTATTTTTAAGCTGCCATGTGTCATGTGTGCGGTTAGTTGGAACCTCCCATAGAAAGTTGGGGGTGAGATCGCCAAACCCTAACCTCCTGCGAGAGGTTACGACATGGGTACCACCCGAGAATAACCTTTCAATTAAATGATAGGGGTGGGGACCACCCGACCCCTGTTAATAGTGGAGGATGACACCTCTCCACTATCCCTCATTAATGAGGGAGATCCGTTGACCTCATCCACACAATTAATTGTTCCAATGCACATGCCATTTATTTTTTCCAATGCACCAGCCAATTAATTTTGCCAACGCATGTGCCAGTTAATTGTGCTAACACGCATTCCAATTAATTGTGCCAACACGCGTGCCATGTTATTGTGCCGACACATGTTCCAATTAATTATGCACACGCACGTACCAATTAATTTCGCCGACGAGTGTGAATTTATTAAGGGGAGTTTGTTTCTCCTTTTATAATTTGTGTGCCGACAATAAAATAATAAGAGACCCTATTATTATTTTGTTGGCATTCTATTTCAGTGGAACTTGAGAGATTGGGAGGATTAAATTTCTCCCAACGAAGAATGCGAAGATGCCGGATTACTTCTTCGACTTATTCCTCAGATTTATTTTTCCTTCATCAACTGGAACAAGGACAGATAAGCTTCCTTCATGAATAACGCTGGCGTCATCATCAGATTCTTCTTTTTCAATGTTAATAGGATGACGCCTGTTTTCTACTAGTTCGTCAGTGACGAACGAAAAGTGAGGTAGGGGTTTTGTTCTAGCATAATATCATGTTATTTTTCACTTATTTGTATTGAAAAATATATGATGTGTGGTTTTAAAAAAATTGATGAACATCGCATTCCATCTTAATTAGATAATTGTTATCACTTTAAACGAGGAGGATGCGGGCCAACCTTACATGGCTCGACATCCTCCGTCGAATTATTGTCTCTTGTAGCGTTCTACGGTAAGGAGTTACGGTGACGACGACGATGGAGGAAATGAGGACGGCCGCACTACATACAGCCTCTGCGAATCGTTCCACCCCAACGGCACACCGATGCTCCTAGCCAAAAATCATGGGCCAAGAGGTGCCCGACCCGCCTACCCGCAGCGCCAGCGGCGCGCTACCCGCACCCAGCCAGTACACAGCCTGGTGCCACGCCCTATCAGAGACCTGCCTGGACCCCTTATGGTGGCCTTCCCGGCACCCTAGCGCACTACCCAGGGCACCCGCGCCCTGCTGGCTTCCTGCTCGACCCCTACCGGTGGCCTACCGGGCACCCTGTCGCGCTACCTGACTCACCCGTGGCCTGCCCGTGGCATGCCCTACCCCTGCCAGCATCCGGCCCAGCACACATGCGCACTATCCGGCACCCCCACGCCCTACCGATGCTCTGCCCGGTGACCTGGCGCATTTCCCGCGCCCTAGCGCCCTGCCCCAGTGCACTGACCGGCTCCCCAACTGCCTGCATAGTTCCCCTGCGGCCTTCCTAGAGTCCAGCCTGCCTGCCCACGCCCCGTGCAGCCTGCCCACTGGTCTCCCGGCCACCAAACTCTCGAGACGCGCCCTTCGCGGCACCGGCTGAACCGACACTGGCTTTTGGGCCGACGCCGCTGCGTGGCGGCATCCGACTGAACTGCCCTCACAGTCCACTAGGTCGGGCCCAGCGGACCGGGTCAAAACATAGAGGGCTGACCCACCCAACGTGTCGAGTCATACACATAAATTCTATCCAGGTTGACCCAGACCGTGTCGACTTGGAGCAGATTGGGCCGTGTCGGTCCGACCAGGTCGGACCGTCCTCGGGCCCACTAATGCCCCATTGCTTACTTTGGGCATATCATTGGAAATGGACGTCAATTTTACAAATCATCAACATTGCTGGTAATCTCATTGAGAAACGCTACCTTGAAAATACCCCATGGGAGTTCAGGGTATAGTTGAGATATATTTGGGTTGGTTCGTACATGAATCCAACTGGGCCCCCGGGACTAAAAGGATAATAACTCACAGAATTTGCGTCTGATTAACGTGTCGAATGTTCTGTTGAGACCCCTATGACATGGAGGTCCTTGTGATACTTCTACATGAGACTTCGTGACACATGGAGTATTGTCTTATGGAACGATGAGCGGACCCTCTTGGGGACGATCGAGAAGATTTCAGAGACCTAGTAGCTGGCTGAGACTTGATGACTGCAGATCGATCGACTCGGAGTGATTCGGATGGCCCAGTGGGGAGCGCATGGTTGTAGCAGAAAACCCATGGAGGAGGAGTGCTTGGTTGTAACGGCAGACCCATTGTACTCAGCAGAATGATTATCTCTGTAGGATATGAGGGGGAGCGCTTGGCTGTAGCGACAGACCCATTTTGGGAAGTGCTTGGTTGTATAACTAGGTCCACAGTACTCGACAGGTGGAGTACTTCAGCAGTCCAAGGTTATTGGGAATCACTTGGTTGTAGGGGTAGGACCACTATACTCGATAGAGGAGGAGTTCTCCAGCAGATATCGTTTCAACATCAGGAATAAAAATATTGGTTTCAGCTGATTCAATGACCTTTGTGTTTTCCACATGATTGTGATGGGTTCCTTGATGACATAGGTATATGTATGGGCATATACCTATGTAATGGTTATCCGTTGAAATCATAATTTGTGGTTTATCCTTGTTAGATTTTGTGAGACCATAAGGGTCTCGAGGTCCCTACTAAGTATTGTTATACTCACCCCTGCACGGGCTATGCCCACACCTCGTTGTGTTGGATGCAGATGACAGACAACGCTGATGGAGGCCGAGAGCACCAGGACTGGACGATATCCGTAGGAGGACCTTATGAGGTATTAGTACACGGTGGTGTCTGATGGATGTGGAGTGCTATGGAGGCCATATGTACATACCCTTCAGGTAGGAACCCCAGAGGATGATCCAGGAGCTACTAGACACTTTACAGGTGTTTGTCTTTTTAGTTATACATGTTTTTCCATCCCTTGCACTTTACTGTTGGGCTTGTATTTCCGACCCCTTTTACATTCCATCACTTCTTCTGTATACAATATTGCTTAGTGTTTTGCATCTAGTTGTGTAATCTGACTATGTATGTTTACTTGTATAATTGAAATGCCTGGCTAGCTTAGGTGTTTATGTCTTTGGTGATATTCTCCTTCCCCTTGCCTACGGAAGGCGGGATTGGGGTCGTCATGATACGGGCCCTAGGGGATGGGTCGTGACATAAAATAATCTATAAATGAAAAATCATGTTTTATACAATGATTTGGGATTGTTGTGCCCACCAACGTGGGGACATAATTTTCCGGATTTTTTTCCATTTTGATAACTCCTAAATGTAATATTTGATAGTTAATAATTATTTATTACTAAAATTAAAAACACCATTCAATAAAAACCCAAATTTTAGTGATACATTAAACTCATCACCGTTATCATAAGAACCCATTTTGGGGTTCTATATTTTAAAACATGAATTAAGGGTTAATTAACCTATATATGTATTATAGTTCCACCATCAAATATACTTTATAACCCATGATAACTTGATATCCATATCTCCCATGATTTATTCATTTGTGTATCTATTAGAGGTTCATTATCCGGTAATTTATAAAAAATCATCTAGAAAAATATTATTTCTTATAATTAAAATAATAATATTATATTCAATATAATTAATCCTCTTATCAATATCTAGTTTGAATCAATAAGATTTTTTTTTAGTCTATCATACTGGATTCATGGTAATGGATTCAAAATATTTTCAATGGGACACCATTAAACTACACTATTATCTCCTAGAATTATCTGTTATTCGATTGTCTTTATTATACTAAACTCTCCCCAATTTCACCTTATTCTATTATTTTTACATGAATGTAACCCAATTCATCATAATATTGTTAAACCAATATATGAATGTTTAAAATTAAAAATATGTAATTAATACAAGTAAAAAAGATAAATTATGGTTACAAAGTTTAATACGATTTAGCACATGTACCTAAGATAAATTGTTCAGTAGAATCATATGGGTCACTAATTTGTTTTGATTGTATGATATATAGTTATATCGAGGTCCAATATATATTAATTATGAAAATTATTCCTAAAAAATAACAATAATCTCTATTATATTTTCAAGGAGTGAAAAAAGAAATTCATTGGGGTATTGGACAACCAAAAAATTGTGGTAGTATAAAATCAATCGAAATGGTCAATATGGAAGGGGAATGTGAACAATTATTATATAATGAAATGGTATATGACGGGGATGATCAACCAATATTATTGATCATGATATATGATATTAGAATATCCTTGTTTCCACTAATGGAATGGAAAGATATCAAATTATCCTAATTGGTATACATAGTGAAGCGTATGGGTATGATTTAATATATCATGATGTGTGTGAAACTCTAGTACTTTCACCTTAGAATTATTAATATTTTCCATATTCTTCTATATTTGTATGGATGATAGTTGTCTCCTTGATGGTGGATCCTAAAAAATATTTCGAAATGATTAAATGTGAGATATTATATATTATTTAATATATATATATATATATATGAAATATTATACTGAAAATGATAACCAAAGAGAAATAAAAAACTGTCTTTTTTGGTGATTATTTCATGAAATTATCTTCCTTTAAATCCCATCAATATTTTTCATTTCCTATATTTGAAAATAATGAAACATTTTATGAGAAATTCTATAACAATGGTTAACAAAAATAATGCATAAATGGTGAAATCAGTTATCTAAATCAAATTAATATTTATTATAAACAAATGATATGTAGTAAAAAAATAATAGTTGTATATTTAGTAGAAATAAAATAAAAACATTAATTAAAATCCATAACATAGATAACACATACTAATTTTTTTCTTAATGATATGATATTTTTTCCTCTACTATGTTTAATTATGTCAAATTCAGTTCTAATTTGGATAATTCAATTTGGACTAGGTTATTTGGTCGTTTGGTTCATTTTGGGTTATGTTATTTGTATAGTTTTTCATTGTGTTATTTGGTTAACTTTTTGATTAGTTTTTTTTGTTCATTTTTGGTAATGATATTTGGTTCATTTTTGTCATTGAAGATGTTAATTTGGTAATTTTGGGTTTGGTTGTTTGGTTCTTGTTTTAGTACGGTAATTTTGTAATACTTAATTATATTTTCTAGTTTAGTAATATATTTTCCTAAATTAGATTTAATTTAAGATGATTTCAAAATAAATTTATATATAAATTGTACTTGGTTTACATGTAAAATGAATCTCTATTTTTCATTTAAATTGTAACATAATATTACATGTACCATGATTTTATAGTTCACTGTTAAACTATTTTTATTGTTTAATGTTTTTTTCATATATACAAATGATTCATACTCATTATAAATTATTCCAAAAAACATGACTATATATCTTTTTCATAAATCAAATGTAAAAATAATATTAAAAGTAATCCTTATTTAAAATAAAATATTCTATAAATGGGGTACAAATGTGATGTATTATATTTTTATATATAAACTCACATTCAAATATACTTAATCATACATTTTGGTACACAATGAAAATTAAATTTAATAGAGTGCAATCAATTTATATAGAATCTATAGATTATGGTCATGTTTGATAAAATATGAAAAAAATAATATAATTTGAATTATACCAACATAAAAATTCCATGTCAATACAATCAAAATTAGTTTAGAAAATTTATGGTTGCATCTATATATCAAACACCATCACATAATTTATATAATAAATAATCATAATATTACTATTTGAGTCATCATAGAAGGTAAATTGATCTATAATTGTTGTCAAAGTGATGGTTTCAAATTCAACCCTACTGTTATCAAAAACATTCATTCGATTTACATTAAAAATGAATCTAAACGGATGTCCCATATTATTATTCAAAAGAATTGTCTTTATCCATTGATTCCTAAACATACAACTCATTGGTATCTATTAATTGATTCATTTTAAAGAAAAGAAATCTATAGTCATTATAAAATAAATCATTTCACCTCAATGAATCAAAAAAATTATATATCATCATGGAAACCTAACCATAGGAGTAATAATCATTTTTATCAAAAAAAATATTTTATGAAACATTTTTAAATAAATGCCTTCTAATTTATGAACTAGAATATCATTCTGTACTTTTTCTTATGAAATTTCCATATTATTTTCTTCTGCTTCCCAATACACAATAAATTATAAAAACATTGTATCCATTGATTACAACTCAATTTAATTCATAAACCTAAAAATTATTGCAAAAAAAACACATTTCATATGACATTGAGTAAAAAGGTAAAATTAATACAAAAAATTTTACATTAATATTAAAATTAAATTACTGTTAATATTTTAATATGGAAATAGAAATCATATATTTGATTTTAAACAAGAAGGAAGATGTTTGTTATGAAATTTTTATTTTCATCCTAAAACAAATGAATGGTAATTTCTAATTATATTTTTTATGTCCCACTCATATAATTTAAATAAAATATTAAAATATATCTGATTATATATAGTATGAGGAATCATATATAAGTTATAGTTATATTCATTACATATTCACTGAAAAAAATCATTGTTAAAAAAATACTGTGTGATGTGTCATCATCTACATTTTAATTATTAGTGTAGCCAATGGAAATGATCATATAATTTCTTCTTTTTTGGAAGTGATGTTAACAAGTGTTCATTTATCACACACTTCTAATATTAATTTTAATTTTTATTATCCAATTTCTTACTAACATCATCTAAATAAATTAAATATAAATATATAAATTATTTACCAATTACCATATACAATATAATATTCTGGTTGATTCAGATTTTGAAGATGTGTCTTCATTGTGTACATTTTTCATTCAAATTTATACATTCGAGAAAAATAAATTGGTCCCCCATGAAGTATTTCTCTTAGAATATTGATAGTTAGACGCATCATGCATGTGAAAAGGTATATATGACTTGTTTTAACAAATCAAGATAAAAAAAATTGTACCACTTTTAATATTTAATTATGAAATACAAGGATAATATTATCTCACATTGACATCGATATAAAAGAAAAATAGAAGGAACATCACAATTATATTATTAGATAGTAAAATAATGACTTCTATTGGATTCAATTTATCAATAAGTATGCGTTAATAAGGATTTTTCGAATATTTTAGTATCAAACCTCTTCTCCTAAACAGTTATGATATATTTATTGAATTAAAAATTAAGACAAAAAACATATAATTATTATAGAAATTTATTTTTTTTCATAATCTTATATGACATAAAAGTCATTTTTCAATTAATTTTTATGTTCACCAATAAAAATAGGATCCTATTTTTTATAATACCCAATCCACCAATTCAATCATAGATCATATATCATTTATCATCTTCCTTATGTCATTTTAAGAATTGAAATAAACATTTATATATAATTTTCTCCATTGATATTATATATTAATAATGATAAAATAAGCATGATGCCCAATTAGAAAAATTAAATAATATAATTCTTTTTATAGAATTATAATTACTTTCATTTGAACAATTCTTTAACATTCTTGATTTCATATCTCCTTCCCCGAATTTAAAAAATATAATTCTCAATTCATTAATAATACCAATTTGTGGCATATGTTGAGGTGGATTCTTATTATCAATGGTATTGTAAAGACATCAATGAAAATTCATATACAGTTGATCTATTTAAATGAATCAGTTTTTCCTCTAAAATTGAAAATGTGAGATTATATAAGTCTTGATGATATTTTACTTTTTAACCCAAATGGTATTGATTTTTTCTTTTATTTATCAAGATATAAATCATTGAATATATAATAAATTCATTTTTTACATAGAATCATAGATTTTATCTAAAATATATATTTTAATGATAAACCACATTTTTTGACATCCACATTAATAATAAATGATATGACTTTTATTAGGGGTTTCATGTACCCATTTATATTATTAATCAGGTTATTGGGTACAAATATAAGAATACTCAAAAAAAGGAATAGTTTTTTCATACATATCTATAGAATAAGGATATAAATTTATATGAAAACGCGCCACATGTTGGGTGATTTAAGAATATAATGTAATATCCCTTAAATTTGTCAATTGGATTTCCCAATTTTTAATTTTTAATATTTAGTAATGTAGTGTTACACATGATTTTTTATTATAAAAATTTGAACATTAGATTTTGAGTATATAAATTTCAATTTTAATTGAAATTATTCTAATATGGAAAAAATTTTAAACAATATAAAAAAAATTGACTTTGGATTTACTCAATCCACCAATATTTTTCATTCATGAACAAGACTATAGAAATGATGCATAATGATAGTAATCCAATTTGAATTTATTGAAAATGAAAAAAAACATTCAGGTAAATAGATATAAAGGAATAATGAATGAAATATTCAGTATTTAAATGAAATAGGGATCCTATAAAGTCATGTTAGTCTTGTAGTTGGAATAGTAAAATGACCATTAGAATAGTATCCTAATCATTGGAATAGATTGTTGACTATTAGAAGTAGTTAGATAACTGTATGAATAGTATTCAAACATATTTGATTATAAAACCAAGTTTATTTATCTTTTAAAATGATTATATGAAACATTTATATTATTTTACGAGGAACAAATGTTTCATAAATGATAAAATAGGTGTTTTTATTTTGGAAAGATGAAAATATTTTATTTTTATTTTTAAATTTTTTTAAAGATTTCAATGTCGGCTAATTTTTTTAAATATGGGTTTATATATTACTATCATGTATTATTATAATTATTATATACTTTTATTAGATTGTAAGTAATTTTTATTGTGTCCAAAAAAATTTCATGACATAAAAATTTGTATTTCTCAATTAAAATATTATTTTATATAAAAATAATCTTTTTCTTGATGAAAATATTATATTCATGAAATTTATTTCATTTTTTGAATAAAATCATTGAAAATTTATTGGTGATTTTTTTTTGAATTTGAATAAATAGTTTAATTTTTTTTGGAAATTTTAATGTATGTAAATATAAGTTAAATTGAATTATTGGTAAAATACAAGAATTTTTTAGTCGTGGATGATGTAATAATAAATCTGTTAAAAATAACATGATCCTTTTACATTATATAGTTACATGTATCAATAATATTAATTGTTTAATTAAAAAATAATAAACTAATTAATCCAAAAACGCCCATCTCTTCCCAACGTATATACAACCCCTAACCACCTGTTCACCTCACACATCCTATATCTAGTGGATTTCCGAATTCTTAATATAATTACAATCCAAACCTATCACTCATTTCATATTTCATATGTTATTATCCAAATCCCATTTCAAGGATCCTTAATATGTAGCATAAAACGAGTCGATGAAAAGAAGATTTAATGTGCACTATTAATCTCTTACTATTTTATTATTTTTCTACCACACCGATTTGTTACCTATAAACCCATAAATAGTGTAATATGTATTATAAATATACTAATATGTTCTTATTATTTTTTATTATCAATCATATACCTTTGATTTTTTCATTCAAAAAATGAAAGCATTGTTAATAATAAGATTGGTTCACCACCTCTTTGAACCACACAATTCATTTTCTATTTTCTCGGTCATGGATGCAAATATTATTATTGTTATTAAGGTTGAGTAATAGTAGAATAATTAGTTTAAATATTTTTTTAGGTACTATATTGATTAATTATTTATAATATTAATTAAGACAAATATGTTTTGGGATGGTCAATAGCATGGATAAAATGAATAAATCATTAAGTGGTAATGTTTATACTAAGTGAATCATCCAAATATTAAAACAGAAGAGGATATTTAAGACCATTTAAATTTATTTCATATTATCCATAACAATTAATTTGAATTATTTAGTTTCATTCTTGTTTGAAAATATTATTAATAAATATCCCAAGTGATTCGACATAGAAACATCGAAATGAAATCCTTCAGAATAATAAATTAGCCATTATATCTCATTGATATTGTAATTTAAGAACATATAAAAATGTTATTATTAATATTTATAATCAAGATATTCTAATTTAAATAATAACCAAATTTAATTTATTATCTATGATGTAATGTGCATGTGTAGAATGATTTTATAAAATGAGGTAATGGATCCCTCTAAAAACCCATATTTCATTATGTTGTGAACTTTCTCCATCTAACTCACAATACCTCAATATTAAATTTTATACAATTATTTATAAAATATATTTATATAAATATATATATGTGTGTGTGTTTGTGTGTCTTAAATATATACCTATCTTATTCCCTTTTCCATTGACGGGCTAATAAAATCATTATATTCATTTTTCAAAAGCCTTCATTATAAAATCGCATTGTATTATCATATGAGGAATGACTACAAAACCCTTTTCATTTTATGGGGGAATCTAATGTTCCTCAAAAGAGATTAATTTTAATTTTCGTCCCACATAATCATGTACATTTCATTATGTGTTTAGCTAGTGTGTCCCGTCATTAGGAAATGTTTTTGTCTCATGAGGCATCATATATGCGATTAATAAGTAATCATATTTCCTTAATAAACTATGTCCACCATGTGATGTATTATATGGGTTTACCTATCAGTTATATTTATTTCATTTAATATTATGTTACAATTTTAAGATATTTCCTATATATTATGATAAAAAAAATTTATGTAGATCATCCATTTGACTTTTCACTATCCTTATCCTATAGGATATCATGTTATTTTATTTAACTCACATGTTTTTCCATATTAACATGTTTATTCCCCTATATAGAATTAACGATCACTGAATTATTATTTTTTATTTGCTATGTTAAACAATAATGTTCTATTATATTGACTACATTAAAGAGAATATTGTGGATATTAAAATAGACATGATAATTTTAGTTTCATGTGGATATTTTTTGTAACAATTACTCCGAATCCATTAGGACCATTTTTTTTAGTTTTATTTTATTGATATTACCTTAAAAAATCATGTCATAATATTATTAAAACAATTTCTTCATTACATAGTACATAAAATGACGGTATAGTTATTTTTAGGTTTTTTTAATAGAATAATTTTGTCACATGCAAATAGATAAGTCTATATATTAGAGAATACTGTAGATTTTTTTTGATGATTAGATCATCTGGATTCCATTAAATTACATATATTTTAGGATAATAAATGTTTATTTGTCTCTAAAACACTTTTAACTAGTTTAAAAACCCAAAAAATGATGCATTTGGATTGGAACTGATCATAACTCAATGCATGAATTATATACCATTATGAACAACTATATTGACACTCTCGGGGAATATCCTTTGGAAATTTAAGAAACTATTTAAGAAAAATTATATATGATTCAAATTATCTATTATATTAGAATACATAATATGAAATTTCCATAGATAAACTATATTTGGATAATCAACGGTAAATAATGAATATGATATTTCCATATATATTAATATTTTTGAATTAAATATTAATTTTACATTAAAGGGGATTCTATGTTCAATGGGGTACCTAAAATACAATAATGGGTTTCTCCAAAAATCTCATGTTTCACCTAATGTTGAGTCATGTGGGAAAATAATAATATAATATTATTTAAAATGGTAGTTGATGCATGGACATTGTACTGGTAGGAATGAATTGACCTAACTAATATATGATTATAAATTTTTGATAAATGTTTTTACATTTAGAAAATAATATTTAGACGCTTAACATTTCAATGAATCCAATTTTAAGCCTTTATACTATAATATATTTTAAAAGGCTGATTTACCTCCATTTTATAAGGAACCAATTTTTAAAATAGTATTAGTCACTTTTTTATATTCTATTTGAAAAAATAAAATTATTCATTAGAATCGGGAAATCAAAATTTACTATGGGAAAAATGTTGATATTTTCCTAATAAAGTTATTTTATATTGAATAGTGTAAATTATTGCATTTATTTCAGAACTAACTTTTAATCTAATTTATTTATTTTGTTACATTAAAATTTTAATTGATTTTTATGTATAATTGGATTATATTTTTTACATTTAATCCAATTATGTTCATTGGATGTATTTTCATATTAAAATTGCATATAAACAAGTCTCAATATTTTGATAGTTATTATTATTTCTTAAAAATACAATTTTTTTGACAAAGAAAATTTATTTTAAATTAATTTATATCACTTTTTGGTTTTTAATTTAGAATAATGGATTCCCTATTTGTAATTCAGAGGCCAAATTGTGAAGAATGGATTCCCTGTTCAATCACTCCTCATTAGATCATGACACATAGTTTCTGCTTCATATCCATGTTTTCATGGAATAATAATATGGTTTATCTCAGGTGACCTATTTACTGATCTTTATTTCTTTTAAATTTCTATTTTAATTAACTCTTTTTCTAATGAGGGACTTTAAATGATGTTTTGAGCACAATTTTAAAATTATGAGGACGTAATTTCCAAAAGGGGGGAAATATGTAACATAAAAAGTAAATAATGAATATAAAATTTTCATATTTATTAATAACTTTGAATTCAATATTAAATTTTCATTAATGGGGATTCTATTTTCGATGGCATAGCTGACATGCAACAATGGGTTTTTTTCGAAAATCTCATGTTGCACATAACACTAAGTCATACTGAAAATTAATAATATAATATTATTTTAAATGGTAGTTAAAAAATAAGTTTTTTATTTAGAGGGAATGAATAGAACTAACTAAAATATGATTATAAATGTTTTTTAAATGTTATAAAATTTAGCCAATATATGTTAGAGGCTTGAAATATGAATTAATGCAACTATAAGCATAGATACTCTAATAATTTTTTAAAGAAGGATTTACCACCATTTGATAGATAGTCTCTTTTAAACCTATTTTTTCTCACTTTTTTATTTTATATTTGTAAAAACAAAATTATTCTTTTGAATTGGAACATCAACATTTACTTGGTAATATTCTTTTATTTTTCACATAATGTTCATTTCTTTAATGGATAGTGAAAAATATTAAATTTTAATTAAAAATAAATTTTAATATAAATTATTTATATGGTTAAAATAAAATTTTAATTGGTTTTAAATTTACATTGGACTATAGTTTTTACATTTAATCCAATGATGGCCACTGGATGTAATTTCAAATTAAAATTTGACATAAACACATGTCAATCATTTAATAGTTATTATATATTGGAAACACCATTTTGTTTTGACAAGGAGAATTAATTTTAAATTAATTACATCCACTTATCTATTATGAATTTGGAAAAATGAATTCCATATTTTGAATCATTAGGAAAAAAATTTTAAATAAGAATCATTTATTTTTTAATATTATGAATATTTATTTCAGTAAATAATTTTTTTAAAAAGGATAAATACTAAATATGGTAAATAAGGGTGAAAAATATTATCATAATAGTATTAAATTACCCTTATGTTTTACCTAACATTATTGGATGAGATATTAATGACAAAAGAAATCCTTAGTTCGATTTTGGGACCCCATGGAGTCACATGGGAGTGATAATGACACTTTATATTAATTAATTTATTGTAAATTGAAAAGTAACATAAACATATTTATTTTAGTAATGGAAACTTTATAAGGGTTTATATAAGTCATATCTTCAACTATAAATATCAATTGGAATGCTAAAACTATTTCTTATATCATGGAATTTTTTTTAGTCTTATAAAATTAAATTAATAAATTCAATTATGACACAATGGGGATGTAATATTTTCTTCATTTATAATGGATTAAAATAAATGATATTATAAATATTAAAATACATTTATATTTAAACATTTATGTCATCCATGAATTATATGGACAATAATGACTTGTTATATTTGATTTATTGAATGTTTTTAGAAATAGTGAAGTTATTATATATTTTTTATAATTCATGACGTGAATAAATTAGAAATTTAAATAAATGAGTTTTTAAAACAATTAATAATTTATTAAAAGATATTGTAATCTTAGAAATATACAATTTAGAAATTTGAAATAAATAATGATATAAATATCATTAATGATCCATTTTGGGTCGTTTGACATTTTATAGTATATATATTCACCATAAAGTATGAATATATAAGAGAACATGGTAAAAGTTATATAAGTTCAAAAATGGTTAAATAAAATATGTAAGGATTAAAAAATATCCATAAACTTTCCAATTCATATTAGTTGATTCTATTTCAACTTATATGCACCTTAAATTCGAATGAAATAATTTTTAGACCTTTAAAACAGAAAATTATTTTATAATAATATAATACCATCAATCATTTTTAAAGAGCCACTCATTCCCCTTATAGAAGGCCATCACCTCTAACCCATTACTCACAACACTCTAGCTCCATGGAATCTCCAAACATAGATCGAAGAATATTACAACATAAATCTATTCCTCCAAGATGCCTTCACCTGGGAATATGAAAATTAAATAGATCCCTTTGGTTCAAATCTAATGAAGATACCCATTTTAATGCAAATTAATGAACGGACGAGTCAAGTCCGATTCAAGTTAAGGAATCTTCAAAACCCAATTTTCATTCATTGGGTTAATTTTATACTTATTTATTATGTCATTCTATGATTATGTATTAAATAAATTCTTATTCAAATATTATATTTATACATTAAATAGGAGTACTAATAGTGAACACATATAATCAATGCATTTTAGTTAATAAATGATCTATGTAATGGAACATTTCACCGTCCACTTTTTTTCAAAGACTGATTTTATGATATGTCTTTCAAATTCAATTTTAAAACATTGGGATATGTTATTTATATCCTTATTGATTTATATTTTATTTCCATGTGATGAGAGACCCTTTTTCTCTCTCATATTCTCCTTTTCTGAATTATTTAGGTACATTATTAGGCTGCCGAAATTTTGTAAGGTAACTTATTAAACCAATTTCGATTCTTTGGTTTAAAATTATAATTTTTGTTTATGTCATGATATGAATATATTGGAATGAAATATGATTATTTTAGACTTAATATTCACTTATATTGGGTGTATTTATATTTTTCACAAAAAATTATTTCATTAATTTATCCCTAATCAAATTGTAAAATCATTGTAAGTGACTTTGTCTCCATCTATTTACACAGATGAATATTTTTATTTATATATGAATTTATTTAAATATTGTATAAAACCCATTAAATTTTTATTTCATTCTAAGGGAATCATTTTTCTACATAGTTTTTTACTAAAGTACAAATGGAATGTTTATTTTTAACGTACTCTATGACAATGACCTTTCCACCGTCGCAAACATTATTTGATATTCAGATTCCTAAACATTACATAATTTTTTTAAAATGTAAATAAATACCCTATACCATTTTTATGTATTATGGTATTGAAGATTGCTTTCAACAATCATTGACTATTTCAATATCATGAAATGATATATTGTGATTGCAATGTGGAAATGTTATATTTTATTTATGCTTTTTCTAGGTTTTATGGTTCATTGAAATTGATTAGTTATATTGGTGGTTCCATGATAATCCTAGGGCACGTGAGCATGATATAGTTCTCTAATTATTTTGGTAACGTGATAGAGGTAAACATTAATGATTCTCCTAATATATTTAGTGAATATACCATGATGTGTATTCCAAACATAATTCACTTTGTTGCTATGGAAACTATAATGTAAGTATGTTGTCGATGCCACACGTTACCATTATGATTTATGATTTTCATGTGTTATTCATAAATCATATTATTTTTTGTGGTATGTAATAGACTGAAAAGTATGATTTCATTGATTTGTATGTATTTATTGACTACTAATTTCATTCCTCAAACCATGTTGAGATTTTTATTTGTCATCCCATGTTTTCTAATTTATTTCATGGTATAATGAATAGTATGAGAAAGGATGAATTAAGGAATATTTATAACAAGAAAATAACACTTTTTTATGGATTTTTTTATTTTGAAGTTTTTTGGATATAGTAGAAGTGTCTACATTGTAATTTCATAAATTTAATGTAATAGTTACATCCTAATTCTCTAAAAGTTTAAACCTAAAAAGATCCTAAATGTGAATTTTTAACATAATTCATTATTATGTAATGTTAAAGGCTAGGGCCTTGTAATATGGTATAATATAGACTCATATATTATTATATATCTTTTATTTAAAATTGATTCCTTCAAAGATAATACTTTATATTTTATATTTAATGTATTAGTTTACCATTTTCCTTTATTTTTGTTTGTAGGGGGAAATAATGGGACGCATTAAAACAACCAACATGATAAGAAATATGATGATTTTCCTAATGATATGAAAAACCTTATAAAAGTGGTTGTTGATAGTATCATGGAAGTATTGATCTAGAAGACTCATTTTAAGAAAAATTATAGTAATGATGTTTAATATCCTCCATATCCTATTGAATATCATGTTTTAGTTGAGTCTATTAAATAAATGATGTCTCAAACATTGAATGGATCATACGGTCCGCTCATTATAGAATTCTGGATCAACTCTATTTTGTTAATATTCTTTGTCACATAATGATTAGAAAAAGGGAAAGTCATACTGTTTTTCAATCATTTAAATGGGTAATCTGATATGTTTTGGAAAATAATTGAGAATATGAAGTTCAATGTTGAATTCGATTTTATGGATTATAAGGTATTTATGGATATATTTTCCTATGTATTTTACCCAATAAAACCATCTTAAAATTTATGTGTAATTCTTAAAAAAATGAGGATTAATATTTAATGGAATATTAGGAAATATTCACAATACTTAAAAGATATACCTTCAACACATTCATGAAAATTTATTGTAAGGTGGGTAAAATCATTTGTTTTTATTATCTAAATATATATAAATCTTGGTTCATTTGATAGTTTGATAGTTATGATGAAGTTAATCATTCTTGTATTTTGTTTGAGAATGTGATTTGTGATTCTCATGTGTTAAATAGGCTTGAAAAAAAATTGAACAACGAAATTTATTTCTAGAAGATCAAGGAGAAAATATCACAATGGAATGAAATCCCAACAACCCACCTGAACAAATTGTGGGAATAATCATCTTAAAAATATATTTTCTAATCATTGAGTTTATTCAAATGAATAAAAGAGTAAAATTAGATAAATATTTGCTTAAGAGAAATGTATAAATAACTCTAATGCATAAGAATAGAATAAGTCATAGATCAATACTCCGCATGTTTTCTAGTGTTTAAAAAGGAAGTAAAACATGTATTTACAAATAAAATACATTGTGATAATGATTGTTAGAGACAATAGACAACAAAAACAACAACCTCTAAGGCATAGAGAGAATAGATGTTAATATAGGATCACTACTACTACTGTGGATACCAACAATGATATGGTGAAAAATAAAATGGTTATTAATTTATTTATAAATCGCATGATATTTGTTTCTGGTTCTATGAATTATTTCATAGTATTAATTTTTAATATTACTACTAAAACTCCTCCTCAAAACATGGGGTTTTGTCTATTTATGAGAACATATACTGTATAAATGGTTCCATCTCAGGTATATATCATTTTTCCATTCGTTTTTATTAACTTAAACATTCATAAAATTATGGCCAAATTGAATTTGTGTGGTTTAAAATTATAATGTGTACTATTTAGATGTCATTACATGAATAAAACAGTGACCATTGGGATATAGAAATCAATATTTTTAACCAATGTCATCCAATGACTCTATAGAAGTCTATAGAGAATGATGAATTTCCCATTGAATATTATACTCTAACGTTGTTATTTTTTCAATATGGGAATCAATATCTTGATCAAATAATTTTGACTATGTGGATAGTAATTATTGAATACATTTCCCCAATGTAGGATTATACTATTCTTTTCCCTATAGAATTTTCTATCCTTCCTCAAAATCGTGACGTTTAGATATCAACTAAGCATATACGTTTTTCTCTTCCCACAACAAATTATCCCTATATAACCGATTCCATTGAGTTATAAAAAATAAATAATTATTCAAAAGGTAATATACAAAAGGTTTAGAAACATCAGAGTGATTTTCTATGGGGTTTTTTTGGTACTATTCATCAATAAGAATTGTGGGATAATTCAACCTTTAATTGATTAATGTGTTCTCAACAAAATCACAATAATGAAAAAGTATTCCCCACCACATGTAGTTGAATTTTTTGATCGACTAAAATGTTCATAGAATTTTTCTATGGTTGAACATCAGTAGGGTTATCACAAATTAGTGGTGAATAAGAATGATATTTCCATGTCGGCCATTAAAATGAGGCATTGAAAAAAATGAGTACCTAGTTAATCCCTTAAGGATCACTAATTGGTCAAAAACATTTACATAATTAATGAATAGATGGTTCAAATATTTCCTTAATAAATTGTTAGAAAACATTATTTATGATATTAGGATATACTCCAAATGCAAGGTGGATCATAGTAGAAGTTTTAATCGTGAGAAAAATATATTGAAAAAGGAGAAACTATATGAACAATATATTAAATTTTTGTTCAAGATACATGAATAATCATTCATGTGGAATGTTATAACATATAGAGAGATATATGTAGAACCTTAAAAGTTAATGAAATATTGGAGCAGTATAGACTGGAATTTATAATAATGATACATATATTCTTTGGACTTGTAATGACCTTAACTTTTTAATTATTTTTGTTTTCAAATATTTTGTGTTATTTTTTTTTGTACTCAAAAAAACTATATCATTTTCTCAATGAAGTGGTTATAATTTAATTGAGACCATTTGGTTTTAACTGTTATATGAACTATGGTTAATATGACTGTTGGAAACTATATTCATAAAGTTTTGTTTTTATAAATATGGTTATCTCGGTTAATTAATACAGAATAAAGATTGAATGGCCTCATCTAGTAGACTCGAGCCAGATGAAGCCCATCTATCGGAGCTTGGGAAAGAGGTATCATCTCTGGTCTTTACTCTGGACCAAGCCCAAGACGAACATCATTGTATGAAGCTGGAACAGAATCACCTAAGGGAGAA
This sequence comes from Viscum album, assembly GCA_963277665.1. Lineage (NCBI taxonomy): Eukaryota > Viridiplantae > Streptophyta > Magnoliopsida > Santalales > Viscaceae > Viscum > Viscum album. The sequence goes on from OY728159.1 coordinate 818,894,731, forward strand.
ATTCAAGATAATAGAAATCACTACTCGTGCAATTTTGTCCAAGCCACCCCGGGATTCTATCACCTTACCACACATAACACTAAGGTCCTATGCTGGTGTAATAAGGGGCTATGTAACGAGACCTTAACTTCTTTGTGTAATCCTTTTATATAAACAAAATTGTTATTTATTCTAATGGAAAAGTTTGTGAATTTCAAATATACGGATAAATATAATATGTGTATAATTTAGGAAAAAATGGTATTTTAAAATATTTTTGTATTAATTAAATAATTAATAATGTGAAATGATTTTCAAAAAATGGACTTCTAATGTTGTGAGTAGTGAAAAATTTAGAGTATAATAAGATCAACTTGATTTTTAGTGAATAGTAAAGTAGGAATTATAACATACCCATATGAATAGTAATGAATAGTAATTTTTCAATAAAATATAAACATCACCAATGAGTCTACAAATACATTTTTGATATCTTAAAAGTGAAAAAATGATCATAGTTTATGTTTTGGTATTTTTGTACGCCATAAATATTTTATTTACAATTTTATAATTGATTTAATAATTTAAAATGAAATTTATTTTCATAATATTTAATAAAATATAGTTAATTTCTTTTCTTATGGGTATATGTAAATTTTATGGGACCTTGATTATTTTTCTATGATGTTACAAAATGAGTTATAGTTTTAATGTAGTATTTGTGAAATAAATAATGATTTTAAATAAAAATTAACTTAAATTTTTTATAATGTTATTTTCATGAAATGGAAGATATTTTCTATTTCTGAGAATCGATATTAGGTTATGGTGAATTTTTTGGTTTTTTCTGAAATAGTTGAATTTTTTGTGATTAGTAAAAATACATTTTTGAGTTCAGGTGTATAATGAAATTATTAATAATGTAATAATGATTTATGCTTTTAGGTATACTTATTAATAGTTATATATTCTATGAGGTTTCCCATGTGGCCAATATAATGGGAAAATAGCGTGGGAAATCCCATGGTTTTTCCAATACTACCGATGAGGGGTCCCTTGATAATTAATAATTTATTCACTCACTTTCCCTATAAATAAATTTTTTTCCCTCATTAATTTCATTAAAAAATCATCATCAATGATGTTATGGTCTCTTTAAATCCCAAGGAGTCCTCCCAAGGTGCCCTCAAGCCTTTCAAGCTCTCGACCTTCATGATTTTAAAGTTACTTTTCTAGGTATGGGATCGTTTAACCCTCCTCTTTTGTGTCATGTAATATTTTATGTTGTGTCTTCTAGTTTCCATCTCATTTTTATGAGGGTATGTTCTTATATTTTTTCATGATTTTACATTTCATGTCTAATTGTTTAGATACCCTGTCTTCTCTCATAAATTTGTTTTCTGAATTTTTAAGTGACGCTGTTATGCTATAGAATTTCTCGTAACAGAAATCACATCATCTCTTTCCATTCAAGTTCCCATTTATTGTGGCATGTCATTCAAATATCCATACCATGTTATAATCTCCATGTGATTATGTATTTATATTTTAGTATGATTTATTTATGAGTGGGTTACCCTTGTACCCTATCTTTTTATTATTTTCTAAAACAATGTTATATAATCATTATTTTGCAGAAATTTCGTCTCAAAATTTCATTCTCTTTTTCTCAAGAAATTACCTTGTTTATTTATGTGAATACCAAGACCTATTTCGTTACAATGGGTGTTCATAAATATATAAAAAGTATATATATTATTCTAGGACGGAAATACATATAACCCTTATTCTTTTTCCATGGTTTATAAATGATATAATGATCTTATTTTTAAAAACATTTAAAATGTCACAATTTTGAAAGGAAACCCATTTCTTTTATTCTATATGAGTTATTTATGAAATTTTTGATTATGATATATGTGGATCACATGAAAGTAAAGACATATTAAGGATGTTCCCTGAGAGAGCTCTAAATCATTGGGTAATGATTTAATCTCAAGAGGTGACAAGTTTCAGATACCTTGATTAATAACCGTCGTAATTTATATGACACCATAGGGATGGACCATGGTGTTATGTTGATGAATTTATAAATTAAATGTTGAAGACACATATTAAAGTTATGATAAAATTTATTTTCATTATTATATTCATATATTTACATTGATCATGTCCTTATGTTCTTATTCATGTTCTTATTGATGTCACAAGTAAACAGATTCCCTTGTTTACCCTTACTGGGCCTTCTTCTCTCCATTTCCTTTGATGTCTGTCTCCAGGATATGATATACAGTAATAGTACATAGTATTTACATATGATTAAGACTTAAAAGTGGATTAAAAGAATGTTTTATGTTGTTTTCAAGTGTTTTTGTACCAGATTTCCAAGACACTAGACATTAAAGATCCTCTATTTGTAAAAGGGCATGAAAAGTTATGTAAAAAAAGGAGGGATGCCATACTTGATATCAAAGGATAGTTTAGTTATTTATGGTAATGAAGCTATGAAATCTTTAGGAATAATCCTATTGAAAAATTTAAATATTGGAAAACATCCTGTATTTTGGTGAATATTGAGTAAGTGGTTTACCGAAAAAATACATCCTTGACTGGAAACGAGCAGGTAGAGGCGGCTGTGGCATAGATGTACATTGGGGTAAAAACTAAAAACTCCACTTTGATCTAGACTCGAGTGGGAACTATTTCACGAAAATGGGCCTTGCTGGACTTTTGGTTATGACACTCCCAGGGGATATGTTTGGTTAATCACAAGATTTTTATAAATCATTATGAAGGTATTATAGAGAAATGTTATTGTTTAAGCATGTAGTTTTAAGATATAATTCCATTATATTTAAATGATGTCTAAATGAAATACGTTTTTCATTAATGATTTATTCTTTTAGAAAATGGTTGGAAATAGGGAAACCCGTGAAAATGGTGACCACAATAGACCATGCGCAGGCGACCCTCCGATGGAAGCCGGAATGGAATCTTTCATGCGAATGATGAACCAACTGACTCAATTTATGGGAAATTACTTGAATCAAGCTTAGATACTGATCTCACCGTGAAGGGAAAAACATTATTTTGAGTCCTTTATGTGTCAACAACCACCAGACTTTTTTGGATCGATTGGCCCATTGATTACTGAGCAATGGATCAGCTCGATCGAAAATATCTTTTCTATGATCCAATTTTCATAGCAAGAGAAGGTAACCCTAGCTGTCTATCACTTAGTAGGGGAAGAATATCAGTGGCTGGAACTGATTAAAAACACATGTACTTGAGTAGAAGTTGAAGATTTATAGTTGGAAGAGTTATGAGGGATCTTTTTTAGTATGTATTTCTCTCGTTCCATGAGAACAAAAATGGAGGGGGTGTTTTTCAAGCAGAAGCATAAGGAGAACAAATATGTTTGAAGTAATGAGATTAAATTCACCCGAAATTCACACTATACCTCCAGATTTTTCATGGATCCAAATGGTAAGGCTGATAGATTTTTCGGTGGACCGATACCTCATCTGTGGAAGAATCTAGTCAACCGATACTATGAAAGCTATGAGACGATCGTGCGAAGAGCAATGAAGTTCGAACTAGATTTTGGTGAGATGCAATGGCCTCATAAATAAAGAGACAAAAAGAGATCGATGGAACCCAGATAGGGAGTACTTTTTATTATGGAAGAGGAGGAAAGCATGAGTAATGTCCCACATGTAATAAATGTAGGATGAAGCATTCAAGGAACTTCCTGCTCAGGAGCAGTAAATGATACATGGGTGGAAGATATGGCCATATTGCAAGAAATTTTCATAGTGAGTTGAAACCTCAAATTCCAAATAGTAAAATCAAGGGGATGATGGTGCATGCCCATCCTGATGTCCAGTTCATTATATTGGGATAACATGGGCACTTTTCCAATCACTGTCCAAATCTAAGGGTAGTAGAGGGGAACCACCATCAACCTCAACAAAGGACAAGGGAGAAAGGAAGTGATTTTGCAATCACAACAGCTGAAGTTGAAGCTCAAAATGATGGGGCTGCAGGTACTCTTATTATTCTCTCAAAACAATAATGTACATTGTTTGAATCTGGTTCTAGGCAATCCTTTATTTCATACAAGATTGAAATGAATTTAGAATCAACACATGACTTGTTAATAGTAATTTTATCAGTCAAGACTCATGGTGGGATTATCCAAGCATCATCAATGTTTAGAAACTCTAGTATTTACAATGGTGTGAAAAATATTATCAAAAATATAGTAGTCATTCCCATGCTGGAATTCGACATTATATTATGGATGGACTGTCTCTCAAAGTATAATGCTAAGATCAAATGCAGAAGTAATGAAATCTCAGTTGTATTTAATGGAAAACCTATAGTTATCTTCCAAGTAGAGATATCTCAAACTGATCTTTGTCTATAAGAACCTCTTATATCCTTCTTTATGGAATTGATCGGTGAAGAAGAAGAAGAGAATTCGAGTTTGAGGATAGAAAATGTACCCATCATTCAGGAATACATTGACGTATTTCCTGAGGAGTTTCTTGGACCTCCCCCAGAAAGAGAGGTAGAGTTCTCCATTGAACTCATACTTGGATCTCATACAATATCAAAGACCAAATATAGGATGGAAAATGTGGAGTTGGAGGAGTTAAAGAAACAACACCAAGATCTTTTGGAGAAGGGGTTTATCCGACCGAGTGTGTCTCCATAGAGAGCACATTTTCTCTTTGTAAATAAGAAGGATGGAACGATGTGGCTATGCATTGATTATAGAGAACTGAATAGAATCACAGTTAAGAACAAATACCCTCTTCCAAGAATTGATGACTTATTTGTCCAACTTCATGGGGCTCAATTCTTCTCTAAGATTGATCTGCGATCTGGTTATCATCAGTTGAGGGTAAAGAAAGAAGATATTCAAAAAATTGCCTTCCGATAAAGATATGGGAATTTTGAGTTTGTTGTTATGAATTTTGGATGGACTAATGCACCTGTTATTTATAAGGATTTTGTGAATATAGTCTATAAATACTACCTTGATAACATTGTGGTAGTTTTTATTGATGATATTATGATATATTCCAAAAGTGGTGAGGAGCATGAGGATCATCTAACTTTTATTTTTCAAACACTACGGAGGGAGAGACTTTTTGGAAAGTTCTGTAAATGTGAATTCTGGTTACAACAAGTTGCTTTCTTGGGGAACATTATTACCATTGAACGAATCATAGTTGACCATGAAAAGACAAAAGGTGTAGAGGAGTGGCCTTAGCCTACAACAATAATTGAGATTCATAGTTTCCTTGGATTAGTGGGATATTATAAGAGGTTTGTGAAAACCTTTCATGAAATTCTAATCCATTAACCTATTTAACATGAAAAGGGGTCAAGTTAATCTGGAAATAGGAGTGATAGGAAATTTTCCAAGAGCTGAAGAAGATAATGGTTACTACAACTATGTAAACTCTTCCCTCATGTGGAGAAGGATTCATTATTTTTAGCAGTGCATATATGAAAGGGATTGGGTGAATTCTCATGGAAATTGACAAGGTCATTGCTTATGAATCATGACAGTTGAAGTCTCATGAGAAAAATTATACTATGCATGATCTAGTGTTGGCGGTGGTCATTTTATATCCGATGATAAGGAGGCAATATCTTTATGGGGATAAATGTGATATATACACAGAACATCAATTTTTTAAGTATATTTTCACACAAAAGTAATTTAACATGAGAAAAAGTTTATGGTTTGAACTCCTTAATTACTATGAATTTTCAATTCATTATCATCTCAGAAGAGAAAACAAAGTCATTGATGCATTAAGGATGAAAGACCTAGTTGTTATTTACATGAAGAGGATTCAAAAATATCCTTTGATCAATGACCTAGTAAAGATATATATGGGAATTATAAGTTAAGGGAAATCATCAACCCTACCCCAAATGATTTCTCAACCATCCTTACTAAAGAAGATCAAGAAATCTCAGAAAGAAGATCCTTTGTTACAAAAGAAGTTTGAGGCTATAAAGAATGTGAAGTTTCCTATGTTCAATACTGATTAATAAGGTCTACTGAAATTTTGTACAAGACTATGTGTTCAATATATTCCAGAAATAAAGTAATAGCTGATGGATGATGCTCAAATCTCTAGTTTCTCTATACATCATGGTAGTAAAAAAATGTATGGGGACCTTCGTGGTCACTATTGGTGGGATAATATGAAATGGGAGATTGCTTACTACACCTCAAGGTGCCTGGTATGTCAGCAAGTGAAGGCAGAGTGACAACATCCTAATGGGGTACTACATCCGCTACCCATACCAGCATGTATGTTGGACAATATCACTATAGACTTTGTCACTTGTCTACCGAGATCTTTGAAATGAAATAATGTGATATGGGTTATTGTGGAATGTCTCACCATGAATGCCCATTTTATCTCGATTTGGGAAGATTTATATCTTGACCAACATGCCAGGATTTCCGTGAAGGAAGTGTTAAGGCTTCATGGAGTTCGAAATTATATAGTATCTAATCATGATCTGAGGTTCACATCAAAATTCTGGAGAAGTATCCTATATGCTCTAAGCACTGAATTGAATTTCAGAATGGCCTATCACCCCCAAACAGATGGAAAATCTCAAAGGACTATTAAATCACTCAAGGACATGCTGAGAATGTGCTCAAATGAATTTAAAGGTGGTTGGGATTAATATCTCTCTTTAGTTTAGTACTCTTACAACAACAGGTTCCACTCGAGCATTCAAATGGCACCCTATGATGCTATATGTGGGAAGCAATGTAGAACTCCTACATTTTGGGATGAAGTTGGTGAGAGAAATATTTTTGGGCCTGATCTTGTGCATGAGATGATAGAAAAGGCCCATTACATCCAATAACACATTAAAGATGATCCAGGATGGTAAAAGAGATATGCCTACAACCTTATAAGGGACATGGAGTTTGATGTTGGTGACAAAGTCATTCTTTATATTTCACCTTGGAAAAGATTGATGAGGTTTGGGATGAATGGGAAGCTCAACCCTAAGTGCATTGTCCCCAATGAAGTCCTAGATCGTGTTGGAGCAGTGGATATAGGCTTGCACTTCCTCCAACCCAAGTTCATGATGTGTTCCATGTATCCCTCTTGAGGAAGTGCATTCCTGACCCTTCACATGAACTAAATCCATCTGTGGTACAACTAGAACATGACCTCTCTTATGAGGAGCATCCGGTGGAGATCTTGGATCATAGAGACAAGGTTTTCCGCAAGAAGACTTCCCACCATGTTAAGGTGTTGTGGAGGAACCAAAAATGTGAAGAATCCATGTAGGAAATTGAGGTTTCCATGAGATAGAAGTACCCAAACCTTTTCCCATTAGAGGATATGAGATAAAATTTCTTGGAAGAAATTTCCTAATGGGGGAAGAATATAATGAGCTGAACATTTTAATTATGTTTTTTCCTAATTTTTTGTATTATTTTATTTTATACTCAAAAAAACTATATCCTTTAATTAATGAAGTGGGTATAATTAATATGTGACTATTGGGTTTCGACTGATAAATGACCGTTGGACAATATGACTATTGGAGAATATAATCTTAAAGTTCTGTTTTTATAAATATGGTTATATTAGTTAATTAATACGGAAAGAAGATTGAATGGCCTAATCCAGTGGAATCGAGCCATATGAAGCCCATCTCTCGAAGCTTTGGAAGGAGGTAGAATCACTAGGCTTTTCTCTTAACCAAGCCCAAGCAGGACATCAATGTAAAAAGATTGAAAAAAATCTCATAAGGGTGAAGATCAAGCTGATAGAAAGCACCACTCGGGAAATGTTGTCTGAGCCACCCCATGATTCTATCACCATAAACACCTAACACTTAGTTCCTATGCTGGTGTAATAAGGGGCTATGGGACATGACCTTAGCTTCTTTGTGTAAACCTTTTATATAAATAAAATTATTTTTTCTTCTTATGGAAATTTTTGTGAATTTCAAATATCCGTATAAATATAGGGTCGGTATTATTTAAGATAAAAGGGTATTTTAAAATATTTTTGTATTCATTAAATAATTGATAATTTGAAATTATTTTCACGAAATTGCCTTCTATAGTTGTGAGCAGTGAGAAATTTAGAGTCTTATAAGATCAAATTGTTTTGTTACTGAATAGTATTGAAAGAATAGTAACATACCCATATGAATAGTAATGAATAGTAATTTGACAAAAAAATAGAATCTTCACCCATGAATGTATAAATACATTTTAGGCATCTTAAAAGTGAAATAATGATCATAGTTTTTGTTTTGGTATTTTTGTACGCCATAAATATTTTTTTTACAATTTTATAATTAATTTAATAATTTAAATTGGAAATGTATATTCATAAAATTTAATCATAGATTGTTACTTTATTGTATAATTGGTATACAGTATTTTTATTGGACCTTTTTATTTTTTTAAGGTGTTACAAAATGATTTATAGTTCTAAAGTTGTATTTTGGGAATAAATAGTGATATTATTTAAAAATTAAATTAAAAATATTTAAAGAATTATTTTCCTTAAATGGACTTCATTTTTCATTTCAGAGAATCTATATTAGGTTAGGGTAATTTTTTGGATTTTTTCTGAAACCGTTGAATTTTTTCTAAATAGTGAAATGGCAGTTTTGAGTTTCGGTTGTTTAATGACATCATCAATAATGTAATAATGACGTAAGATTCTGGTCCACTTATGATTAGTGATATATTCTATTAGGAGTCCCATGTGGCCAATACCATGGGCCAATAACATGGGTAAGCCCATGGTTTTTCCAATACCACCGATGAGGTGTCCCTTAGAAATTAATAATCTATTCACTCAATTTCCCTATAAATTCCACGTCATTTCCCTCATTAATTTAATTCCCAAATCATCCTCAACTATGTTTTGGTCTCATTAACTCCCATGGATACCTTTCAATGTGTCCTCAAGCCTCCCAAGGTCCTGACCTTCACGCTTTCGAAGTTACTCTTCAAGGTAAGGGATCATTTCACCCTCTTCTTTTAAGTCATTAATTCCTTTATATTGTGACTTTTTGTTTACATATATTTATTTTGAGTGTATATTCTTATATGTTATCATTACTATCCATTTCATGTCTAGTTCTTGAGATACCCTTTCTTCTCTCATCAATTTTTTTTCGTAATTTTTACGTGATGTTTTTCGGCTGCTGAATTTCTTGTAAAAGAAATCACATCTTCTCTTTCCTTTCATGTTTAATTTTCTTGTGGAATGTCATTCAAATATCCATACCATGTTCTTATCTCAATGTCATTCTAAATTTATATTGTTATATTATTTATCTATGAGTGGGTTGTCCCTGTACCCTCTCTTTTTATTATTTTCTAAAACCATGTTATATAGTCGTTATTCTGCAGAAATTTCGTCTCATAATTTCTATCTATTTTCCCAAGAAATTACCTTGTTTATTTATGTGAATACCCATAAATTTTTAGATTCTATGGGTTTTCATTAATATATAAAAAAGATATATTTTATTCTGTTATGGACATACATATAACTCTCATTCTTTTTCCATGGGTTATAAATTATATATTGATCTTATATTTAAGAACATTTAAAATGCCAAAATTTTGAAATGAAGCCCATTTATTTTATTCTTAACGGGTTATTTATGAAGAGTTTGATTTTATATATGTAGATAAATTGAATGTAAAGACATATTAAGGGCTCTCTCTAATAGAACTGTAACAAATTGGGTAATTTATAAATCTCTAGAGATGACAAGTTTCAGGATACCTTGGTAAATATCCTTTGTAATTTTTATGACACCTTGAGGATTGACCTTAAAGATATGTTCATGAATGTCTAAATAAAATTATGAAGCCACATATTCAACTTATGGATCATGCTATTTTCATTATGATATTCATATACTTCCGTTGCTCATGTCCTTATGTTTTTATTCAAGTTCTTATTGAGGTCACAAGTAAACTGATTCCCTTGATTACCCATACTAGGCCTTCTGCTCACCCTTTCCTTTGATGTATATCTCTAGGATATGAGATGCAGTAATTGCAAATAGTATGAACATATTATGAAGCCTTATAAGTGGATTAAAATAATGCTTTATGTCATTTTCAAGTGTTTTTGTTCTTGATTTCCAAGACAGTAGACTTTTAAGATCCTCTATTTGTAAAGTGAAATGAAAAGCTATATACTAAAAAAGGAAGTATGTCATAGGACTGGTTTCGTATTAAATATGTTTTTTGAGAAACTTCATGTCAATTTCAATCCCACTAACCAAGATGACTGAAAAAATAATAATTTTTATCTATATCATTGAATGTGAAGGCAGAATAATTTAATTTAAAAATAATATTATCACTATACTACTACTCATTCATTCCAAAAGGTGATAATTTTTGTTGTAGTACAATTATTGTTGAAAGAATGTATTAGGAAGTTTATTAGTGAATATAAATAATTCCAAACCTATTCCTCAAGGTAGATGATATTTTATATCCAAAATAATCCAATTCTTGACCATGAGTTTTAAATAATGATGTTTTCATAAAAAATGTAGTGAAACTAACTCTATGTTGATAAATTTGAAATATATATGGATCATAAGAAACTAAAATATAATTTCACACTGAAAACTATATTAGGATCATTATGTTAATTTTCTATAATATAAAATCATTTTGGGAATAATAAAATACGAAAATATTGGGTAAATTTCATTATAAGATAACGACATTATTTTTTTAAATAATGTTGATCTTATCACCCCTTAGATCAAACTAAAATTATCGCTTAATTATATAGTTATAAGAATAAATAATATTTATAGTTTCAATCTAAAATAAAAATGAAATTAATATAATATAAAAAAAACATCTCATTCCCTTTTAAATAATTCCCCTTCTAATGTCACTATCGAATCATATGATATTCAAAATTTTCTTCCTAATTCCAATTACAAACCACTCAACCACATCCTCAATCTATTAGAATCACTCAAAGATCATTTTGATGAGAATTTTTGTGTATCTTAAGAGGAGGCGATTGAAGGAAGAGTTATGGTTATCTATTATTCACTTTTAATTACTCATTCTTTTTCCACCCCCATTAATTCTAAAGACACATAAAAAATAAAAAATATTTTTAAAAATATATTATATTTCATTATTAGGGTGTAGTATCCATATCTTACACACATATACCTCATTCCTAAAATGATTACACTATTTACAATATTGTTTGGTCACCACCTCCATGAATAATTCATGTTTTTCCATTACTATCTTAAATGTAGGACATGAAATTCTAATTATTGATACAAAAGATTATAGTAAGTATATTATATCATATTTTATGTTTTTTCATGAATATATTTATATAATATTAATTTACAATCTTTTTTTATGTTAAAAAAAGTGCAATATGTGGAAAAATTGAAAAACTGTACCATTTTTAAAAGGTGAATATCCTCAATATCAAAACCAGAAATGGTATTTAGGAAAAATATAATTAATATAAGTAAAATAATACCTTCCAATTTGAATTCTATATTTTTGGTCCCATTTGAAAATAAAATCAATAAATTTCTTTGAGTGATTCAACAATTGAACAGTGAAATGAACACCCTCAGAACAAAGAAATTATAAACTATATCTCATTAAAATGGTTAATAAATATAATTCAATTATAAAAAATTAAATAAAATTGTAAAATATTCTTAATTATGTAACTATTTAATTTATTTTTACTGTCTAAAATGTTAAGAGTCATTGAAAAATATTTCTGGAACATTAGGTGTGATATTACTGTAAACTAGGCTTTTTCATTGAGTGTTTACCATTATCCCTTAATATCAATTTCTTTATTTCAATAATATTATTAAATTATTATAAATTATATATATATGTATGAGATATTTAAGTATTATTATTATTTTCCATTAATTTTATTTTGTATAACATTTTTGAGATAATTTTTCAAAATCCTTCATTATTAAATTTAATTTGATCATTATATAGGTCTAGATTATGAAACCCAATTAATTAAATTAGATATTATTATATTTATTATTAGTTAATGATTTAAAATCATGTAACAAAAAATAATGCACATTTTTTTATTGATAAACCAAGATAACAATCCAATTCATTAGGTAATGTTATTATCTCATGGGATATTATGTATTCTCTTTTATTACATAATGTTGTGCGTTGTTTACATATTTATTCTTCTAATGGAATTTATGGATCACAAATTTCAATTATGTATTACCCAGGTCATCTTATATAGTCCTAGGAGTTCCAATGTATTTATTAAATCATTATGTATATTGAAATAACAATTTTTACTTTTAATTTCTTATTTATGTTTTATGAACTATGATTTCTAATGAAAATAGTCCATTCGATCAATATAATATATATAATTGATATTTTTGTTAAAAATAAGTTTATAATATGTATTAGTGGACTATGATACTATATATAACCATAAAATTAAAATTGATAACATTATAAACCTAATATGACATTAAGAATCTTATATACTAAATCATGATATCATATTTCAAATGTCTACCCTATTAATCCATCATTTTAATGAACCAAATCATCATTATCATTTATTTTATTATCATTAGTAGAATACATTATTCTGGATATTTCAATAATCATAAATATTTATTTTTTCATATGAATCATTTTAATGAACTAACATTTTTTATTTTCCATATGAGATGGTGTTTTTTCTATACATTGATTCCATCTGGATGAACCACATACTTTATAGTAATTTAGTTGTCTGGTTTCCTCTAATAACAAGATATAATATTTTTGGACGTCAGGGAATTTTTTAGAATAAAATTCAATATAGTCATTTAATATCAATACAATATATCTATTTTAGAAAATATCAGCATAGTTATTAATTAATTAATAATGATATATATGAATATAATAAATCATAGTGTAAAAAATTTATATATTTATTTATAATGACAATGTCCCACATAATATTATATATATATATATATTGACTACATTATTAATATAAAAGATTCATGGAATCATCCATTATTTTTTTCAACCCCTCAACATCTTCATTTTCCATAGTTACATCATAGGTATGTGTATATTTATATTCATTCATCGGAATACATTCATTATCATGGTGATAATATAAAAAACTGATAAAATATGAATTGATCTATTATATTACATTCATTTAGATAATGAACAACAATATATTTCCTTTTCCCAAATCTACTATACTATAGATAACAATTTTCCAGAAGGTTTAGTATATTTATGGTATCTTTCATCTTCAAAATATAAAAAGTTATTAATACATAATAATTACAAGGGATGTGTATATATACTATTTGTAAATCATTTTTAGGTGAAACTATAAAATAAAGTCAATATTTTTTTTAAAATATAGTTATGACATGATTAGTATTATGCATCCAACTTAAAGACATTTTGACATAATTATTCTTGTGAATTATAACATTATTGAATATAAATAAAAAAATCTTCATATTCATGAAAAGGATACTACTCAAATTGAAATTTTAACAAGTTTTTTACTTGATAAAAGATTATAGGAGTTTTTTTATTTTTTATAATTTAACATTATCCTAATCTATGTCATAAAATACTTGTAAAATGATAACGTTGTTGGATCGAAGAGTTTACAATGGATACAAAAGGGGGTGAATTATAGTTGAAAAATTAAGCTATCAAAAATCCCAATACACTTAATTATGATTTATCTAACTCTGATATCACCCTATAATAAATGTAACTATATCTTGAACAATATATTTATTAAAAATAAGTATTTAGAATAGAGTAGAATTATTAAATTTATATATCAATACACAACTGAAATATCAATCTTGTATAAACAAGAAAATATAAACCAGAAAACAAATATATGAATTAATTTCTAAAATATTTTTAAATTATTTTATTATCATTAATGTTAAGAGTTATGGAATTAATACCCCAAAAATTATATATCTATGGTTCTGAACCACATCTAATGGTCTGTCTCTTAACAAAAAGAAAAACAAAGATCACAATTATCATAATTAAGTCATTCTTTCAATTCCTAGAATCCATCAATCTTTATTATTGTAATTAACATTTTTTATATCTATAGAAGTGCTCAATGAAAACCAATATCACAATAAATGAATTAAAATGAAAATTGTTTTAAGGATTTTATAATACTCACTACGATTAAATATATCAAAATACACTATAAAAATTTTGAAATATTTCTAACCAGATGTTAAAAAATATAAAAATTTCGACATGTCGAACCATAAAAGCTTCAGCTCATAGATACCAGAATTCACCTATATTTATTGTAACATCCCCAATGACTGTAATCCAGGAATTTCAGAGTTGGTTTCTCCATCAGAGAATTAGATTTCTCTTGATATCTCAATAGGATTTTAACATATTCATCCAATTTAATTTTTTAGTATCATTATGATGATATAAAATAATTCCATCTAGTATAAATAATTGTAACTATATGATTATTAAAATTATTACTCTAATGGAATAAAAATATTTTTGGTGAAACAAATCAAAACATGGCTAATTTGATATAGAAAATTTAGTTTTTCTGACATAATAAAATTATTTACAAAAAAATACTAAATGCATTCACTATGACATACCAAACACCATCACAGAGTTAGACATGACTCTATAATATCAATATAATAAAATTCACTATTTTGATGCACTTGACTTTTTCATTATGCTGGATTGCTATATTTCATTTTCATTTACTAGAGTTTTGTTAGTACAATGGACAAGTCATTAGTAATTATGATTGATTAACTCATTTTCATTCAGATGGAATATACATTACTATGGAATGATTATATTCATCCATTTAAGAATATGTATTCATTTGGTACAAGATATTCTTTTCTATAAAAAATTTACCACATACGTTGAAAATAATAATTTTAGTAAAACATAGTTTTTGATAAATTTCGTTTTGACTTACAAAACTAAGGATAAAAAAGTTAGATATGAATGATTTATACTCTAGAATATCCACTTTTATTAAAATCACTTAAAAACGTAAAAATAAAAGAAAATTTCATTGTGAAACATAAAAACCCATTACTCATTTAAGAACCCTCATCACGTTTTTTTTATATCCATATATCAATGTTACTCCATTTATATTAAATAAATACTAACAAAATTATTGATAGGGTATTGATAAAACAACAATTTATTATAAATTATCTCTAAAAAAATATCCTTTAATAAATTCAGCCCACCCCAATAAAAAATTATTCATTAAATTATCGCAATTTATGATTTCCTTAAGTATCATGAGAGGTAGAATGTACATGAAATGATTGAAAAAATATATTATTATAAAATTCAGTTAAATGAAACATTAATCAATTAATATAGAATGAAATTTCATCCTAAAATTGTTGGATAAACAATTAAATAGATATATGGATTCAAATTTATTCAAAAAAATTTATTTAAAATGTTTTTTATATGTATTAGATTTTAATGAAAAATTTAATCATGATTTTTAATTTTTTTTCACAATGTCATTAATCTTCATAAAATAGTCATGATTATTCTCTATCTCCACTTTTGATGGTTATTACATGGTTTTCATGTCCCCAAGATAATAAATCAATTAATCTTCATGCTTTATGTTGATAATTTATTCTTCAATAAATAGGATCCTAACATTTGTTCTTTCAAATATTCAAATTTTACATTTGTGAAACTAATTATATATCTTTATATTCAATATTTATTGAAATTTAGACTTGAATAAATAATTAAACTAATAAAAAACAAAAATTTATCTATGAAATAAGATGAAAATTTGCCCAAATAATGACAAATATCTAAAAATGATTTCTTAATGTCTTAAATTTGGTCAATATTGAACATAGAATTACTTTTTTTCCTCTCATCATCCATATAATATACTAATATCATATTATTTCTTCTTTATAATTAAAATTTAATTATTTGAATAGATTGTAATTTAGTAAAACTATTATCACAAACTAATTCAACAAAATGGATTGTTCTATCACATATAGCCTCTTTTGAATATGTTTTTATGGGATTCAATACTCATAATGAATGGAGTTTCATTAATAATATTCATTAATGATACATTTAATTAGTTGAACCATTATTTAATCCATTGATTATTTGATAAGAAACATAATAAGTTGAGTCTATTGAGATATTAAAAAATCATATATATGTACCAAAATCATCTTTTTCTTTCTCTATAGTTCCCCTTTTCCTTTATATAATATAATACATTCATGCACCTACACATTTTAATTTATAATTTTTGGTTAAATTCATATGAGATTGAATCATTTCAGTCATTTTTTCTTGACTTCTTATCTTTTTATTATTATTCTTACTCTACATACATCTCAGACTAAGATGTGAAAGATGAGGTATCAAGAATAACATACATTATTTATTTGTATCTTTTTTATTCTTCTTCATCGTATTATTATAATTATGTATATTAAAATTCTTCTATCATCAAAAAAATGTGAAATATAATATTCTAGGATTCATTATAGATTACATTATTCAATCATAAATCTTTTCTAAAATTGATTTTCCCTCCCCAATAATCATTCCTTTTCCATTATCAATAGCTTTATGAAATTTAAATGTTATAAATTTATATTGTTTTATTGAATTGCGTTGACAAAAAATTATCATAGGAAGTATCATTTCAATAAACCATAATGTAAATATAATTATGTATTTTTTCTATCAAACTGTTTTAAATACTCTATGAGCTTATTCTTTGCCTTTTGTATGACTTCCAACAATCTTCCATTATTAAAATATTTTCTTCATCTTCTCTATTTTTTCATTATCTATTAAAACGTCATCATTTTTCTCCCTTAACGATAATTATATGTCCCTATAATGTCCAAATAATAGATCCACGCGTTTCTTCTCAGTATTATGATTCATCAATACTTTATATACTTCATCAAATTTCACATTAACCTTCATTTTACTATCACAGTATAATTAAATAATTTTGGTTTTTACATTAATTATCGAAGAGTATTTTTATCATGCAATTAATTATTTATTCATCATCTTTGTCATTTTTTTCAACTTTAATTAACTAATATCGATGAATAATGGAAAAAACATATATTTACAATTTTGATATCTTCTTAATATATTCAATTTAGATGAGAAAAATATTAAACTTATTGAACATCCTCATTTTCATAATGACGTCCAAAAAAGTATTCATTACATTCAAAGAATCTATTTATTCTTTTCTAGGACTGAGATACCCTAGCATATATAGAGATACCACTCTTTCATTTGGTTTTAGATATATAAATATTGTTATATTATCAAAAAAATGTGACAAAGAAGCCTTAGATATAGATTTTTCAAATGGAAAATGGAAAAAAAAAGCTTTTGGTTTATGAAATAAGATTCTCCTTTCAATGAAACATAAACAAAATATGATACATGTTTAATATTATGTTTTTAACACTCATCAAAATGATTAAAATTTATTATATTAATGTAATCTTCTACACTGAAAATAACTGATGAAATAAACTCATTCAGTATTTATGGATACCACTTATCAAAATATTATTTCATTAAAAAAATTCACATCATTGAAATTCGATAATTTCCTTATTAATGAAAAAGTTATGTTAAAAAAATATATTAAAATTACACAATCATTCACAACTTCCCTACTTTATACATCTCTAGTTGATGTAATTTTTCAACATATGATCAGAGTACTAAATAGATCTTGATTAAAAGAATATATAAATGTAAAAACAACCATAATAATAAGTAAATATATGATTGAGATTTGAGAAAAATTTAACGTTCAATATTATATCTTTTGACTCCGACTTTTATTAATAGACATGGCGGTGAAATTTTTACTTTTAGAGATTGATGGTCCCAAAATAAATCCCATATCTAATTTAACGGTTTATATTTATCCTCAAAAGATAAAATTTATATTTTGACCACATAATGATTTTTAATGAAATTTTTATCAGATAAAAAACATGCCCGTAAGTACTTTTTGAAAACATTTCTTAAAAAAAGTTAAAAACAAGAACAATTCAAATAAAAATTTTAATAATTACTATACATTATAAATTAACTTGCATAGTAAAAAAAGTAAAATTTTATAAGAATATATTTTTAGAAACTATTCTTATCATTTATCTAAAACAAATAAATATTGGATAAATAATTTTTTAAAAAAATTAGTTTTTTGGGAAAATAATATTTTTATAAAAAATGATGTTTTTGAAAAAAAAAATTGATAAAATATTGTTTCATAAAATCAAAATATATTAGAAACATAATGTTTTTTGGAAATGAAATATTTTTCAAAATCATATGTATATTGAAAAACATCAAATTTTATTAAAACTAAAATAATTATTAATATGAATTGATTTAGAAATGAATTTTCATTTTATATTAACTATTCATATATTCAATTTAATATATTCAAATGTATCTAAATTAACTGTTTTTCTTAAAATATAATAAAGTTGTTATTATATTTTCATTTTATTATATAATATAAATTTTTTGTGTTTTCTCACAATGCAAATGGAATCTTATATATATATGTGTGTTTCCTTATGAGTAATGTGTTTTTTTATATAAATAAAGAAAACATTATCTTCAAAAAATATTTTTGCTTTCCCAAAACCCAATATAATGTCTATTAGTGTGTCTTGAATCTACAACTCATGATAAAAAATTACTAGAAAATTATATATCTGTCTCTTAAAAATTGAAAAATACTAAAAAATATTTTATCTTAATTGATTAATATGTTGATTCAATATGATTGTTTATTACTTTTCCAATCCACTATGTTTTGAAAATGACAATCATATTTTCTTATAAAAAATTATTTGTCTCTATGAATAATTTTATTAAGGAAACATTTCTTTGTTGAAGAATTTTTTATCATTCCCTATTTTTTCATCATTTTATCATGTTTTTGATCAAAATAAATCAGACCATATTTTTTAAAATTAATAAACCGGATCCCTACCAAATTTAGAACTATATAGATTCATATAATCTTCTTTCCCTAGAATTGTAAAATCTATTTCTTCTAAAATTAGATTTTGATTTATTATAAATCCGGACTCTGATTTTTTCTAAAATAAAACTCTAATTTCATCGAAAATAAGTCTCTCATTATTTCTAAAATAACACTCTGGTTTCATAAAAAATTTAACTCAAGATTAACCTTAAATCAAACTATGACTTCATCTAAAATTAGACTCTTATTTCTCATGAAATTATACTTTTATTTCATTTGAAATTAGACTCTAATTTCATCTGGAATTTAAATAAGATTGGTTCTAAAATAAAACTCCATTATTTTCTAGAATTAAGAGTAAATTGCTACTAAAATTTGGCTTTGATATCATCTGAAATAAGGTTCTAATTTATTCAAAATTTAGACTCCTTCTTCATCTAAAATCAAGCTCCAATTTTTCAAAAATTCCAGTTCAAAATTTCAAAATTTTTTCATTTTGATTCTCCCTTTTATAAGAATATGATTAAATGTGGTTCTTAAAGTTTCATCATTTTCATAAAATATAATTTCATTTTATTGGATCCTATTATACTTATGTTTCTTGATAATTTGTTTCTTTCATGTTATTTTTTCTTACACCTAATAATGTTTCCCATTTTTTCATACCTAAAACATTATCATACTTTCTGTTTATAACTAAACACTGGCTAAGTAACACATATATAGGACTCTAAAAAATTTGTTGATAAATATTAACATTGGATAATGAAGTGGACTATTGGAATCCATGCCAGTAAATAATAATCCATTTGAATATATTCTATACAATGATCGAGCTAAATTCTTGAGATAGAATTTGTGATAAAAGAAATTTTCTCAACTATGGATTGAGGGATTGTTGTAAAACACATGTTCAAGATGAGAAAATATTGTTCAACCTATCAATTGTTAATATTATTTTTTTGATCAATCAAGGTCTTTCAAAGATATAATGATAGAGGTGATGGTCACCTTAGATACTATGGGCTTGCTGGGATGGCAAGACAGATTATGATATTTTTTCGAGGGATTAGCGTTGTCTGGGTAAGATAGACATTCATGAAAGTATAAATCAAGGGATATATATCCATGGATTTTAGATACCATTTTATTTGGGTCTAAACATTTATTATACTTGTACTGTTTTGTTACATGTTTTATTTCTAATGCATTTTTTAAATGAAATAATGTATATATTTCTTATACTTTTATATTTTCTTATACTCTGAAACAAATAAGATTCTATAAGTTTTATGGTATAATATTTCCACAAATAACATTTTCTTATGTTTTATTATTGGATTCATGATTTTGATCCAATTCAAGTTAGTTTTTTATTACATATAAAATTGTGTTTGTAAATACATATTGCTTAACATTAGTAGGCATGAATTTTTAAAAGATAGAAATGAATGTTCTTAAACCTACAATTCATCCCCTCTTGTAATTGTGAAAATTACAGAAACATTTTATCCTAAAATTAGTAATATTGAAGGGTATCTAAAATTCATATACTTACCTATATGTTTACATGCTCATATACACTTGCATAAATTTTCCTTTCCATGAATATCTAAAATATTTTGTTTGTTTTGAATATTTTTCAACTAATATTTCTTTCTAAATGATTATTTGTGTTTTCTTATAGAATGGAAGGAATGAAATTTGGTTCTATAGACAATATAAATGCTACCAGACACCAAATATTACATGGAAATGATTATGAGTAATGGGGAGATATGATGTAGAATTTCATTTTCAACAATAGTGTGGATACCGTTTTTATGTTAATAGGAGACTACATAATTCGAGACAAGGAAATTAGAAAATTTTATAATAAAAAAGAATAATATTATAATATTAACACTATGGTAAGAATTAATCTACTATCATTGATGAATAGATTTATATGTAGCCAAATTTCATCTTCTGAAGCTTCTGGTATCATGTTGAAGAAATTAAAAGTTACACATTTTGATTCATCCAATGTAATTGAACCCAGAAAAGCTACTCATAGAGATAAATATCATACTAATACATTTCATTATTGAGAACCTATATGAAATTTCCAATAATGGTTTATATATATAGTCAACAGCCTTTAGTCTATGGGAGAAAAGAACTTGATGTTGACATTCTTATAGAGAAGACAATAGATATTGTTTCCAATGAGTGTGAGTCCAAAAGAACTGCAATTGATGAGAATATGAAAGATTCAAACATCATATTTGATGAGTTATTCAGGTCTCTTCTACAAAATTAGACTTGACTAAAGAGAGAATTACAGATCAATATGAAACATAATGGTAATGGTATGGTTTCTTTTTCTACTACATCAAATCACATGA
The DNA here is from genome assembly GCA_963277665.1 of Viscum album. Classification (NCBI taxonomy): domain Eukaryota; kingdom Viridiplantae; phylum Streptophyta; class Magnoliopsida; order Santalales; family Viscaceae; genus Viscum; species Viscum album. Next base: position 818,916,266 of record OY728159.1, read on the forward strand.
AGGACAAGACATCTGAATGAGTTAAAATACCAAAAGATACATAAGATATTGTTACATCTAATTAATGTGATAATAAACACTCTGAGAATGAATATTCCAATATTTCACAAATAATAAACATGATTTTTAGAAATATATATTTCATATATATATACAAGAGTTAAGGTAGAAAAGAAAAAAAGATTCATAAGTGATGTGTTATGAATATAAGAGGGCATGCTATATCAGATTATACTATCATATGATCAAAATGAAATAAATATAGGATGTGTATTCAGAAAAGAAAAAAGAAAAATTTATATATTTCTATGTCTAATAATGTTATGAAATCTAGAAAAATTTGGAGTGTTATTGGTGGTGCTTCTTCTGACGAAACGTCAGATATGGAATCTTATAGAGAGAAGAATATTGGTCATATACCCTATGTTTTTTTGAATATCAAAAATTCATAGATAAGGTATAAACAACAGAATAATTAAACAATGCCTCATTAACTGCAAATTTCCATGATGAATTGTGTTTTGAATCATAGTATGAATAATATTCCTCAAAAGAAGATAATTTATTATCTTTTTTTGGAAGAATGGTCTAGTTTTTCCATGTTTCAAGTGAATCAATGATGAAAGATACATTGGAAACATGAAATGAAAAATTTTAGAATCTCTATTTTAACAAAACATGTATTAGATCATTCAAAATATAGTGATAAAAATATAGTGATTTTGAAATTGTTTCCAAAAACCGTATGGAAGAAAATTCTGAGAAGGATAATCATTCAATAGATATAGAAAATATTGTTTCCAATAAAAATTTCATAGTGAATAAGTTATATCTGAAGGAAAATGACTATAAGGATATGAATTTTTTTATCATTATAAAATCTGAAATATATTCCTTAAAGAAATTATTAAAAACATTACTTCATGATTAAATAAATTTGTTAAACTGTATTCCCAACTTCATTAACTAAGGAATAAGTCTAGGAATGGTTTTCTATGTACAAAAGAGATTTTATTAATATGTAATTTCTTCCAAAATGTTCCGCTTCTTTTTTCTCATGTCTCAATGTGGTGGACATTGGGATAAAACTATTCTTTAAACAGAACCATAACCGTATGTTTTCTTAATGATTATTTTTCTATACAAATGTGGATACCTTGGATTTTACATTATAATAATTTTAAATCCATGAATTTTTGGGTTTTTAAAGTCTAATAATTTCATTTTCTAGAAAAAAAGTTACCAATAACAATACATAGTACATTGTTAGTGGATCTTCCCAACACATCACTAGTAAAAAAATATTTATTATAAACATTCTTAAGATGAAAGGTGTAAAATTAAATTTCAGATACAATGTTCAAGGACAAATTATTGGTTATATAACATTGTTCTTATTGTAAATGTTCAATTTCAAATATTTTATATGTTAAGACATGTAAGCAGTAACTTAAAAGAATATGGAAATTATGTGAGGAAGGTTTCCTTGTGAATTTTAGGAATGATGTATTTTTAGTACACAATTACAAGGAAGAGTTTATTCATGATGCACATAAGAATGAGAATGTTTATACACAGATCATAGAAGACCAAATGAGACAACACCTACCTTTAGATAGTGAAATAAAAGATCAATCTTGGTTATGGAATAGAAGATTATTACACTTTAACCTTTGGAACCTTTGGAAACTCTCAACCAAAAGACATGTTAATGATCAACTAGGGCGTAGATTTAATTTTTCAAAAGTATTTGATCCATGTCAATATATCAAGGAACATAAGTGATGATTTTAATAAATCACTGATGTATCTACATTTTATGCATTACAACTACTACATATGGATCTTTTCGGTCCTACACAAACTTAAAGTATTGGAGAAATATTCTATGTATTTGTTTTAGTTGATGATTATAATATATTTACGTGGGAAAATTTAAAATAAAAGTAACCTAAAGCCCTTTTGTATTTTAATACATTTTTAGCCAAATATAGAAATACGAATAACCATCAATTGATAAATATTTGTAGTGATCATGGTGGATAATTTAAAAATTCATATTTAAAAACATTAATGTAGAATGAAAGGAATTACCCATAACTTCTTAGATCCATGAACTCCACAAAAAATGTTTTTGTTGAAGGTATATACTGAATAATATAAGATATTACATGAACCATGATGAGTGAATATTCTAATAAATAGTTTTGGGCTGAAGAAGATAGTAATAGATTATAAAATATAATTCGTTTTTTAATCATATCATCTCTTAATAAGAATCCTTTTATGTTATGGACTTGTTAGAAAAACTAATTTTTATGACATTAATGTATTTGTATGCAATGTATTCATCTAGAATACTAATGAAAAATTACATAAAATCTCACTAAATTATTATGTAGAAATTATCTTCAGCTACACCAACACTTCTATGCCTTATAGACTCTTAAACAAAAATTCTTGTATTATTGAAGATACTGTACATATTAAATTTAATGAAACAAATTCTATTGTTAATAAAACACCAACAAACTATATCTTAATATGTGTTTTAAAAAAAAATTTATCGACCATTAATTAATGATTAATCTAATATGGAAAAATAATCAACAATTTGTTTTTGAATTATTTACCCAAGAAGATTTTTCAACTTATATTGATGAAAACATTTTACAAAAATCAAATTGGTTGTTTCATAAAAATAATCCTAGGGATAGTATCATTGGTTATCTAATTAACTTCTATGGATAATAGGTTATTTATGAATCGAAGTAAAATATATAGAATTTTTTTTCAAATTAGAACCAAAAATAATTACTGATGCATTGGGTGATGATGATTAGATTAATGCTCTAAAATATGAACTAAATGAATTTGAATGGAAGAATATATAGACCATGGTTGAAAGACCTAATGATACTTCTATTATTGGCATTAAGTGGTCCATTTAAAATAAATTTTATGAAAATGGAATAATTTAAAGAAATAACGAAAGGATAGATTCAAAAGGCTATAAAAATATGATGTAATGGCCTATGAATAAACTTACGGTATGGTATCTAGACATTAATCTATTTGAATTATATTAGCAATAACAACATTATTTAATATCAAACATTATCAAACGGCCGTGAAGTGTCCATTCCTTAAGGAATATGTTCAAGATAATTTTTTTGTAGAACAACCTTGTATTTATGAAGACACAATGTGTCCAGTTGTTGTTTATAGACATACCAATGATTTATATGGACTTAAACAATCCCATAGAGCTTGGTGTGATAGACATACATGATTTCTATTACAAAACCATTATATTAAGGGATCTGTTAATACCACCATTTTATAAATAAAGAGAGGGAAATATTTTAAATAGATCAAATTTATTTCGATGACATTATATTCGGATCAACTCAGCAATCCATAACTGATTCACTTTCAAATCTTATGAAATATTTGATTGAAATTAATATGATTGGAGTGCTAACATTTTTTTATTGGTTTCTAAAATTATCAAAAACCAGAAGGAACTTATATATCACAACATAAGTATATTAAATATCTTATTAATAAGTATGTATATAAAAATAATAATATTATAAGTACTATAATATGTACCTCAATCCCACTTGATCATGATGAAGCTATGAAACTTGTAGATCAAACATCTTTTAGGGGAATGATATTATGTTTATTATACTTAACCAAATGTCGTCCATACATAATTTTTTTAGTATGATTTTGTGAAATATATCAATCTAATCCTAAATAATAACATTTTAATGTAGTTAAAAGAATATTCTCTATTTAATATGCACCACAGATTTATGACTTTTCTATTATTCTAGAAATGATTTTGTTAGAAATATATTTCTGGATGGTTACATTAGTGGATGTAAAATTAATTGATGAAGTACTTCCAGAACATGTCATTTCTTAAGAGATTCACTAGTTTCTTAGTCAAACAATAAGTAACACTCATTATCACCTTCTACTGTTGAAGTTGGATATGTTGCATTTGTAAGTAGTTGTGATCAAGTGTAATTTATACTACACACACATAGACTATGTAATTATTTTTACAAAAACAATGATAATGTGTGATACTAATCGTTCCATTTCTCTATTTGAAATCCCCAAACATCACTCTTTTGCAAGAATAATAGGCATTAGACATCACTTTATTTTTGGTCAAAATCATAAATGAGATATCATTATTCAATTTATCAGTACACAAGATCATATTATAGACAAATTTACAAAATCATAAGCCTCTAATAAATTTTAATACATTAAGAAAAATCTATGAATGATAACCATAAGGGAATCATCCATTTTTATATTTTTTAAAACCATATCCTAACAATAAGATACTTTTTCTCATAGGGGGAGTACATATTTTTATCTGTTATAATTTTTGTCCCTATATTTTTTTCGAACCCTATAATTTTTAAGAACGTAAAAAACAAATCTTTACACGTAAAATTAACTTCCAGGAATATATGTTTTATTAATAGAACCTAATCAATACTTGAAAATATTTCTAAAAAACTGGAAGGTACATTTTCTTACATATATCATTATAATTTTTAATTTTTTTAATATTAATTTTCAATTTTTTTAGGAAAACCTAATCAGATACACTTTCATTAAATCCGATTTTTGTAAAACCTCAAAATATCAGAATATATAATTCCTTTTCTAGTATTGATATCAACCATCATATTATATCAAGATAATATCAACTGTTTGATTAATTTGTGAATATAAACTGTCATGATGAAGCCTATATAATGGGCCCCTTTATTAGCATCCCACATCAGTTATTTCAGTGTTCTGGTTCATAGTCACTAATGATCTTCAATGTTACCATTAAATTTTCCATCCTTTCATAATAACCAACTATTTGTTGATGTTTATTGGGAGACTCTGATGGCCTCAAACAATGAAGTCAAGGATTGTCTAATTTCCAAATAATGGTTGGTGGATATAAATTTATTGGTCAAGAATGGCTACATGATTTCGAAAATCATAAAGAATAGTAGTTGGGAATGCCAATTTGTATCCAAGGATAAGATTCATGATCTAGTATGTCTTGATATTCTTATAGAATTATTTTATTCAGTTTAGTATTATGAACCTGGTGTAAGAAAAATGTATTCATTTATGAGTTATGGATAAAATTATTCATTGTCTTTCGACAAAGCCACTATTATATTTGATAATACCTATGACAAATTAGCAATAAGTTTATCTAATACATTACCTGATATTGAAGGATAATTTGATAAGGTTAAGGAAATAGAGTGCCTTGGACTTAAGGGGGTAAAGACACCAATGCTTTCCCACCTTTCTTCAAGCCATGGATTTCATGCTATTTAGATGCACAATTTTCTATTTCCAAGAAAGGGTGATAATGATTCCCTAAAGATATTTGATATCATCATGATGGACGTTTTGGTGAATTTATGGAAGATAGATCCCATCTATTACATTTTTTTATCATAAAAGTTATCAATAATGGAACCATGAATTCATAGGTCATTTTGTACTCCAAGATCATTCCTACTATCATTGTGTTGTTCATAGAATATTACAAAATCATATAAATAAAAAAGTAAAATGTTTTCAACATAATTTTGCTTTGTGATGATATCCTGAGAATAATGATGATTGGATTTGTTGTTATGTTATGAGAGTTCATTGATCTTTCTGATAAAGATGATCAACCTTTTTCATGAAAGGAGAAGTTAGTGAATTTTTAAATCCAACCCCAAATATAATAGAAGGTAAAGTCAAGGAATCTCAAAAAGAAAAAGTATAGAACCTATGTCAGTATCTACTCCACCCAAGTCTATCAAACAAATTACTTTCTCTTAGGAAGTAGTAGGAAAATAGAGAGTAGAAGAAGAAAAATAATGATGTATATGTAGTTTAGGGTTTATACTTTGTCAGTGATATGGAAATGACGAGTAAATAAGATAAAAATATTGATAATAAATCTAAAGAAAATAAATTGAATAATATTAGTTGAGAAGTTGATATTTTCCATGATTTTCTTAGAGTTACTGAGAAGTCATATGAACAAGTTCATGTATAATAATCATTCATGTACGAACCAGTGCAAATCAAGTATACGGTATAAGCTAAGGTAAAGAATGAAGTTTCAATTACAAAAGGAATTTCAAAATAACAATAATATGTAGAAGAGAAAGAGGAATGTGATGATGTAGTACGGATAGTTGAATAATATCAAGATACGGAGAGACCATCAGATAAGCTCTCAATTGAAAAATACCATTACGAATCAATATAGATAATTTAATAAGGAAAATCAGTTCTGAAAAATGATGATGTTTAAGATGAGGTAGATAAACCTTCAGATAATGAATGTAGTAATGATGATGTTATTTGAGAAGTTGATTCCTAAGAAGATAATTAAATTTTTGAAAAAGTTGATGATAAGGAAATTAATTTTCAAGATTATAATATAGTTCTTGTTTTTGATAGTGATCAAGATTCTCAAAATCTTTAGAAGGTGCTATCTAAGGCTGATAATGGTAATTAAATCTTTCCAATTCACCAAAGAATGTTGTTGTTGAAAAATCAAAGAAGGATTTTGTTATACCGTCAAAAGGAAACACATATGACCTAGATAATGTTTTTTCTTCACCAAAAGAGTCAGTTTCTGTGTCTTTATCTTCATTAGGATGAGATTTTAGGGTTTGGTCCTTAATGAAGCATGTGAATATGATTCCATTATTTCCAAGCATTTATTCTAGATGTCAAATGATTTAAGAAACATTAAATCCTATGTAAGATTCAAAAAATCAACTAATGGAATATTTCATCAATCATGGAGTAGAGTTCAGAAGTTTTCACATCAGTTATGAGGCTCTTAGGAGATCTTGCAAAGAAATAATCAGGTATACTATGTCATTGATTGATGAAATTATAGTTATAGATTATTTCAGTGATAAAGTTAAATATTATTATAATAAATATGATGATGAGATAAAGGATATCTCAATATGTATTTAAAAAAAGCAAAAGTAAGTATAAAGACCCATACTTTACATACATTGTTAATACTTCAAAATTGAAGCACACTTATTACAACATATGATAAAACCACAAAGGACCGTATAGGTATAGTGTCTTTAGAAACTTGGAAACATAAAAAACTGGTTCATAAATCTTCTACAGTGTCTCCCATTTATTTCATCATATCTAGGGTCCCTTTTAGCATATTCTACTTAATATCCATCTTCCTGACCTGGGGAAAAGAAAACATAAAAGGGTGAGCTCAAATGCTCAGCAAGGGCAAATAAAGGAAATAAAAATCATATCATATCTTTTTGAAAATCATAACCTGCAAAAGAGATCATAAAATCTTAACATGGAATAAATCATAGAAGTGAAAATGAGATCCCCATAATCATAACATAAAACTTGAATCTTTGTGGCATGCACACATAATCATGGAAAATCATTTCTTGTTAGTCATGACTCATTGCCAAGACTATCTTAGTGGACAAAGTCCCTTTCTGAACCGAGTCACCCTCATTCCAGTCCTGTTTCACTGAACCGGTATAACCTACCGTTCCAGCCATGTCTATCTCATGAGATATAAAACCTTTACCCAATGCATTGGAGGGAGATATAGGTCCCACCCATCTTATAATGAATCCTTTCTTATGTGTTCCACATAATCATAAAACATACATCATCGCATAACACATGTAACAAAAATGGGATTGTTGAAACATCATGACATCATAAATCAATTCATATATGATAAAGGAATTCATAAAAATAATTCCATCACAACATGATCAAATCAATGTAATAATAGAGATAAAAACAGAACCCTTTATTATCTTAGATGGAAAATAATTTTGAAAATCACTTGAACTCCATTCTTGATGAAAATATCCTTTCTTTTTCAAAAACATTTTTCCTTTCATAACATGTCATACAACATTAAAATAAAAGAATTTGATTAAAAATAAACTTGCAAACATGTAAAGGAAGCTTCTTGGAAATAATGTTTTAAAAATCCATTCATGTCGTATAAGTTAAAAAAACATTCTTCGTACTTTTGTCGGAAAAGTCAAAAAGTACCTCGTATGAAAAACGACAAAAGATTCCTTTCAGACATATTACTAAAAACTCACCGAAGGGTAAAAATGGATTTAAACAATTGTATGTGGATGGAAATAATATTACATATTGATGAAACATGGAAGTGGATGATAAAATACACCCCAGTAAATACTTGCGAATAAACAATCTCGGATAAAAATGAGATTGTGATATTTCCCTTACCTTAGGTCCGATTTTGCTTTGTACGTGTCCGAAGCTCCTGTATAATGGTTTAAATAATGTTATTGACTTATTTCAGAATCATACATATTGATATGATATCATATATGGTCATATTCTTAGTTTCTTGTTAGTAATATTTCATTGTTACTTGTTACTCGGGTCTTTATTGCCTTCTGTTCTTATGCGTGTTTTGCCGAATACATTCTTATTCTTCATTTAAGGTTATAGATACCTTATTTCCAGAATGGTATTAGTGTAACATATATCATATTTATTCATTCAATTCATTTATATAATTACTATGTAATGATGATCATGTAGAACGAGTCGCATCACATCGTGGAGACGGTATTCCGTACGTACGCATGAGTGATGATATCGTTCCTATGATCGTGGAACTGTATTGGAGTATATATATTATTTCAGTATCAATATTACATTATAATAATCATAAATAGTTACTCATTACACCATTATACCCATCCTTGTAATGTGATGGTGGAAAATAGATTACACCACGGCGTGGAGACGGTATTCCATACGTACGCACGCGCGGTGATTTCAATTTTCCGTAGGATGGATAGAAGGTGAATTAGGGTTGTTTCATAATTATAATAACATATAAGTATGTAAGTAATACTGATGTTATTACTTTATCATGAAACAACTAAATAAGAAGAAGTTGAAGAAGAAAGAAATTGAAAAGATCGGTAATGGATATTACCTCTTCTTTGGAACGCTTCTTTGAATCCTTCACTTAGGGAACTAAGATTGGTCTTTGAAAAAGACCAGGACCTCTAGGATTATTCTAGGGAAGTGGAGAGGAGAAAATGGCAGGGGCTGTCCGAGCTTGACTGCTCAAATTGGTGTGAGGAGGTGGGGGAGGAGGTGCCCTTTTATAAGGGAGGAGAGGGGCACCTTAGGAATATCTCAAAATATTATTTTATATTAAAGTCAAAATCGGTTTATAATGGTTCCAAAGGGTCTTATTTCGAAGCTAAAGTGGGGAAGGGTCGCAATCCTATCAACCAATAGGATTTAGACAAGTTTAGGATATTATTTTAACCTTATCAATTAGATTTAACTCTAAGTTAAATAATTTAACTTTTACCGTGTATTTTTTTTTTCTTTCACTATATGGTTAATACACTTACTATAACATGCCAAACGAACCCCAAATTGTTTATTATTAATATATATATCTTTATCTACGTCATGTGGCCGAACCATATATTTTTATGAATAAAATAACAATTAATAATATAATATTTGATTTAAAAACTATTTTGTGTCAATTTTGACACTATTTGATATATGATTTTTGTGAAAGTCATAACAGAATTATATGTTCGAACCACGTTGATTAAATCAACACTAATATATCATAGCAACCTATAAAATTAGTGTAATTCATAAAAAGTCTCAAATTACATTTATTTTGGTGTTTATAACATCAATTATGTCAATATTTCATAAATAAGATAATTACTGCATCATCATTGTGTCATAAATAAATTAAATTATTTAATGTCTAAAAATTACAAATAAAATACCATTATGTAGGAAATCTTTTTATCTTTCTAATAAATATTTATAGTCAAATTTATCTTATTTATAACCCCATATTAAAAATTATTTACTTATTAAACTTTGATTTTATCTATTTTAACCCTTCTTTAAATAAATTAATAATAAATGTCCTAATCTAATCCAAGTGGGCCTAAATGGACATATGTTTATTCCTAAGTTTGTTTTTGGTCGAATTACACTTTTCCAATAGAATTAGGACATGTGTTAGGGTAATATTAATATCATATTTACCCTTAGTTACCATATTTACTATTAACCGCGGTAAAAAAAGCTAAAAGTTACTATTCACCAAAAAAATTATTTTTATCTCATTGAACCACATTTTACTTACTGATATCAACTGTGTCTATCGGATTTTCGAAATTCTATTCACAGAAGTGGTGAAATTAAGTTTTATGCAAAATTCAGTTTTTTAACCTACCACTTAGTGGTTTCACTATTCATCAAAAATTGAAAGTTTTCAGAAAAATACCAAAATTTCACCCTAGGCTAATTTCGATATTCTGAGTCCAAAAATGAAGTCCATTTTGAAAAATAAAATTTATAAAATTTCAAAAAGTGGTTATTACTTTTCATAACGGCTAGTTTTAATAGCATATTGTTGTTTAGTGAAACTCGGTATTGCGTACGACGCAAGCTATCGAGGAAGGTCGTGATTGCGTGTAAAGCAAGCCAAGAAAGTGTTGTGTAGAAAAAGATTACTTTGATTATTTATATAACATAAAAGTCTCGTGTGTTACATTCTACCCCCCTTAAAAAGAATTTCGCCCTCGAAATTCGTCACTTTGTAACAAACAGATGAGGATACTTCTCTCTCATCATATCCTCAAGCTCCCATGTAGCTTCTTCAATTTGGTGGTTCCTCCATAAAACATTCACCAATCGAGTGGTCTTGTTTCGTAGGACTTTTTCGCTACGATCCAGAATCTCTATTGGCTGTTCTTCATAAGAAAGATCTTGCTCCAGCGGTACAACATCTTAGCTGAGTACATGTGAAGGATCAGGTATGTACTCTCTCAGGAGAGATACATGGAACACATCGTGAACTTGAGAGAGATTCGGTGGAAGCTCCAATCGGTAAGCTACCTTCCCAACACGATCCAGTATTTCGAAGGGACCGATATATCTAGGGATCAACTTCCCCTTCTTTCCAAATCACATAACCCTCTTCCAGGGAGATATTCGTAAGAACACTTTATCACCCACTTCAAACTCTAGGTCTTTTCTTCAGTTGTCGGCATAACTTTTTTGTAGACTCTGAGCTGCTCTTATGTGTTGTTGAATAGATCTAACTTTTTCTGCCATTTCATCAAGGAGAGCAGGTCCTAACAGCTTTATTTCCCCAACTTCATCCCAGCAAGTTGGAGTCCTGCATTTCTTTCCATAGAGAGCTTCATAAGGAGCCATCTGAATACTGGAGTGAAAGCTATTATTATAAGAAAATTCCACCAAAGGTAGGTGTTTATCCCAACCTCCTTTGAAATCCATAGAGCAAGCTCTCAACATATCTTCTAGGGTTTGAATTGTTCTCTTAGACTGACCGTCTGTCTGGGGATGATAAGCAGTGCTGAAACTCAACTCTGTATCCAGAGTATGCTGAAGACTTCGCCAGAACTTCGAGGTAAATCTCGGATCCCGATCAGATATAATAGAAAGTGGTACTCCATGCAATCTTACCACTTCCTTTTAATATATCCTGGCAAGCTGATCTAGAGATAAATCCTCTCTAATAGCAATGAAGTGTGCAGACTTTGTAAGACGATCAACTATGACCCAAATAGCATTATTTCCTTTGGATGTTTTAGGAAGTCCTGTGACAAAGTCCATAGTGATGTTTTCCCATTTCCATTCGGGTATGGGTAATGGTTGTAACATCCCCTTAGACTTCTGTCTCTCAGCTTTAACTTGTTGACAAACCAAGCATCGAGAGACATATTCAGCAACATCCCTTTTCATGCCATCCCCCCAGAAGTACTCTTTCAGGTCCCTATACATCTTCGTGCTTCCAGGATGAATAGAGAATGAAGAACTATGAGCCTCATCCAGCAGATCCTTCTTTAATTCGGGGATGGGAGGAACAAAAACCCGATTCCTGGACTTTATTATCCCATCACAATCAAGGTTGAATTTAGGAACATTTCTCACCTTCTTTTGTAACTCTACATCTTCTTTATGTGCCTCTTTAATCTTCACATGTATAGATGGTTGAACATTCATTTGAGAAAGATAAGATTTTTCTCCTTCCATTATAATTCCAAGATCCATCCTTTGTAAATCCATAAATATTGGATCTTTTGTGATCCTCATCATGGATAAACTAGCATGGTCTTGTCGACTTAATGCATCTGCCACCTAGTTTGCTTTCCCGGGGTGGTAATGGATTGAGCAGTCATAATCCTTAATCAGCTACAACCATCTTCTTTGACGCATATTCAGCTCCTTTTGTGTGAAAATATACTTTAAACTTTTATGATCAGTATAAATATCACACCTTTCACCATAAAGGTAATGCCTCCAAATATTTAATGTAAAGATTACCGCAGCCAACTCCAAATCATGTGTTGGGTAATTTTGCTCATTGATTTTCAACTGTCGTGAGGAATAAGCTATCACCATATCATTTTGCATAAGAACACACCCCGATCCCTTCTTGGATGCATCACTGTAGATCACAAACCTTTCTCCACTACAAGGCAGTGTGAGCACAGGTGCACTGGATAATCTTCTTTTCAACTCCTTGAAATTCTCTTCACATTCCTCTGTCCAAACAAACTTAACTCCTTTCCGAGTCAACATGGTGAGTGGATTAGATAATCGTGAAAAATCTTTTACAAAACGTCGATAATATCCATCCAAACCAAGAAAACTTCAATTCTCAGTTACTGTTGTTGGTCTCGACCATCTTTTGATAACCTCTGTTTTTGCTGGATCCACAGATATCCCCTCTTTTGAGATTATGTGACCCAAAAATGCAACTTTTTGAAGCCAAAATTCACACTTGGTAAATTTGGCATAAAGCTTCTCCTTTCTCAGGGTCTTAAATATAATTCTCAAGTGATCTTCATGATCTTCCTTGCACTTTGAATAGACAAGAATATCGTCTATAAAGACTACCACAAATTGATCAATATAGTCTCTAAAGACTCTATTCAATAGATCCATGAAGAAAGAAGGGGCATTAGTAACACCAAATGGCATCACTATAAATTCATAGTGTCCATACCTTGTACAGAAATCCGTCTTTGGTATATCCTCCCTTTTGACCCTTAATTGATGATACCCTGAACGAAGATCAATCTTGGAAAAGTATTGAGCTCCGCGTAGTTGGTCAAATAAGTCATCAATGCGTGGGAGAGGATATTTGTTCTTGATAGTGATCCTGTTAAGTTCTCGATAGTCAATGCAGAGTCTCATTGATCCATCTTTCTTCTTAACAAATAGAACAGGTACACGCCATGGTGACGCACTTGGGCGTACGAATCCCTTATCAAGATTCTCTTGGTGTTGCTTCTTCAATTCCTGCAACTCAATTGGGGCCATCCTATAAGGTGTCTTTGAAATAGGCAAAGCACCCGGTATGAGTTCTATTGAAAACTCAACTTCAAGATTTGGTGGAAGACCCGGTAATTCCTCCGGAAAGACATCATCAAACTCCCGTACAATGGGCATATTCTTAATTGTGAGTTTCTCACCAACCATTTGATATAAATAACCGTCATTTAGTGGAATCAATACCCATAAGATGGAAGAAATTTCCACTGGAAGGTTATGTTCATCCTTGCATTGATAGACGATCATAGATTGATCTGGAATATGAAATGTGACTTCCCTTCTTTGGCAATTGATATGAGCTCCATGTAGAGAAAGCCAATCCATGCCAAGAATCACATCAAATTCCACTAAAGGAAGTATCACAAGATTTGCAGGAAGCACTTTCCCACAAACTTCGATCGGAGAAGAATTATAAACTTTTGATGCGACTGTTGTGCCATTAGGTGTTGTCACAGCTAACTCAACATCTAATTGTTGAGGTAGTACGGTGATACCCTTAGAAATTTTTTCAGAAATAAAAGAGTGGGTGGATCCAGAATCAAATAAAACATTTTCTACTTTAGAGTGGATGGTAAGTGTACCTTTCACCACTTCGTTATCGTACTCCACATCGCTGATAGAAATTGCATGTGACTTTCCTTTGTCTTTAGCCTTATGATTTTGTTGACGTCGACCATCATCATCAACCCTTGGATTTGGGCAATTATTGGCATAATGCCCCATCTCCTTGCACTTGAAACATTGAAGTGTAGTAGGTTCATTCTGTGTATCCCTTCCTTTTTTTGCGTCATTAGACATCTTCTTCCCATTATCACAGCATTCAAATGCCCGATGACCTTCCTTTCCACATTTAAAACATTTACTTGTCCCTTTAAGACAACTCCCTCCATGTTTCGTTCCACACTTTGAGCATAAGGGAAAGTTCATCTTTTTTTCAGTGTGCTCTTTAGATTTTCCTTTGAATTCCATCTTCCTCTTCTTATCAAACCCACGTGACTGATGGGCTACTCCAATCTCCATCTTGACTTTGAGAGCACATCGAACGATTTCCTCGTAGCTATTGAAGTCCCTTATGGCTAACTCCCTTCGAAGACTTGGTTTTAAGCCACTAAAGAATCGATCGATCTTACTCTCAGGTTGGATAATAATACCAGAAGCGTACCTTGCATGTCTTGTAATATTTGCTTCATAGGTACCAACAGATTCATCATCCCTTTGCTTCAGTTCAAGGAAATCTTTCTCCATCTTTGTTCGGAGAATACGAGGGAAGTACTTATTGAAAAATAAGTTCTTGAACTAGTCCCATTCCATAGACTCAATTTCATCCCTCTGTCTCGTATTCTTAATAAGATTCCACCATTGATCAACATCTCCTTCCAAACGATACACTGCTAGGATAACTTTATCATGCTCAGAACATTGAAGAACTGAAAATATCTTTTCAGTAGTACTAATCCATTGTTCAGCAACTAATGGATCAGTAGACCCGCTGAAAGAAGGTGGACGCTGCCTCATGAAGGATTCAACAGAATTTTGCTCCTTCCTTTGCTCGTTTAGATGTCCTGCATGATTCATAGCTTGAGAAAGTTGTGTGAGCATGGCTACAAGATTTTTCATTCCAGCTCCCATATCGTTTGGTTTCTTAGGCAGACAATCATTGCATTGCCCATCGCATTCCGCATTAACACGGTTCCTTCCGGTTCCAGCCATTGACTAAAACCAAGAAGAATAGTGTGAGTAACACTAATTATAATAGGAAAACCACATAATCAAGGATAAAATTTCACACTTAAGGTTTTATCCTAGGGTATTCATGGCCATTTCTAAAACACTAATATTGTGTTCTATGCTTAGACTTATCCTTAGGGTTCTTACTAAGGCTTTCACATCCTAGTTTCCAAAGGTTGACTATACCATTCCTCTGATACCAACTATAACGACTCATACTTTACATACATTGTTAATACTTCAAAATTGAAGCACACTTATTACAACATATGACAAAACCACAAAGGACCGTATAGGTATAGTGTCTTTAGAAACTGGGAAACATAAACAACTGGTTCATAAATCTTCTACAGTCTCTCCCATTTATTTCATCATATCTAGGGTCCCTTTTAGCATATTCTACTTAATATCCATCTTCCTGACCTGGGGAAAAGAAAACATTAAAGGGTGAGCTCAAATTATCAGCAAGGGAAAATAAAGGAAATAAAAATCATATCATATCTTTTTGAAAATCATAACCTGAAAAAGAGATCATAAAATCTTAACATGGAATAAATCATAGAAGTGAAAATGAGATCCCCATAATCATAAAATAAAACTTGAAACATTGTGGCATGCACACATAATCATTGAAAATCATTTCTTGTTAGTCATGACTCATTGCCAAGACTATCTTAGTGGACAAAGTCCCTTTCTTAACCGATTCACCCTCGTTCCAGTCCTGTTTCACTAAACCGGTATAACCTACCGTTCCATCCATGTCTATCTCATGAGATATAAAACCTTTACCCAATGAATTCGAGGGAGATATAGGTCCCACCCATCTTATAATGAATCCTTTCTTATGTGTGCCACATAATCATAAAACATACATCATCGCATAACACATGTAACAAAAATGGGATTCTTGAAACATCATGACATCATAAATCAATTCATATATGATAAAGGAATTCATAAAAATAATTCCCACACAACATGGTCAAATCAATGTAATAATAGGGATAAAAATAGAACCCTTTATTATCTTAGATGGAAAATAATTTTGAAAATCACTTGAACTCCATTCTTGGGGAAAATATCCTTTCTTCTTCAAAATTTTTTTTTCCTTTCATAACATGTCATACAACTTTAAAATAAAATAATTTGATTAAAAATAAACTTGAAAACTTTTAAAGGAAGATTCTTGGAAATAATGTTTTAAAAATCCATTCATGTCGTATAAGTTAAAAAAAACATTCTTCGTACTGTTGTCGGAAAAGTCAAAATGTACCTCGTACGAAAAACGACCAAATATTCCTTTCATACATATTACTAAAAACTCACCGAATGGTAAAAAAGGATTTAAACAATTGTAGGTGGATGGAAATAATATTATATATTGATGAAACATGGATGTGGATGATAAAATACACCCCAGTAAATACTTGCGAATAAACAATCTCGGATAAAAATGAGATTGTGATATTTCCCTTACCTTAGGTCCGATTTTGCTTTGTACGTGTCCAAAGATCCTGTATAATGGTTTAAATAATGTTATTGACTTATTCCAGAATCATACATATTGATATGATATCATATATGGTCATATTCTTAGCTTCTTGTTAGTAATATTTCATTGTTACTTGTTACTCGGGTCTTTATTGCCTTTTGTTCTTATGCGTGTTTTGCCGAATACATTCTTATTCTTCTTTTAATGTTATAGATACCTTATATCCAGAATGGTATTATTGTAACATATATCATATTTATTCATTCAATTCATTCAATTCATTTATATAATTACTATGTAATGATGATCATGTATAACGAGTCGCATCACATCGTGGAGACGGTATTCCGTACGTACGCACGAGTGATGATATCATTCCTATGATAGTGGAACTGTATTGGAGTATATATATTATTTCAGTATCACTATTACTTTATAATAATCATAAATAGTTACTCATTACACCATTATACCCATCCTTGTAAAGTGATGGTGGAAAATAGATTACACCACGGCGTGGAGACGGTATTCCGTACGTACGCACGCGCGGTGATTTCATTTTTCCGTAGGATGGATAGAAGGTGAATTAGGGTGGTTTCATAATTATAATAACATATCAGTATGTAAGTAATACTGATGTTACTAAATTATCATGAAACAACTAAAGAAGAAGAAGTTGAAGAAGAAAGAAATTGAAAAGATCGGTAATGGATATTACCTCTTCTTTGGAACGCTTCTTTGAATCCTTCACTTAGGGAACTAAGATTGGTCTTTGAAGAAGACCAGGACCTCTATGATTATTCTAGGGAAGTGGAGAGGAGAAAATGGCAGGGTTTGGCCGAGCTTGAGTGCTCAAATTGGTGTGAGGAGGTGGGGGAGGAGGTGCCCTTTTATAAGGGAGGAGAGGGGCACCTTAGGAATATCTCAAAATATTATTTTATATTAAAGTCAAAATCGGTTTATAATGGTTCCAAAGGGTCTTATTTCGAAGCTAAAGTGGGGAAGGGTCGCAATCCTATCAACCAATAGGATTTAGACAAGTTTAGGATATTATTTTAACCTTATCAATTAGATTTAACTCTAAGTTAAATAATTTAACTTTTACCGTGTCTTTTTGTTTTCTTTCACTATATGGTTAATACACTTACTATAACATGCCAAACGAACCCCAAATTGTTTATTATTAATATATATATCATTTTATAAGTCATTTGGGCGAACCTTAGATTTTTAGAAATAAAATAACAATTAATAATATAATATTTTATTTAAAAACTATTTTGTGTCAATTTTGACACTATTTGATATATGATTTTTGTGAAAGTCATAACAGAATTATATGTTCTAACCAAGTTGATTAAATCAACACTAATATATCATAGTAACCTATAAAATTTGTGTAATTCATAAAAAGTCTCAAATTACATTTATTTTGGTGTTTATAACATCAATTATGTCAATATTTCATAAATAAGATAATTACTGCATCATCATTGTGTCATAAATAAATTAAATTATTTAATGTCTAAAAATTACAAATAAAATACCATTATGTATGAAATATTTTTATATTTCTAATGAATATTTATAGTCGAATTTATCTTATGTATAACCCCATATTAAAAATGATTTACTTATTAAACATTGATTTTAACTATTTTAACCCTTCTTTAAATAAATTAATAATAAATGTCCTAAACTAATCCAAGTGGGCCTAAATGGTCATATTTTTATTTATAAGTTTGTTTTTGGTCGAATTACACTTGTCCAATAGAATTAGGACATGTGTTAGGGTAATATTAATATCATATTTACCCTTAGTTACCCTATTTACTATTAATCACGGTAAAACAAGTAAAAAGTTACTATTCACCAAAAAATTATTTTTATCTCATTGAACCACATTTTACTTACTGATATCAACCGTGTCTGTTGGATTTTCGAAATTCCATTCACAGAAGCGGTAAAATTAAGTTTTATGCAAAATTCAGTTTTTTAACCTACCACTTAGTGGTTTCACTATTCATCAAAAATTGAAAGTTTTCAGAAAAATACCAAAATTTCACCCTAGGCTAATTTCGATATTCTGAGTCCAAAAATGAAGTCCATTTTGAAAAATAAAATTTATAAAATTTCAAAAAGTGGTTATTACTATTCATAACGGCTAGTTTTAATAGCATATTGTTGTTTAGTGAAACTCGGTATTGCGTACGACGCAAGCTATCGAGGAAGGTCGCGATTGCGTGTAAAGAAAGCCAAGCAAGTGTTGTGTAGAAAAATATTACATTGATGATTTATATAACATAAAAGTATCGGGTGTTACAGTAAGAGTAAGCTAGTCATCATCATAAAGATTTATATCAGAATAGGTAGTTGAATTCTGTCACTTTTAATCTAAAAAGGCAAAGAGAACACATGGAGGAAATTTTAGAGAATCTAAATGTTTAGGAAAAAGTGATAATGATTGAAGGATAATCTCACTATCTATAAGAATATAGAATAAGAATTATTGATAATAAAAATTAGGATCAGGATCTGTTGATCAAAAAGATTGAAGATAATCATAAGGAATTTAATAAAATGATGGATACACTAAAAAAATTTATCCCCATGGATAAAATAGAATGGTGAATTATATTTTCTAAAAAACTGATCTTTTTTTGTGTTTTTATTTTTAAAAAATTTTCTCATCTTATTGATATTATTTATCCTTCCATTAATTTTATTTTTTCTTGTAGACTCCTATCATTTTTTGTATGATTTTTTATTTCCCTCCATCGCTTTTTGAAAACATAGAATGGGAATAAAAGTATGATAAAAAATAATATAATGTCAAAGATAATGAATGGATAATTATGGGTGAGATAACATTAGAAATAAATTCACAAGTAAGGAAGAGATATATCACCAAACAAGTTAATAATATGATCAAATAGGGATTTCAAAAACTAAGGGGTACTGTGTCTTATTCACAATAAGTCATAAATTCAAAGGGAGATAAGTATTTTTTTGACTTATAAAATGAAAACCATAGTTCTTATAATCATTTACAAAAAACAAATTTGGGCTTTATGGACATGTGGATATTGTTGAGTTAGTAATTTATATTATGAATTTTTTATTACATTGTTTTTTGAAAATCAAAAACACATTTTTTTATTAGAAATTATCTTAATTTGAGAATATTTATCTTGTGGAAAATTACCTCTGCCCAAGAATGTATTTGTCTTTACATATGTTTTTCATTGTTTCATATAGTGTTTTCTCAAATGAAATCAAAACAACTTGTTATTAATGAAAAAAAAATCTGATCCTTATATAACGTAAAACCTTATTGTTTCTTAGAATTATATTTCCCCAGAATAATAAATTCAATATATTCTTTAGTCAGACTCTGATTTCTTCTCAAATCAGACTTTGATTTTTTTTTTGAAATCAAACACTAATTTATTCTAAAATCAGGCTCTAATTTCTTCTAAAATCAGACTCAAATTTCTCCTAAATTCATACTCCCAATTCTTCTGACATCAGACGATGATTTCATCTTAAATCATACTCCCATTTCTCATGAAACCATTCTCTCGTTTCTCCAGAAATCAGACCCTGATTTCATCTGAATATAGAATTCGATTTCACCTAATATCAGTCATTGATTTCTTCTGAAATCGGACTCTAGTTTCCTCATAATTCATATTCTAATTTAAATTATTTTTAGAATCTGATTATCAAATTTCTAATAAAATGATTAATTATGTTTCTAATAGTGTCCTCATTTCAATAAAGTATCATTTAATTTTATTGAATCCTATTATACTTATGATTCATGATAATTTACTTTTTTCATATTATTGATTCATACACGTGAAAATGTTTCTTCTTTTTTCTTATATGAAACGATGTCATACAATCTATGTCTAAATAAATATTAGAATAGTGGAATTTCATCAAGTCCCTCGAAAATTTAACGAAATTTATGATTGTTGGAAGAGGAAGTCAATCATTAGAATCTGTGCCTATAAATACCCATCCATTTGAATTTTTTCTATGCAATGATCGAGCTAAATTCTAGAAAGAGAATTTGTGCTGAAAAAGATATGATCAAATATTCCTTGTTTGATTGATGTGAACAACTTCATCATGTTGAGAGCATATTATTCAACCATCCATGTGTGGATCCTATTATTTTTTATCATTCGAGGGATTCCTACAATAGGATGATAGTGGTGATGTTCAACTTATATTTTGAGGTCTTGTGGGGATTACAAGATAGGATCTGATATTCATATCAAGAGATTATCCTAGTTATGGTATGACATAAATTCTTGAAATTATAAATCAAGATACTGTTATAAATAGTTGTTGGCCACCCTCTATTTTGGGTTAAAAAATTTCTTAAACATGTTCTATTTTGTGACATGTTTTAATTATGCTTCATTGTGTTAAATAAATAATGTATTAAATTCTTATACATTCTTATATTTGTATATGCTTATATAAATATGATTCTATGTTCTTAAAGGTTGAATAATTCCCAAAGTATACTTGACTTATGTTCCATTATCAGAATCATTATTTGGATCCAAATATTGTTTTTTTGTTAATAACTATAGAGGATTTGTGAATCCATATTGTTTTACATTTTAAACATATTTTTTTAGAGAAGATAAAATTTAATGTTTTGAAATGTAAAATTCACCACCCTCCCCCTGTTGTTGTTGAGAAATGTACATATACATTTCAATCCTACATAATAAACTAAACCATATCAAAATAAATGACTTCTTATATATGTAAATTTAATATCCATTATTTATCCACCAATGTCAGCATTCAATTTTATTTTGTTCAAAATCATTTCCCAGGAAGTATAATAATAATAGACTCTTTATTCCTTTTAAATATGTAAGTATTGATTTTTATTCCTTAAGAGGAGATTTATTTTATTATTTTGATATCATTCACACATTAATACCTAAAACAAAAAAAATATATGTCTTACTCTTATTTATTTAAAACTTCTAATCATTCATCTAAAGAACTTTTGATCAAATGTTTTCAATGAAACATCAATATCTAAAGTATTTGAGGTTATGATTGGTGTACTAAGACTTTTATTATTTTCATATCAAAATTTATTTAAATTTAGTTTATATAATTATGATGAAGTATATTTATTCCTTCTATTTTTTCCGAAATTGGAAAAACAATAAAATATGTATGTTCACCCATAATGCTTTTTTGAAACATAGAATTCCTAATATCCATAAAGGAATCAATAAAATATTTCTGTGTTTATCTAAATATATTACCATTGACATAAATTTCAAAAATTAGCGCGTTTCTAAAAATAATATTCAAAAAATTTATTAGGTCCAAGGCTCTATTAAAAAAAGAAGTATTTTATAAAAATCAGATTGATCTATCAAACCAATCTCTAGGGGACTCTGAAAGTCCATAAAGATATTTAGTACGACTAATTACATGGTTTATAGATTTTCTATTTTCAAAACTAGAGATTTTTCTATAAAAAAGCTATTATACATATCCATTAATAAGAGACCATGTCACATCTATTTGAACATTTTGAAACTGTGAAAGATTATATATTTTAGATGAATATGAATAACATCATGTTTTTATAATGGAGAAAACATTACATCATAGTCTATAACCTCTTATATATTATTACACATTGAAATTACTTCATACTATAATTCAATTTACATAATTTCTATTTTGAGATCACCATTTTACAACAATTATGAAATTATCATTAGATCATTCCACCAAATTCCAAACACGATCGCTTTAGAATTTCTAGTGTTCAAATTTCATGGATTTTTCCCATATTCATCAACTAAATCATTAAAAAACTATAGAGGTTCATTTTGGGATAAATATTCCCAAACATCGAAATCCATTCATAATTAACTGGTTGTTATAATTTTTTGATCAACATCACTAATGATATAAGCACTACAATGATATCCAAGGATCAATAGATTCCATATATATATAAAATTCGGTTCTTCAACAATAGGTTGTATTTTTTTTAAGTGGTTGAACTTTATAAACACATTATCTTATTGTTCCCTAATAAAAATAAAATTCCAATATTAGTTGATAATCAATTTTTGAAAAAACATTTAAAGAAGGGAAATTATATTGTATGAAAGAAAATTTCTTAGTTTCATAAAATTTAACAAGTACTATTTATTCAATATTACGTTTATTTTCATTAAGTTCATTATAAAACAAACTCGTTTAGAGTATACAAGACATATAACTTCATAAAAATTTTGATAAAATTTATTTAATTTTTTTTATTATTAAAAATGAACACATTGTATAAACAATATGTAAGAATGTTTTTTCTTTATTAATGTCTAAAAATAATAAGTAATATTGTGAATAAAAGGTCTTACTAAACTTGATTTAGTGTATATAAACTATTATTAAATTATTTATCAAAAAAATTTCATGCAATTGAGTATTAACACAACATGGTTCTTGTAATTTCATGAATACTAAATTTTATTATTTTGACATCAAATTTCCAATTGAGTTATAGGTGATAAGATGTTTTGTATTTTAAAATTTTGACTACACAAAGATTTAAAAAAACAATTTTCAAAATATCCACTATGATCACTAGAAATAGTAATAAAGGATATACTTTTCTTATTTTTTTCATTGTCAACAAATTTTTTAAAACATAATTTTTTTATTGGACTAGTCTAGAAAATATAACAATGTATATCCATTGTAATCATCATCTAAAACATATATTCCTTATTTTCCACCAATACTTATACTTTTCATTTGATTGAATAAGTCAATATTCACTATCTATAATGTATTATAAGTTGATGAATCAATAATAGATTGATAAATTTACTTATGTTTCTTATTATTTGTCAATGATCACAAACATTAGAATAATAAAATTTAATCTCTAATAGATATTTAAACATTCCATTATAATGTTATTTAAATATATTATTAATATTATAGTGTCATAATATTATATAATATAATTATTATTGGTCTTCCATTTAACATTTTCATGTTATATGTTGGATCCTAAGGTCTTCAATGTTAATTTAATAAACATTATCATGTCTATTTATAGAAAGAATAAATTAAGATGAAGAAATGTAAAGAGTACCTCTTCCATTGTTGAATTTATCAAGATATCCATCATCACATAATTGAATTATACTAAGAAGGTTGTTATTTAAACCAGTAAAATTTACAAAATTTTAAATAAAATGATTACCAAGAAGGAAAATGATACCTATATTGAAAATTTATCCACGAGAATTATCCTGAAAGGTTACCTCCCCACCATTACTTTGAATAATCTTATTGTATAAGTCTATATTAAAAAAAATTCATCGAAAAAATTATATACATGGACCATATATTTGTATGGGAAAAGTTGATATTTTCTGAAAATTATCAATATTAATATTTTGGAACCCATGCCCGATTGGATAAAAAATTATTAGATTATATTAATTTTTCAATCCACATATGTCCAACATTACAATGTTGAATAGTTATTAATTATTTATATATATATGACTTGATAATTATTAATGAATGTACTTTATTTATAAAAATTTTATGTTACAATGTTCTACACATTGTCACTTTTTAATGAATAAGTTACACTTTGGAACAAAATAGATATGTTAAGAAAGATTTTTTATTAGTATAACTCATTATAGATACATCCATATGAGGTTCTATTTCCCTATATAACTTATAAAAATTTTCCTTACAAGTTGTAAACATTTATAGTTGTTTCTTAAATCGGGATATTTGATAATTTAGTTTCAAAACATATTTTTAGCCTCGTCATTATTTGAATATTATTATAGTTTTTAATAATTCTTTTGAAAAATTATTTTTTCACCAAATTATATCCTTCTAACTGTTTTGAATGATTAGATTTTTCAAAAGGTAAATTTTCAATATTTTACAAATAATTAGAAATATAATTATTATGTGAAAATGTTCTTCAAATATATTTATCATGTTTTTTCATAATAAAATTATTTTTTAGAAGAATTAAACAATATTATTTCTAAACGTTTTCAAAATATAGAATCTTACTTGAAACTATGTGAAGTATTATTTTCATCTCTTGAAGTACATTCCTCATATAGTGGTATACAAATAATTTATTTTTCACTATCAGGATAATTTAATTTTTAATGAATAAAAGTTATGGTTTTAGCAGATACTATAGACATGATTAAATTATTATTCTTCAAATCATGGTAATGTAACCAATAATTAATTATCTATACTTTAAATATTTTAATTTTTTTAGAGAGATATCACCGACACCATCTCTCAAAATTTAGGATGCCTTAAAATTTTTCATATATTTATGTCATTAGGATATCATATATTTCATTTAATAATTTATTACCTTCTTTTCATTATTATTAAGAACATGAACATCCAGTCTTACAATACCATCCATTTTTCACGAATATAATATCACATTAATATAGTATTTCATATAATTTTTTCAAATATAAATTTTATAAATATATAATTATAGTTTTTCATCCCAAAAATTGTATTCATCTATTGACTTAATTGGGAATGTTCATTTTAACATTCTTATGACAAACTATTTTCTGTCTCAACCATAAATTGTATTTTCATAAATGATTTGGAAACATTCCAATATAATTTTCCATTCATCGAAACATATTATGTTCGAGAAAAAGAAAATGCAACATTCCTCCATTCCTTTTTCTCAATATCTCTCATTATTCTACCCTCACACAACATATGGGTAAAAATAACATCTTCTAAAGATGAATTTTTAATTCATTTAGTATCATCTATTGGCTTCCTTTATTAATCACATTCAACTAAAATGATTAAAATGGTATTTTCAACCACAAAATCATATTTTAGATTTTTATCCCCTAAATATTATAACATATTTCAAATTTTCATAAGTATTTAATTCAAAATAGAAATAGAATCGCATGATACCAAAATAGAAAGATTCGAAATCAACAAAAAGATTAAATCTTTGGGTTTCATTCACATTAAAAGTTACAAAACATTTATTTACACCTTCATCTATATACGATATGAAATATTAGAAGATAATATTATATTATAAAATATTATTTCCTAAAAGAATGAAATTTATCCATTCGGGTGATAAATATTTTGATTCTATGATTTATCAATATTTTTAAAATTATAATTGTCATTCTCATGAATTTTAAATTTAACTGTAAACATGACTATGTTAATAACTAAGGTTTTAATGAAAAAAATTCTCCATTCAATCTCTCCAATCCTCATAGTGCGAACCTTCTAAAATATGTGATATCCTAGGATTTAAATTCTCACGAGTACAAACAATAATACTTTCCATCTTATAAAACTAAAAGTCATTCTAAAAAATAAACAATAGTATCACTATAGTTAAACAAAAACTATATACTTAATAAAAGTTATAACTATAACAAAATAGAAATACTTTTCATTTATAACTAGTGGAACATCCTTTGATACCAATTTTTGTATTAAAGAGTTTATAATGGATAAAATAAATGGGGTTAGTTGTAAATAATAATATAAAACTAACTAAATAACCAGTCCTCCTTAATATGGTTTATCATACATGAATGTCATCTAATGGTCAATGTAACAATTTTGGACACAAATTAAATATTGAAAATAAGGTCTTAGAAAAGTTTAATATTGTAATGTTTCAATATCGATGCAAAATAATAATATAAAACATCAAGAAACATGTTAAAGTAAAAAATAATAATATTATTACAATGGATTATTAAAATCATTATAAAATCTTTTCTACTTATTAACCTTAATAATTAAGGATGTTTACAAACTTGAATTCTGGTTTCCATGGTATCAACCTAACCTTAATGTCTACATTTTTATAACTAGAAATCAATTTTTCACGAATATTGGAATATTCTATTACATCATATCTCTAGATTCCATTAATCTACATGATCTGAATCAGTTGTCCACATATCCCTAGAGTCCCTTGATATAATCACATTTCAAAACTGGTGAATAGAAATAAAAAATGTTCTACTGATTTTACAATTTTAAATAAGATTATTTATAAAAAAATCCAAAAAAATTTACAAATCCTAACAAAAAAGTCATAACAAATGAGAATGATTCATTCATGTTTAGTTGTAGAGGAATAATATCCCTTATCCTCAAATGAACTTTCATTTATAAGAACACCTCTCATGTTAATATTCTTTACTTCATGGATTTGAATCAGACCCCCTCAAATGAGTTGTAGCTTGATAGCACGGTATTTTATGTACATCCCCTCTTAAGTAATTTAATGAGCATCATCAATTTGGAAAAAAAATTATGTCTGGTAGATATAATTAGATCATTAAATTATAATCATTTTCAATCCAATAGAATAAAATAATATTAGGGTAATAAACCGAAATATGGTTATTATGAGGGACTAAACTCAATAAAACTAATAGACTAAACTCAATCACATTGATAGAATATACATCACCACAATAATAGAATTTTATTAGAAAAGATCATATAATATTGTTACTCATACTGATAGACTAAATGTTATCATCATAACAGTCTATATTTTCACATTCTGATGGAATATAAATTTTAACTTTCATAGAATAGAATTTTGTCAGGCTGTTGGATCAAACCTTAATAAGTCAGATGGATGAAACATTAGTTATTATGATATAGTAGACTTTAGTGGGTAATATTTATATTTATTATCAAATAATGTTATCAATATATAATAGAAAAAGTAGTTTTATTTTAATTTATTTTGAAACACCTGGTAAGCCGAGAATTTAGTAAATCATCAAAATAAAGAAAGTGTGTTGTGATTTTAAATACTAGGGATAGAATGTGTTTAATGTAATGCTTTTGACTTAACAAATATTGTATACCATAATTATATTTCATACTATATAACATCAGTATGTCATAGTGTACTAATAGATAATAATAATGTATTAAAATCAAAAAAATTATATCATTTTTAATATTTTTTTATATTTAGTCATGGAACATAAATTTTAATTAATAAAAATTTTCGACATATATTTTTGATTAATTTATATAGTATGTCTTATTTTGAAGTATTAGTATGATGAAAAAATAACTTTTATTTTTTAATTTTTCCAATTTAATAAAATTGGAAAATTATTAAAATACTAAAAAACTAATCAAATAAATTATAAAAAATCAACTAAATCATACCATTGTTTGCAAACAACATATTTCATAGTAGAACATATATTTTCATTAAATAATTTGATTATTTTTTCACATAAATTTGAATTGTTATTAGATAAAATAGACATAACACATATGATATTATTATTTTAAATCTTATATACCAAAACTATTTTGGAATAAAATAAATCAATACTCATTTATTTGGGTGATAATTTTATTTTAAAAATAATATTTATGATGGATGTGTATTCTTGAAATTTAACCATCAAATTTATGTCCTCTATGATGGACGACCAGAACCAGTTAAGAAAATAACATCACTTGGTTTCACATGTGATCCACCAAATTAGAAATTATTTAATCAAATCCTTGAAATATACCATTCCAAACATTATGTATCTAAATCATCATGCAAATATGAGTTGAATATATAATTTAGTACAATCATGGAGTTCTCTATTAGTCAGTCTATTGGTCTATTGTTTTTGTTTCCTTTATATTTCTTGAAATAATTTCAGTATAAAAAATATAATGTGTAAACTAATTATAAAATAATAATAGTTCATATAATAAAATATTTTAACATTACAATATTTATGAAAACTATATAATTATTCTCATAAAAATTAATATCTTTAAAAATTATATTCTAACATGAAAATTACTCATTTAACACAACATGTCAAAATAATGAAGTTGTAAAATAATAAAATTTGATGTAGATTATTTGTTTCTATGACTATTAAAAATAGGAATTTAAAATTATATTCATAAAATACATCTTTATAATATATCACAGTATATGTTATCAATAAAGGCCCAGTGTATGTACTCAAATATTTAACCTTAGGTGAAATGACTATCTGATTATATATTCAGTAACAATATACTATGGGAATAATAAACATTCTATATTTACCAATATATAATATTATGAATAATAAAAAAGGTAATGAAATAAATTCAATTTTTACCCATTACACAATGATATTGAACACAAATAAAAAATTGCATGATTTTTCTATTAAAAATTAGTAAATATTTGTTATTCCAAAAAACATTTAATGAATTATTCTCATCCTACATGAAGAGGTGGTAATATTTTTTATTAAATATGGGGATTATTATTCCACAATTGTGTAGTTCCAAATCCATGGCCACATCAAAATCATTTTCTTCATTGTAATAATATTTTTATATTCAGAGGGTTGTTGTGTAAGATTCATTATATAAAGTATTCATTTCATATATCTTACCTAAAATATATTCAATAATGAACTTCATTTTATGATGTGTCAACTATAAAAATAATAGTTGACATAATATCCAAAGCTCAAGATAATAAGAATAATGTATCTTACTACTATAAAATGATTACATAAGGAAAACATTTGAATTTAATTTAGGATATGAAAGGAACCCCTCCAACTTATCAATAAGAGTAAAATTATTTTAGTAGACTTGTAAATCAATCAAAGGTATGTGAAAAATTCAAAAACTGAATGATAGTTGTTGGGGGAATGAATTGGTCATGTTTTTAGGGAAAATTATTAACTCTTTTACTATAAAATCTCGCAAAATATTCTCATGAATGATTTTATTTGATGAAATACCAATCCAATAAGGGAAATTATAAAAACTAAAATTTTGGATTATTGTTTTTTACGTGATGATTTTCAAAGTAATATAGAAACAGGTAAATTATATTATATGGTTTGGAAAAAAAATATAGGGCTTAAACATATTGAAAGAAAATGGTAAATTATGTGATTTGGTTATGTCAATAGACAAATGATTTATTTTTGCAGAAAAATCAATTTGGAAAAGTTGAAATCATGTTTATTTAATTGGTGAAACAAATATATTCATTTTAAAAGAGAATATGGATATCAGTAATATATTTCATGTTATATAATGGCGCTTGGCGGGAGCTGGTATTTTTGTGATACTATACTAGTAGGTATTAAAAACTATTTGTGTATGTTAGTCCTTTAATAATGGATTTTTATAAATTTTTCTTGGGTAAAATATCATTTCTTTTTTAAAAAGGATTTTTAATACATGAAACAAATTGACCATGGTTTTAATATAAAATAAAATGAAAACATATGAAGAATATTAGATATAGTTTTGAAAACCTATTTCATTAAAATCATATAAAATAAGCATCAAAACATTTTTAAATCATTTTTCATCAAAAATACATTGAAAACTAATAATGAAGGATTGAAATTATTTGAAAACATTTTTACATGTAAAATATATGAAATAAGTATGAAAGTTTTTTTAATACCATTTCATTTAAAAGACATTAAGAAATTATTAATGAGGCTTGAAATCCATTTGAAAATAATTTTCATTAAAAACATTTAATTTATTCTTCATAATATTTTAAAAACAGTTTTCTTTGAAAACAATTTCATAACATATAATATAATCATGTAAAAAAATTAAAACCATTTCAATTAAAATATACTTTATTAATTTTTTTAAAAACATTAACATATAAACATGATAATAAAGCTTCTAATAATTTACTATGGATTAATTTTAGCAAGTTATATGAGGTAAAAAGAACATTCCTTTCACAAGATATAGAGGTTATAAAATTGAATCATTTAGAAAACTAAAAGGAGATTCCTTTTAAAAAAATGGAAAAATAAAAAGGGTAAAAATATATTTTAATGATAATAAGAGAATTGTATAATAATCTAGGAAATCCTTTTTGTAAAACATGATTTATATAAAAAAATGTTTTTCAATTGAAGAGGAGGTAATGTTGAGCTTTCTTAAAGAAACTTTCTTAACTATATTTGGTACCATGAATTATAAAAAATGGTATTAATATATGAATAAATAATTAATATCTATCAGATAATAAAAATCATGAATGTTCTTGAAGAATGGATCATACTTTTTCATCAATGTAATCATAAACATAATTAATATTGACAAGCGATAAGATTTTTTGAATAAACACTTATAACATTGTACGTTGGGATTTTACATTCCATGTAAGAAAAAGAAATTTATTTAAGCGTACAATATCATAAAAATAATTATATTCATGATATAACAAGTAAAATGAAATTATATACTCCTCGAAGAGAATTTAGGTTATTGAGAAAGCATGAGACCTAAAGAAGGCAAAATGAGACCAAATTGTTTCACCGATTTTGTAACATGTTAAACTTATAAATTTTGACATCATGATAATAAAATTTTCATTTGTGTGACAATAAATTTAATCATAATATACAAGAAATACAATCAGGGGAATTAAATACACAACACAAAAGTAATGAGTGGGGATCATAGCTTGTATCTCATAGAAATAAAAATGGAGAAAAAATCTCCTTACTATATGTCTTGACTCTCAACGTACTCATTCAAACCACCTATAAATTTTTTTAAAATATAATATATATATATTTCTTAACATTATTTTTATATCTAAAAACATATATGTATTTATTATGACCTTAGATTTTCCACATTTTAACCATCATATGTTGTGGTTTCACAACATGTAATATCATCTTTGTTTTTCGAATGTGTATTAATTTATTATATTGTTTGTCATTATACATAAATCATGATTCATGAATGTAAACCATGATATAAATTTCATTTGTATAATTTATTATTATTTTTGTAATATTATATATAATATATATGTATTAATGTTAATACACCATTCATTGAGTTGGTTGGTCATATATATGCAAGAATGTTAATTCTGTTAATTTTTTGTGTTGAGAGAAACAAAGTAAAATACATCAAAGAATATATGTGTATATATACATATATAATTATTATGATATATTGATGATATCATAAATGTATTATATATTCACTAAAACCATCCTTACTAATATTAATGTAGTGCACGCATGAATAATATCATAATAAGGGGGTAGTTCACACTTATTCAAATGAAATTTTATTATTTTCACCAAATGAAAGATAAAAAAGATATTGGAAGAAAAATGGGATAAATAATTTTAAATAAATAATAAATATTACATATTATAAATAAAAATATATTTTCCATCATAATGGTTACCATGATAGTTGTTAATGTATGAAATGAACCATCATCATTTTCTGAGGCAGTAGTTCACCAAACACTGAAATAGTATGTTCGATAACCATTAGATGGTGGTGTGTGTATGTCTAGGTAAAAACCTTAACATAAAAATAATATTACATTTATTATACTATTTTTTATATAATAATATTATAATGATAGTTGGTTGGGGTGGAGACGGAAAATACATGAATGGACATGAGGGAAGATGTTACCTCTTAATCTGGTAACTCCTTTTGGATTGTGGCAAAAGGCTTCATTGAATTAACTTATTCCAAGGGAAATTATTTTGGGAATATTGGATGGTTTTATGAATGTATATTTTTCTTATATTTTCATATACTTGGAGGTTTTATATGTTTGAGGATTTGCGATAGTTAGTTTCTTTTTTACATGGAAGGAAAACGAATCTATTTGAATTTTTGAAAACAAGTTCGGTTTGTAAATTTTATATTATAAACACTACATACCAAACAAAAAAAAATAAAAAATAGAAAATATATTGTCCAACAAATTCTATAAAATGAGTTTTTGGGAATGTTTATAGGATATTTGGGCTCCTATGATTAAGGATGTTACCCAATTAATCTTTATTTTACATTAACCGCTGGAATTAATTTTAATCACTTTTAAGAATATTTTATTGGTCAAAACAAAGTTGAAATTATTATACTATATATATTTTATTTATTAAAATTCGTTGTTTTATTTATTTTTAAAAATAAATTAAAATAAAATTAAAAATTAATGTTATTGTTAATCCCATAGACAAGATGAATATTTGGACTTTTATGTAGAATTAAGTTCAACAGTTTACCATTATTTCATTTTAAATTTCAATGTGATATTAATTCTAATGATGAATTTTCTATTAACATATGTATAATTGTGTTAATATTATATTAAAATAAATTTAAAATATAATTTAGATTTAATAATTATTTTAATGAAAAGGATGTTTTTAACCCAAAAGTAGTATTTTTCCCAATTCGTTAGAAAATGATGTTTCACAATAAAATCCCAAAAAATTGTGCTCATTTAATTTTTACATTATAAAATCAAAAATACTGTTTATTTTATCAAATTTAATTTCTAAATTTCTCTAAAATTAATTTTATTATTAAAATAGGTTTATTTTAGAAAATATTATTTTTTAAATATAAAGATAAATATACCAATAATTATATCATTCGATATAAAAATGTTTTATTCATATAATAAAATTATAACTAATATTTGAAATATATTTATTACAGGTATTGTTACTCAGTTTAATGGATATGATATAATTATCTAATTTAAATAATTACATCATTAAAATGATATTTCATATATACTATGTGTTTCGTGTAACATACAACTAGTCAGTGATTCATGTAGCACAGGAAGTTTTAGTATTGAATATAGCGCAATCCATGTCAGTGCCATGTGATGATATGTTTTACTCTGTGTATTAATATATATATATATATATTACGATTCATGTGAAATAAAAAATATCATAATGATAAATTTATACAAAAAATAATAATTCACACAATCTCAGTGTGTTACATTTTAGCCACTGTAAAGTAAATTTATCCCTCTAAATTCATCTAGGTTATCAAAGGATAAATACATGAATGTTATAATCATAGAAACCCACATCATCAAAAGAGTAATAAATATTACCTTCAAAAGGGAATGTTGGTACCATGATGTTTACCCAAAGCAACGTACAACTAGGTTTCCACATAAGAGAATATAGTTTTGGAGTGAATATTGGTCATGGAGAAATAACATAAATATTTATAGGGATTGGTGGAGGACAACAATAATAGAAACTAGTTAATCAAATAAAATTTGGGGACCTCAAATTCATAAATCTATGATAATATAAAAGGCCATCGTTTCAAAAAACATTAACATATTGGGACAATAAATTTCTGTTTAATGATTATCCTAACATTGATATATTATTTTATGGAAGAATAATATAGGAAAATTTGATTCCATGAAAAAATTTCTATAGACAATATTTTCATCTTTTGTTTTACATGTATAAACATCTAATTCATCCATTACTTGGTACAATGGACGTACCAAAATTTAATTTAATTCCTAAATTTCTAAAATATACTTTTAGTAGAACTTAAGGCACAAATAATAATGTAATGTGTAACTATATGTCCATAACTATTATTAGAAATGAACATAAAAATGTAATTGTACTATTTTATCCTAATTTTTTATCATGAAAAATAATTAAACATTTCCACTGACATTTCATTGCCTTGTGGTAGGAATGAAACCATTATCATCTATGGGTCATTGGTTGAAGACGTGTTACAATTATAGACATTATTAGTTTCCATCTGACATATATGTTGTCTTTTTCAAAAATCAAATTAATATAATTTTAAATATGTAAAGAAAATCCTTAAAATTGGGTTAGTTAGTAAATAGACTTTTAAACACTGTTTTCAATACAATCTCTACAGGTAAATACTTAATCTAATGATAATATTAAACATTCCGTGAATGGATAACCATTAAACTATTCATAATGATAAAAATCCAGATCTACTGAAATAATGTCATTAAACCATCATAACAGTAATAACCCATATATCACAATGTAGCTCATCATTGTCACATTCCAAACAAGTCAATTCCATCATGGTAGATTCTATTATAACATGGTAACGACCTGAATTACCATATATCCCTTTTGTAAAACAAATATCCATCAATATTACATATATTACTTGACATATTCCATAAATCTAATAAGTTTTAATCTTCATCCACGGTAGCGTGAACTACTTGTCAACAAGTATTTAATTTGTTCCAGGTTAATAAATTCCTTCCAACATACTTATTCATATACCATATATATTAATCTAAAAAAATATCATATAATTAGAAACATATTATGGGTTATCTTCCCCATAATCATTTTTTTCTATGGGAATCATCTTTTCCTTATATAATATTTCAATACCATCAGAACCATTCAACATGTTCTTGTAAATTTATAGAAAAAACATAAAATGAAAAATAATTTTATATTTCACCTTTCATATAACATACTATTTGGTTACAAACACATAAAAATCTATTATTATTAAACATCATCAATATTCCATTAAAAATGATTCCTCATCCTATTATACAATAACTATTTATATTCACTTTTTGTTGTAGTCTCATCATCATTAGTAATGTAACCATTACTCGCACCACCATGTTGAATCCCTTCAGGAGCATTCATATTGGGACCTTGAGTTTCATTATAACCATTTAAACAACACTTAAAACACATAACCATCGATGATGTCTCATGGAGGCCAATATTTCATCCATTTTATTATCCAAACTCGTCATTTTTTCAATGTAGTCACATTCTTTTTGTCCAAATTTTACAGAATGAATACATATTCTTGTTCCTATAATACATTCACATTGGTGATTCATTGCACATTCTAAATAGAGAGGAAATCATATCTTCTTTCCACTATGGTGTCCATTACCTGAGCACTCAGTGAACTATTTCATTGACTGCTTTGGTGTGCATAAGTGTCAGTGAAGGGTTATATTGTTAATCATGTTCCCTAAAAACTGGTTATGATCGATCATAACTTATCTTCTTCCATTGATAAACCCACATAAAATATCAGTAAGGAAACTTCTATCAAATTCTGCATTAAAATAGATCCTTCTAGTTCCCTAAAATACTGAAATAAAAATAATAGTTTGAGAATTACATATTATTGAAAATAACTACATAGTATTGAATTGATTTACATATAGGAGTGTATTACCTGGTGTACATCATGCCCTATTATCATTTACCATATTACCATGTGTCTATCCTAGAACAACTTGTTAATGTTGTTTAACCTATCTACATATATGGAATAGAGACATCCACTTGTAGTATCAAGACAGGGATTTATTTCATGGAAACAGCTCACTCTCTCATTTACTAAAATTCAAGGACATAAAAATAAATGTAAACTCATCCCAATAATTATCATTAAACACATACCAGAAACATATCCTCAGAAATAAACCTAGGGGACTCAAGAATTTTTTATCATTATGATTTCAAATGTTTACTAAACCATTCCATTGATACACACTATAAATAGACTAGATTAACATACATGGATATTATATAATTTTGGATTATTATTTAATACATTACAAAGAACACATTACTGGGTTGTAACATCCCAACATTAATCAATTCTCAATCCATTATATTTTCATGTACAAATCATTAAGAGAACCCAGTTTGTGTGCCTACACACCATGTTGTGGGTCCCTGGAATCAACATAAATTAATTAAGTAATTTATCATGATTTATGTAAATTTTTAGGTCGTTCCATAATGAAAAATTTGGGATGAAATAATTAAAAGGAATATATGGATTAAAAATAAATTTTAATGTAGTAAAAAATATTTAAAAGGCATTAGCAATAAAAAAATTGGGACATAAATTCAGAAAAAAATGTGGTAAACCAAATTTGTTTAATTATTTTTATTTATCCCTCCAATTATATATATATTTTAATCTATTTGCCTTTTATTTTCCTCTATTTATTTTTCCATAATTTATTAATTTTTTCCCTTTCATTTTTCTTTTCACTTCTCTTATTTTCTCTCTTTATCTCTTTCTCTCCCTCTCTTGTGTGTAGCGCACCCCCATGATACGTGGTCCCACCACCATCCTCCTATTTTGGTTGAGCCTAGAATCTTTGTTTCTGATTTGATTTTCACATCGTGTGGTGCGTAATGAAACTCCTTGTTAGGTTATCCTCACACACCAAAAATCATCCAGTCCTATTCTAAATCTTTCATACAATCTGGTGCTTATGTATTTTACCAAAAATTGGTGTTTTTCTTAAATAATTGGTTTTATTCCATTTTAGATAAAATAAAGGATTTTTTCTGATCATGGGATCCTCGATGAGTAAAAGGTAGGTGTCAAATCTCTTCCAATTTATTTTGTTTTGTCATTTAAATAACATGGTGTGCCGCTCGTCAAAGCCTACACCAGATGTATTTTTTAAACCGTATTAAATTAAAAAACTGCATTGCTTAACCTTCAAACCATTTTGTAAGGATTTCAATCATATTTAATTATTTTCAGCATTTTTGGAAAAACCTTTGGGTGTGTCGACATTCGTGGATTATTTTCTATTAACCAATAATTAATTAAATTAATTATTTCCACATGTTGTGTGATCTCTTTCCATTAGTTTTAATTAAATATAGTATTTCAAATAATTGTGAACAATAAATCTATGTTTTTGTTTGTCACAACACATTCCTCGGGGATCATGCCGTGATTACCTCAAGCCCAGCTTCGATAGGCCAGTGGTTGGTGACTAGCACCGAAGGCGTAATTCCCTAAAACTAGGAAGGTATGGCCTTTATAACCTGTAAACACACACACACAAGGAAGCACATAGTTGCATACAAAACACCAGTTAAACAACATATCAAAGGAGTTCTGAAAGTAAAATGGGCCAGAATACAAGACCAGCTGGAAAGTACAACTACAACTGATGAAAGGCAAAAGTCATATGTTGGGTCGACCCCCGAGGTTCCTACTTGTAGGGTAGGTACAGATCACCTCTTCAACACTCCTTGTTCTTCTGTCCCCTCTGTGTACTGACTCATCATAAGGTCTACCTCTAGGTAGCATCCAGTCTATGTACTCT
This sequence comes from Viscum album, assembly GCA_963277665.1. Classification (NCBI taxonomy): domain Eukaryota; kingdom Viridiplantae; phylum Streptophyta; class Magnoliopsida; order Santalales; family Viscaceae; genus Viscum; species Viscum album. Next base: position 818,954,020 of record OY728159.1, read on the forward strand.
CGGCCTCAGTCAGGGATGTCTGTCGTCTGCATCCAACACAACAAGGTGCGGGCATAACCCGCGCAGGGGTGAGTATAACGATACTCAATAGGGACCCCAATACCCTCTAGGTCTCACAGAATCCCACAAGGATGAAACAAAATGTATGAAATCAATAGATATCCTTACTTAGAAAAATTCCCATACATATACTTACGTTATCATGTAATGCATCTTAATTGGGAGGAAAACAAAGAGGTTCCTCCCCAGCTCACACCAGGATTTATTCTATGGGGTTTTATCAAGTAAAATTCTTAACAAAACGTCGAACACCATAGTTTATGGATAAATCATCCCCTATAGAGTACATTTGACCTACCTCGTCACACAAAAGTGCTTTCTATTAACCTTTGTCTGATGAGGTACTCCTCCTGTCGAGTACTGTGGGTCTGTCGCATCCCATAGAGGCGCTCCCCCATGTAGCCTATAGAGGTAATCCTCCTATCGAGTACTATGGTTCTACCGCATCACATATAGGTGCTCCTGACCATGTGGTTTCCGCCTCACCAAGTCACTCCCGGCTGGGCCAGTCGAGTCACTCCGAGTAGAAATGGTCTACATTCGTCAAGTCTTGGCCAATAACTAGGTCTCCACACTATGCTCGCTCGTCCTCTGGGAGGATCTACACCACAAGATTCTGTTCAAAACCTCAACTATCATTAAGGCCCCCAAAAAAGTATGTCTAATGTTTTCCCCATAAAAGGGGTCTCAACCTAACATACGACGTTTCAATCGGATGCTCGATCTGTGAGTTTTAAGACTTTACGTCCCGGGGGCCTGGTTGGATTCATGCCTGATCAAATCAGATTGATTCCTATCATAATCCAAAACTCCAGTGGGGTATACTAAAAGAAACCATATCACTTCATGATTTCCAGTACCATTGACGGTTTGTAAAATAGAGGTCTAGTGCCATAGTTAAAGCCAAAATAAAGTAAATGAGTTGTAGTGGGTCTGGGTCCAGTCCGACCTAATCGGTCTACCATAGCCCAACCTGACCTGACCCAACTGTGTTTGAGTCATCCTCACTAAACCTGCTGGGTCCGGCCCGGATTACAAGGAAGCCCAGCCTATTGGGTTCGGCCTGATGTCCGCGAGGGGCCACGAAGGCATCTCGACCTTGGAGGGTGCCACAAGGGTGGCATGACCGCGAAACGGCTCAGCAGTGGGTTGGCTTGGCTCTGGGTGGCACGAAAGGCAGTGGAAAGGGCAGTTCGTGTGGCATGGAGGGCTACAACAAGGGTAAGGTGGTGGTGGTGTCTTGGCTCAGCAAGGATAGCAGTGCTGCTCGGCGGACGACGATGCGACGACTCACCACGGAAGGCTGCGGCGACACGGCCGCTCTGCCCAGCGGTGGTGGGGCTATAGTTGTTTGGCCCGGGGTGGCACAGTATCTTGGTACGGCCACGGGTGGCACGATGGCAGTGCGGCGGCAGCGCGATGGCGACACAGTGAGGGGGTTCGACCCGGGGCGGTGCGACGACTCGGTCCGGCCCTGGGTCTCTCTACTGGGAGGGCAATGCGCCGCCGGGTGGCATGGGGTGCGGAGGCTGTGGGTGGCAGCACTGTTTCCTTCGTCACCTTCATCTCCTTCCTCCAAATCTAAGACCACATCAAAGAAGAACTGTGGAGGGGTTGAGGAATGTTTGTTTTGCTCGCACCCTCCGCATTTAGAGTGATAGCAATCAGTTCCCAAAGAATGAAGAATGAACGTGCAAGGAAGATAATTTGAAAAATCATTTTCCACAATCCACATCAATATGTATTCCCAAACCCCCAAATGAATTCGAAGGTGAGAACATGGGAAGCGATAATAAAATATAAATAAACCCCTACCTCATTTGCTTGATGACGTTGGTGAAATAATGTGTTACGATCATTGAATCTCCATAGATGAGGACATCCCATGTCGGAATAAGTCTTGAGGAATAAGGTCGAAGGGGGTCGGCGTTATTTATTGGTAGATCGTTCTATTAGAATGTATTGTTCTTTGTGGATGAATGCGTTCTTCAATGATGATCCTTCTCCCATGATCTTTTTCCTCCCAATTCAACCAAAGATGCCAAGAACAATATATTATGTTCCTTATTTAGTTTTTTGGCACAAATTCAAAATTAGCCTAATCAATTTAGTAGGATGGCATATTAAAGGTATGTGCGTTGGAACAATTATGTAGAGGAAGACAAGAGGCTCCTCCACATTAATGAGGGGTTCTGAGAGGTTATTCTATATAATGATGGGATTTCAAGAGGTTTAGGCCTCAAGTGGTCCCCACCACCATAACCTCTCATGGGAGGTTAGGTTCATGTGGTCCCCACCACCATAACCTCTCATGGGAGGATAATGTCTAGTGGTCCCCACTTCTCAACTTCCACATTGAGGATTAGTTCTAGTGTACCCCACCTACAAACATCCACATGGGTGTTGAAAAAAAACATTGTCACACACTTTTTTTATTCTTAAATTAAAAACCCAAAAACTAGATTTCACCCTCGACCAACTGCCGTCAAGGTGAAAGTCTCCTTAAGAAAAAACTGGCGTTGTGATTTCAATGGTGACCTATGATTTCAATTCCATGTAACAGTTCAAAATTTAGAAAAACACACTCGCACGTTTACTAATCATACCAGAAAAAAAGTTTTCAAATTCATTCCAGGCACTCCGGGCCACGAAATCATGTTCCCTCAATTTTCCCGGACTCGTAAAATTCCTATTTATTTAAATAAAATACTTTGAAATTATGGGTCTTTACATTCTCCCCAGCTCAGGGTACTACATCCATATAATCCACAACTCAAACTAGGTAAACAAGTGGGGGTACTAAGCATGCATCTAAGCCTCCTACTCCTATGTGCTCTCTTGGAGGTTCCCGTGTTTCCAGCGAATGCGCCCCACAGGTATCGACTATCCATGAAGGACTCGCTCCTATCGATCATCGATCTCTATAGAATCCTCCGTAAAAGTCGCCCCATCATCGACGTCTATCTCTCCATGGTAGATGATGTGATAAGGTTCGGGCACGTATATCCTCAACTGGGATTCATGAAAGACGTCATGCACTCAGTGCAGCATATGTAGAAAAGCTATCCATAATGCCACCTTTCCAACTCTTCTGAGAATCTGAAAAGGTCTGATGAACCATGGAGATAGCATGACGCCTCGGGCAAATCTCCATAGACCCTGGTGGGGTGAGACCCATAGGAAGACCTGGTCTCCATCCTCGAACGCCAGAGGTCTCCATCTCCATTCTTCATAGAACACCTACATGATTTTTGTAGTCTTTATCCACTCCTGGATGATATGCACCTTCTCTGTGGTAACCCGAATCATATATGATCCCACGAGTGTTGAATCCCCTAGGTTAGTCTAGAAAAAAGGCGATCTATGTGTACACATGTATAACACCTATAAAGGTTCCATCCTAGTGGTGGAGTGATAGTTGTTGTTGTATACAAAATTTACCAAAGGAAAGTGATCCTCCCAGTTGTGACTGAAGTCGAGGATAGAAGCACACAACTTGTCCTCGAGGATCAGAATGGTCTGCTCAGTCTGGCCATCAATCTGAGGATGGAAGGTGGTTCTCAAAAGAAGCTGCATCCCGAAAGCCTCATGAAACCTCTTCCATAGCCGGGAAGTAAAATTCTGGTCATGATCAGAGAAAATTATCAAAGGTACTTTTTATAGCTGTACAATCTCGTGTACATGGAGGCGTCCAATTCTCTCTACTGAACCGTGCTCTCTGATCGGTAGGAAGTGGGCCGACTTGGTGAGTCAGTCGATGATCACCCAAATAGAGTCGTGTCTCCGGGATGTACATGGAAGTCTTGTCACGAAGTCCATGGATATCCCACCCCCTTTCAATCGGGGACCTCTACAGGCTGATCCACGCCTACTGGTACCTGATGCTCTTCCTTCACTTGCTAAAAAGTGAGGGACTGAGAGACAAACTCCACAACTTGTTTCTTCATTCCCAACCACCATCACTTTCAGTAGAGATCACAGAACATCATTTCCACTCGTAGATGTACCTCTAGAGGGGATGTGTGGAACTCCCAAAATACATCTTCCTGAAGTGTGACCGGTACAATGGTACATCCACTGACGAGGATGGCATGCTCCCCACCTTCAGAAATTCCATCAGGTGCCTGCCCTGTGGATATATGAGCATGTCAAGCCTCGCAGTCAGCATCCCCACACTGCACCTCCTTAACTCGCTGAAGATGTGGGGGAGTGACTATAAGAGACTGAAGGAAAGCATCTCCATTATATTCAATGAAGGATATCATAAAATAGGCTAGCTGCCTCATTACCTCACCTAGAAATGGTATACCAGACCTCCTACTGAGTGCATCTGATAAAACGTTCCTCTTCCCTGAGGTATATACTATCTCGAAGTCATAGTCTTGGTGGAACTCAATCCAACGTCGTTGTCTCATGTTCAGGTTTTTCTGGGAGAAGATATACATGAGACTCTTATGATCAGAGTACATTGAAAAATTCATTCCCATCAGATAGTCTCGGCATATCGTCAAGGGAAGAAAACTAATGCTAACTCTAGGTCAGGGGTTTCATAGTTCTGATCGCGATGTCCCAGCTGTCGAGAACCATTTGTGTTCACTTCTCGCTTCTTCATCATGAAACATCTGATCTCGTTCCCTGATGTGTTGTAGTAAACTATATACCCTACACCTTCATTTGAAAACCTCATTATGGGGGAACTAGTCTACCTCTGCCTCAGCTATTGAAAACTCCACTGGAATTTCTTCGAACAAATGAAAGGTTGCCTCTTCTTCGTCAAGGCTGATAGTGGTACTGCAACTCTGGATAAATCTAGCACAAATCTCTGGTAGTATCCGGCCAAACCCAGATACCACCGTACCTCCATCACACTCTTGGATGACTCCTAATAATTTACTACCACAATCTTCACTGGATCCACTATAACTCCAGCCTCTGATATGACATGTCCCAGAATGTGAACCTCTCAAATCCAAAACTGGCACGTTGAGAGCTTTCCATAATGTTGGTGCTATCCGAGTGTGTCCAGTACTACCTGAAAATGATAGGCATGATCCTCCATAGTATTCGATTAGATCAGAATGTCATCGATGAATACCACAACCAAGCGATAAAGGTATGGCTGAAATATCGTGTTCATGAGTCCCATGAACACTGCTAGAGCATTGGTCACACCGAATGGAATAACCAAGAACACATAATGGTCATTCCGACACCTAAAGGATATATTCTACTATTGGGAAAAAATCCCTCAAGGTATCATTGAAGAATTTTTGAGGTGATTTTGTTTGTTGACAAAGTGGACATCTGAGTAGTGATTGTTGACAAAGAAAAACAATGACATACAAATTTGTTGACAAAGAGGATTTCATGGTTGAATGTTGAGTTCAAGAGCTGAGGTCAACGATCCATGTTTGATTCAAGAACATCGATAAGAGGAATGGATGATCTGGAGGCGGTACAAAAGAACAGATACAAGGTGGCGCCCTTTTCCAGTGTTTGCCAATTTTTAGGGCCTGAAAATCGGCAAATAAATAAAATTGTTTTTGGAAAAAGGACTTGCGCGCCGAGGACTTGGAGTACAGGAAACTTGCGCGCCATATGTTTTTCAAGATCAGAAGATCAAAATATGGAAAAGTATAGTGGTTCACACAAGATTGGGAGTTGGTCGCGCAAGTGTCTAAAATGATAGGGGACTTGCGCGCTGAAACTGGGCCGCGTAGGTGACTTGCACGCCGTCGCGCAAGGTGGTCAGATTGCCTATAAATACCAGACCACCCCTCCTCATTTTCAATGGAGTTCAACACTTTGAGAAATCAGAGCTCCCGTCGCGCAGGTGTGGTGGTCGCGCAACTGGTGAGTGTGGGTCACGCAGGTGAATTTGCACGCCAGTAGTTGAAGTTGTGCGCCGGTGTGAGAAGTTGCGCGCCGGTTGGCAGTTGCGTGCCAATATTGGGTTGGGCATAAAAGGAAGAGAGTCGCGCAATTTTGGAGTTGAGGAAGCTTCAGTCGCGCAAGTGTTTGAGGAGGACTTGCGCACCCGTTGTGACTTGCACGCCGATACTTGCGCGCTGAGATTGACTTGCGCGCCATGTAAGGAATTGTTCCAGCGGTGCTTCTCGGACTGTGTGGAAGCTCGTATGCTGCCCGATACCTTCGGTGCAAAGATATATTCATCTACGGGTGAAATTTTTACTTCATTAGAGAATCTATACACAGAGGAAGATGCATTCATTCATGAAAATGAAGAGACCTATAAGTCTATAAACTGTGAGTGGATTCCTTCCAAGAGCAGTGACCTTAAGAAGAGGAAGAAGGTGATCCTCTCCACTGGCAGTGAGCCAGAGAGAGAGAAACAGGGAGTGACCCTTGGGAAATCAATGAGCTGACCCTAAACATTGTAAAGGGACTGAGCCTGGTCTTAGAAGTGATCTAGCCCGAACAATGTAATCCACAGCTAGTGAAGATTAGTGGAATTTGGTATGACCGGCAACTTGTCGGCGTATGCTCCTTGGACGAATCCCAGTGAGGGTGAACCAAGTAAAAATCTTTGTGTCTGCCTGCTTATATCCATCCACTGCATTTAAAGCATCATCATCGGATAAAGAAGAAAAGAAGTGATCATAATAAACACACAATTGCAAACAAAGTGACCCTTGTAATAAAGAGGTCAAGATCCAGTGGGGCAGGAAGGACTTTGTTAAAGAATATCAATACCCTGATTCACCCCCCCCCCCCTCTCAGGGTATATAGGCCCATATTGGTCCTAACAGTTGGTATCATAGGGATATGTTTCTTTTATCAGATTTGTTTTCTTCGACTTGGTGTAGTCGATCTGTGTGGTTGAAGATTCAGTTTTCTCTTATCACAATCTACCATGGGAAAAGAAAAAGCATCAAAGAAGAATCGGTAGTCTGTTAATTTCCCTCAGTGTGGAAGTGTTTTTGGAAAAAGTGTGATTCAAATAAAATAATCAAACAACTTACTGAAGGAAGGTCATGATGAATCTTATCAGGAAAATATTGATTCACTCAATCATGATGTTGGAATGAGTGAAGTACATGAGAATGAAAGTGATGCTGAAAAAGAAGAAGAAATTGATGGAAGAATTGATATGCGAGCTGAGTTGGAGGTTTCTCTTGAGGATATAGATGTTTGGAGAGAAAAAACAATGAAATCCAACAAAGTTGTTCACGATGCCAAACTCTATATGTAGTAGCAGGAAGAAGAGAAGGCTGAGTTGATGGAAGAAATTGAGAAACTCAAGTTATCAACACGAGAGAACTCAGAATCGGTTAGTGAATATAAGATTAAGATTGAAGAACAGAAAAGGGAGATCGATGGCTTGAATAGAAAAGTGAAAGATCATTTCAAAAGCAACGAAGAACCTAATATTCCAAGTGACGTTGGAAACACTGAAGAAGCCAAATCTAAAGATATCCAGATCAAGGGATTGGAGATTGAGGTCAACAAGATAAAAGTCATAAATCAAAGGCTTATTGATATAGTTACTGACCTAACATAGAAGAATGATTCACATGCTAGAGAGCTGCAGAAGTTGGCTAGAATGAATGGAAAACAAAATGCTGGTGATTATGAAGAGATTCAAAAGTCAGATGAAGCACAGAATCTTAAAGCCAAAAATGATGATCTAGCAGCACAGTTGTCTGCAGAAGTTCAGAAGAATCAAAGGCTACAACAAGAGAATGCATGTTGCTCTGACTCTGTCGCTCAAGAAAAATTGAAGGTAAAGGAGCAAAATGACATGGTTGATAAGTTGAATCATGAACTGGAAGATGAGGTGAGTAGAGGGAATCTTCTCAAGGAAGAACATGATTTCCAACTTGAATCAAGGGATATGAAGATTCAAAAGTTGTTAGAAGAGCTAGAATCAGTCAATCAGGAAATAGAGAAGTCTAAATCCAAAGATAAGCCCAAGTTGAAGGATGCACTGCACTTTCTATTTGATCATCCTTCGACAGGTGATGATGAAATGAAAAACAAATTTGCTATTTCTGAAAAGAGGCAGGAACAAATTTTCTCAGCGCAAAGACCATATAGTTTGGGAAAAACTGGTATTGGATATGATGAATCCCCTTCCGTTCATGATAGAAAGAGAGCTGTGAATAGTTCCAGATGTGAAAGAAATCCTATAGGTGCTGGAGATAGGCCTAATAGGACAGTTACAAAATGTATTGATGACATGTGCTATTTCTGCGGGATTCATGGCCACACATCAAGCTTTTCTCCAGATGGTCTGGAATACATTTCAGGCTGTGAAAATAGAAACTTTGCTGAATCTGAGAATAAAAAGAAGCGTCCTGTGAAATTAGAGAGAAGAGTCTCTCAGAGGAAAGCATCTGTTAGATGCTATTACTGTGGAAGAATGGGACACACCATGAGTATGTGTCAGGAAGCTCAAGAGCCTCGTGTCAGAAGAAGAACTCAAGGTGTATCAGCATCTCGATATAGAAATGATGAAAAGAGGTATTCCTTTGATGGAAATTATTTTATATGTTCTAATTATTGGCATTTGGCAAGACATTGCAACATGAAGAAATAAAAAAATGAAAAGGGACTCGAAAGGAGATTCTAATCCCCAATGATGCATAATGAGAAATTCTACACTGGGAGACAATGTGGTAAGTTTGAGAATCGGTTTAGAGCATCAGAGGAATCATATAGAGTTGAACGTAAGGTGTATCAGTCACCTCCTCTGTCACACTCACAACCGCCCCCTAAGAAAGAACATGAACAAATCTGGAAGAAAAGGGAGGAAAAGCTATAGCTGTGAGTAAGAACAATAAAGGTTCAGTGGAGGACACACCATAAACGCAAAATAGGGTGGTGACTCATACATCTGATAAATGAAATATGAACAAAGAACGTATTGAAAAATTTGCATGTCGTGTTCCACAGCGAAAAGTGGAGGAAGGTGAAAGGCCCTTGCAATGGTGGATGAAGCAGGGGAAGATGACAAGCAAGGAGATTCCTGTTCAGAGAAATAAAAAAGGAAAATGGTATTTTGGAAGAACCTCAGTGAAGAAAATGTGTACTAGTGGGTTTAAACCCAAAATGGTGAGAAAGGACAATCCTGCAGAATTTACATATCAGAAAATGGCTCAGCATGTGGGTAATGAATGCTTAGTCATATGGCCAGAGCAGTTAAAGTTGGCTAGGAAGCTAGAAGATGCAAGGAAGGAGTGTGATGATATGCAAGAAAGAATCAAAGGGTTGACCCATCAGGATCAACCACAATCCTCATCTTGAGGAGTCCAGAAGGCAACCCCTTCTCCCTATGTATATAAATGCTATTAACTGATGATTGATGTGTTTCAGGTTTTAGGGAGATACGATCCAAGGGGAAGTGGCATCTAAAGATGCAAAGTGGAAATTTAATATGCTTTAGTGTTTTGATTGACTCAAATATGGTATCAATGTTGAAGAAGAGAGGGAGAAACAGAGCGCAATAGAAAGTAATTGTGTTACTAACTCTATCTCTTTTTTCCTACACCGAGTTTCTAACTCAGTAGGCTTAGAGGTTTTGTTGAGAGCTCAATGTCGAGTGCTATATGAGAGTAAATGATGCAGAAAAAGACGAATGGTTATGGGTCTAAAAAGTGGGCCTAACCCCAGGAAGTGTTGCATAACATTAAGGAGCATTCAATACCAAAATCAGATGCAAGATCCATCAAGGCAATGATTGAATGACTCGAACCAGGTGTCATCTATGGAGGGAAGATATGTTGAAGGGGAAGTAGCAATAATCAAGCATTTCATGCTTATTTATTTTGATCTAACATTGTGGTATCATCTGACTGTTTTCAGGAAACCAAGAAGCTGCGAGAATTAGTGGAAAGAAATGAAGCCACTGAAAAATGAGTCAGTTACCAATTTCCTGACGAATGTGTTGAGAAGGAAAGAAACAAAGGGGGAGCATAAGTAACTAATGCTGATTTAGAAAAGAAGAATCCTCATCTGCACAATAGTCAATGAATCGAGATGATATTGACATGAAAAATATCATTGTTGATTAGTAATCTCTAGCTCATACAAAGAGAATGGTGATGATACATTTTCACCAGTTGCAAGGCATGAGACAATCAGATTATTCCTAGCCATTGCAGTGCAAAGAAAGTTCAAAGTGGTTCAGATGAATGTCAAATCTGCATTTCTCAATGGGGATCCGGAAGAAGAATTTCATATTGAGAAGCCCAATGGTTTTCTCATTCATGAATATGAGAATAAGGTTTGTCAACTGTCGAAAGCATTGTATTGGATGAAACAAGCACAGAGAGCATGGTACTGAAGGCTTGATCAATATTTTTAGCAGCTTAGTTTTCAGCATGGAGAAATGCCAAGGAAGTGAAGACTCTGGTTTCTACCCGGATGAAATCATCAAAAGATGACAGTGGCAGGGAAGTTAATATCACAGAATACAGGCAAATCATTGGAAGCTTATTGTACTTAACTGCGAAATGGCCTGAAATTGTTTTCACCACATGCCAAGCAGCAAGATATCAGAGTAATCCCAAGGAAAGCCACATGCTTGTAGTGAAAAGAATACATTGACTGGGCCGGTTCAGTAGATGATTGAAAATAAATGTCAACTGGTGCAAGCTATCATGGTGGATTGTGTATTTCTTATCTTAGCAAGAAGAAAGATTGCATTTCATTGAGCACCACAGAAGCTGAGTATATTGCGGCCATTCAAGCATGAACACAATTATTGTGGATGAAGAAGCAACTTGAAGATATGGTAGTTTAAGTGAAGTCTCCGATCGGAATCTTGTGTGATAACTCTAGTGCTATAAATCTTAGAAAAAATCCCATCCATCATTCACGGACAAAGCACATTGACATAAAGTATCATTTTATCAAGGAGAAAGTTGATCAGGAAATCGTGAAGTTGGAGTACGTGCCTACAGAACTACAAGTTGTAGACATTATGACAAAGGCCTTACCCAAGGAAGAGTTTGAGAGACATCGATCGGCTCTGGGAGTTCAGTCAACTCCCCGCACTTGAAAGAGTGTGGATGTGGGACCCCCCCTCTCCCCAAGGTATGATGTATTTTTCCCTAATATGCTGATATGTGTTCTCTACTATGTTACAGACTTCAAAGAACTGTCTTTTGGGTTCGTTGACAAAGGGGGAGAAAAGTGTTTGTTAAAGGAGGAGAAAATAGTGATTGTTCAAGGGGGAGATAGTGCAGAGATTTGATAAATCATAATTGATACGGGAAGAAGCTGAAAGGTGGAGCTGCCAGAAAGGGGGAGCAATGAGAAAGGGGGACTGTATTAAATCTGACGATGATAGAAGTGATCGATCAAAGAATAGATATCATGACAGCTGAGGATCGTGATAAAAGTAGAAGAGTGGTGTTGGAAAGTGGTAAGACTATTTCCAAAAAAAACATTGGTCTTCCAACAAATCCATCAACAATTGGTATCAGTTTAGTACAAATTGGTATTAGTTTGGCGTCAACAGTGGATGTCAGAGATAATGTGATTCATTGATGAACTTTTCATTTACTCTTGTTTCTGACGCCGAGAATTGCTCATGTGGGCTTAGAGTATGTGTTGAGTAAATCCTTGATCGCTATCAGAATCTCAATGAGGCGAATGGAGGCTGAAGAATCAATGACGTATCATTGTTTTGGAAGAGTTGTCAACAATCCCAACGGGGGAGATTGTTGGGAAAAATCCCTCAAGATATCATTGAATCATTTTTTAGGTGATTGTGTTTGTTGACAAAGTGGACATCTGAGTAGTGATTGTTGACAAAGCAAAACAATGACATACAAATTTGTTGAAAAAGAGAATTTCATGGTGGAATTTCGAGTTCAAGAGCTGAGGTCAACGATCCATGTTTGATTCAAGAACGTCGATAAAAGGAATGGATGATCTGGAGGTGGTACAAAAGAACAGATACAAGGTGGCACCCTTTTCCAGTGTTTTCCAATTTTTATGCCCTGAAAATCGGCAAATGAATAAATGTGTTTTTGGAAAAAGGACTTGCGCGCCGAGGACTTGGAGTATAGGAAACTTGAGCGCCATATGTTTTTCAAGATCATAAGATCAAAATATGTCAAAGTAAAGTGGTTTGCGCAAGATTGGGATTTGGTCTCGCAAGTGTCTAAAATGACAGGGGACTTGCGCGCCGAAACAGGGTCGCGCAGGTGACTTGCACGTCGTCGCGCAAGGTGGTCAGATTGCCTATAAATACTAGACCACCCCTCCTCATTTTTAACGGAGTTCAACAATTTGAGAAATCAGATCTCCCTTCACGCAAGTGTGGTGGTCGCGCAAGTGGTGAGTGTGGGTCGCGCAGGTGAATTTGCACGCCTGTAGTTGAAGTTGTGCGCTGGTATTAGAAGTTGCGTGCCGGTTGGAAGTTGCATGCAAATATTTGTTTGGGCGTAAAAGGAAGAGAGTCATGGAAGTTTGGAGTTGAGGAAGCTTGAGTCGCGCAAGTGTTTGAGGAGGACTTGTGCGCCCGTTGTGACTTGCGCGCCGATACTTGCGCGCCGAGATTGACTTGCGCGCCAAGTAAGGAATTGTTCTAGTTGTGCTTCTCGGACTGCGTGGAAGCTGGTACGCTGCCTGATACCTTTCGTGCAAAGAGATATTCATCTACGGGTGAAAGTTGTACTTCAATAGAGCATCTACACACAGAGAAAGATGCATTCATTCATGAAAATGAAGAGACCTACAGGTCTATAAACTGTTAGTGGATTCCTTCCAAGAGCAGTGAGCTTAGGAAGAGGAACAAGTTGATCCTCTCCACCGGTAGTGAGATAGAGAGAGTGAAACAGGGAGTGACCCTTGGGAAAGCAGTGAGCTGACCCTAAACATTGTAAAGGCAGTGATCCTGGGCATAGAAGTGATCTAGCCCGAACATTGTAATCCACAGCTACTGAAGATTAGTGGAATTTGGTACGACCAGAAACTTGTCGGTGTATGCTCCTTGGATGTAGCCCAGTGAGGGTGAACCGAGTAAAAATCTATGTGTCTGCCTTCTTACTTCCCTGCACTGCATTTAAAGCATCATCATCAGATAAAGAAGAAAAGAAGTGATTATAATAAACACACAATTTCAAACAAATTTACCCTTGTAATAAAGAGGTCAAGATCCAGTGGGGTTGGAAGGACTTTGTTAAAGAATATCAATACCCTAATTCACCCCCCCTCTCAGGGTATTTAGGCCCATATTGGTCCTAACATCTACACATCCTCATCTTTTACTATGATATGGTCATAGACTAATCTGAGGTCTACCTTCAAGAACCACCATGCTCCATTCAGCTGATCAATGTTGTCGTCAATACTTGATAGTGAGTACTTGTTTTTCACTGTCACCTGGTTTAGGTGCCGATAGTCAAGACAAAGCCACAATCTACCATCCGCCTTTTAGTTGAACAGAATCGGGGCTGCCCAAGGAGAATCACTGGGCCAGATAAATACATTCCCCTACAAGTCCTCTAGTTGTACCTACAGCTCATAATGCTCCATGGGATCCATCCGATACGCCAGTGTAGATATCAGTGGTGTCCCATGGTACAAGTCAATGTACAATTCTACCTCTATTTGAGGAGGTAGACCCAAAACATCATCATGGAAAACATCTGTGTTCTAGTCAACCACTATAGAATAACTCGAACTCTCCAAATAAATAGCTCCAAGTGTAAGGCTAGCCAACTGATTTGTAATCGGTTGCACCCTCCTCTGGGTAAATCCATCTTGCCCTGCATAGGCTCCCTTATATCTGGTTAAGGTAAACCTTCTCCCATACATGTAGACACACCACACCTTACTCCTAATATAATCTATATGAGCATGGACTGTAGATAAATAGTCCATCACGAAGATGACATAGTAAGGCCTCGATGCCTCTACTAGGAGATCCCAGTAGAATCTCTTTCCTCCTAGAGTAATATCACACTGCTGTCCCCAATGCGTAATTGTCGAATCTACTCCCGTAGGAGTCTCTAGCGGTAAGGATAAATCAAACAACTCTTTCAAAATCTCCAAGATTCAAATGAGGGTGTGGAAATAAATGAATGACTGGAACCAGTGTCTATAAGTACTGCAGCTAAGTTGGATTAGACACAGATCATACCTTTTATCATCTCCAGAGTGCTGGGATCATAGGCCTCGGCTTCCTGGATCTGAGATCACCCCTATCAACCTACTCCCTACAGTCGGGATGGACATACTACTGGTGGTAAAGGTAACATCTCATATTGTCACCCACCACCAGTTGCATGAGCATATCCTATGTCACTTTTTCCTACTCCCTGCGGACCTCCTCGGTCGAACCTATGTCTCTGTCTGGGTGGTCCATCGACCGTCTGATGAGCATATGAATGACAGGTTAGACAGTCACGAGCAATGTTACCATACCCTCCGCTTGAATAAAACTACATACCCCTATCATAACTTTCTATGCTTTGGTTTATCTACAAAACATATCATGGTTCATGTGGTCGTCCACTTGTAGGTATAGTCCTCTGGGACAGCTAGGACGTCTGTATACTGCAACCTATAGAAGACTCTGCTACACGATGATTGGTAGTAGGTCTCGCTACTGGTGACTACTCAGAATGGAAACTCTCCACAAAGATGGATCTCTATAACATTCCCACTTACATCGGGATTCTGAGTGAGATCACTGAAGCCCTGATCTCCTGCCTGAACCCCGGGTTGAAGGTATGTGCCCTAAAGAAAGTGCCCTAACCATATCTATAGAGTAGCGTCAGAGGTCAGTGAACATAGATGAGTACTAATCTATAGTCATGTTGCCCTGCCACAAATGAAGTAGCTCTTAAATGCTCACTGCACGAAGAGTCTCTGCAAAAACCTCTGCCTGAAATTGGCCAATAATGTTTTCCCAGAGAAGCATCACCTTGTCGTGAAATTGGAGAATCAATATAAACTATCTTCATGCTTCTTCTAATAGAAGGCTGTCAGCAAGAATCACTGTGAGATCAGCTGGTGTCCCTACCAGTCGGAAAACTCTCACCACATCCTCCAGCCAATCCTCATCTTCCGGTGGGTCCATCTCCCCTGTGGACATAACTGGACTTTGGCACGGAAACTTGTTCAATGCGCTCAAGTGGTGTGTACCGTCTATTACTAGGGATGGTGGCATCAGTGGCCCGACGGGGAGTGGTAACGCTGGTGTATCTGTTGGTGCCTCTACTATAAAGGGTCCCTTTAGTGAGGCCTCGTCACTCGGAGGGCTATCAGTGTGTAAAACTATTGGAACTCTAGTTAGTTGTCTTCGGGGAGGAATCCTAAAAAAACAAACAGGTGTGCCACAATGAAAAAGGTATACCGGGTGAGCTGAATGTTATACCTCGTGAGAAAACTCAGAAGGTCACAAAAAAACTTTTGAAAACAAACACACAATCAGTGTTATTGTGTACTAAGTTGGAAATAAGATGTCAGAGTCCTGGTGTATGGATACATCAGCCGCCACACCGACACTGGACTCCCTGAACTGAAAACCACACTCACTACACTAAACACTATTGTTTTGTAGAAAATATGAGAGTTATTGGTCTACAGTACAACTAACTTCTCTGATACCAATTTTTCACAAACTATCTCCTAGGGCCCTTGTCCTGACTACCCTAACCCCACCTCCCATAGGCCAATGGTTTGCGACTATAACAAAAGGAATAATTCCCTAAAAATGGGAAGTCATCACCTTTATAACCTGTAAACACCCACACAAGCAAGCACACAGCTGGATAAGATACACAATGTCAACTATATAACATGAGAGTGCTGAAACTAAAAGGGGCCTGAATACAAGCCCAACTGGAAATTAAAAGTACAACTGAAGAAAAGGAAATTTCATCTTCTAGGTCATCCTCCGAGGATCCTACCTGAAGGGTAGGATAAAATCACCTCCTCAACACTTCTTTTTCGTCGATATTTTCTTTTTGTCGACTTGTTTTCATGTCAATATCCAGGTACCATTTAGTCCTGGTACTCTCAGCCTCAGCCAGCACTACCTATCGTCTACATCCAATATAACCTGGTGCAGGCATAACTCATGTAGGGGTGAGTATACTAATACTTGGTAGGGACCCCGAGACCATCTAGGTCTCAATAATCCAAAAAGGATAAATCACAAGGTATGAAATCAATAGATATCCTTACTGTAATTCCCCAACCCCAGTTACCCAGAGTCAGTGCATTATAACATAGTATTGGAATGATCATAAAAGATCAAGTCTAGAAAGACAGATTAGTTTAGTATCCTTGTAATAACTAGATACATTCAAAAAGTTTACATTACATCATTAAGTGAAATCAACTATGACAACATCTTGTCTTCATAATCCACACTCATATCGCCTCATACTATCCCTGCAGGTCATTCATAAATTACCTCTTCACATCCTGGGAAAAATAAAACATTGAAAGGGGTGAGCTCAGATTCTCAGTAAGGATAACAATATAGCGGAAGCTTTCATAAATATGCATAAAAATTTAAGGAAACGTATAACTAAAAAAGCCATTTAAACTTGAACATAAGCATAATATGGATAAGATAAAATGAAATAATGTCATATACTTATTCACATGGATATTCTACTAGTGGAATAATCACATGCAATATCAGTAACCACTTTCATAGTGATGGAATGCATAATGCCAGACTATCATAACCACATAGCCAAGGCCTCATGCCAAGACTACAATTAAGTTTTTGTCAAGGTCATGTTCCAAGAAACTAGTTTTTCTCATGAGACCTACCGATGCATCGATGAACTATATAGGCCTCCACCAATCACTTATTAAGTCTAATTCATTCCTCATATGAATTGGTTTAAACATATCATAAACATTCGTATTAAAACTTGCATACGAAATGTAAATACTTTATCCATAAACAATTAATGGTATAAAAATAACACATCAATTTTCAAACATATCACAAAACATTCAATAATATATTGAAGTTTTGTATCATAACAAATAAACGTCATATAAGCTTAAAATCCATCAAAGGATGTTGACATAGATGAAATCAAAACTATTTGAGAGAAATATATCTTTTTTTAAATAATTTAAAAGTCGCATAACTATAAAATAAAACCATTACTTTTAAAATAGTCTTATAATATTTTAAGAGAAAATTCTACCATTTTATAATGGAAAAAAATTTCCGCACCCTCCGTATAAGTTAAAAAAGAAAAACTTACCTTAATTCTGTCGAAAAGGTTAAAAAGGACCTTGTTTGGAAAACAACAGAAAGATTCCTTTATAAACATCTTATAAAAAGTCATCAAGGGTATAAATGAAATTACTCCATATTATTTAAAGTATTAAGAATGATTTGAAATACATTTTTTAGAATCATGGATGTGGATGATAAAAAGGTCCCAGTAGATAATCACGTATAAACAACCTCGGATAATGAAGAGATTGTGAAATAAACCCTTACCTTGTACTTTTCCTTAGTTGATGGTATGCTAACCTCTTGTATAATAGTTAAAATTATGTTAATAAGATATAAAATAACCATATACATAATTATGATATCATATATGATCTTCTATTAATTCTTTTTTAATAATATTTTAGTGTTATCGTCGTTTCGGGTGTTAACTTAATCATTTTCTTTTATATGTTGTGTTATATAAGGCATGTTTGTTATAGATAGGTTGTATTCTATTCATATTCATAATTATATAAAGTCCGTAAACATTATTTTTATTCATCAAATGAGAATTAGACTACAATGGATACGATGGGTAATGAATCTCATGGCGTTCGTGGAGATGGTAGTCCGTACGTATGCACGAGTGAAAATATCATTCTTTTGATATTAAAAATATATATAATTGGATGGTATATCATATATAAATAATCATTATCATGTTTTATTTATTATTTACATGAATTATACATCATTATTATACCCATCTAAATAATAATATAATGAATAACAATTACACCACGACGTGGAGACGGTAGGTCGTACGTACGCACGTATGGTGACATGTCATTCAAAGGATGGATAAAATAATGAATTTGGTTGTTCCATATTTATAATAAAATCAAAGTATATAGAATATACTAATTTTATTATTTTATAATGCAAATAACAAGGAATTAAGATGTTGATGATGAAATGAACTTGAAAAAGGGTGGTGAAAACATTACCTCTTCTTCGGCTTCTTCCTTTTGATTTGATCAAAAGAGCTCCTTAGGTTGTAATTATGATCAAAAAAAGACCTCTATGTTGAATTGAGGGAATTTGATAGAGTATTTGGGCAGGGGTTGGCCTAGAAAAAAGGCTTTTAATGTGTGAATTAGTGAGAAGGGGGAGTTCAATTTTATAAGAGTGGTGAGGTGAACCTTTGGAAAAGCTAGAAATATTATTATATAATAAATTCATATTCGGTTTCTAAATGCTCCAAAGTAAATTATTCAATTTCTACGGTAGGGAAGGGTCGAAATAATTTCATCCAATTGAATTTAGATAGGGTTGGGATATTAAATCAACCTTATCATTTAGTTTTAACTCTTAGTTAATTAGTTTGAGATTTACTATGTCACTTTGAATTTTTATATTATATACTTAATAAACAAACTATATACATCCAAGCCACACCCAAGTTGTCCATAAGTGATACACCTATTATTATATAAGTATCTTGGACGAACATTATATTTTTATGATTTGAATATCAATTAATAATATAATATTTGTTTTAAAAACTCTTTTATGTCAATTTTGACAATATTTGGTATTTCATTTATTTGAAAATCATAAAAGCCTTATTAATTCGAAAAAACATAATTAAATTAATAATAACATGTCATATTCACCTAAAAATTAGTGTAATTCATAAAAAGTCTCAAATTACATTTATTTGGGTATTTATATTATCAATTATTTTAATATTTAATTAATTAGGTAATTACTGCATCTCCAATATGTCATAAATAAATTAAATTATATAATGTCTAAAAATTATAAATAAAATACAATTATGTAGAAATATTTTTAGAATTCTAATTATAATTTATATTATAATTTAGCTTATGCAAAACGCTATATTAAAAATGTTTTAATTAAAAAACATTGATTTTAACTCTTTTAACAATTCTGTCAATAAAATAATAATAAATGTCCTAATCTAATCCAAGTGGACCTAAATGATAATATTTTATTCCAATTTTTTTTCGAGATACAATTCACGAATAGAATTTGTACATGTGTTAGGGTAATATTAACATAATTTTTAACGTTAATAATCCTATTTACTTTTAACTGTGGTAAATAAAATTAAAAAGTTAATATTCACAAAAATTATTTTTATCTTATTGAACCAAATTTTATTCTGTGAAATTAACCGTGTCACTCAGATTTTTGAAATTCCACTCACAGAAGCGGTAAAATTATGTTTTATGTGAATTTGCAAAGTCTCCTAGGAGGTGGGTAAAAGACGGTGAAAAGTTCAATAAAATTTTTATATGTCTAAAATTATTATAAACTGACTCCAATGAATTAAATTGAACATATATAGGTATTATGTATCTACTTTGATCTAAAATATATTTCCATAAAAATTCATTTTTTAACTAATAACTCCGTGTTTTTCACTATTCATCAAAAATTGAAATTTTTCAGAAAAATACCAAATATTAACCCTAGGATAATTTCGATATTTCGAATCCAAAAATAAAGTCCATTTTTAAAAATAAAATTTATAACATTTTAAAAGGTGGGTATTACTATTCATAACGGCAAGTTTGATTGGTTGTGGTGTGTGTTAGATCACGAAGTTGCGTACAACACACGCTACTGAGTTATTCAAAGAGAAGCGTACCGTGAATGCTTGGGGTGTAACATTCTACCCTCCTTCAAATAATTTTGTGCTCTAAATTTCTATAAAATTACTGTATAAAAAGACTCAGGTGATTCTTCATCACAAGTTCCTTGGGTTCCCATGTTGCCTCTTCTATCTTATGGTTTCTCCGTAGAACTTTTACCAGACGAGTCGCCCGATTTCTCATCACTTGTTCTATGGAATCAAGAATCCTCATGGGATCTGCGCAATATGACATATCGGGTTCTAGTTCAAATTCCTTGTATGTGAGTACATGCATTGGGTTAGGCATGTATTTCCGAAAGAGTGATACATGTAAAACATTGTGAACTTTGGAGAGACTTGGAGGCATTTCCAAACGGTAATCTATAGCCCCAATTCGTTCTAGAATTTTGAAAGGTATGATGTACCTGGGACTTAATTTACCCTTCTTACCGAAATTCATAATTCTCTTCCATGGAGATAACATCAATTAAACATGATCTCCTACCTGAAATTCCAAATCCTTCCTTAGGTTATCGGCATAGATCTTATACCTACATTGAGCTTCTTTGATGTGGTTTTAGATTACCATCACCTTTTCCATCATTTCCTACAACAGTTCTGGACCTACAAGTTTTCTTTCACCAACATCATCCCAACATGTTGGTGTGCGACATCTCATTCCATATAACGCTTCATATGGTGCCATATAAATACTCTAATTGAAGCTATTGTTATAGGAAAATTCTACCGGAGGTAAATATTGATCCCACATACCCTGAAAGTCATGTGAGCATGATCTCTACATGTCTTATAAGGTTTGAATAGTCCATTCTGATTGTCCATCTGTTTGAGGGTGGTAGGCAGTGCTCAAATGAAGTTCATTATCCTAGGACTTCTGAAGAATCTTCGATAATCTTGAAGTAAAATGGGGATCACGATCAGATAAAATTGATAGGGGTAATCCATTAAGTCTCACAACTTCATTAATATATAGTCTTGCTTGGCGTTCAAGTGGTAAATCTTCCCTTATAGCCAAAAAATGTGCTGACTTGTAAGATGATCAACAATGACCCATATTGCATCATTCCTTCTAGGAGTCTTTGGTAGCCCCATGACGAATTCCATCGTAATATTATCCCATTTCCACTCAGGTATGGGAAGAGGTTGCAATACTCCAGCAGTTTGTTTCCATCCATCATTCACTTGTTGACAAACCATACATCTTGACACAAAATCAGAAATCTCCCTCATCATGTTGTCCAACCAAAAATGTTCCTTCAAGTCTCTATACATTTTGGTGCTCCCATGGTGTATAGAGAAATTGGAACTATGAGCATCGTCCATCAATTCCTTTTTTAGATCAGGTATATCAGGAACAGAATGTCTCTTTTTGCAAATTACAAAATTCCATCTTCATACACAAAGCCTCTCAATCTCCCATCATTCACAGCTTTAATATTCTTTTGAAATTCTTCTTTATAATTCTGAGAACTCTTTATCCTTTATAGTAAAGATGGTTTGGAAACCATTTGAAAAAGCATTGATGTTTCACCTTCCATGGTTATTTCCATGTCCATCGTCACCAGATCCATGAAAATTAGATCCCTTTCAATTCCAATATTGTTCAAAACTCCATGATCTTTTCTGCTCAAGGAATCTTCCACCTTGTTTGCCTTCTACAGGTGGTAGTGTATCGTGCAATCATAGCCCTTGAGTTATTCAAGCCATCTCCTTTGCCTCATGTTGACTACTTTTTGTGAGGAAATATTCTTCAAACTCTTGTGATCAGTATAAATCTCACATTTTTCACCATAGGGATAATGTCTCCATATCATCAAATCTAAAATTACAACAGATAACTCATGATCATCAGTAGGATAGTTTTTCTCATTAATTTTTAGTTGTCGTGATGCATATGCAATAACCATATCATTCTGCATAAGGACACAACCAAGTCCTTTCTTCGATGAATCACTATAAATAACGAACCCATCATTCCATGATGGTAGAGTAAATATAGGTTCATTGAATAATCTTCACTTCAGTTCTTTAAAACATTCTTCACACTCTTTTTTACAAACAAATTTAACCCCTTTACGTTTGAGCTTCGTTAATGGGTTATCCAATTAGGAAAAATTATGGACGAAATGTCGATAATGACCTGCTAAACCAATAAAACTACATACCTTAGTTATACTCGTCAGTGCTGGACATTCTT
This sequence comes from Viscum album, assembly GCA_963277665.1. NCBI lineage: Eukaryota > Viridiplantae > Streptophyta > Magnoliopsida > Santalales > Viscaceae > Viscum > Viscum album. Next base: position 818,976,136 of record OY728159.1, read on the forward strand.
GGATTTCCTTGGTCTTAGAAGGATTAACCGAGATTCCATCATTGGAGACAATATGGCCAAGAAAAGAAATCTCCTAAAGCCAGAATTCACACTTGCTAATCTTCCCATAGAATTCATTTCTTCTCAGAGTATTCAGTATAATGCACAAGTGATTTTCATGATCTTCATAACATTTGGAGTATACCAAGATATCATCAATAAATACCACAAAAAATTCATCTAGATATTCCTTTAAAACTCTATTCATTAGATCCATGAATACAGAGGGCGCATTAGTCAGCCCCAAAGGCATTGGTGTAAACTCATAATGCCCGTACCTAGTTCGAAATGTTGTCTTCGGAATTTCTTCCTTATTTACACACAACTGATGGTATCCATACCAAATATCAATCTTTCAAAGTTATTGAGATCCAAGCACTTGGTCAAATAAATCATCAATGTGAGGTAGGGGATACTTGTTCTTTATTGTTATAGCTTTGATTTCCCTGTAGTCGATACATAACCTCAGAGATACATCTTACTTCTTAACTAAATGGACAGGGGATACCCATGGATAAACACTAGGTCGAATAAATCCCTTATTACTCAATTCCTCTAGAAGTATGATTAGTTAGATTAATTCCACAGTGTCAATTCTATAAGGGGTCTTCGATATAGGCCTCGATCCTGGAATTAAATTACTGGAAAACTCAAATTCTCCTTCTGGATGATGTCCAGGTTAATCTTCTAGAAACACAACTACATATTCTTTCACAATAGGTACATCCTCTATTTGAACATTAATTTCCTCACCCACAATCATTTCATTCTCTTCCTTCCCTATAATTGAATTTAGTTAAGCTATTGGGGGTGGATCTAGATAAGAATTAGGCGGTGATGATTCTGCTCTAAAGATAAGGTGTTCCTTATCATCATCATCAAAAATAGTAACCTCCTTCTTCTTACAATAAATTTTTGATCGTGGTCCGAAATCCAATCCATACCGAGTATTATATCAAACTCATCTGTAGGTATGACGATGAGATCAGAGGATAAAGAACATTTATGTGCTCTAATTGGGACTGATTCACAAAACGTTGTTGCAATGATACATCCCTTAATATTTTTAACTGACAAATACTTTGTTAAATAAAATTGGAAATATCTAATTTTATTAACAAACTGGGAAGATATGAAACAATGTGATGATCCAGAATCAAATAATGCATTTTCTTCACATGAGGAAACCATTAAATTACCTACCTCACCATCTTTCGGAGCTTCTACCTTAGAATTAGGGATAGCATAATCTTGGCCTTAATCCCTTGGCCTTTTCTAAGGTAAGTTCACTAGACGTTTAGGACATTCATTGGCATAATGTCCCATCTCAATACATTTGCAACATTGAACATTGGTAGCTTCTTTCTTCCCCTTTCAATCACGAGCTTGGTGGCCTTTTTCACCACACATTTAACAGACTCCCATTTTCTTCAAGCAAATACCAGGTTGTTTCTTCCCACATTTACTGCAGGATGGATATTCAACTTTTCCCATAATCCCCTTATTTCCATTCATAGATTGATCAGTAGATCTCTTCTTCTCATGCTTTGCTTTAAAGTCATAAGACGTAGAGAATTATTTATCTGTCTTGATAGCACATGAGTCAATATCTTCATACGACATGAAGGATTGTGACACTAATTCTCAACGAAGAAATGGTTTTAACCCATCAAAGAAATGATCAATATTACTTATTTTTTTATGTATATAATCTCCAGAATAGCTGGATAACCATGGAATGTTATCATCATAATTTGCGACATTCACATCCTTCTTTTGTCTCAGACCTAGAAATTGCATTTCCATATCTGCTCGATGGTCATGAGGAAAGTATTTTTCTAAAAATAGATATTTGAACTCCCTCCATTCCATATTTGATACTTCATCATCTTCCTTCGTGTTTGGAATCAATGACCACCATTGATCAACATCTCTAGTGAGGCGGTAAATGTCCATGATAACTTTTTCCCTTTCACTAATCCCCAAATCCTGAACTATTTTCTCTAGGGAACTTATCCATTGATCAGATACCAATGGATTTCCACTCCCATTGAATTTTGGTGTTTTTTGCTTCATGAAGAGATCTAACATTGATCATCCACGATGTGGATCAGGGTGTTCCCTATGGGTAAGGTTATTATTCATAATCTGAGTGAGTTGTCCCAGTATGGTGATAAGATGATCAACACCAGTTGTATCACCAGCTCCACTATAATTATCTTGAGTAGGAGTGAAATCCCTACATGGAGTGAGTGCATTGATACGGTTTCCATTTCTTCCACTACGTGTTATATCTCAAAAATTGCATAAACTAGATCAGTTTATGAATCAAAATACAAAATTTCATACTTATAAAAAAATTAATATAAATTGAACTATTTATTGATATAATCCATAATCATGGAAATGTTTTCATTGAGGAAGTATATACTCATAAACCCTACATAATGGTTTGTAATGAAAATTAGAGTTATCCTAAGCATATCCTCCGAGATTGTCATAACCAAGATTGTAGCAAGGCACGTTGTCATGCACCAGTTCCCGTTCGAGTCTAGCTCAAAGCTGTGTTTTCGGGTTTTTCCCCTAGGTACATCTGTGTCAGAGCCTCCTCTACCTGCTCGTATCCAGAAAAATATGTATTGCTATAAAAACCCAAAAAATCTCCACAATACCAAAATTCTAGGAAGTTCTTCTATACTAATCATCAAAGTCCATCTTAGGTCAATGTGCTCTAATCAGAGTTTATCTAAATCTAGCTTCCAAGGTTAGTACTAAACTTCCTCTAATACCAACTTAATGCCTCGACCCTAGTTAGCAATAGTCGGTGCATTATTACATAATATTGGCATGATCACAAAATATCATGTCTCGAAAGACCAATTAGTTTACTAGCCTTGGAATAACTAGTTACATTTATAAAGTTTACATTATATCATAAAGTGTAAACTACTACAACAACATCTTTTCTTCAAAATCCACACTCATATCCCCTCATACAATCCTTGTAGGTCATTCATAAATTACTTATTCATATCCCGATATAAATAAAACATTGAAAGGGGTGTGCTCAGATTCTCAATAATGATAAAAATATAGAGAAAACATTCATAAATAAGAATAAACATTTAAGGCAATGCATAACTAAAACAAAAGGCTTTTAAACTTGAACGTCAGAACAATATGGAAAATATAAAATGAAATAATGCCATATACTTATTCACATTGGTATTCTAATAGTCGAATAATCACATGCAATATCAATAACCACTTTCATAATGATGGAATGCATAATGCCAGACTATCATAACCACATAACCAAGGCCGTGTGCCATGAATACAAATAATATTTTGTCAAGGTAGTTTTCCAAGACACTAGTTTGTCTCATGAGACCAACCGATGCATCGAGAAGCTATAAATGGCTCCACCAGTCACTTATTAAGTCCAACGCATTCCTCATATGAATAGGTTTAAACATAACATAAACATTCGTATTAAAACTAGCATATGAAATGTCAATACTTTCTCCATAAACCATGAATGTTATAAAAATAACACATCAATAGTCCAACATATCACAAAACCTTCAATAATATATTGATGTTTTGTATCATAATAAATAAACATCAAATAAGCATAAAATCGATCAAAGGATGTTGACATAGAGGAAATAAAAACTATTTCAGAGAAATATCTCTTTTTTTAAATCATTTAAATGTCACATAAATATAAAATAAAACATTTCATTTTAAAATATTCTTATAATATTTTAAGGTAAGCTTCGACCATTTTATAAAGGCAGAAAATAGCCTCACCCACCATATAAGTTAAAAAAGACATTCGTATCTTAATTCTGTCGAAAAGGTTAAAAAGGACCTTGTTTGGAAAACGACAGAATGATTCATTTATAATATTCTTATAAAACTTCAACAAGGGTATAAATGAATTTATCCCATTTTCTATAAAATATTAAGAATTATTTGAAATATATTTTTATGAAACATGTATGTGAATGATAAAAAGGACCTATTAGGTAATCACGTATAAAAAACCTCAGATAATGAAGAGAATGTGAAATAAACCCCTACCTTGTACATTTCCTTAGTCGATGGTATGTTAACCTCCTGTAATATAGTTAAAAAATTGTTATTAATCTATAAAAGAACCATATATATAATTATTATATCATATATGATCTTCTATTAATGATTTGTTAATAATATTTTTTATTATCGTCATTTCAGGTGTTAACTTAATCGTTTTCTTTTAAATGTTTTGTTACATGAGGAATGTTTATTATGGATTGGTTGTATTTTAACCATATCCAGAATTATATCAAGTCCTTAAACATTATTTGTAATCATAAAATGAGAATTAGGCTTGAATGGATACGATGGGGAATGAATCTCATTGCGTCCGTGGAGACAGTAGTCCATACGTACGCACAAGTGACAATATCATTCTTTTGATATTAAACTAGTATATAATTGGATGGTATATCATATATACAGAATCGTTATCATGTTTTATTTATTATTTACCAGAAATATACATCATTATTATACACATCTAAATAATAAAATATTGAATAAAAATTACACGACGACGCGGAGACGGTAGGCTATACGTACGAACGTATGATGACATGTTATTCAAGGGATGGATAGAATAATAAATTTGGTTGTTCCATATTTATAATAACATCAAAGTATATAGAATATACTGTAGTTATTGTTTAATAAGGGAAATAACAAGTAATGAAGAAGTTGAAGAAGAAATGAAGTTGAAAAAAGGGTGGTGAAAACAGTACCTCTTCTTTGGGTTCTTCCTTTTGATTTGATCAAAAGGGCTCCTTAGGTTGGATTTATGATCAAACTAAGGCCCCTAGGATGAATTGAGGGATGTTGAGTGAGTATTTTTTTAAGGGGTTTGCCAAGACAAAAGTCTATTAATGTGTGAATTAGTGAGAACGGAGAGTTCCCTTTTATAAGAGGGGTGAGAGGCATCTTTGGAAAAGCTAGATATATTATTTTATAATAAATTCATATTCTGTTTCTAAAGACTCCAAAGTAGATTATTCAAAGTATAAATTGTGGATGGGTTGAAATAATTTCAACCAACAGAATTTAGAAAGGTTTCGGTTTTTATATTAACCTTATCTTTTAGTTTTAACTCTTAGTTAATTAGTTCGACATTTATCATGTCACATTGTATTTTTAAATTATATAGTTAATAAACGTACTATATACATCCAAGAGACTCCCAAGTGGTCCATTAATGATACACCTATCATTATATAAGTCTCTTGGCCGATCCTAATATTTTTATGAATTGAATATCAAATAATAATATAATATTGTTTTTAAAAACACTTTTATGTCAATTTTGACACAATTTGGTATTTTATTTTTGTGAAAATCATAACAGCATGATTACTTTGAAAAAAATAATTAAATAAATAATAAAATGTCATATTAACCTATAAAAGTATTGTAATTCATAAAATGTCTCAAATTTCATTTATTTGGGTATTTATATTATCAATTATTTTAATATTTCATTAAGTAGGTAATTAGTGCATCACCATTGTGTCATAAATAAATAAATTTATTTAATGTCTAAAAAATAAATAAAATACCATTATGTAGGAAATCATTTTATATTTCTAATTATTATTTATAATCAAATTTATCTTATGTAAAACCCTATATTAAAATTTTTTTCGTTAATAAACATTGAGTTTAACTCTTTTAACTCTTCTTTGAATTAAATAATAATAAATGTCCTAATATAATCCAAGTGGACCTAAATGACTATTTTATTTCTAAGGTTGTTTTTCGTCAAGATACACTTGTCTAATAGAATTAGGATATGTGTTAGATTGATATTAATGTCATTTTTATCCATAATTATCCTATTTACTTTTCACCGTGGTAAATAAAAGTAAAACATTACTATTCACCCAAAAATATTTTTATCTTATTGAACAACATTTTACAAATTTATATTTACCATGTCTCTTGGATTTTTGAAATTCCACTCACATAAGAGGTAAAATTATGTTTCATGTGAATTTGCAAATTCTCCTAGATGGTGGATAAAAGACGGTGAAAAGTTCAATAAACTATTTATATGTCTAAAATTATTATAAACTGACTGCAATGAATTACATTGAGCTTATATAGGTATTATGTATCTATTTTGACCTAAAATAAATTTAAATAAAATAACTAATTATTTAAATAACAAGTCGATTTTTAACTAATAACATGGTGTTTTCACTATATAACAAAAATTGAATGCTTTCAGAAAAATACAAAAAATTTACCCTCAGGTAATTTCGATATTCCGAATCCAAAAATGAAGTCCATTTTGAATGATAAAATTTATAAAATTTTAAAAAGTGGGTAACATTTTCATAACGGCTAGATTAATTGGTTGTGGTGTGTGTTAGAACTCAAAGTTGCGTACAACACACGCTACTGTATTATTCAAAGAGAAGCGTACCATGGAAACTTGGGGTGTTACACATAAATTGGTATATTCCAATAGATATACCTATGTTATCAATTAATCCATCTCAATCATGTTGAAAACATAGAGGTTCTGACTCAGCTCACACCAGGATTTATTCTAGGGGGTAGTATCAAGTAACATTCCGAACACAACATCGAACACCTCTGCTACTATAGAACTCTTCTGATATTGAGTACAATGGGCCTATTGTGTCACACAGAGGCACTTCCCACTAACCTTGGACTATTGAGGTAATCCTCTTATTGAGTATCGTGGGTCTGCTGCATCACAAAGAGGCGCTCCCCACTGTGGGTCTGCCGCATCACACTGAGGTGCTCCCCCTCATAGCCTACTGAGGTACTCCTCCTATCGTGTATTATGGGTCTTCCAAATCACATAGAGGCTCTCTCCACCGTGGGTCTGTAGTGTCACCAACATGCTCCCCACTAGGCCAGTCAAGTCACTCTATGTCAAAACAGTCAGTAGTCGTCAAGTCTCATCCACCCACTAGGTCTCCAAACTATGCTCGCTCATCCTCCAGGAGGATTCTCACAACAAGCTATTTTTTGATAATCCAACAATCATTAAGCCCCATGAAATAGTATCTAAAAGGTCAACCACCTCATAGGGGTCTCAATGTGATAGACGGTGCGTCAATCAGACGCCTAGTCTGTGAGTCATGAGCCTTTTAGTCCCGGGGACCTGGTTGGATTTGTGCTCGTTCCAACCTGACCATTTCACATCATAATCTGAAACTCTAGTGAAGTATTATCATAGGGACCATCTCTCTCCAAGATCACATGTACCACTGAAGGTTAATCAAATAGATGTCCAGTTCTAGATTTATCACCAAAGGAATACAAATGAGTCGTAGTGGGCTTGGGTTCGTTCGGACACGATCGATTTGACTCGGCCAGCCTCGAACATTGCCAACCCTGTTCGAGTCGACTCGGCTAGACCCGCTGGTTTCGGTCCAGCCATCTAGGCAGCCCGGCCCGTTGGTTTCTACCTGACCCACTGGGTGGCCACTCCTGTTGGGTTAGGCCCGACGACCGTGAGGGGCTGCAGAGGCGGCTCAGCCTCGGACAGTGTCACAGGGCTATCTCGACGGCAGAACGGCTCGACCGCAGGGTGGCATGGATCAGGGAGGATCGAAAGGTCGCGGAGAGGGTGGCTCAATGGCTCATTCCTTGGGCACGGTGGTGGTGGTAGCTTGGTTTGACCCTAATAGCAGTGCATCATGGTGGACGGAGGTGCGACGGCTCGGCAGGGCAGATGGCGGTGGCACGATGTTTTGACACGATGGTGGCGCGGCAAGGGGCTTTGGCCCGAGGCGGTGAGGCGGTTCGGTCCTGCCGCGAGAGGCACGGTCGGGCATGTGGCAAGTTCTGCTGGGATGGAAAAGCATATCAGTGTGGCACGAGTTGCAGAGTCCACGTTGGGCGGCACCATTTCCTTCTTCGCCTTCGTCGCCTATCTCCATTTTTAAGGACACATCAATGAAGAATGGTGGACCGGTCGGGCCATGTTTGTTTGGCCCGCAACTTCTATGTTAAGAGTGATAGAAAGTGGTTCACAATGAATGTATCATTAATGTGTAAGGAATATTATTTATAACATCATTTCTCACAATCCTCTTCAATCTATATTCCCAAACCTAGAAATGAATTAGAAGGGGAGAACATGGGAAGCAATAATCAAATAGAAATAAACCCCTACCTCATTTGCTTGATGAAGTTGGCGAAATAAGGTAGTATGGTCATCGATATTCTGTAGATGAGGACATCCCATGTCAGATGAAGTCCTGAGGGAGAAAGTTGAAGGGTGCCAGCATTCGTCGTAAGAAGAGCGTTCTTTGTCGGTGGTGAGTTTTTCGTAGAAGAATGCATTCTTCATTGAAACACTTTCTCCCAAGTTCTTTTTCCTCTCAATTCCTCCAAATATTCCATGGATAATATATTAAGATCCCTATTTAGTTCGTTGGCACAAATTCCAAATTATCCTAATCAATTAAGTAGGTTGGAATATTAAAGGTTTGTGCGTTGGCACAATTAATGTAGATGATGTCAAGAGGCTCCTCAACATTAATGAGGGGGGTTGAGAGGTTTTTCTCCATAATGAAGGGAGTTCAAGATGTTTAGGCCTCGAGTGGTCCCCACCACCATAACCTCTCATGGGAGGTTAGGTTCAGGTGGTCCCCACCGACATAACCTCTAATGAGAGGTTAAGGTCTGGTGGTCCCCACTTCTCAACATCCACATGGAGGATTAGTTCCAGTGGACCCCACCTCCCAACACCAACATGGGTGTTGAAAATTAAAAAAAATGTCAAAAGAACTAATTTTTATTTTATTGTTACATAAAAACCCCCCAAACTAACATTCACCCTGGACCAACTATTGTCGAGGTGAATGTCTCCTATAGCAAAAATCAGCACTACGAGTGCAACAGTGCCCTTGGATTTCAATTCCGAGTACTGGTTCAAAAGTTAGAAAAACCCACTCATAGGATTACTGAATGTACCTGAAAAAAAGCTCAGAAATTCATTCTAGGGACTACGGGCATCAGAATCATACAACATCAATTTTTTCAGACTTGTAGAATTCATATTTATTTAAAAACAATTAATCGAAATTTCACGTCCTTGCATTGTGGTTAATTATTGGCTGAGGATTTTTTTCCTTATTCAATTATTATCATTTTGTGTCTTTATAAAAGTAATATGTCTTTTTATTTCCTTCTCTTATAAATTACATTAGGAATAGCTGGTGAGTTTAAATATTAATTTATTGTGTTTGTGTTTGTTAAACTATTTAGTTTCAATTATAATTGAAATTCTGTAATTTCTATTCTATGAAATATAATTAAACATAGTGTGGTGACATAACAAGGGTTCCATATCAAGGACTCACTCTTAGTCTCTCCATTCCATAATGGTTACATTTACGCACTAGTGGGTGTTGTCTTAGGCTTTTCCAAACAATGACATCCCCTGGCCCTCTATATACTTTGGGGTGACACCATTTCCTGAAGGGATCATCAATGACAGACCTTTTAGTAAGTTTCTATGCTGAGCCTTTGGTGATACTAAACCCCTTCAGTGTGAAAGAGGGATGTACTCATGGTGAAACCATGCCTCAAGTGATACATGGTATTTCAAAGGATTGGCTTGGATGGGCTCAATGGTATCAGATAAATTGAAGGATGTACCATAGAGATACATTCATGATGGGAACAAACCCCAAATATACAACATGAACATGACAATAATAATGATATGTGAAAGGGGTTTATTTATGCATCACTCATTTCGTTGGTAAATTATGATACATTATTTGTGCTTGGAGCAGACATTATTGATACATAAACAAGTCTCTAGGATAAATCACCACCCTGGGGTATTGTTACCTTTTTTCTAAGTTTTATTTATATCCTTTATATATATGCACCATGAATATTATAAGTACCTATTTTAGATTCATGGCATGGGATGAATCAGGTGATATGTGACGGGTTCCGTTGAGGACCCGAACATGCATATGTTTATTTTATTATGATTATTTTATTTCTCCTTTGTCAAATAACGTCACACTGATATTTTCTACATCAGGAAATGTGAATTTTAGGACATTTTAGCTATCGGAATACTGGGATTTTAGCTGACCCCCTACTCAGGAACCGTTTGAAAGTCATGTAGACTTTACGGTTGCAGGTAGAGATATTGGGAAGCATGATACTTCAGGCCATAGAGTGTGGATTGTTGTTTAGGATAGAGGTTGGGCCAGTGGACTGAGTTGCTCCTCATGATGTAGTTGTTGCACTTCGTGTGAGTTTCATTAATTTTTTGATTTAATTCTTTTATTTCCTATTTTATATAGTATCATTTTATAATGAAATCATTGTGTACCTAATTAATTAATTTTCTCCCATACTAATTATAATTTTTTTTGGGTTTTATATTTTCTTATATTGTAGTTTTTCTATATAATTTCTTCTGATGATTTTTTACCTAGTTTTATATGGCTATTATTACTTTTTACCTTTGATGGAAGAGTGTTCCCCACAGACATGTCAAAAATGCAGTCACTACTAGTAAAAGACACTGGTATTCAGGAAGATGCACATGAGGTTATGTGTCCAACCTGGCTTAGAGCACCCTCTCAATGGCTTCCGGGACACAAACACTACAATGTGGTGTCAAAGGGGTATTTTCCTTTTCTCTAACTTTTTTTGGTTAGATATAATAATAGGATATAGGCATTTCGAGTTTACCATATTACTGGATGTAGCTAACCCATGTATTGGGGAAAACCATATTCCTGGGTATGGGATGATAGTTTTTTATTGTGCTAACTATTGTCGATATAATTTCATTGTTAGGTGATGCACTTGTTTTATGATATTAATAATATTAGTATTATTGAGATAATAATTTTTTACAATTTCATCATGATGATATGAGGGAAATGCATTTACATTAATCGTTTTAGGCATTATTGGATTAAAACCACATGGCACATTTCCATTCCATATTTAATTTTAGTGGGAATCTTTCAATTTTTATGTGAGTTTTGAGGTTCATAGATGAAAACTTTTGACGTTCCTTTTTGTTATATATAATGCTATGATAGTTTCGTAGATGTTAAATATACCATAACTATGGAATAGGGAGTAGGCCTTATTTAATAATCAAGTAAATTTTCCAATTCGTAAATAGACTCGGCTCTTGGAGTGGGATACAAGTAGTGTAGAGCTAAGAGGTGGTCTATATAACTCATAAACTCATTACACCATTCATGTATTCTACTTCTACATGAAAGCTTTCAAATGTTATGTTTTCGGCTATTACAGAACAATTCCACCGCTACGTCTTTGTGCCATGCCTCAGGGGGTGGCAATGATGACACTCAATTGGTGGTGGGTCTCAAACCACCATAGGTGCCTCTAGTAGTTACACTGGTGTTGTTACCTATAGTACCACCTATAGGAAAACTTTAATCCAATCATACAATGGGACATGATGCTCAGTTTTGGGAAAATCTCCTCAGGTTTATGTAGTATGTCCAAAATCATCCAAGACATTACGCATCTATGGAATTTCTCCCATGGGACTTTCTACAATAGTACCATCATAGATTATCAGTAAATGGAGGTCCAGATGCTGCAAAGTCATGTATAGAATATTAAAGGTCCATTTTGACTATTTGGAGACACTTTAAGAGTATAGGGTCCAAATTGCAGTATATATGATTTTTGGCTCTGGAAAGCATTGGTGGGAAGTTATATATCTGGTGAATCACACCAAGGACATGGTTTGCGAAGACTTACAAATAGATTCATATGATCACTTCATTCTGTAGTCTTTGAGATATGATCATTCTAAGAAATTGTTACACATTAAGTAGGGATATAAGATAGTGTATGAGTAATCTACTCATTTCATAGAGAATGAACATTTTCACCATCTCTGAACAGTGACACATAGACTATTGTGAGACACATTGAGGATGGACTCAAATATAATACCCACATAAAGGTGAACGTATTTCAATTGGAAAATGTCCTAGAGTTCATAAATTAGACCCTCATTTCATAACACAATTTAATGGAAGGAAAACCTATGATCTTGGACGGTCCTATTCCAACATATAGAAATGGTTATTCGTGAAATAAACATCTTTTTTGAAGGTGGATGTGGTGGAAATCATTTCCATGATGCATGATATTATATTAGTGTCACATGTAATCGGTGTGTCTGAGGAGGTCATAAGAACCCTCAGTGCACAAGAGACTCATTGGAGTGTTCATATTGCGAAAGATGGGTCACCTTCAGTGTTCATGTCATTCTCTCTCATCATCAACCAGTAGAAATGGACCCATGTCATCATATATTTTTATGTGATCTATGACACCACAGCAGCTGGGATGTTTTTTTTCATATGGCCGACTAGGGCGAGGTAATTGTGGAGGTTGTGGTCAAATAAATGCAATTCCAAACTATGAGCGCCTGAAGAGTGGTCTGAATCAGGGAAATCAGGAAGCATCTTAGGGCCATGGTTTAGGTCTTATATACGCATTTCAACTAGCACCAGAAGAGTAGAGTGCAAGACCATCTATGGGTAGATGTACTATTCTAGTAGAATCTACATCAGTTTCTGCCCTATATGATACTGGTGCATCACACTCTATTTTATCTACTGATATTTTTGAAATATATGGACTCCCAATTGATTATTCATGCAGAATAATGAATATAGAGACTCTTACAAGGGTAAAAATAGGGAGAATATTCAGGTTTAAGGAGTCCCCATTGATATAGGTGGTACCATTGCTATTGGAATTTCATTATCCTCAATATTCGGGCATCAAATTCATTCTCGATATGAACTGGCGTGCTTGTTATTATGCCATAGTGGGTTTCTATCATCATGAGGTGTCCATAATATCCCATGAGGGTGACATATATCTACAAAATGGAGAATGGGATATGTAGGAATATTGAGCTAGACAAAAATGGGCAATGCTGGGAATAGTTACAACTCAATTAGAAATAATATTCATTACCGATTAGGGAATGCAGCTAGTGAACTTTCCTCTTATTCTGGATAATTTCTGGGATTTCTTCTCTGATGATTTATCTATCTTATCTCCCATGAGGTATGTGGAGTTCAGTATTTAGAATTTTCTAGTTGTAGCACCAATGATAATTCCTCCTTATATGATGGAACCTATAAATCAACATGAACTCAGAAAATAGATTAATGACCTTGAGGATAATGGTTTTACAAGAACTAGCACATTTTTGTGGGTTTCTCCAGTTCTTTTCACCCGAATGGCAGAAGATACTCTTAAATTGTGTGTGTATTACTATTAGATCAACCATATTTTGGTGAAGAATCAATATTTTTTACCCCATAAAGAAGACCAATTCAATCATCTCAAAGGAAATCCTATTTTCTCCAAAATTTGTTTGAGTTTGGGATATCACTAGGTTCATGTGAGACCATATAGCATACCACTAACAACATTCAGAAGTAGGTAAGGATTTTACGTCTATTTTGTTATTAAATTTATCCACATGAATGTGATGGCAGTCTTCACGCCTCTAATGAATTTGGGTTTTCCCATGTACATTTATTTCTATGGGGGTGGGGGTAGACAACATCATGGTATATTCACATTATATACATGACCATGCAACCCATCTTCGTATCATGCAGAGTACGCTGAGAGAGCACTATCTATATGCAAGGCTAAGCATATGCCCCTTCTGGATTAATTAGGATTACTTCTTGGGTAAAATAATATCTGAGGTAGGAATCTAGGTCGTCCAAGAGAATGTGATCATCATAGTTTAGTGTGATCAACCCAAAAAGGTTTTTAATATACTTAGTTTCATGGGGACCGTTAGAAATTATAGTAATTTCATCAAATATTTCACCTAGGATTAGTGCCTCTAACATCCCTCAATAAGAAGGGTGGGTTGTTTATATAGTCTGAAGATTGTGAAATATATTTTCAGGAGTTAAAAGGAAGACTAAACTCAGCACTGATCCTGATAATTCCTAAGCCCAAAATAATCGATATTGTTTACAATGAATCATTAGGTATCAGACTAGGTGCAGTTTTGATGTAGGGGATTTAGTTGTGGCTTATTGATCTCACCTGATGAGATCCCATGGGTGGAACTATCCCATAAAAAACATCGAATTAGAATGTGTTTCATGATTTACACAGCTGGAGACACTACATATTGGGTGAGAGACTATTTGTTTACACTAATAAAAAAGCATGAAATATATCTTCACACAGTGAGACATGAATTTAAGGAATTTCAGGTGGGTTGAATACCTTTAGTCATTCAATTTGGTGATTTCTTATACCCCTAGTAAGGGAAATTCCATGGACGATTCCTTGAGCTGTAAGACATAGACATGAGCCATCCATGCAGCTAGTAGTGAGTTGAAGATAATGGCATTGTTTTCTGAGATGCACTCAGTGGGTCACGAACAATGCATAAAACTATTTATAATATCTCTTAGAATGACAACATCTCTTCTATAGTGTTTCCTTATGTGATAGTTATATGATCAAGAGGGTCTAGTTTTTTGTGAATGATTTATAAGAGAAAACCATTCACCTTGTTGGGTTGTTGATGGAAGTGAAACTCTTCATTACTGTGGTTGTGTATGGTTGTCTTCTACTATACGAGAAGAGGTGATTAATGAATCTCATACCTCTATTTGGGAAGATCATCCTAGACATACCATGTTTTACATAGACATGTGTCTTAAATACTGGTCGTTGGGTATGAAGAAGAAGATAGCGGGATTAATCACTTGGTGCTCCACCTGTCACCAGGAGAAGGAAAGGAACCAAATACACATAGAGTTCTATAGACTCTATCCATTCATGGGTGAAAATGGAATGAAATCACCATGGATTTCTTTATATGAATTCCAATATCTCTTCAAGGTAGTGATTTACTGTGTGTGATTTTTGATAGGGTTATCATATTCTTGCACAAATTACCTATCTGGGAGGCATTTTCTATTGATTATTTGGGAAGTATATATATCCAAGAGGTAGTGTAACATCATGAAATTACAAATTCTATTGTCTCAAATAGAGAAGATTACATTACATCACAATTCTAGAAATGATTGCGTAAGGCACTGGGTTCAAAGGTTCTCATAAGTAGTGCATATCACCTCAGACTGATGGGAAGTCCAAGGGGACCATATGAGTGTTATAGGATATGATGCGAGCATATATGATTGGTTTCGGAGGTTCATTAGAGATACATATTTCTCTTATTGTGTATAACTATAATAAAAGCATCTAAGAGAAAATTCAAATTTCTTCGTATGCGGCTCTCTATGGAAGATAGTGCTTTTTAACATTATGTTGGCTTGATGTAGGTGAGAAAAATCTATTGGGTCCTCAACTCATTTATGAGACTTTAACGAAAGTCAAGATAATTCAAAATCATATGGCTACGTCTCAGTCTAGAAAAAAAATTATTATACCAATCATCGCAGTAGACCTCTTGAGATTGAGGTGGGATATAGAGTCTTTCTACGGGTTTCTCCATGGTTGTGTCCTAGACGGATCAGGAGATAGGGGAATCTAACACAGAGAAAAATCGGTCTGTTTGTTAAAATGGAAAGGGCTGGCTTGGTTGCCTATTATTTATTTCAATCTCATAGGTACCACACAATGAATGAAATCTTCCATTTATCACAACATTGGTAGTATCATCCATAACTGTCTCAATCTTTTGAACTTGTTGACACCATGGTCAAAGAGGATTCATCCTTTGAGGAGTGTCTGATTAGTATTGTCGTTTGAATCATGATGGACCACTGGTCAAAGATAGTTCTACTAGTCTGGGTGCAATAGAAACATGAATTAGTTGAGGGTGAAACATGGGAGTGAGGGATGATGTGTGTGCTCAATGGAAGTTTTATTTCTCATACGATGTTCAACTACCCATGGATGTGAAACTTGGGCCTGTGTTGTCTTAAGGAGGGAATGTTGAAATGTGCCAGCTTTAATCAAGGTATGCACCATTATGTATTCTTGTAATAATCCATCAAAGAACTCATGGTACATGTCGGCCACCCTGTTGGGCTTCCCAGACCACTATATAAATTAACTAAATAATTTCAAGTGCCTTATGTAAAGTTTTATGTCACACATTAGTGAACCATTCTGGATAACATAATTAAAATTAATAAAATGATTAAAAATAAATCTTAAGTATTTCAAAAATAATTTAAAAAAAATTATATAATAAAAATGTTTTTAATGAAATATAGAATAATTAAAATGGGGTAAACCCATTTTATTTAATTATTTTTATTTCTCCATCCAATTTTATTTCATTATTTTTCCTATTTACATATTATTTTAAATTTTCTATTATTCATTATTCTTTTATTCTCTATTTCATTAGCTTTTCCCTTTTATTTTATTTCTATCTTTCTCTCATCCTCCCCCACTATTGTGTGTGTCACACATCCCACCTACTAGGTGGTGCACACCACCCTCCTCCTCATTCGAGTAATCGGTGAAGCCTCCTTTCTCCTCCAAAATTTGACTTCCTCTACTCCATAGTGAAGCTCTTTGTAAGGCTAACCTCAGGCACAAATAATTGTTCTATCACGTTCTAAATGTGATGTGCAATATTTCGTAGAAGTATATTACCCAAAATTGGAGTTCTTATTATTAATCATACATTATTTCCATTTTAGGTCCAATAAAGGATCATGGTAGAGCATAAGATCTGTCATGAAGCAGGCCAGGTTTCCATCCGACCTGGCGCCTGACCCAGTCGGTGGAAAGGCCTGAGGGGCGTTCCCGATCCCCATAGGTTGTAAACTAGTGCCGGGAATCAAAAGAAGACAATAGGGAACGATTTCGCCCAATGAAAATAAATAAAACTGCAAAAAAGTAGAAGAATGAAATGTAAATAAATGATTCTGAAAAGAAATAACGACCAACAAGACACACTAACCTGGTCTCAACCAAAACTCCTCATGACTCCAAGAGTCGCTCACTAGTCCACAACCAACTATCACCCACATATAGCAAACTCAACCCAAACCTGATGCAAAACTGAAAATGGGAAAACACTGTAGGCGTGAGTATTAAAACTCAGAAGGTAGGCCTGACAAATTCTATTCCCAATGCACATACCATTAAATAGAGAATTCATTAATTCCAAGATTCAACTACATTGTACAAAATATGGGTTTTTACACACACTTTAATTTATAAATAAGTATCAGCCCATTGCCCTTTATATTTTAAAAACAATTCTTAATGTTAGAAAGGAATAGGTGCATTTCATTTTAAAACATTTTTGCGAAAAATTAGTAAAGAAAACATTATTTATTAGCCAAAAAGGAAAACTACTCATAACACACAACAAACACCAAGGGAAATGTGGAAAAATGGCACACACGAGCCAGCAACTGAACTAGACTTCTCAATCGTGCGCCACACACAAATAAAGACTACAGGAATCATGGGTCGAACCTAGGGGATCGTGAACAATCCAGAACGTACTTTACATGTTAATCATCCTAAAATCATGCTCTAACTCGATGAATTCATAACACCCTAACGTCTGGAATAGCCCTACATGTCCTAACCTAGGGGCCCAATCCCCATAGCAGCAATAACTCAGCATTCCCCTACTAAGGGGCCACTAGCCAGTGCGTATTCTAAACTAGTACAACAATAGTTCTCAAAAAATTCACTCAATATGCCAGGTTCCCATGTCAACACTTACAATAAAAAGGGGTGCATCCACAATCTAAATCAATCAGTCATGATTCACAATTATCACTCATAACTCACGCAATAAACGCAAACCATAGATCACCCTTGATTGGGTTTTCCAAAATAATTTATTTTATTAAAGTGCCAAACTAGCCTTCCAATATTTTAAAGCAAAACCTCCTTTCTCAAGAAAACTAAGAACCCTTGTTCTGAAGAAATCTTATATCATTAAAACTAGAAGTAATTTTGAAAAATATGTGAATTATGATTAAAGACCAAATGGGCATTCTTTTAATACTGGGTTTCTTCTCATCAAGAAAAAGTTTCAAGTGTTCGGGATATAATAAACAGGTCTTTTCGCACCAAATAATAGTATATAAATTAATTATATTATATTATTTCCAATTTATTAAAATTAATAAAACAACAAGCAATTAATCAATTATATATATAAAGGTAAGTGCAGTGGGGGACATACCTCAACCCGCCGCTCGATCGTGACGACATGAGTCGCTTCGCACTTGCGCATAAGCATGCGCAACCCGATAACCGCAGGGTTGAGGACTTTCGCTGACAAAACCCTACAAAAACAGCAAGACATTTAAAACCAGAAACCTTTACCCAAATAAAACAAGACAAATATCCATAATTAATAATTATTTACTAATACATTTTTAAAATTTATAAATAAAATTTTAAAAACCATTTCCACGGATAAAAAACACCAAATAAATATTTAAACAGTTTTCAAAATATTTCGCATGACTTCAAATGCCAAAAACATCACTCAAAACATTCTTTAAAAACCAAACGCACCTTAGCGCAACAACAAACCACCTTCCAGATATGCTTCGAACTATTACTATAATCATGTAAAGCATTTAAAAATTTTATAAAATAATATAAAATGAGTGTCACATGGTTTTATACACACAAAACAAATTATTTATAAATCCAAAACACAGTCTGACATTGCCTGCACTCAAATAAAGTTTTAATGTGTAACCTACACCACCAAAAGGTTTGATGGAAAACCCATACACCATATGAAAAACACAATTTCATAAACCACATAATTTAACAAGCCAAAAATTAAATCTTATAAAACAATTTAGAAGAAATCTCTTAGCATTAACCACTAAAGTCATGAAAAAACTAATTTTACGACAAAACACACCCAATGCCATATCAGAAAAACAGTTCTCACCACTTTCAGAACATAAAAATATAACTGCATAATTCAAAAGTCCCTAATAGAGTTCTTAACAAAAAACACCCAATAATATGAACAATCTACTAAAATATTTCAATGAAAATCAAACATCAAATAAATCCAACATCACAAAATAATAATTAATTAAATAATATGAGAAAGAAATTAAGAATTGAAAATAAATTTGTTAGATAACAATTAGACAGGGAACCACCTACCTCGGTGACAGAATACCCCAAATACCAAAGCAAAGCTCCAATAGTGCACCGATTTCGCCGCAAACAACTCAAATAAACTGTAACATCAAAACAAAAAACCAATTAGACCAAAATTAAACCAAACGTGAATCCAAAACCCAAATTGCAACTCAATCGAATTGAGAGAACAACAATCGAGGTAAAATGCTCCTATATTAATGGTGCGAATGTACAACCGAGAAAGGGGAAGACCGTTGATGGTGGACCACACTGGAAAATTAGCCGGAAAAGAGGGCGGTGTGGTTGTGCTAAGGGGAAAGAGGAAATGAGGTGTTTGAGGGGAGGCACCACTGGACAATAGGATCGGGAAGGGTTGCATGGGTGATTCAGGTGGCTCGGCCGAGAGGGAGGCGGCGCGAGGGGTGTGCGCCAGTTTGAAGGGAGGGCGCTGGAGGACTTCCTTGCCTGAAGAGAGGAGGTTTTGCAGGTATCCTGCCAGAGAAAAGACGAGGTGATGCGGCTGTCGGACGAGGAGTGTGGTGGGACCATGTGAGGGTGCGGCAGAAAAGGGTGGTGCATACTATCGGAGAGGGTGGTGCATACTATCGGAGAGGGAGAAAAGGGTGGTGTGCGGTGCAGCCTGTCGGAGAGGGGAAGTGGAGGGTGGTCCGAAGAAGGGATGAGGAGCGGAGTGCGATTAGGGTTAGGGGATGTGCACTTCCAAAACAGGAGGGGGGAGAAGAGGCCCACGCAATGGCATATAGGAGAGAAAAAAAGGGATAGAAAAAAAAGGAAAAGAGGAAAAAATAGAAAAAGATAAAAAAATAAAAAATGGAAAAAAAAGTATAAATTTATATCCTAATAAATTCAAAAAAATTTAATATTAATATGAAAATGAAAATAATTAAATCTACCACAATAATAAAACATTTTATTGAGAACGAGCACCATGTATGGTCAGTGCACATGGTCGCGACGTGTAGGGTCGCGCGAACGGTCACCTCTGGGTCGCATGCGTGGTCATCGCACATGGTCGCGTTCTCAAAAATGAACCAAAAAATAATAGAAATGTACAAGTTAAAAAAATTAGCTGAAATAATAATAAAATCATTATTAATTTATGTTGGAGACCGCACACGGTCTCGTGTGCGGTCGCGTGTGCGGACTTGTTCGCGGTCGCGTGTACGTGTGTGTTCGCGTGCCTACTAGCGATTACCGTTGATCACTCGTAATAGATCTCAAGTTATTTTATTAATTTAAAAATAATTTAACCGGTTCAAACTGCAACTCAAAAGAACGACTTAAAATAATTAAATTAACAGAAGTGTCAGTCAGGGTGTGACAATTCTCCCCACCAGGACACTTTCTGCCCTCAGAAAGTCACTAGAAGACTTGGTTAACCAATGGTTCCAAGAAAGACTGTGAAGACATGAATGTTATTTAAAAAAAACCTTCATCGCTCGAAGACCGAGCATTTAAAATGCTGATGACCTGAAACATCAAAGATCATAAAAACCATAATCACCTATCAAAATGACCAACAACAAGGAATTCACCTCGAAATAGAACTACAACATGGAACACCTCGACCCCTGACATAGAGATCACCGGGGCCGCTCGAGATCTCCAAGAACACTCGTCAAGCAACGCACTATCTGAGCTAACCCATTAGAATGGATGAGGTAGGGAGGAGAAAAAGCAATGGGTTTCTCTGCCAAGTGCACTTTGAAAAAAAATCTTCCATAAGCTCATCCTATGGTGGTCTCCCCACCATATTAGGATCCTTCTAATACATTTTTTCTCCAATCCAAGGCGACTCACAAACCCATAAAAGTCCTCTAACACTGGCTTGACCCACTGAGCTCCCCAAGTTGACCGAAACTGGAACAAGAGGAGACGCTGGTGAGACCCGAAGTGGGTCTCCCCACCATTTTAGAATTTTCCTAACACCATGACACCTGCACAAGAATTCCCACTTTCCTTTGAGCTATACAAACTGAACTCTTCATCATGAACCCACCACACGAGCCAATCTGCAATGATTATTCCTACAGTGGATAACACTCTTCAACATGAAATAGCCTTGATAGTATAAAACCCTAACCATGAGGCGAATCAAACAGGAACACAACAATTCCACAAGACATGAGCATCTCCGACCATAAGAAGGTTCACGGAGCACACTTACTACATTTACAGGAGTACGGATTTTCTGAACCTATTTATGGTCCAAGAGAATCATCCATAAGTCATGGCCACCACAAGGAGACAAGACCTTTATGACCCTCACAACTAAAATGAATCCTTCAGAGACGATACTACAGTAGTGAAACTTAAGATGTTCCCATCCTAACACTGTGTACTTAAGTCAGATCAAGCTCATCCCACGTCCAATGAGTTTTGACTACGCGCATGCTTCACCCTGAGACCTATGGTTGGGGCCCTGATGTCTGAAGCATCTACCGTCTCGCAGTCATAAGCTGACCACCTCAGAATGGAACTTCCTCCGCTGGAAGAGAAACCGGCATACTTCTCCTCGTGTCCCGAGCAGCCACTCCGTCAACATACCAACTAGGAATTTTGGTAAACGACTTTGGGTTTCCGAATGACCACACAATAGGTAGAAGATTTAGTGGTATGTCAAATTCGTGACACAAACTGACGAAAGGGGAACTCTAAGAACAAGTCCCTTTTGTTCATAGTTTTCATCATATGAGGAACCTGCACTTACCAAATTATGGATGAGACCAACAACTATTACGAACATTAAGTTGATTGTTCCACAAAACCAATGGAGAACATGAAACCAGCTCATCAGAAAGGTCAAACACACCTCCTTCTCTACCTATTGACTGTTTGATTGCCTATGAGATCCACCACTTTCTCACGCCTTCACTTACTTAGGTACGACCATGGGATGAGGCTAGTCTCTAGGATCACTCACGACGTCCTCATTTTCAACGAAAACGGAACGATCACCGTTTTGTAGTGTAGTCCCACTCCACCAGAAATAATCGAGACAAATTGCAACCACACAACTTTTGGAGATCCACAAAAACTGGAGACACATAAAACATTCCAAAAGTATTCAACGTTATCCAACTGACCGTGATGTCTACGAACAACACAACGGAGCAGAACCCAACTCTGCCACTCAACTAGGAGTTTGGGTTGAGCCAACAATTGAGAGACCTACTAGAAACCCATTGGATCTTTCTAGGGGGCATATCCCAAATAAGAAACACAAATCAACCTTCCACAAAACCAAACACATCACAAAACAAGCATCAACATTCCATAAACCAATACAATAATTCCAATTTAAAACGTTAATTCGTTTTCAATGAAAAACACTCACTTGAAAAACCAAACACAGTACATTGAAAACCAATAACTCTTTTGAACTCATCACATTCACTCCAGAATCAAAACCATTTTCCAAATCAAAAACCATTTACGCACAAAAACCCATTTGAGAGAAAACCACAATTTTCAAGAAACAAGTTGCATCTTCTAAAATAAATCACTCACCACTGATATTCTTGGATGCTCACAGATTCGCATTTTCGTGCCTCCCAGGCACCCATCCACACAATCTACCAGCAATCCATTAATCACTTCCACATGCACGTGAGAGTACCCATAGGAATACCATTGGAAAAGAAACAAGGATCTTTTTATTTTAAAAAAATACATTCCCTATATTCCAAAATACTTTTTTTCAACTATTTCAAAAACTCACGACAAATTTCCAAAAAGATTTCAATTTATAAAACCACCCACTCCAAAAACAAGGTCCAAGAAAAATGAAACCTAAATTTCTTGTCAACCGCACACTAAAATAAAATAAGAGTATCAATGTCTGCCTCCCATTTTAATGGAAACCGATTTCACACCAATACCAAAATTGAAGAAAAATATCACAAACATTAAAGCACCTGGGTGGAGGACTAGTGGTTGTGTCTAACCAGGCTACATGGTTTAGCAGACCATGCCTTATGCAAGCACCAATCACTAGGAGTGTCGAACTGTACTCTCAGGCATCAAATGGGTCACTACTCCATGTGAGACCGTGCACAGTACTGGTTTACTCCTACTGTCGTCCCCCATCCACACAGAGAAAAGCCAAAAACATAAATCCTAGACTACCCTTGGTTACATGAGGATCAAAACGAGTAAGATTTTGTGACGCTCTTCTTGCACCTATCCCTCGAGTACTGACAGTCCTATCTCTAATCTACCTGACATTCCAAGAGAAAAAACATCCTCTGATACCATTTTGTCACGAACTAGGTCGGGTCGCCATCCGACCCGGTGCCCAACCCGATCCACGGCAAGGCCCGAGGGGCATTCCCAATCTCCACGGGCTGGAAACTCGTGCTGGGAAACAAAACAAGACAAGAGGGAATGATTTTTCAAAATGAAAATAAATAAAAAAGCGGAGAAGAAGAGGAACTCAATCTGAATAAATGACCCTAAAAAGAAAGAATGACCAACACGACACCCTAAACCGGTCTGGACCAAAACTCAACGTGACTCCGAGAGTCTCTCACCAGTCCACAACCAACTCTCACCCATAGAGAGAAAACTCGAACCAAACCTGCAACAAAACTAAAAATGGGAAAAAATATAGGTGTGAGTATTAAAACTCAATAAGTAGGCCCGACTAATTCTATTCCCAATGAACATACCATTAAATAAAGAATTCATTAATTCCATGTTTGAACTACATTATACAAAATATGGGTTTCTCCACACACTTTCATTTCTAAATAAGTAACAGTCCATTTCCAATTATACTTTAAAAACAATTTTTAATGATTTTAGGGAATGGGTGTATTGCATTTTAAAAAAAATTTGTGAACAATTAGTAAAAAAAACTTTAGTTATAAGCCAAAATGGAAAACTTCTCATAACACACCACACACGCTACGGGAAATATGTAAAAATGGAACACACGAGCCAACAACCGAACTAGACTTCTCAATCATGTGCCACACATCAATAAACACTAAAGGAAACATGTGTTGAATATAGGAGATCGTGAACAATCCCGAACGTACAATACATGTTACTCATCCTGAAATCATGCTCTAACTCGATGACGTCATAACGCCCTAACGCTCGGCATAGCACTACATTGCCTAACTGAGGGGACCAATCCCCATAGTAGCAATAACTCAGTATTCCCCTACTATGGGGCCACTATCCAGTGCATATTCCAAACTAGTGCATCATTCGTTCTCAGAAAAAATTGTTGTTATGGGGATTGGGCCCCATAGTAGGGGAATGCTAAGTTATTGCTTCTATGGGGATTTGGCCCCTCAATTAGGCCCTGTAGGGCTATGCCGGGCATTAGGGAGTTATGATGTCAACGAGTTAGAGCATGATTTCAGGATGATTCACAGGTATATTACATTCTGGATTGTTCACGATCTCTAAGGTTCGACCCATGTTTCCTTTAGTGTTTATTTGTGTGTGGAACATGATTGAGAAGTCTAGTTAGGTTGCTTGCTCATGTGTGCCATTTTTCCCCATTTCCCATGGCGTGTGTTGGGTGTTATGAGTAGTTTTCCTTTTTGTAAAATAACTATAGTTTGGTTTAAAAATTGTTCGAAAAATGTTTTAAAATGAAATGCACCTATTCCTTTCAAACAGTAAAAATTGTCTTTAATGTATAAAGGGCAATGGAGTGATACTTATTTAGAAATGAAATTTTGTGTAAAATCCCATATATTGTACAATGTAGTTCAATCATAGAATTAATTAATTCTTTATTTAATGGTATGTAAATTGGTAATATAATTAGTCGGGCCTACCTACTGAGTTTTAAGACTCACGCCTATAGTGTTTTCCAATTTTCAGTTTTGCTGCAGGTTTGTTTCGAGTTTGCTCTCTGTGGGCGAGAGTTAGTTGTGGACTAGTGAGAGACTCTCATAGTCACAATGAGTTTTGGTCAAGACTAGGTTAGTGTGTCTTGTTGGTCATTCTTTATTTTCAGGGTCATTTATTTAATTTGTGTTCTACTTTTCGGTTGTTTTATTTATTATCATTGTGTGAAATCATTCCCTCTTGACTTGTTTTGATGCCCAGTAGTAGTTTCTAGCCCGTGGGGATCGCGAAAGCCCCTCGGGACTTGCCGCGGACCTGGTCGGGTAGCGGTTCGGATGGTGACCCGGCCTGGATCGTGATATGATACTACATGAGTACAAGGTAGGGAGTCTACACTCTTTCCCTTCATTTCTTTTTATCATTTAAATCACCCATTGTGCCACTCGTTGGGGCCTTTCAACATTGTCTATTTTTTCCTATTCTAAATTAAATAAACTACTTTTCATAACATTCACACCATTGTGTGATGAAATCTAACCAATTTAAATTGTTTCAACATATTTGGATACCCCATTGGTTGTTTTGATATTCTTGGCCTATTTTCCATAAGCGCCAAATTGATTAAATTAATTAATTTCACATGTATTGTGATCTATTTTGTTGAGGTTTAATTAAATATAATATTTCGGATAAATGTGAACAATTAATATTCTGTTGTTTTGGTGTATTATTGCCTATATAGTTTTTTCCTTGTTCAATTATTATCATTTTGAGACTTTATAAATGTAATATTTTTGTTTTTATTACATTCATTAATAAATTTATCTCACTATAATTGCTCAGTTTAAATCATCATTGTTATATTATAGTTAATTAGATTTTTTAGTCGCACTTATGATAGCAACTCTGTGATATATGTTCTATGATGTCTAATTAAATTCTGGGCGGTGAGAGAAAAAGGGTTCTATATCATGGGATCATGCTTTGACTCTTTATTCTGTAATGGATACCTTTACAAGATGGGGGGATGTCTATGGTATTTCCATACACTATCTTCATAGGGTCTTCTATGTACCTTTGGGTGATAGAGGTCCAAAGGGATCATCGATGAAAAACCAATTTTCCTGTGGCTATGAAAATCCTAGTGTGATACTAGACCCCTTCTGTATGATATCGGGATAGAATAATGGTAAATTCATGTCTCGAGTGATACACAGTCTGTTGAAGTATTTCATCAGATAGTCTCAGTGGTATTGTATTAATTGAAAGTTGTACTATAGTGATTCCATTGGGATGGGACAAGACACTAACTATAAAAACATAACATAGTAATACTAATAATGATATAATGAAATTGTTTATTTATTTAATCATTGTTTCCATGGTAAATTGTGACAGCTTTCTTGTTCTTGAAGAACACTTCGTTGAAACATAAACTACACTCTAGCCTAATGCACCAACCAGGGGTATTGAGCCATTTTTTACCTTTTTTCTATCCTTTATATATATAGGCACCATGGGAATTATAGGTACCTTGTTTTGATTCTTTTCTTGGGCCAAACCAGCGGATATTGGATGGGTGTCATTGAGGACACATACCAAGATATGGTTATTTTATTATGATTATTTGATTTCTTCTTTATCATATATTTGCTCACAACTATTGTCTACTGCACAAAATTTAATGGTTTTGACATTGTGTGTGTTGTCCTACTAGGATTATATTTCACTCCCTACACGGGCTCCATTTCATACCTGACTGAACATTTAATTTTTTTCATAGAAAATAACATTACAAGTATAATAATCAAGGTAGAATGAAATGATAGATTCCCAAGGAATCCCCTATAACAATACATATATATTACTGCGGTAAATAGACCATGATATAAAAGACCTCCAAAGTGACATCATGAATACTTCCTTGAGAATGATCATTTGTAGAGAAGTTGGCCTCTCTAGGTATATGTCGATCTGAACATTGATTAGAAAAATCCACTCCACATGCATGGTCAAGGTATGTCAAAAACCATGGGACATTACCTTTCCCTTGGAGGGCCTGTATAATCACATCAGAGTCTGATTCCACATATATGATCACCAGTGATAACATTTTTCAAAGCATAACACTGGTGTGTAATGCCCGTACAACCGCGCCAAATGAATTCCCCGATCCATGGATGCTGCTAAAGGCCATTAGAACCAAGCCATTTTTTTCCAGAACTAGCCCTCCCCCATGCAGCATCCCATTCATGAATGACCCATCCACATTAAATTTAAGGCTATTAGTTGGAAGATGCCATCTTATCAAGCCTCCCTGTATCATCAGTCAAATCACCGGGCCATTCATAGAACTAGAAATCATAGAATAATTTGGACCCCCTTCATTAGAGACTCCAACTCAATCAACAACCCCTTCATTCAAACTAGGAGAAGTGACACTAAAGGCTTATCCTCCAATCTAGCTTTACTCCTAGCCTCCCATATTGTCTAGAAAATTGAGGTAACAATGGAGCTTCTAATCTTGGACATCATCCCATTCTACTCCTCTCTCTACAACCACCCTTCAAGAAACTATACCTTTGAAGTATAGGAATCCTTGTAATTAACCCTTTATCTGAGATAGTCTAGAGAAAACACGCCAATTCACTTCTGATAAATAGGTGGATAATCGATTCTACTTGAGGACTAATGCAACATAAACATCAAGACACTAAAAATATACATTTTATTGGATATTATCCTCCACGGGAAAGGACTTATTTGAAGCTCTCTAAACCAGAAAAATATTTTATGAGGGTAGCTCCATACACCACAGAACATCACCCCATTCATCTCGGCTTCCTTGATGCTGGATCATGCAAATAAAATCATGACTATTAACTAATCCGGATCTCCCCTCGGTTAAGCATAACCAGTCTTCATCCTCTAAAAGAAAAATATATTTTTTGATCTCCTTCTGATCAAAGCTGATATTGGCCTCCATTAACCTAGGATGCTACCAAGCCTCTCTCATAGACTAATCCTAATCACGATGTCCCTGGAAAAATAGTTTCTCTCCAATCCAGTTCTCCCTCCAAAGATTCACCACTCCACAACCAATCACCCAGCAGGACGAATCCTTGAAGATATCAAAATGAAACACCTCTATTTTCTCCAACCCAGACACTTACGTCCTATCCCAATCTTCCTAATGCATTCTATATTTTATTCTAAAAGTTTTGGCCCACTTAAACTTACCCACCAGGAAATCCCATGGAAACTATGCCTGTAGAGACTACATGGACATATTTAACTTTCTTAGTGGGATACTTCCTTCTTAAATCATCTTCTCCAACTGAGCCCAGGAGGCCTACTAAGCCTTACCAATGTCATTTTCATCTCATATAAATCTATTAATAATCTTATCCATAGTAGAGACAATCCCTTTAGTAGGGGTAACGATCGATAGCACATTTATCGGGATCGAAGAGACCACACTATTTAACAATGCCTCCCGGTCCCCAAATGGGAGAAACCTGTTTTTCTAGTTGTATATTCTATCAACCATACTTTTAATAAGATCCTCAAAATAGACCTTTTTCTCCTAGCTAGTGGAGATAGGATCCCCAAGGTAAAATATGGGCCTCTGTTTCTGTTTTACTACCATAATTTCCTGAATACTCCGGGTCCTCCTCCATGGCCATTTAGTAGAAATAAAAACATTTATTTTACTACCATTAACCTACTGGCCACTCAGACTACCATAGACCCCCATGATCTTCATGAGATTAATCAGTGAATACCTCCTTCCATTATGAAAAATAATAATATCATCAACAAACATCTGGTGAGAGTAGGATCTATCAGAGGCTTGTAAGTTACAAGGAAGGATCCTCCATTCCAGTAGCCCACTATGGAGATTTTGGTATATAGCTTCCTAGGAAATGAGGATCATGGGGGGAGAGGGGGTGCCCTTCTCTCACACCTCTCACATTCTTTGAAAATCCAATCCCCTTCCCAAAAAGCGAAATAGAAATCCAAGGCCTCAAAATACAATGAGAGCCTAAATCCTAAACCTATTCTTGGACTCTGATATCCCTAATGACTCGAATTATTAAACTCAAATGAAGATCGTCGTACAACTTTTCCATATCATCCTGCAAAATAACATTGGACCCCACCACCTTCTTCTTCACATCAAGTAGAAATTCTTGATCCACACCCACAGCCTCTAGAGTTTCATAATGATTCTCTTGAAATTATGTGTAAAATATGGCTCAGAGAACCCTCCTAGTGGCATCCAGGATAGAGATACTACATGGGGAATTAAATAATTTAGTGTCTCTGGAAACATGGAAAAAATATTATATCCTAGGAAAATATCATCAGTATCTGCCGTTAAGATATTCACATTTCTTGTTATAACAACAACATTTATTCTTTGCTTGGGGAAAATCAACATAATAAATGGGTGATATCAAATTATTATTAGGGGTAAATAAGAGATATATGTGAAAATAATTGTGAGTATAGGTATATGATAACATGATCACCAAAATAGATGATTGTATACTACATACTAGATATCATATACATGAATCATTTCATAAATTATTGAAGTTCATAATACATGAATCATAAATAAATAAAGATAATAATCTATGAAATCATAACATAAGAATAAAACATGGAATTTTGGAAAATAAATATTAATATATAATCATTTCCATAGTATTCATGTAATTTCAATCAAGACTATATTTATGGAATATTTCTTTATCTAAACTAGGTTCACATGTAGTTTCATCCCTGTATTACAGAACTGAGATAACCCCTTGTTCCATCCTTGTATTATTGAAATTATTTCACCCATAATTCTATACCTATAACACTAAACAGAGCTCCATTCCAGTTCTACAAATGTAATAATAAAATGAGTTCATTTATCTTTCCATCCATGCATATCTCATCATATATAAATCATTAACCAATTCATTAGAGGGAGATATTGGTCCCATACATATCAAAATGAATTCATATATTCATGTTCCAAATAATATAAAAAAATCATATAATAACACATGAAATGAAATGTTTATCATAAACATGTAAATATATAGCAACCCATGGAAAAATATACGGCTCTCATAACCATTTTATCTAAATCATAACCTATTAATGAATATTGGATTTCATAAACATATAACCCTAAATGATAAAATAGATCTCACAAACACATTACTCATTAAAAAGAAACAATTTTGACAAAGACAGTGACATTATTAATGTAAAAGTCATAGAAAAAAATGAATTGAACCTTTAGATCATTTCTTAGAAGGGAATGAGAAACATCAATATATGACATCTTCAATGGAAAATAATTTATAAATATATTTCAAAAATTAATCTTGAGTAAAGTATGCATTGTTATTTTAAAATTTCATTAATTTCCTAAAAGCATTTGATACCCATTTTATTATAAAATACCATGAAAATATATAAATAAGAAATGAAATCAATTAAGAAAACATTTATACTTGAAAAACTATAAAATAAGAATCAAAACATTTAAAAACCCATTTTCCTTGAAAACACAATGAAAACATTGAAAGAATGATTAAAAAATCATTACAACATTTTGACATTAAAACACATGAAATAAGATTATTTTTTTAAAAAAAAATCATTTCTCTTAAAATATGTTAAAAACTAGAATTGTGTTTTGAAATAATTTTTAAAATAATTTCTATTTAAAACATATAAAATAAGAATCATAACAATTTAAAATCGCAATTCCTTAAAACACAATGAAAAAATATAAAATATTGATGAAAAATTTTCATTTAAAATATATTTAAAAAAATCGTATATGTTAACCTTAGAACATGTAATTAAATAATTAAATGAATAATATTGGATAAATAATTACATGTCTTATTAGTTAAAAAGTAAATTCCTTTTACATACTAAAAAGTTTAATAAATTGACTCCTTCAAAAATAGACAAGAAGATTCATTTACTACATTGGAAAAATGAAAAACGGTAAAATATACGTTGAATTACAACTTGATAATAATAGAATATTCATGGAATCCCTTTTTTAGGAACATTATTTCAATGGAAACATATTTATAATAATAGAGATGGTAAATTAAAGCTTTCTTAAAAGAACATTCTTATCTATATTATGTAAAAAGGTAGAAGAAAGTGTACCAATATATGAATTAATTATAATTTCTATAGGAGAATAAAATTCATGAATTTTCATGAGATATTTACCATAAGAATTTATCAAATAATGTATAAGAATAATCAATCTTGAATGGAAATAATATTTTCTGAATAAACACTTATCAAATGGTAACATCAAGTCATAATATCCTTGTAAGAAAATGAAATTTAATAAATCATAAAATATAATTAATATAATTAAATTATTTATATAACATGTCATATTTATGTTTATACACCTTGAAGAGAATTTCGATTCATGAAAAAAATAAGCCTCAAAGAATGAAAATTGAGACAAGATAATTTAACCGATTTGGTAGCTTTTAAAACTTATACCCCATGAATGAAAGTCCATAAAATTATAAGGCGAGAACCCAGAAATTTTATTATAATATAAATTTAATAAAATAATTGTAAATAAATACACCACAAAAATGGAATTACTGGTGAACATTTCATTTATCACACAAAAATAAAAAGTTTGATGAAATCCTATTACCTTGTGTCTTAACACTCGCCATACTTGTTCAAAACAACCATATAATAAATATAATTTCTTTATAAATATTTTATAGAACCATATTCATTTATTTAATACTTTATATTGTTTTATTAGGAATATATTTTTTTTAATAAACCATCCTATGTTTTGGTATCAATTCATGTACTATTTGCTATATTTTTCATATTTGTATTAAATTGTTATATTGGTGGTCCTTATAGTTATATCATGATTTCTAAATTTAATAAACAATATAAATATCATGGATATATGGTAAATATTTAGTATAATTATATATATAATTAATATTTATGAAAAGGAATATAATTTTCTTGGAGGCGATCGGTCGTACATATGCATGAACCCTATTTCTGTTTAATTATTGTGTAGAGAGAACGAAACCAAAAGACGTATAAGAATATATTTGTATATATATCATTATTATGTTAGTATTATGATATGATATTGTTATTATATATTAACTATAAACATATTTAGTACAATCAATGCACCCTATTAACAAATCGTATCACTTTGAGTGGTCGCTAGTCGATACTTCTTCATAAAAATATATCTCATTAATACCAAATAAAAATTTAAAAAAATATGCATTGAAAAAAAATTATGAAATATATTATAAATATAATATTTTTCAGATATAAAGTGATTTTAGATCATAATGGCGACCATGATAGGTGGTAATGGAATATTTAACAATCATCATTCTATGATAGAGTAGTTCACCGAACATTGAAATTGTATGTCTGTTACCCATTAGATGGAGGTGTTTGTATGTTTAGTTTGAAAACTTTATAGAAAAATATCATATTATATTGATGAAACTATTTCATTATATAATCATAGAATAAATATTGTGGTTTGGGTGGTAATGGAAGACAAATCAATGTACATGGGATAAGATATTACATCTTAATCAGGTAACTCCTTCTGGTTGGTGAAAAAAGGATTCTATGGAATCCCTTATACCAAAGGGAAGGATTATAGTAGGAAGGTATGAATTTTGTGATGTGTATTTTTGAGATATTGTTCAAACCTATTAGGTTTGAGAGGTGGGAGTATGTGGTAGATTTGGTTAACTTTTATTGGGAAAGAAAATGACTAACTTGAATTTTGGAAAACGAGTTAGGAATACTCGTATTATTACCTATAAAGATTAATAAAAAATGAATCAATAATATATTTTTATACTACCAACAAATTTCAATACAATGAATTTTGGACATGTTTTTGGGTCAATTGGTTCCCTAATACGATGTTTTAGTCCCTAAATAATATTAATTGGATTGTAAATATTATGATTACTTTAAATTACTTTTAATAATATTTTTGGAAAAAAATAACTTATTATACTCGGAATATTATATTTATTAAAATGTATTTTTATTATTTTTTAATTAAATACATAGAAATGGAAAATGTATGATTAATTCTAACCATGTTGGAATGATGAAATTTTGGGATTTTAAATTAGAAAGATGTATAATTGTTGCCCCAGTTTTCATTTTAAATTTCAATGTAAAATTGATTAAAATGACCTAAAATGTATTAATATATCTACAATTGATTTAATGTGGGATTAAAATAAATTTAAAATATAATTTTACATTAGAAATTATTTAAAAAAAACTGCAGTTTTAATCATAAAAGCAATTTTCACTATTTATGAACAAAATGTTTTTGTCAAATTAATCCCAATTACTAGATCTAATATAATAATGAAATTATAAATAATGAAAAAAAATTATTTTATCAAATTTAATTTATATTATTGTATAATCTTTATTTTCTTATTCAAATCAGTTGATTTCAGAAAATGATATTTTTAAAGGAAAAAAGGACTTTACAAAAAAACCTATTTCATCCATTATCTATATGATTTATTTATATAAAAAATTTATAAAAATTATTTAAATATATTTTATTAATTTTAATATTACATAGTTTAATGGGTATGTTTTAATTATCTCATTTAAACAATTATATCACTGACATTTGGTTTCGTAGAAAATCCATGTTGTGTGTACCTTATGGTAAGTGTTTGACGCATATAGCACAATAAAAGTCGGTATTGGGTGAAGAGAATTACATGTTATTTTAATATGTAAGTAATGGTTTCCATTAAATATATATATATATATATATATATATATATATCTATCTATTTCCAATTTCATTGGAAAGGAAAAAAATCAAAAAAAAAATTAATTTGAAAAAAGTAATTCACAAAATATCATGGTGTTATAGTCTATCTCTAGAGCATGACAAAGAGTTCATCCATATTTTTATGCAGGTGGATCAAGAGATCTGTTACAGAATCATATAGATATCACATAGATACCACCAATGGGATCCTACCAGTATTTATCACCAACAACATCACAATTTATCTAACCCATAGCATGAAGAGGGTGCCTCCCTCAAGATTTTAGACTTGGTCACTTAAGCCCTAGCACTCAGGACAACCCACTAATGGAGGAAACATGTCAAATGGGAACATTAACCTATGTCATTTATTTACATATATGATTTCCATACGTGTATATTGGTGATCCCACATAAGATACAAACCCAAAACCAAATCCACAAATCCCACCATCATTGTTTTGTGGCATCCAAAAAAACCAAACGGTAGATTCTAACATGAAAAAAAGGTTGTAGACCCAAATTTCTACCCCTTCACATGACAATTTTTAGTATATCTATGAAATAAGTGAAAATCATGGTAATGAATAAATCTCTTATTGATATATATATTGGTAATATATTTCTGTTATAGCTATAGAAGTGACCCCTCACATATTGTAAATGATGGACGTATAGAAATCTATTCATTCCAACATTCAATAAGTATTCCAGAATATAAATATAGCATTGGTTGTGACTAGGAGTCATGAACACAACACCTCCTCAATTTTAGATTTATTAATCACCATTATATGATGATCCCAAAGTGAAAATGTGTATTCATGATCCCATATAAAGGGTCATGGGAAATATCTCATGGTAAATGGACAACCATATCATTCCCATATCCACATTCCATCTTAAGGATATTTGTTTACCCTGGATCCCACTATAGGTAAGTAACAATACCCTTACAACATTCCAAATACATGATTGAAAATTCATATAGTTAAATAGGAATTAATCATTTCAGATTACTCATAGGAAAGATGACTCCCACATTAAGAAGCCCCAATCACCCACAAAAAATAATCTAAAAATGATATCTCACCCAAGAAGATTGGAAAATAAAGAGACAATCCACTACCCTAATATTCTAAATATTGTTGTTCTTGAAGATCTCATAAATCTATTTATATTGGCATAATATCCTAATCATCAGTTACCAAATTAAAGAGATAAAATATGAAATTTTAAATATACACCCTGAAAATTAATTCAAAGCTATATTTGAGGTTCTCCATAAACATCATACCATGATAGTTTACATTATGTATAGAGTATAATAAATCACATGAGCCCATATCTTGATTAGAAAAGTTATAACCCTTCAAATGGATAGCAGATAAAATATCTTAAAGTTGATCCCCTTTCTACCATCCTCACAACAGTTCATCCTTAGTGTATATGATATAGAATTTCTACTTATAGTCAAATGTCAAGCTATGAATATAGAATTCCTCGTGATGGAATTCATTGAAATGGCCCTCCGAACAAATAATTATTATTTAATTATTAAATATATCCCTTTATAAATCTACACTAGGAAATCCATCATACCATGAGGCTCTTGGTAAATTTAGGCCACTCATGCCTACTTCTTTGTCTTTGAAACATGATAATATTTCTCAAATGGAATATTTCATAGAGAAATGGTTATTCTATGAGTCACTGTTAGATTTCTTACATTCCAATATAGTAGGGGATATCCCCTCAATCCTTTTTTATTTCAATAAAATAATGGATAAATGTCCACATTGTTCATACCATTGTGAATAGGATCTTTGAAATTGTAAAGAATATAAATTTTTTATGATGAGAAAGATAGATAAAAAACATGCTAGTAATGTTATTCCATTTATCCACTCCCCCACACATCATTCAAAATGCATTTTCAGAACAAAGTGTATAATTTATTTAAAAAAATATATGGATGACTCTTCATAATCAAAAAAAAATATTACCATATGAAAAATATCCATGTCACATCAGGATATTACAATAGATGCATTATCAAATCCATCTGTATGACTTCGTAGCTGAACAACATGTAAAATTTGGAAAACCTCAAGTAAAACACAAGAACTAATGATTCAATGCATTAAAATAGTTTCATCGGCAAATAATTGATTCTAAATTTTATGATTATATAATATGATGTGATGATAATGTGAATTTAATTGTACATTTATCCCTGATCCACAAATCACACCAAATGTGATATAATGCAATGTCATAGCCTTAGGATGGCTTCAATAAATAGATTCTTTTTTAAAAAACTATATAAAAAAACAATGTAATTCCCATAAAATCACTCAATTACATCTGGATAGAAGAATGTTAGTCAAAAAATTAATTTGTCATCTTGTGTATGCTGACATTGAAAAGACTCTTAATTATGGGAATTCAACCACAAGAAAAAGAAAATATCATTAGATTTATGTTGGTCAAGTGAAAATCATATAATGAAACCATCCATTGTTGAATCACATATCTATAATATATAAAGAGAAGCAAAAATAGTTTTAGCCACAACTGCTAATGCCAAATAAGTTTAGGAAAAAACCCATCTCACAGTGTTAGGTGTATACCTAACACAAATTTATAGAATAGAAAATTTGTCCCAAAATATAGTCAATGTAGAAAAAAAATTAACCCATTCCCATATGTCTGAAAGAATTTGTATATCAACCTCCTTCCAAGTGAAAGTCTCCCTTTTATAATATTGGGTCAAGTTACTCAAAATGATCTTTTTTACTTCATCCCATCTCATGCTATGATTTATTTTTCATGGACCCAAGAAATAAAATTTTGAGAAGTTCCCCATCACATCACACTTCACTAGAAATATTCCATGTGATCTATGAATTAAAGGATTAGCTACCATGAAAATTGTAAAAAAATGTATTATCAAGAGTACCACCACTCTCAGGATTTACAGCTCTTTAGTAGATGCACCTGGATCAACTATTTCTATCATTATTTATTATCTAATGAAATTTTCATGATTTCATTCACATAATTAAATTAAATTAGAAAAAATATTAAAAATATTTAATAGGATCAAGTCAATGAGGTAGAACAAGAGGAGCATGTATCTATTTGAAATATAGTCCTCACCAACAATACAAATGAAAGTGTCTGTACTAGAAATTTATGGATTGAACCAATAATGGGATCTCCTTTGAAATCTATAATTCATACTCGACGTGAATCATCAAAGTAAATGGGTTATGATACGATCCAATCCCACCTAATAACCAAGTGGGTATAACCCCTCAATTCAAACGAATGGCTATATTAATATTAAAAAAAATTTGTAGAACTAAAAAGTCATAAAGTGCAAAAAAAATCAAATAATATTTATAACATACATATTCTATTAGTAGAACTTGATTTTACTCCCCCACCTAATGTCCCCTAATTATAAGATCACTTCATACCGGAGAATGTAGATTCCAAATGTTCTTTCAATATAGGATAATGAAAAAAATATATATTTGGATACAATTATAGCTAAATATCGAGACTTGCCAAATTTGGTCAATCCTCTAGACTAATGTCAGTCATGTTACAACTAACCAAGTCAAGCATAAGTTCTAATAGGACTAAGACATATGGTTCACCGTATTCTTCCCCCATCTTAATCCCCAACTCAGTTTTCCTTCTCATTTTTACTATTTGACAATATTTTATCAGTTGAATCCCACATTGATGTTTTGGAGGAACAATGTGTTCCAATGAAGTTAAGAAGAAAGCCATAATCTAAATGGGACTATCCGAAACATTGGATTCCCAGTTTTGGAATTCCTTTATATCCCACATTAAATAACATTGGAGACAGAGAACCGTATTTTATAGATTGGGTATCTCATTATTTACTTGTGATGGAAGGTTTTTTTTCAGTAAGATGTTTCCAAACATCAATGATATTTAGAACCCTTTTTGGGAACATCCTTATTATTGTACCTAATTTTACCCTAATGTGTGATAAAAGGATGGGAATACATTATTCCAAAAAATTATCATCTCATATATTCATTTTTGAAAAAATGATCCTCAACCTATGAAACAAAAAACAAAGTGAACATTATTGTGTCTCAAACCTCATTTCTAGGTGGAAGGTATAACACAGTCACTGAATTTATAGTTTCCAGAAATATATTTTTTGTGTCATTGCATTGAAAAAATCTATTATGAGTTGAAAACATGTTTCACTATAACTATATACAATGGTGTGATTCATGACATTGTTGTAGTTGAAAAATAGTTGGAAGTCTCCATCATTCAGACCAAATACAAATCTTGATCATTACAGATTTCATAGGGAATGGGTATAAGAAAAGAATAATCTAAAATAGTCACTCAAAATATAGATCATATAATATAACCTTATTCAAATAATTAATATTATCATGAATAACACCTACAAGGATGGAATAAAAACAACACAAATAATTTCTGGATGAATGGATAGATCCTAGAATCTCCAAGATTGAAAACATAAAGAATAATGAATTTTCCTTCTAAGATGAGTACATTCTTGGATACATACAAGAATCATAGAAAAAAACACTGATACTTTGATGAAATACAAATTATAAAATCAATGCGGCCTTTAGGATCACTAAAATTATTTCCCCTTTCAAAAAATATTAAGAAACACCATCTAGGAATTTTTTAATTTAAATGATGTCCTATAGAATATTGTTTATTTTTTGAAAGTAAAGATGAGAAATCCCCCAATCCATATAGAATGTTTTTATTCCACTTATGAAAATGAAGGTATGCTTGATAAGAAGATACTAGTAATAATACATTAATTTCATATGATCTAATGACTAAAAAAATCAAACACACATATGCTTTCATCTAAGCATATTTTAAATAATTAATTATGTCCCCAATCACTTCTACTGTAGAATAGTCAACACTTTTAAGCCCTCAACCATCCATTGAACAGAATTATATGACAAAATTTATTTAATTATGGGAAAATAATTCATGAATATGAATCTTTGCATTGGAAAATTTTATCCTTAAATATGGTGGGTTGGGTTTAGTCCCAATAGAATGGGCGGCAACCTAGAAAATAGTATAATGGGATCTGAGCCATCAAACAGAATACTCATGAGATGATTAATTGGTCTTTATATCCATTATTATAATTCATTTAAGGTATATATTAATACATTTTTAGTGTTATTATTTACATGATCTCCCCCATAACATTGGATTGACATGTATTTAGGCTGCATGAGCCCAAGAAATAGAGGGAAGATCAATCATGAACGAATGCAATATACTAACCACATCCCTACTAATGTTATTGATTCTACTAAAACCCATGAAAAATATCTTTTTCAATCTATTTATGAGAAGTATATGAAACCACACAAGTAAAAAAATAATTTATAACTAGTTTTATAGGATGACCGATTGATTAATAGCTGACAAACATTTTTGCCTAGGAATGTGGGTTGTCCAATGATACCCAATCTGAAAAACATACAGAATACACTCCACATATTCTCAACCACACGACTATTCTACCCTAGGAATTTTATAAACAAAATTTAAATATATTTTACAGTTCCCTATAAGGAAATGTAGACCCTTGAGCCAGAAGTACAACATCCTAATGAAATTGGTAACAATTTTGGAAAATATTTCAATTATGGATACTTTGAATCTATCAATGGTTATATAGATTCATTAGAATAGAATTTGAAATTCCCTCAAGAGTCTAATGATGAGGTAATTTCATCAAACATAGATCATCTAGAATTTGACCCTAAATAATGTCATGCAGTTATATGTTTCACCGTGTTGGATATAGAAGATATTATATGTGGACAAAACATGCCTCTATATATATATCCAGGAGATCATATGAAATTTATATTCATCGGCCATTCATTGAAAATGAATCAATAGTAAAAATTATTCCAATATAAAATTTTCACACACTAGGATACAATTATGATGATTTTCCATATAATCTGAAATTATCTAGGTGTCTGACTATAAAAAAGAAAACATCTCTATCGTATTTTTCAAAGAACTCATTTCAATGATTTGGTGACTGAATATGAGTTATTGACAATACTGACAGACATAGGATTTAATTACATTCTATGAGGAACTTTGTTTCATAAAGCTGAAGTGATCCATTAAACATTCATCTAATTTATTAAATATTTTTGAAATCAGTAGAAGGGGAATTACGTGGTGTTAAATATCTATTCAAGTCTTCTGAATCTCAATATACGGATGTATAAATATATTGAAGATATTGGAAAAATCCATAAGTGATGGTTTCAATATGAATACCACTCCAAATGGTCCGTAAATGACAACATCTAACCTATTTAAATCCATCAGTGAGGAATATGTGCTTCCCATCATTCAGGATGAAGAAATCAACACAGATTCAAAGATGTAATCACTGGTCTTCATGATATCATACAGGTCAGTTTAACATGAGGGAATTAATAAAATCTATGTTTCCCCCATCGATGTAATTACATAAAAATTTAATTCCCCTACCTTATCCTTGTATCCTTATAATGCCCAGAGATCACTCTAATAAAACTGTAGAAGTCGTGATATCACTATTAGATGCTTTCTCTCAAGAAACCGATCTTTCCATTAATCTTTATGATTCCTCTGCATCTCCCATATATCCCGATATGGAAAATAGGGAAGATGATGATGAAAAGTATTAAGAGTAGGAAAATATTCTCATATATTCTCTTCATTAATTTTATAAAGAAGTGTCTACCACTATCGATGGATTCTAGTTGGTAAATTTGGGAATAATGTTCGATCAATGACCAATGATGATTCATGTACCTATTCCCCAAGAAAAAAATATATTTACAAATCCTTTTGGAAGAATCACCAAGTTGTGTTTTCATGTAATTAAAAAGCTATAATATGCCTTGATCCTGATGTGGCTACCCACTGTGTGATATTTCAATGAGACCACCAAGTTTAAAAGAAAGCATTCGTAAGGACACATCTTGTGACATCCCAAGTAAGTAATGAATAATAGATATTTTTATCTATGTCTATTAATGATTTAGATAGTGTTTTTGTGGCTTAAAATTAGAGTAAATCCATCCTAAAGCATGGAATACTCTAGTATTTTTAAAAGATTGTTTTACCGCCTTTTAATGGCGAACAATTTTTATATCTAACTTTTGACAATTTTCTAAGCTATATTCTTCAAAATAAACTTCTTCTTTATGATTGGGACATCAAAATTTACTTTGTGTGAATTTTTGGTATTTTTCTGTTAAAGTAAATTTTTTAATGAATAGTGAAAAATGTTGTATTTTAATTCAAATCCTCTTTTTAATATAATTTATTTATATGATTAGATTATATTTTGAATTGTTTTTTAAGTGAAATTATAATATATTTTTACAATTTAATCAAATGGTGGTTATTGGAATCAATTTCACTTTGAAATTGGACTTAAACAAGTGTCAATATTTTGATACGTATTGTTTCATAAAAACACACTATTTGTCATGACAATGGGAATTAATTATTAAATTAATTAATGTAACTTATATGATTTGAATTTTTTAAAATAGACATAATTTTTTAATTCAAAATATCAAATATATCTTAGGGTGATGTTTTGGTTTTTTTTCTGCAAAACTTCAATTTTTGATGAATAGTGAAACCGCAAAGTTGTGGTTACAAAATTTGATATTTTGTTTAAAATGTAATTTACCACTTCTGTGTTTTTAATATCAAAAATCCAATTTAAATGATTTTAATTATTATGTAAAATTTGGTTGAATGGGATGAAAATAATTTTTTTGGTGAATAGTAACTTTTATGTTTTATTAATCGCGATTAAAGGTAATTAGTGTGATTTAAGGTGAAAATGATATTATAATAAAATGAAAATATCATGAGACTTGGTCTAACCCTATTGGATGAGTTCTGGCCGACCATTAAAACCCATGGGTTGATTTTTGGTACCCCATGGAGCCACTTGGGTATGATAATGGCATTTATGCCATTTATTTAAAGTTAAAGTAAAAATGACACAAACATGAGATGTTTTACTAAAAAATAATTTACATGGGGCTATAAAGGTCATAAGTTTGAATATAAATATTCCTTAAAAATATAAAAAGATTTCCTACATCATGATATTTTTTTTATAATTTTAGACATTAAATATATTAAATTTTTTATGACATCATGATGATGGAGCGATTACCTCATTAATAAAGGATTTAAATAAAATGAAAAGATAATGTAAAATCAATGACCTACACATGTCCAAAACCTATTGGGTTGGTATATTTCAAACCCTTATTTCCTTAGACTCGAATTATATCAATGTGGGACCTTTTAAATCCGAAACTCATTTTAAAATAAAGTAACATTTCTTTACTTTCCAAGAGTGCCCCTCCTCTCCTCTTATAAAAGGCCCCTACCTCTACCTCCATACCCAAACTTCCAAAGCCTTTGGCTCGGACAACCCCTGCTCATTTTGTCTCTCCACATCCCTCTCTAACTCCTTGAATCCTCACTTTGGGCAGAAG
This sequence comes from Viscum album, assembly GCA_963277665.1. Lineage (NCBI taxonomy): Eukaryota > Viridiplantae > Streptophyta > Magnoliopsida > Santalales > Viscaceae > Viscum > Viscum album. The sequence goes on from OY728159.1 coordinate 819,018,712, forward strand.
TCTTCCCAAGGAAGCCTTTTAGCTCAAACCAAAGGGCGTTACCCGATTTTAAGGCAATGTCTTCACTTGAGTCCTTTTGTTTTATTTTTCTTCTCCAACCCCCTAAACTCTTTTTATTAATTTCATTTGTAACAACTCCAGTATCTTCAATATACTATGATGTTGTTATAAGAAGGATCGAGCTACACTTACACACACCTACGTCTAATGGTTAAAGAACATACTGTTTCCGTGGATGGAGAATTACTACCTCACAAAACGATGACTGATCAACACTCATATATCACCTTCAAAGGTGACAATTAATATGTCACTATATTTATATATGATATATAATATGTTTATGTTTTATTCAAGATTCTGTATTTTTCATTTTGGGCATACCTTTATAGTTTCCATTATGGGTGAACGCGATATCTTCATTTAAGGAAGTGTGGACTACCGCCCCCTCAAAGTGAATTGATTTCGTTAATTCCATATGTGGGACGTATAAAGGATTTAATTAATGGTAATATATATGATATTATACTGGAGTTATAATATACCTTTATATCATTATGATTCCATTCCATAAAAATACGAAATAGAAATGAAAGTAGCGTTCATGCGTACGTACGACTTACTGTCTCCATGAACAGTGCATTTCATTTCATACCTCTAAACGTTATGTAATATTATAAATGCATGTATATAATGGATATATATGATATATATGATATATACATCATGAGTATAACTCTGGATATAATGGATACAAGAATAACTTTTAATTATAAGGAGCATGTTTTTGACTGAAGTACCAATGATTGTTAAAACGACCATTATTAAATTAAATAATTAAATAATGTTCATAACATGGTAATAAGTGATATAAAAGGAATAATGAACTTTAAAAAGGTTCTTAAGAAAGAATAAATTAACTCATGTTTATTATTCAGGAGGATAAAGAACGATCGAGTCATGTCGGACCCGAGGTATGGGACTTCGTCTCAATCTCCTTTCATTGTGGCATATTTTGTTTTATACACATCTTTATTTTATACGGTGTATAAACACCTTTGACTTTTACTATTATTCAAAAGGAATATTTTTTATACGAAGTGTTTACTAAAAGACAAAATGGAATGTTTTTTTTGTCTTACGTATGCGGCGACAACGACTTCTCCGCCACCATGACTATTATTTGAGTTTCGGCTTCCTCTACAAGACATAACTTTTTTTAATGAAAAATAAATACAATGTTTTACTTTTATTTTATTTTGGTATTTAAAATGGCTTTGATAAAGTTTTTATTATATCACTGTGTTTGATATCTTTTGATTGAAATGTGGAAATGCTATGTTTCCTTTATGTATGTGTTATGTGATACGATTATGTTACGGTTCTTGGGAATTGTTATGAAGACGGGTGGTTACGTGATAAACTAATGGCGGGTGATCCTGATATAGCTCTCCAATGAATTGGGTAACATGAAGGAGTGAAACATTAAGGTTTCTCCAAAGAGATTTAGGGAATATACTGTGGTGGGTATTCCAAATGTATCCAAGAGGGTTACTCCCTACGTAAGAATGTTATGAATGCCTAAAGTTACCTTTATGTCTTATCATTTCTAGGATTTATTCATGATTTTATGAGGTATGTAACGGTGCCTATGTTTTATGGGTAACGTATGATTTCATTATTATGTATATGTGATCTCATGTTTCCTTTCCATGTTTTTATAACCCATACTGAGCTTTCTGTGCTCATCCTTAGTTTTTTTGAAATTTTTTTCACAGGTCAAGGGAAAGGTACATGATAAGAAGATAGTGTCAAGGAAGTGTCGAGAATGAATCCATGTTTTATTTTCAATATGTTTCCATTGATGGGAAAAATAAATACTAAATTTTATTGTAACCACTTTGTTTAAATGTGCGATGTAGTGCATGTTTTATGATCTAATTATCTATACTCTAAACCTGAAAAGATCTTCAACGTGTAATCTTGTAATTACTCAAGATTAAGTAAGGATTAAGGCTGGGGCCTTATAGTTGGTATCAAAGGTCGGTTTAGATAACTTTAGGAGTTAAAATTCTATTAAATGTTGATCCAAAAATATATTTTTTTATGGTAAAATTGAAATGATATAGCATTTGAAGATTACCATGTTGCTTCATCTAGGACATGTTTGTTCAGAATGGATTTCCACAGAGGAAACAGGGAAGTAGTTCTAGGAAGGCATACATAAGGAAATAACCTTCCTAATCAGCATCCTGAGTTGGTCAGAATTGGAACTGAACAGTTTTTTGCAGCAATGGCGCAGTTGACTCAAGCGATAAATGGCAGTGGTATCCATGCACGAGATCAGCCAGATCAACCGCAGAGGAACATGTCAGTGGTTGAAAATTTGATGAGGCAACATCCCCCATCATTCAAAGGATCATCTGACCCTGTGCTAGCTGAAGGGTGGATTAAAGAACTATAGAAGATTTTCGATGTCATATGCTATTCTTACAATCAAAAGATTAGTCTTGCTATTTACCGTTTGGAGGGTGAACCAGATCAGTGGTGGTCGATGGTTAAAAATATTAGGAACGCTGATGATATTGATTCTCTAGAATGGGATGAATTCAAAGGTATGTTTCTTGAGAAGTATTTTCCTAAGGTTGTTCGACTTAGTATGGAAAAACCATTCTTGGAATTGAATCAAGAGGAAGACTCAGTGGCTGCATATGAAGAAAGGTTCACTCGATTGTCAAGGTATGCTCCAAATTTTATCTAAGACCTTGATAGTAAAATCAATCGGTTTTACTCAAGATTAAGGCCAACATATCAAAGGGAATTAACTTCTCGTGAGTTTAAATGTTATGAAAAGCTTTTTCGATGTTCTGAAAAGGTGGAAATGGAGTTTTCCAATGATGAAGTGTTCTATAACAACCAGCAGAAAAAGAGACCGAGGTGGCAGGAGAAAGGAAAGAATTCTTCAAAAAGGTCTGATGGTAAGAAAACTAAGTTTCCAGTTTGTGATAAATGTGGGAAAAGGCCTGCTGGGGAATGTCCTCTGAATTCTGGAAAGTGCTACTGATGTGGTAAGATGGGACATAAGGTTTGTGATTGCACTGAAAAAGATCAAGGTGAAGGTAAGACAAAATTTGATTTACATTTAGTGAAATGTTTTAAGTGTAATGAGATGGGTCACTATGAAAACGAGTGTCTGACAAAGAGCTTGAGTGATGGGAAGCAGTTAGAATACAAGAATAAAGGGGTGGTGAAATCCTTTGCAACTACTTTAGCAGATGTCAGGCCATCAAATGAGGTTATATCAGGTACTTTGTTTGTTTTTTCAGATTATGCCAGTGTGTTGTTTGATTCGGGGTCTACACATTCCTTCATCTCTGAAAACTTTTCTAGTAAAATGGGAATACCATCTCAAAAATTGACTCCTGAACTTGTGGTAAAAACACCTGGGGGAAATTTTGAGGGAAAAAGAATTTATAAGAATCTTCCAATCCTTATCTGTGGAAAGAACCTACATGAAAACCTTATTGTTATACCTCTAGTAGAGTTTGATGTTATCCTGGGTATGGATTGGCTCTCTATCTACCATGCTAAGATTGATTGTAGAGCTAAAGAAGTTTCTTTTTAGAAAGACTTTCAGTTTGTGTACAAGAATGAACCCTTACTGTTGATAACATATCAAGAGGCTAAGAAACTTGTAAAATATGGAAATGAATATTACCTTGCACAAATTTTTGATAATAAGGGAACTGTTTAGATTAATGATGTGCCAGTGGTAAATGAGTATCCTGATGTTTTTCCTGGTGAGTTTCCTGGAATAATACCAGATCAAGATGATGAATTTACTGTTGACTGAGTTCCTGATGCTACGCCAATTTCAAAACCCCCTTATCGAATGGCTCAAATTGAACTTTTAGAGTTGAAGGAGCAATTGCAAGATTTATAAGAGAAAGGTTTCATTCAACCTAGAACATCACCATGGGGTGCTCCTGTTTTATTTGTTAAAAAGAAAGATGGTTCTATGAGACTTTGCATTGATTATAGATCCTTGAATAACATCATTGTTAAGAACAATTATCCTTTGCCTCATATCGATGATTTTTTTGATCAGCTCTAGGGAGCTCAGTATTTTTCAAAGATTGACTTGAGATCGGGGTACCATCAACTGAAGGTAAAGGAAGAAAATATTCCAAAGACCGTGTTCCGTACAAGATATGGCCATTATGAATTTGTAGTAATGCATTTTGGGCTATCCAATGCACCTGTTGTATTCATGGACTTAATGAATAGAATTTTCCATGAGTTCTTGGATAAGTTTTTGGTGGTTTTCATTGATGATATTTTAGTGTTTTCTAAAAGTAAATAGGAGCATGAAAGGCATTTAAGTGTTATTTTGAAAACCTTGAAAGAAAAGATATTGTATGGGACATTCATCAAGTGTGAGTATTGGTTGCAACAAATTTCTTTCCTTTGTCACATTGTTTCTAATGATGGGATAACTGTTGATCCTGCAAAAACAAAGGTTGTTGAAGAATGGCCATGACCCACAAATGTAACTGAGATTCGTAGCTTCCTTGGTTTGGAAGGCTATTACAGAAGGTTTGTTAGAAAGTTTTCACGGTTATCTAGTCCAATGACGAAGCTAACTCGGAAGGGTGTTAAGTTTATCTAGACAAAAGAATGTGATGATTGTTTTCAGTAGTTGAAAAGAAGATTTTTGAATGCTCCAGTTTTGGCACTACCTTCCAGGAATGGTGAGTTTGTTATATACAGTGATGCTTTATTGAAAGGACTTGGTTGTGTTCTAATGCAAAATGATCAGGTAATTTCTTATGCTTCAAGACAGTTGAAAACTCATGAGGTAAATTACCGTACACATCATTTGGAATTAGCTGTTGTTGTTTTTGCTCTAAAAATTTGGAGGCATCATTTATATGGAGTAAAGTGTGAAATATATACCGATCACAAAAGTTTAAAGTATATATTCACTCAGAAAGAATTGAACATGAGACAGAGGAGATGGCTAGAATTAATCAAGTATTATGATTGTACAATTCATTACCATCCGAGAAAAAAAAATGTGGCTGATGCTTTGAGTCGAAATAGTAATGCTTCATTAACCATGCTACATTTGGAACGAGATCCTTTGGTTTTTGATTTGATGTACTTTGGAATAGTAGTTGTTGGTGCTGGAAGTTCTTCTGTTTTGTTTCAGGTATCAGTGAGATCATCTCTATTAGACAGAATCAAGCAAGCATAGAAGCAAGATAGTGAGTTGCACAAAAAGGTAGAGCTAGTTTAGAAGTGTAAGTTTCCTGAATTCAAAATTGAAAGTGATTTTGTTTTGAGATTTGGGAAGATATTGTGTGTGCCTTGTGATTCACAGTTGAAGACAGAGTTGTTATGTGAAGCTCATATTTCTCCTTTTTTAGTTCATCCTGGAAGTACTAAGATGTATAGAGATCTTCGGGAGTATTACAGGTGGGATGAAATGAAAAGAGATATTGCGGATTTTATTGTGATGTCTTTGACTTGTCAGCAGGTTAAAGCAGAGCAGCTTTTACCGAAAGGGATGCTTCAGCCTTTACCAGTGCCAGAGTTGAAATGGGAGAATATATCCATGGACATTGTTGTGGGATTACCGAAGACATCTCGAGGTAATAATGCAATCTGGGTTATTGTTGATCGCTTGACCAAATATTATCATTTCCTTGCTGTACGAGATAACTTTTCCCTAGATCGACTTTCCCATTTGTATCTTAAGGAGATAGTCAAGTTACATGGAGTTCCTCTCTCTATTGTATCTGACCGTGATCCCAGTTTCACTTCTAACTTTTGGAAAGGCTTTCAGAAGTCGTTGGGTACTGAATTAAATTTTAGTACAGCTTTTCATCCGCAATCAGATGGGCAGTCGGAATGAACAATTCAGACCATGGAGGATATGCTACGAGCATGTTCGATGGATTATCAGGGAAGTTGGGAACAACATCTTTCTTTGGTTGAGTTTTCATATAATAACAGATTTCATTCCAGTATACAGATGGAACCATTTGAGGAGTTATATGGGAAGCGGTGTTGATATCCAGCTTTCTGGGATGAAGTGGGTGAAAGAAAGATGATGGGACCAGAATTGGTAGAAGATATGGTAGAAAAAGTTCAGCTAATACAGAAACACATGAGAACAGCTCAGAGCAGGTAGAAGAGTTATGCGGACAATAGGAGGAAGGATCTCTCTTTTGAGGTAGGTGATCATGTTTTTCTCAAAGTATCACCATGGAAAAGTGTGATGCGATTTGGTATGAAAGGATAGCTGAGTCAATGGTTCATTGGACCATATGAAATTCTAGATAGAGTTGGATCAGTTTCTTACCAATTGGCTTTACCTCCGAGTTTATCTAAGGTACACAATGTTTTTCATGTTTCGATGATGAGAAAGTATATGCCAGATCCATCTCATGTTTTGAGTCCAGAGGTAGTTCAGCTGGAAGAGAACCTATCTAATGAGGAACAACCAGTCCAGATTCTTGACCACAGGGAGCAAGTGTTACGGAATAAGGTGATTCATCATGAAATGGTTTTGTGAAAAAAGCACATGATTGAAGATGCAACATGGGAATCCTAAAATGCAATGAGGGATAAGTACCCCCATTTATTTGATAAGTAAATAAATTGTGGGGACGTAATTTACTAAAGGGGGGAAGGATGTAACATCCCAAATAAGTAATGAATAATATATATTTTTATCTATGTCTATTAATGATTTAGATAGTGTTTTGAGGCTTAAAATGAGAATAAATCCAACCTAAAGCATAGAATACTCTAGTATTTTTAAAAGATTGTTTAACCACCTTTTGATAGAGAACCATTTTTAAATATATATTTTGACAATTTTATAAGCTATATTTGTCAAAATAAACTTAATATTTATGATTGGTACATCAAAATTTACTTTGTGTGAATTTTTGGTATTTTTCTGATAAAGTTCATTTTTTTAATGAATAGTGAAAACTATTGTATTTTAATTCAAAACCTCTTTTTAAGATAATTTATATATGTTATTAGATTATCTTTTTCATTGGTTTTGAAGTGAAATTAGAATATATTTTTACCATTTAATCTAATGGTGGTCATTGAAATCAATTTCACTTTGAAATTCGACATAAACTGGTGTCAATCTTTTGATACTTATTGTTTCATAAAAACACTCTATTTGTCATGAAAGCGGGAATTAATTATTAAATTAATTAGTGTAACTTATATGATTTAAATTTTGTAAAATAGGAATCATTTTTGAATTCATAATATCAAATATATCTTATGGTGAAGTTTTGGTTTTTTTCTGGAAAACTTCAATTTTTGATAAATAGTGAAACCGCAATGTGGTGGTTACAAAATTCGATTTTTCGTTTAAAAGGGACTTTACCACTTCTATGTTTTTAATTTCAAAAATCCAATTTAAATTATTTTCATTATTAAGTAAAATGTGGTTCAATTGGATTAAACTAATTTTTTTTGGGTGAATAGTAACTTTTCTGTTTTATTAATCGCGATTAAAGGTAATTACTGTGATTTAAGATGAAAATGATATTATAATAAAATGAAAATATCTTGAAACTTATCCTAACCCTATTGGATGAGTTATGGACGACCAAGACAACCCATGGGTCTATTTTTGCTACCCCATGGAGCCACATGGGTATGATAATGACATTTATGCCTTTTATTTAATGTTAAAGTAAAAATGACACAAAAATGAGATGTTTTATTAAAACAATTTTTACATGGGGTTATAGAAGTCATAATTTTGACTATAAATATTCATTAGAAAGATAAAACGACTTCATACATCATTATATGTTTTTTATAATTTTTAGACATTAAATATATTAAATTATTTATGACATCATGATGATGCAGCGATTACCTCATTAATAATGGAATAAAAAAAATGAAAAGAGAATGTAAAATATATGACCTACACATGTCCAAAACCTATTGGGTGGGTATATTTAGAACCCTGATCACCTTAGCCTAGAATTATATCAATGTGGGACCTTTTAAATCCGAAACACATTTTAAAATAAAGTAACATTTATTTACTTTCCAAGAGTGCCCCTCCTCTCCTCTTATAAACGGCCCCCACCTCTACCTCCTTACCCACACTTCCAAAGCCTTTGGCTTAGCTAACCCCGGATAATTTTCTCTCTCCACATCCCTCTATAACTCCTTGAATCCTCACTTTGGGCAGTAGTCTTCCCAAGGATTTTTTTGAGCTCAACCCAAAGGGAGTTACCCGATTTTACGGTAACATCTTCACTTGAGTCCTTTTGTTTTATTTTGCTTCTCCAACCCCATAAACTCATTTTATTCATTTCTTTTGTAACAACTACAGTATATTCAATATACTAGGATGTTTTTATAAGAATTATTCGAGATACACTTACACACACCTACGTCTAATGGTTAAAGAACATACTATTTCTGTGGATGGAGAATTTCTACCTCACGAAACGATGATTGTTCAACACTAATATATAACCTGCAATGGTGGCCATTAAGATGTCACTATATTTATATATGATATATAATATGTTTATGATTTACTCAAGCTTCTATATTTTTTATTTTGGGAATACCTTTATGATTTCCATTATGGGTAAACGCGATATCTTCATTTAAGGATGTGCGGACTACCGCCCCCTCAAAGTGATTTGATTTCATTAATGCCGTATGTGGGATTTATAAAGGATTTAATTAATGGTAATATGTATGATATTATACTGTAGTTATAATATACCTTTATATAATTATGATTACATTCCATAAAAATACGAAATAGAAATGAAAGTAGTGTTCATGCGTACGTACGGCTTACCGTCTCCATGAACGGTGAATTTCATTTCAAACCTCTAAACGTTATGTAATATTATAAATGAAAGTATACACTGGATATATATGATATATATGATATATACATCATGTTTATAACTCTATATATAATGGATACATGAACAACTTGTAATTATAAAGAGCATGTTTTTGACTCAAGTACCAATGATCGTTAAAACGACCATTATTAACGTAAATAATTACATAATGTTCATAACATGGTAATAAGTGATATAAAAGGAATAATGAACAGGAAAAAGTTTCTTAAGAAAGTAGAAATTAACTCAAGTTTATTATTCAGGAGGTTAATGAATGATCGAGTCAAGTGGGACCCGAGGTATGGGACATCATCTCAATCTCCTTTCATTGAGGCATATTTTGTTTTATACACAACTTTCTTTTATACGGTGTATAATCCCTTTTGACTTTTACTATTATTCAAAAGGAATCTTTTTTATACGAAGCGTTTACTAAATTACAAAAGGGAATGTTTTTTTGTCGTACGTATGCGGCGACAACGACTTCTCTGCCGACGTGACCATTATTTGAGTTTCAGCTTCCTCTTCAAGCCAAAAATTTTTTAATGAAAAATAAATACCATGTTTTACTTTTCTTTTATTTTGGTATTAAAAATGGTTTTGAAAATGTTTTTATTATATCACTGTGTTTGATATCTTGTGATTGAAATGTGGACATGTTATGTTTCCTTTATGTATGTGTTATGTGATACGATTATGTTATGGTTCTTGGGAATTGTTATGAAGATGGGTGGTTCTGTGATAATCTAATGGCAGGTGAGCCCAATATAGCTCTCCAATGCATTGGGTAACGTGAAGGAGTGAAACGTTAAGGATTCTCTGAAGAGATTTAGGGAACAAACTGTGGTGGGTTTTTCAAACGTAACCAAGAGGGTTACTCTCTACGTATGAATGTTATGAATGCCTCAAGTTACCTTTATGTCTTATGATTTCTATGATTTATTCATGATTTTATGAGGTATGTTAAAGTGCCTATGTTTTATGGGTAAAGTATGATTAATTCTTATGTATATATGAACTCATGTTACCTTTCCATGTTTTTATAACCCATACTGAGCTTTCTATGCTCATCCCAGGTTTTTTTTGAAATGTTTTTCACAGGTGAAGGGAAAGGTACATGATAAGATGATAGTGTCAAGGATTGTCAAGAAAGAATCCATGTTTTATTTTCAATATGTTTCCGTTGATGGGAAAAATAAATACTATCTTTTATTGTAACCACTTTGTATAAATGTGAAATGTAGTGCATGTTTTATGATCTAATTCTCTAAAACTATAAACTTGAAAAGATCCTCAACGTGTAATCATGTAATTACTCAAGATTAAGTAAGGATTAAGGCTGGGGCTTTATACATCTGACTAATGATACCATTATTGAGGTTTAAATAGACAAAAATATCTATGACAATTTAATTCTATATTTAAAATTCTTGAAATGATTGTCTAACATTCTACCTAATATGAAAAGGGAGGGAACTTGGGTTGAAATCAATTTCAGATATTTCAACAAACATTTTTTGAAAAATTGCATCTTTGTTCCAGTTACAAATATCATGAAACATACAGTGTTGGCCATTAAGTCCCTCTCCTTCATTTCTGGATATTCAAGGTATAATAAAATTTTAATAAACCATAAATATGAATTGTTCTCCACCTTCAGGGACCTCCATGGAGTATTTTGATACAGTGTGTTACATTTGGGTTTGAAGAACTCTAGCACCTCAAATCAATATTCAATGAATCAAATCATAAAACCCCTCTTGGAAGAATTTTCACTTGTTATTTCAATGATTTCATATTAAAATCACTTCCGTTATCTGATCACCATTTCAATTAAGAAATATTTTTCAAAAAAATATCTATAACCCAAAATGAAGATGAGTCCCCAAAAGTGTTCTTTTCACATTAATTCATTAAAATTTATCAAATTTATAAAATTAAATTATGAAATTGTTGTTGAAAAAAAAATAAAAAGGAGTGTCTGGGAATGTCACTTCCTTGAGACCACAAAGGGTGAGAAGACTATAGGGATACTATTCCAACCTTATGATGTTCATAAAAAACCTCAAAGGAAGGTTTTTTATAATCATCAATTAAATGAAGAAAGAGGTTGTGTTTTAGTGGACTAATGTCTCACAAGAAAAATTCAACATCCCCAAGAAATATTTCTTCATCCCACCACAACTAATGCCATTAGTCAAAGAAAAGATTCTCTTCCTCTTTGATAAACCTCTATAATGATCACTGGTTGGGTTCCATAAAATTAAAAATAATTCATATAGTCAAAATATCATATATTAATTCAATCACACCATTATCGACATTATTACAAATTATTCATATATAGGGTATAATTATTTGGAATTTATTTTTAAAATTCAAAAATTATGGCATTACATTAAACACTATATTGTCTATTTAACATCTTCGAATGAACTGCTAAAATATATCCTTAATTCTCGTATGTTGAGTATGCATTTGGTATGATGGATGGACATTATGAAACTGATTGAAATTTACATAATACTAAAGGTGATAAAAGGTAAGGACTTGTTAAATATTATGGCACAACATTCATCTACGGAATAAGTATCGATGAGTACTGAAATTCCAAATAAGTAAAACATTTCCATAGAGGCATATATCAAAATTTAAGAATTTTATTTTTAAATTTTATCTTGAATCCCATCTACAAACAAAATAGAAGTCCCTAGGATCTACAATGTTAGCATGTGTATCATTATAATTGACCTAGTAATGAATATTATTAGTTATTTATTTATGCTATCAGAAAGATGCACTAATTATTATGGTGAATATAAAGAAATCATATTTTTTTATATGGATTAATATATACAAATGATCCACCAATGAATCAATAGAAATTCAAATTTTGTAATTAATAAGATCAATGGTGATTATGCCATCACATATGATGAGAATACCCCTTGTTAATTATGATTTTGGTTTGATGGTAGAGTTTACATATAATTCAATACTTGATAATAACTCATGCACAAAAGACACCCAAGTGGATGTATTATTCAATACTATGGATTCCATAGATTATCCAAATAAAGATGAAATAGTCATCAACATTTCTAATCATAGAAGAATATTGATTTCGGTTCAATGTTCCTTGAAAGAGATCCATGTGATCAATTCTACCCCTGAAGCAGCTGATTCTAAAAATTGGTGGATGACTTCCATCCTATAATACCTCCTAAATGAATCCATTATTCTTGTCAGAGTTTGAAAAGTACATATCTGATGATGGGTGGTTAATTTAACCTATTAAGATAGTTTTGGTCATCATAATGATCTTCATAACATAACATTTTATACTTATAATTAAATGTATTTATCTAGAGAAGGTGACTGTTACCTGGGATGATGTTCATATTGATTCTTGCGGGGACGATTGGTTAAAAAACTGATCATTATCACCAAAATAGGAGGCATTGGTATATCTATTTTTTGATGACACAAGATTGTACTCAATTCGTAAAAAATTTCATTACATCCATATATATAATAACATTATCCATCAACCCCTAGAGTTTCTCTATATAGATATATAATTGTGGTTATTCATTGTATGAAAAATAGTTTTTATAGGCCCATTACATCATTCCATTTCCAAGAAAATCAAATATATCATTATTAATACTAACTTATTCTCTAAACAAGGCTGAGAGTATTCGACGTAAAGATGTTAGAACCCATCATATCAACAATTTCATGAAATAATACATCTTCCCCAATATATTTCTTTCAAATATTATTGATTGACCAAGATTCCAAATTCAATTATTCTGAATTGATGAGGGTATAATAGGATTAGAAAATAATATGCAATCATTATTCAAGATACCATGATTTGAAAAAAGGATAGATATAGGGTTATAATAACTCTCTATCGATCTATCTCTAGAAATTTATGAATATAGAAATGAAATAAAGGGGATGAAATACCCTACATTCCTGGTGGGATTACTAAACCGTAACTCGTACTACCACTCCAGAATCCTCATATTAATTTTTTTATAGAATAAATGAAAAAATACCATTGAGTTATAATTTTCCTCCCTCAGAATTTCAATCTATGCACATATATATGATTCTGAATAATAAAAAAATAGTATGATGAGTTAGATTGAGTAAGAGAGAAATGGTAGTTTTCTCTACATATTTTGGAAATATATTATTGTTATATAGCTTAATCTTTCAACAATTATGCTCATCTCTATCAATTCGTTCAATAAGAATTGGTTTTATCGATGATGAGTCTTGTGACACTAGGAAATAAACCCCTAAATCGTAAACCAAATGTGGTAATGACCATACATCATACATAAATGATATCCCAATTTTTCAAACTCATTAATAATAATGGACGGGGAGAACACTACACCGCCTAGCATTCTAATAATCTTCATAAATACTTCATGTGATAAAAACACATAATAATCATCATTGCAAGATTTTTCGCTTATTAGAATCATTGGTCTTGCATGAGGAACATTAAAAGATAAATATTTTCTCATTGTCACATGATGATAGACCTCATAAAATATATTCATATACTCAAGAACGGAAAATGAAATACATATGGTCCTAGTAATATAACATAAAACTAAATGATGTCATATCTCTAGTCATAAAATACTAAAATAAAAAAAGCCTTACATTATAGTCATCAGAAGATAATCAATACGACAATGTGAATTTCATATAATGTAGAAACACAGGCTTCACATCCTTGATACAAGATACAAAACAATATAACATATATTTTCACACATGAGAAGACTACAACCCTTCATGTTGGTCTCTTTCCACACCATTATATAATAAAAACATGTGGATTGATTCTCTCTTTGATGAGATACATTGTGCAATCAAGACCTCATGTCCCGGTCCCATACATGTTTTAATGGAAATACCTACTTTCATACATTAAATAAATGTTTATATAGGTAACATCCAATTCCATGGAAAAAATCTATCCAAATGCTTCCTTGGTGCTCAGATTCATTCATTAATCACATGATACTCCTTATTCAATGTAATTTTTGATCTCTATAAGCATTCCATTTCCGTTAGTGATGGGGTTTTAGTTTATAGGGAAATTTTCGTATTAAATATTCATAATATTCCCCAGTTTTACTCTACCTATATCTCCCCCAAATGCCATTTCAACCTAATGCATATTCATCTTCATGAGATACTTCTTCAATCATCATAATCCCCAAACAAATTATACTAGAAACTGTGTTTCTAATATGGTTTGTGGTGATTTCATTCATGCACATCCAATATAACTTTTCCTGATCTGAGATCCCCAATATTTTAAATTAAAATATATTTCCTAAAAATATGAATCATGTTGGAACATTTATAGATTGGTAAGACTTATACCACTAATCATTTCCAAGTCATCAGTTAACCATCATCCATGTCGTATGATGTTAAATTTCATGGTTTCTAATAAATAGGAATATCTTTATTCTCATTCCTATTAGATATGAAACAATTCTGGGTTACAACAACCCTTTCCATTCACCATAATAATTAAAATAACCAATCCTATATTTTAATTACTTATCTGTGGTTAAAGAAACTTTTTCAACTCCTTGTTTATCTTACCAAGAATAACTCACATGGGATTAAGAGTTTAGGTAATGCCTTCCATATATGATCATGTCATTTTAGTTCTGGACAGGGTTAACATGGTCCCTCTTGAAAGACCATAAAATTAGCACCTAATTCACTTACCTAATTTGGTAAAAATGCATGTTTGACATACCTAGAATTAAAATATAATTAAGTATGGAAATGGAACTCTTCTATGTGGACCACTATATTGAGTGCTGGACTCCCTCCAACAATCATTACAATAATTATTTGTTGATAGATTATCACTTTGATGGGATAAAATTTATTGTCAGTATCCTATATCCTTGACTTACCACTGTATTAAAATTCCACTACTATCATATGTTTGAATAAGATCAACATATGAGGGGCATGTATGGGTACTATCAGCCCGTGTGAAGTTGTATTAAATGAAAAATACATCATCTCAAAAAAAATGATTCAATCGGTGTGGGGAATCACTCAACAAACTACGTGTGTCTTTATTCACTCTTTGATGAGATATTTAGTGATTGCCATACCCAAAGTCTCTTGCTTAATTATGATAAAAAATAAACCCCTTACATATGGTTTAGTACTATGTATGAAAAATATATCCCTATCACTAAGGGTTTTTCACATGAAATTCTATTTCTATACTCAACCACCATCCTTACAAAAATAAAATGTCACATCTTTAAATGTCCAAAATATTCAGAAGCTTTTACCATCCATCATTGACGGAATTTCAGATTCCCAAACGATCCTTTGGTTTTATTATGCATAATGTTCCCTAGTTTTTTTTATATATATCTCCCTCAAATGAACAATAAAAATTATGCACATTAATCTATATGAGATACTTTATCTATCATATATGATCCTATGTTTTCTTTTCAAAAAACACTTTTCAAACATAATTTTAATTCATTGTACATAAACATGTCCCATATCACATTAAAAATTGAGATTCCTGCAAATAATATATCAAAACCATCTATATTCATTCATAGTGGATGGGGGAACAATATTTCTCATACCACAATTGAATGGAAAATGAAATTTCTATTTGTCAAAGACTGGTGAACTTAAACTACAACAATCATACGTCCCTGTTACATTAAGTTAAATTGTGGTTTTTATTACCATGTCATAGTGATGTCAAATTTTATGATTATTGTATGTGTTTTATGATATTAAACAATTAAAAAATCTCCTTGTCACATGAACCAACACTATATATCATCAGAGTGTTTTTATCATCACAATTAACTTGATCACACTGAGTCAATTCTATATGACCCATTACCTAACTGATAAATAGATTCATATAAATGTACTTTTTTTAGATACTCACATTATTATAATCCCATAATAAGATGAAATATGGAAATTAAATACTTACATATAAGAATAAAATTTATATATGGGTGAAACCCTTTATCAAGGATTCATTGGTCATGGTTATCAGGCATAACATTAATTTTTTTACCATTAATCATGTATCCACATGAAATCTGGTTTAAGTTAAGATACCACGACATGATCACATTCATGATCATTTAGGTGTATTTAGATGATTTTCAATTTTCATTTTTTCTCACGTCGATCATGAATCATTTGATCTTAGAGGAAACAATGATTCACTTTTATTATGACAGTTGTGATGATTTTTGCTTTATTCAATCGTAGGAATCTTTTCATGTTATCATGAAATTATAATTTTCCGTATGAGGCCACAAAATATGACCAAAAAATCCATATGTGGACCAATTTATGGGAATATTCTTTCATTTCATGATATCTAAATATATGTAATTTTTTTTGAAATAAAACCAATCTATTCCCTTGAATATTAATATCTGAATTACCTATTATGATTTTTTAATAAATAAGATTATTTTGGAATGTGTTCCCTAGTTTTTTCATATATGCATAAAGTAAAATGACGCACCGTACATTTGAGTTTCATCTAAGTGAAGAGCTTTATATTTAGGGGTTGTAAACCTTTTCTAGAAATTTAACCATCATAACTAATTGCCAATGTTATTCAACCCAAATCATGAACCATTTTGGTCGATATTACATGACCCTAAAATACTATTGTATGGATACATAACTCTCACCATGTTGATAGACCACCAATATAGATTGTGATAAAATTACGAGTCTCCACTATCAATGTCATATTATCTTAAAAATGATTCAATTTTTCATACTCGTATTATTGCATGTTATACACATTGTTCTATATGTAATTTTAAAAGAACAAACTATTATATAACGATTAAAATTTATGGGGGATAACGTAATGAAGTGATAGATGATTGAGAACAATGATATTTTAATTTCATATATTAAAGTTAAGATGTTGCATCAAAATCACATAGTATCTCTATATAAGTGACACATTTTTCTTACAATATTTTCATTACAGATTCAATTATCTGAATATTTACATGGTAATATTCCTCTATTTCTATACATAACATTGATATCGTTGTAGCCCCTAATTCAAAATTATCTTTTAGTGCTTCTATTTTATCAATGGTGTATAGATCAGCCTTCTCTACCTATTTGACCATCTATTACTTGTTATTATACTCTTCATTACCATGATCCAATTCTATATTAAGAAGATATATCTCTTATAAAATCTGTTCTTCTAGGTCCTCTATTATACAACTCAACTTCAGTATCGTGTTAATACTATAGCTTATTTATAGGCCTCATTAATAATAATACTTATGGTTGTAAAAATAGGGGCTATATAATCCTTAATGTTTTTTTGAGACTACAATTCCATCACATTCTGTTAGGTAAAATTTTCCACTTTCACCATGGTATTTATGAAGATTCATTCCAAACTCCTATAACCAACCAAAAAATAACAAGAGGCATATCCATGTTAATTTTGATGGCAGATTTGATAAAGGGGTCTAAAAAATCAGTTCTCATATATCCTTGTATAATGTATATCGATAGGCCTAGAGAAGTTTTATCATTCCCGGGTCTAACTGCATAATGATAATAAGATTGATTTTTTTGGGATCACGTCAATAAGGGAAGTCCTTTAATCTACATGTTCTTGAAGAGTAGGCTTTTAATTAGCCAATGTAATGGTAACCTCATTCAATTGAATGTTTGATGCATATGTGATAACAGATACATGTACCATTTCTCATGAAATACGTATCCAGTAATCATATACAGGTAATGAAGGAGATGGGAATGATGATAATTCGTGAAAATAACATTCATCTTCTATGGCTCCAACCTCATCAATATTTATTTCCTCACTAGTAGGAATTTCAAGAACCACATATTCTTCTTATGTTTTGTCATATGGATACAAATTTTATGGGGAGGGATGCACAATGGGTTTATATTAGGCTATGTATATAACCTCCAAAATGTTACTTGCAGTCAGTAATCCCACATGGATTACCATTGGTGAATGTGGGGAAATAGTTGGACTCAAACCTTTGTAGGTCAATGTCACTGCTTCCTCTTCAATTATTAAATCTATGAGTAGATTTTCTATCATATGTGAAGATAAATCATTATATTCAACAACTTTTTCTTGGGAAAAAACTTGTCAATACTTATTAGTACCAAAATATGTGTAGAAGAAATGAAAATTCAAAGAGGAAACCAATAAAATTAAGGCATCCTTGTGAAGCATGTTCGCGGTGAATCGTAGCACTACTGTCGGTGCAAAGTCTCCCCAATTGTAGAGCCACTGCGGAGATAGATGTGGAGGGCTTCGTGACTCAAAAGATGATTGTGAATCCTCCAAAGAGAGAAAATATAGGATCCTCCATGTTCCCAAATACGTTTTTGTAGCCGCCATGAAGCCAAGAGGTGGGAGGCTCCACGATACGGAAGACATTTTCAAAGCTGACACAGAGCAAAGAGGAGGGAGGATCTGGGATCCGGAAGACATTGTCTAGGCCACCACGGAGAAATGACATCGTAGGCCCTGGTTTTATGAACAATAACCACATGGCTTTGCTTCACAGGATCCATGCTTTGTGGCTCTTATTCCTTAAAAATATCGGGATTCCCCCGATCCCAAAGTGCGGATATTCTGACCTCTCTCCTTCTCATCACTCAAATTACAAAGAACCTTCTTCTCTGTTAAAAATGATATATTCTGGGTAATTGAGAATTGTGAAGTGACTTTACCTTGGATTAAACACAACCCCTCTTCAAGCAAGGATACCCTTTGTGAAGCCGACGGGCCATCTCAAAGGAAGAAGATCCCTATGGGGACTCAAGTCTTCCCAAAGCACCCATTCTTCACAATGTACCTTCCAATTACATGTCAACCACATGCTAAGTCAAGGTCACCATTCTTCATAAGGCACACTGCTTCAAAGTTCTATTCATTGCCCAACACCCTTGCTTCATGAAGCCCAACCCCACGAGAGCCATTATGCATCTTGAAAAACCCTCTATGTGCATCAATGCCATATTCCAAGGATATTCCACCCCAATTCACGAATTATACTCCTTCGTGAATCCCCTCCACTAAATGGAGAACTAGAGATTCACAAGGCCTCTTTCTATGAGCCCCTTTGCTTTGCAAACCCTTTTCTCGTACAACCTTCCAGGTTCGTATGAAGTGTTTTCAATGTCCCTTGGGTGGTTTTTCACGATACATTGCATAGCCTTATACTTAATTTCTTTGGCACGCTAATGAATATTTCTTCTTCATATAGCCATGCTAACGTGGGACCCACAGTGGATCACTCCACAACACCCCATAAACATGGAATTATTGATGATTTACCTTCCTCAATGTTGGTAGGTATCAGTTAGGTACTTCCTTGGCATAATAATTGTACCCGCCTCGTCCGAGATGCAAGACGTTAAACTGCAAACCACTATCTTCCTCAGTACATGATTTTAAATTTTTGCCTTGCCCAGTGCATCATACGTGGGGTGCCCATCTTAGACACTCGCTATTCCCGCTCGTATCCACAAGAGTGAGATAATCCTCACATGGAATGACATCCTTTCCACCGAAGCATCACCTATCTGCAGGGAAGGGTAACCACATTAATATAAGACCAAAGCCTTTCTTGCAGGAGGCAACACCCCTGCTCCTCCTTTCTTCATCAGTTCCAATGACTAGAGGTGATATGGGCACATGGACCATCGTTACCTTATTCCACTACCTCTAGGATTTGTCACCATGAGTCCTCCATTCAGGAGTATTTCCCAATATATATCTCAATGGGCTACTTACTAGGCATAAGCCCATGTTTCCCCTTTGTGCAGCTAACCACATGTAATCCCCACTCCACTTCCCACAACCACACCTTATGTGAGATGGTCTTCCAGTATTTTCTTCTTTTGGTTTCTCACACCAAGATTTAATCGCATGGTCTATGATTATTGGAAATTAGATCCTCTATGGACCTCAATAGCTTGTTTTCCCCAAACCATCCCAAACTATGCCGACATTGATCCTTGTTAGGGAATGGTACGATGGATGCCTCAATGTGGATCAATCCCAAAACCTACTTGTTCTAACCCCTTCATGTTAGATCACATTCTCACTTCATGATGTTATAATGTATCCTCCCTTATGAACTATGTGTAGATTGATCAATTCCATGGTAGGGTATGTAGGAAGCCTCTATAAGGTTTAATACCAACACCTATTTGTCCTGACCCATTCCCATTGGATAACCAAACACTCTCGAACTAGATGGACATTGATACATTCCATGGTAAGGTACGTAGGAAGAATTCCTATGGTTTAATCCCAACACCTACTTTTCCAAACCCATTCACGTTGGTTCACCTTAATCCCTCTTGAAGTTAATCTCTACCCATTTGAAATACGAGGGATTGGATCCTTGTCTCCAATGCAAGGTATATAGGAAGACTTACTGCTATCCAACCCTAGTCGACGATAAGCCATTCTGTTCCCCAATAGACTTTAAGCCATCGTATACCACATCTAATGGTAACCCATTAGAACCCCATTCTGTGGTAACCCATTTTCAAACCCCACAGATAGTAAGTCATTGTGTACCCCATCCAGTGTTAAGCTTCTCTGAACCCCAACCAGTGGTAATCCATTGGAATCCCAATCAATGGTAATACATTGTATCCCCATCTAGTGGAAATCCCTTGTAATCCTTGATCGATGGTAAGAAATTGTTTTCCCCGTCGTCCGGACATACATCTCTGGTCTTCCCCTCGAGCGTCGGACCAACCACAGGCTGCTACCCACGCGTAAGCCCCAAAATGCCTTTGGGTCTCTTTCCTCTGTGCACACCATGAGTCCATGTCCCATTGAGAACTGTGTGAACATTGATTCCATGGATAAGGGATACATAGGAATCATTCCTATGGTTAAATCCCATCACCCATGTACCATCATGTTATTTCCCTCGAGCCATTGAGTCCCAAAATGATCATCCACCCATCCGAACATTCCACTTCCTCTAGGTCCCATCCATGCATCCATTCTAATTGGTTGCCTATTTAGTTTTCCCATCACCTCACCAAACCATGTGTACCTTGATTCCCTACAATGGGGATACATGGAATGTCTTTTCGAGGTACTAGCCCGACATCACCATCATCCTCGTGTCGGCTCTATCTCAATCACCATCAACTCTCAACAATCCATACCCCTCCTGATTTTTACCGGAGCCACCACATCACAGTGAGATCATGTTGTACACATTCATGATACTCCTAGTAGTAGTCAGGCTTCTGACCAAAATTTCCCCCAATATCTTTATTCCCCTTGGGGTTGGACCCATTTGATACACACCCATCTGTGTTGTGATCAGTTTGTTCTGTTTGTGCAAGACATTAAACTCACAGAATACCCAATATAAAAATTTGAAGCTGAGGAAAACCTCATAGAAATTCCAATAGAATATTATACCCCACAGTTTATGTGAGATTCCTCAGGATTATTCACTCTAAAGGATCCCTATCATAATTGGAAGAATCACATACACATCAATGTTCCAGTTTATCAACACACGGTGATGTCCAACATGACTACTCCTCTGACTGAAGGTTGCAACCCTGACTAGACCCCATTGAATGACCTAACAGAAGCAGTGTAATTAACCAATTCACATGAAGACATTGAACTAGGAAGAGTTTAACAAAAAATGTCGTAATTATATAAGGGATACTCGGAATAGATTACAAAAACGGAGGAGGAAACCACATAAGGAGGAACCAACATCCCATCATTCAATTTCAGTCAACGAGAAAATGTCCCTGAATATGTGATGGATGCCACTCGCTATTGGGAATCCAGAATGTTGGAAAACAACCAAGCTATCCTCCTTCAAATAAAAGAATGATGCGCACCACGATTAAAGAATCAAAAATATAAATGGTCAACTTGACTTGATTTTTTTCTCCTCAATGTGGAGATTTGTAGTGCTCAAGACATCTGTTGATATGATTGTACCTAGATCCATGAATCTGGTACTAGGTCCTGCTATGAAAATAGTGGGACTGACATGAAATTAACCATAAATTGGGGCAGTTTAACATTTTACATCTCGTTCTATGATGTTGTCAATGTCGATACTTCTTACCAACCTTGGGAGATAGAATATTTTTGGGGCACTGGGTATCCCTTTCCATCTTTTAACACTAATGGTAAAATCATCCTACTTTGCAGGACTCAAGCTGTAGCGATAGGAAATCGATCGCCGCCCACCCACCAACACATTAGCAAGGGAAACATCAATGTGGAAATCACATGTGGCCTCATCCCTCCCATGATAGCCTCCACTTACACATGTAATGGGATCCCACACCCCATCTACCCTTCTGAAATAGTTTAGAGAATGTTGATAAAAGACTTTGTTCGACGAGACATAGAGTAGTGGATTATCCCAACTCGGGATATTTCCCGTCTAGACTTGGAGGCTTCAGTGCCTCATCTTCACCCCCACACCCACATGACACACAGGGAACTACTCCTCCCCACTCTGATGTGTAACCATTTCTAGGGCCTCTCCCCGAAATGCTTCGACCACTCCCACCCCTATGTAGATGAGGTGAGGGATGTTCATGCCATCCTAGTTGGGTTCTGTTCTAGGGGTTCACATGGAGTTCTCCCACTAGGTCACGTTAGCACTGCCATCTGGCCCCATGAGTAGAATAGAAAGTAATCTATGCGCATGAACCATCATCTAGCGTCGGGCACGGATTGTGTAGGATGCCCCCCGAGGGGCGTCAATGTCAACGACAACCATAGCCAATTACCTAGTTAATAAATACCACCCGTCCCCTATTTATGTTGAGCAGGGGCACTCATACACCTAAATCGGATCAAGGACCTAGCCACCCCATGGGTAGACAATTTCTCCTCACCTGGTCACCGACGTAGGTTGCACCCACCATGGGCTGACTAAGGGAAATGACACCCAGTATGATGTTCCTCCCTGTTCCATCACAAATGAGGGCATTGGCCATTCCCATTCCCATGCATTGCATGGAGGTCCTCCCCATGCCGGATTCAATCCGAACGAGGGTCCTACCCAATATAGTGACACTCAATATAGAAGACTCCTTCAAACACATGACCTCAGGCACGGAGTTTTCCCTCTTATCACAGGTATTCGTTGTAATGATTCTTCACATACAATAAATCTCCAACATAGGATCCTTCTCCATGTCCTTATGAAATCCAAATAAGGTCCTCCTCGTCCCAACAAACTGTGAGGAGGAGGGTCACCTCGCTTCATAGGCACCCAACATGGATGTCCAACCCATGTTCTGCTTGACCAGTACTAAGAACACCCAAGAACTGATGTTTATAGAGGAAATATGAATGTAGACCCTACTCATGCTGGCATAAGCTCAAGCAGAATCCCTACCGACTCCGTAACTTCTCCCAATGATTCACTCTGTGTGCAAGCCTATGGACACATAGGTCCTAACCGGGATACATTTAAAATATTATTAGGTTCTCTTCTCACCCCAGCTCACCCAGGTTGATGTTTATCCGCCCTATCCCCACATTGACTACATATCCTCCTCGAGTCAAAAAATCTACCAGGTCTTGACGAAACATCTTCATGGTACGGGCATGTGGCCACCTCCATAAAATTAATCCGGGGATGATTAAGATTGAGATTAAACATGTCTAATTCTCATATTATTAGGAAGAATATGATTTGGTAATGAAACCCTCTCCTCGGTCCTCTCTGTCATGTTTTGGGGTAGGGAAGATGCTTATCAAGAATATACTCTTCAAATGTGAAGTCCACATGATCACTACCTACATATGTAGATACATATAAGAGGATGATTATTTGGTATAAAACAAGGGCATGGTCATGAAATCAACACCATCATTTTCAGGTTCACTCTCTACCTCCAAAAGAGATCACAGAGAATTATTCTAGGGATCGATGGAGGGAGATCAATATTTTGGTCCACCACAAGCAGCGGCAGTCCCTTCACCAAAAAACATTTGTCTCCATATCATCATATCGCATTGTGGTGTCTAGGTCACTATACTCTTTAGAGTATAGACTGAGTTGTGGTGACTTTTTAGCCCAGTCATCGTATTCTGCACTGGCCAGCCCACTGTCTCAACGGTCTTCTTTAGTATCGATATTAGTTCCACAACTACCACATGTCGATGAGTGTTATAATAAAGGAACATTCCCCATGTGTGAGTTGAGGATATTGTGGGAAATTATTGTGGAAAACCATTTCATTGAGATTTTTTGTCCAATCAAAATACTAAATTTCAGTGCACTGAAAACGATCCCCCAGGATGAAGTTTTATACTTTCTCCAGACCCACTGGGAGATGCCCATTCGTCACTGTCATTGGTGAGTGGATTACCCCAATATTTAGTAACACTATGATGACATTGGTCAGCAATCTCAGTTTGTTGATTCTGATGCACTCCTCGTGGCCCAATGTCTGGATTCACCATGCCGCCATGGGACCCTCCAAAAATGTTGCTTCCCGATAATTATATTTCTCTGTATGATTATCAACGAGGTTTCCCCCCACATGAAGACCTATGGTTGGTGGTGGTACGCATCCCTATATTTCAGTTATATCGAGATCCAGGATGACGTTCCAGGAGTTATCAAGGATATCCCTCTAGGTATTGTCGCTGTTAAAATGGATGATCTATTAGAGGAAGAAAAAGAGACATATTTCCTTGGAGAAAACATACCCCCTAGGGGAGTTCCACAACTATTTGACCTGTTTGAAATGGTTACACTATATTAGAAAAATATACTGTGTTTTTTCCCTGATGACCAATGCATTTTTCCTTTGTCGTAATTCCAATAAGTGCAAAGAGAACCTCAATGCTTTAAAACCCTCCAAGTCATCTGACTGAGTTCAAAAGATGGAGGATGATCTCGAAAAATCTAGGTTGTGCCAGTAGCTCACAAAGACTAATAAGATAATTGAAGACCTCTTTGAAGAACATGATAAGGAGTAGTGGATAGTCAACAGTGATCCTCGACAGGGGCAGTAGGGGGAGGAACAACTTCAACCCAGTGAATTGACTTCAGGTGACATGGATAATTTTGCCCACACGGACATGATAGATGTCAAAAATTATGAAACATGGGCATGGTATGTGTTACCAAATTCCCTTTAGAGGTGTGATAATCCATGAAGCATGGCTTTAGATCCCCTACCCGCTCCACCGGTCATCCCACCAGCCACTCCACGAGCACTCAGACCTACATATCATGTTGAATAACCATCCAACTAACTGGTGTTCAGGGATACTCGTTATGATTGGAACCCCCACAGAGACGATCCAATGGCAGAACTAATTTCCCACCTTGAGGTGTTGGAGACTCGACAGGTGGAAATCCCGCATGTTGGCATGTCGTATCCGACATGGGAGGATGTTCTTCCAACACCTTATGGAATCAGAAATACCACATTTTCCCCCATTAATGGAATGGGAGATCTGCTGCAGCATGTAACCCACCTTATAAAAATGTTTTGACCCATGCTAGGAACTCCAACATAGAAAGAGGCCGCCAAACTCTGATGTTTTGTATAGAAATTGTAGGTGATTTCTTTTTCTGGTACAGTCAGCTACCCACCGGGTCAGTCAGTAGCTATGAAGAACTCTGTAAGATGTTTCCCTACCATTTCATTTATACCAACTAGAAGAAAAGTATTAGAGACCTCTTCAAGTGTAGGTTGCGTCTTGATGAGTGTGTCGTGGAATTTGTCTCCATATGGAATGGCCTTAATAACTCCATGGATATTCTTCAATATCAGGAATTACTACTATAAATTTGTGTAGGGAATTTCAAGAAAATAATATTCCACTAACATATTTCCAATAATTACACTGGGGGATTCTGAGACTTCTCTCATAGGGCCTCGCACATAAAATAATCCTTGTAGCAAGCCAAGAAGACATGACGGTTGCCTCCTGGAATTCTGGCAAGAAGGACGTCTAAGCATGAGCCCAACGTGGTGGAAAAAAGAGAATCCCCTATAAAAATGGAGGTATTACCAGTGGAGCCACCTACAAAGACACATAATGGCCCTCCAACATAGGTGCATCCTCCAACTCGACAACTTTTACATCATTATCAGTAGGGGCCCATGTGTAATGTGCGACCACCACCTAGACGAAATAACCAGGTCCCACCTCGTCGACGGGCTAATCCAACACCTCATAAGGGCCAGTCTCCCAGAACCCCCTTTCCAGACATATGAAACTGGACCTTCTCATTAAATGAGGACTATCTCTTTGGTTATTTTTAAAATTCCTTAGAATAGGTACTTCTACCTTTTTTTGAATGTTGGAGACTAGAAGAGTTGAATGTAATTGATCGCCCCAACTACTACCTCTATCACTAAATCAAGGGGCACAACCTCATGTAATTCTATGTGTTTAAATAATGGATTCTAGCACATGTTAAAAACAAAACAGCCATGTTGGGCTTAGCTCCAACACATGTGGCATGAGTCTTCGTGAATTAAGATAGTGGTAGTGATAGTGAAGGTGAGAGGAATCACGTTTCTAACTACAGGTCCTAGAATATTGATGACTGTGTGGATTTTAAGGATGTCTCTCATTCCCATGGAATTATACATGCATATATGAATTGTCCTAAGCCTTCATAAGACACCTTTTCACCCACATATTTTACTTCTACATCAACGGCTCAGCGTTCCTCTTCCCAGAAGATCAAGCATCAGTGACCCAATGGAAAACTAAGTCCCCCACAGAAGTCATCAACATCATGTACTCATGGAGAATTTGTACCCCCAGATTGACGGGCAGGGGTACTGTGCAATTTTATGTCATGCAGTTAGGACATGGGTGTTGTGTAGTTTTAGGTCATGTGATGAGGACATTCGTACCGTGCAGTTTTAAGTCATGTTGTAAGGACATGGTTAATGTCCATTATTAAGTTATCCAGTGAGGACATTGGTACTGTGCAGTTTTAAGTCATGTTGTGTGGACAAAGGGGCTATAATTTATGGTCTTTAGATTTGACCAAAGGTATGATACTCTCCCCATCACTGTCAATTTTTTTAGAAATATACTACCATATCCGGGAATAGAAAACAAAATCGAAAAATGTGATTTATGAAATTATGAATATAAATGATGATATCAGAAAAGGGATAAAAGCATTTGTGGATATTTTTTTATGGATGAGGATACCATTATTTGACAAACCCATTATGGGGGATTTATTATAAAGGGCCAACTGGGCATATGATGCATAGTCAAATATAGGCTTCTTTGTACTAGAAGACCTGTTATGTAGGTAACTTATAAAATTCCACCTAAAGGCACGTGCTGCATAGTCAGAGAAAAGTTCTTTAAAAATATGACATTTAACTATTAAACGATGAAAAAAATTGATGGACATTCAATTTTCCCAAAGAATAGTGTATTGTTCATGGAGAATGGTACCTGAATAGGGATAGGGTATTTCCAACCAAGATGTCCAAATAATTAGAGGATTATAAATTTTAGGAAGGTCTAACCCTAACATAATCGGTATGGTGTCAGTATTTTTCAGTCATACAACTAGGACTAGAAAAGGAAATAGTATATGATATATGGCCATGTGGTTACCAAGTTATTTCATACTGCATTGAACACATGGTAAGGGAAATGTGTAAAATATGGTCTTGAAGAATTTCAGATTGGGATAAATAAAATGGGATAAGTATACATGAATGCCAGTTTTAAAGTAAAAATTATTATATATTGTCATTAATCTTTGAAGGGGAAAAATATAATATAACCATGAAAAAGTTTACAATTATTATAAAAACTCTTTATATGGGCTATATTATGATGTTCCAACTGGAGAATATTATGCATAGTTAAATAATTTCATCTATTGATTGACATTCCCATTATGTAGGAATCATATTCTATGCCACCTAAGGGCACGTGCTGCATAGTCAGGAAAAAGAGCTCTAAATTATTAGAAACTATGTCACCAGAAACTGTAAGAAAGATTATGAAGATCTGGAAACATTCATGATTAAGAGTGTGGTGTATATGAGGGGTTATTCCCAATAAATATGAAAAATATTTGAAACAATATTGTCCATGAGTATAATTTTCTTTAAATAGATCTGACTCAAATGTGAAGTGGAGACTTTCTATGTTTCCTATGAATTAACGTTATGATGTTCAGTTTAATGCCATGCTACGAGGACATAATACTGGGAAGTTTTATGTCATGCAGTGAATACATTAATAACCCCATAAAAAATGAAACATCTTCTTTATATAAAGAATCCTTTTACCAAATTCCTAATCCCCTGTGAGTTATTCTCATTGTGAGAAACCGTGATCAGTAAGGGTTTATTTTACACTACTATGGTGACACAAATGAACAACAGGGGAGTTAGATTTATATTTAGTTTAACATCATATATTAAGGATGAAGATGAACAGTTGAAAAATGAAATACATATAGTAACTTGACTAGGGAAAGGACACATGTGTCACTATGTGTCTTGATGGGACAATAATTAATACATACATAGTTCTTAAAACATTCCCAATTCATGTTTGATTCTTATACATGTAATAAGAGAGTATTTTATCATGGTTAAGCCCAATATTCGAGATATAGGCATCTCTACGTATCAAAAATAGGTGAGATTCAAGCCATACGGGGTTCATTAAACAATAAATTCTCACTCCAATAGAGTTGGACATGAATAATGTAGGCTTAAGACAAGTTCTGAGAAAACGGTAAATCATTAGACATAGAATGTGATAAGGAACTAATCATATATTTTAATGAAATGCTCTGTGTAGATCTGATTCATTTACAAGAGGAGAAAATAATAAAAAAGATGATTTTCAGAGTATGTATGAGAAAAAAATTGGTGATTTAGGCGCCTCTACCTATCTCTTTAAAAAATGAGAATCAACACATAAATTGTTCTTGAAATAATGTCTCTATTAATATATGACTCAGATATAAGAAATAGAGGGACTCAGTTGCTTTTAAGAAGTAGTTATGATGTCAATGATGTTTGATTATGGAAACTTCTACTGTCAAATAGAGAAAAAATTAGTTATACAAATGATGTCTTCTAGTTTAACATTATGCGACAAGGAAGAAGATGCTATAAATTTTAACATCACGCATCATGAACACATATAGTAGTTATTCAGTTTAATGTGTTGCAACTAGGACATGGGGGATGTGAGATTTTATGTCTTGCAGCATGGACATTATACTACGTAGTTTTATGACTTGCAGTGAGGATGTTGTATTGTGCAGTTTTATGTCTTGCAGTGATGACATTTTATTATACAGTTTTTAGTCTAGTAGTGAGGACATTGTACAATTCATATTCACGTCTTGCTGTGAGGACCAATGTGTTTAACTACACAATAATTTTCATTAAGAATATATCTTTGGTTGGAGTTGTAATAAGATCTCCATCCATTGAAATTAAGGCATATTCTTTATTTTAGTAGACCTTATTTATGGAATAAGGTATTTTCCACATTGGCTCATGATTTTGATGTTTCTTCCTTGGTATCATCAGAGTCATAAGGACCAAAACCAAATCAACCTGAAGAAATGAATAGAGGTAAAATTTCATGTTAAAAGAACAAACTATTCTGTTCTAATAGACTTCTAAATAATGTAATATTTGAAATATTTTCTTGTCTAATCATTCTAGTACATTGAACCATTTTTGAAACCTATCACCCATAGAAATATGACCACAGATTGCAACCCCGATAGAAGTAAATTGCATTTCATTTAGAAAAAACTTCATCGGTTTCATATACAAATGAATAATGGAGTTGTTTGGGTGGCAGTACATGTAGTGGGCTGATAAGCCCCAAATGCATTCAAAATTTAATTAAGCCATGATTTATTATATTTATCTACCATATTAGGGATTATATTTCATATGGTCTTGTTGATGTCCTGTATCTGTCCATCTATTGCCTCATGATAGCGAGATGAATGGTTGGATTTTATATTATGTTCAACATATAACATTTTTACCTCAGTGGAATAGAAAGTGGTGTAATTATCTGTCAAAATTGTATGAGGGACACCAAATATTTTGATGATATTAGTTTTTACCAAACTAACAGTGATTTTTATTCCAACTTCATTGATATGTATATCTACGACCCATTTAGAAAACAATTCAGTGGTAGTAAGGATATACATGAACTGCTTAGATATAGTTGGTGGGTAAGGCCCTACTACAACCATTTCCCATATATAAAATGTCTTGGACTATTTAGTTGTATTTAGAAACACCGATTGATGATGAATGATGTTAGAAAGCACATGGAAAGGTATGAAATTTCTTAGAGATATTTGTGCTATCTCGCTACATTGAAGGCCAAAAGTATCCAAGTCTATGGATCTAATGAAAGAGATTGTGCCCAGACCAGTGGTCCCCACAAGTTCTTGATTGTATTCCATTACTGACGGTTGTGGTCTCTTCTCCATCAATACATTAGAAGATAATTCCATTTTAGCCTCTTTTATAAAGGATCTTTTCATAGTATTGACTATCATGAAGAGTAAAATTGGCCACTCATCTCTGGATCTGTTCTCTTTCATCCCTATTGGGTGGAAGTACTTCATTTTGAAGATATTCCTTGATTGATGCTCTCTATCCCATCGTATGACTATATGGCTCATAATTAGGGATAATTTCATTAATTTTCCCCATTCGGGTTTGAACAAAAGGAGATACCACACGACAATGGGATATTCTAATGATTGTATCATCTCTATTTGGATCTTCCAAGGCTGTTGTTACATTATCTAGTGCATGTACTAGGTAATTTTTTGATCATGGGACATAAGAATATTTCGGATCTGATGGAAATTCTGCAATTAACACACTTACGTAATCACACGAATATAGTGACCCGTGCCTTTTATTACATTACTATTACATCATTTTAATGATAAAAAAACATAATAGTATTACACATAGTGTATCCAATGGATTAGTGTCTTGGGAAAACTAGGACCACACATAACAATTACAACATCAGACATAAATATTTATTTAATTTCTCCTTCTCTAAATTATTATATACACTTTTACTCTCCTTAGTAAATGTAGACACATGAGAATATATAATAAAAGGGGTGATCTAGAAGCCCAATAAGATTATAGATATGAACAATATTGAAGGGGGGGATCATAATCATAACATGTAAAAAAGATCATGAACATGAGAGGAAGCATAAATATAAGACTTGTAATGTGGCAATGCATAAAAAATTGAAACATCATGTCATAGTGGTTAACTTCCACACATACTTGTGAACCAATATAGCATCTTGTTCACACATAAATTCCCATTTTATCATGAGATTCATCACTTTACCCAATGCATTGGAGCACTGTATAATTCTGAGCGCACTCATCACATTTAAACATTCATATTTTTCTATATAATTCCGGGCACAACTGTCACATCCTAACATTATCATTTATCATGCATGACACAATGAACATATAACATAAAATAATATAATTAACCCATGAAACGGAATGGGTTTCATCTTATAAAAACACAATCATAAACATTGGGTTCCCTAAAGAATGAGGGGATAACATATATGTTACAAGAACCGTCCACTTGGAGTGAGAAGTAAAAGTCGCGTTCTTAAAAGAAGAGTTCTTTTGGAAAACATTTTGTTTGACATAAAAACCAGTGACAAGAATTTATATACAAGAAATTGAAAGAAATTAATGAAAAAATGATCTTCAAGTAGTAACCATATCAAAAAGAATGGAGTGAAAGTGGGGGAACCTGAAGGATTATTGTTTGGTTCGAGAATTTCCCCTTAACTTGTATCTGAATGCTTCCTTCTCTTTAATGTTCGGTATAATGACATCAAATTCATTAATTAGAAATACAGAACCTTGTGTACATTAATATGGTTCATCCCGGTTTCATTAATTGATTTTATGTTCCTTTTGATGAGTTATAGAGGTTAAAAACATTAAGCAGGAAAGATAGTTTTTATGGTTTTCTTGAGTGGTTCACTTGTATTCTTAAATTGAAGTTTGGTTAGAAAATGGGTAAACATCCAGAACTGATATTAAATGTAATTAATGATATTAAACGAGTTTTAATGATTTTAAAATGAATTATATTATATCCATGTGGATGTATCATTAGATAATATTTAAAAGATGATTGTTTGGGTTAATTTGAGCGATTTTTCGATCATAATGAACTTCTTTTATTTTATCACTAGAAATGTGTTTATAAGTTAGTTCCAGAACATTAAATAGGAGATAATACATATAAAATTTCCTTTTTCAACCATAAAAATGGTTTCATGGCTAGATCGTAAGGTAGAAATGGAAGAAGAAATCATGTCGTTTTTTGAAGGTGGTAAATTAACACCTCACAAACAACGTTCTATTTAATAAAATAAAAGGAAAGGGAAAGGGGGTTGGATGATATAATATCCTATTATAATCATGAAATTAAATTATATGTATAATAATGTATTTACAATACCATTTGGGAGATGATAGGTGGGTATAGATCAAAAAGTAAACTTAAAATTTAAAGGAATTTAAAGGAGAAGAGGGAGAGAAATTGCCTCTTGAATCCTCCTCTTGGGATCCTCCTTAAGGTCCTAATCATGGTGTTTTGATGAGACCATAATCTCATTGAAGTGGGGGAGGGGATTGGGACGGTTTTTGGGCAGAGTTTAGAGATGTCTTGGATCTTGAGAGGTGTGATGAAATGAGGGGGTGAAGGGTCGTTTTTATAGAGGAGGGGATAGTGGTTTCCTTAATATAAAATTCATCAGTTTATTAATTTCCCCAAAGACAAGGAATATTTAGTCTATAATGACCAATAATAGTAATTTTATCATTTTATCCCGATCCATGTGGTCATACATATAAGGCCCCGGCCTTAAACCTTACTTAATATTGAATTAAATGAATAATTCATGTTTCGGATCTTTTCAGGTTTAGAGTTTTAATGAATTAGAACATAACTATTACATCTCAAAAGATTACAAAGTAGTCACTTTTACAAAGTTTCCATAAATAAATAAAAAACTCTTAAAAGAAACATGTCTAGTTCCATGTTTTATATAGCATGACATTCCATTGATCCCATCCTTGACCTTATTCCACATTAAGTCCTGTGAAAAACATTTCAAAAAAACATGGGGTGAGCATAAAAAGCTCAGTAAGGGATACACAAAAAAATGAAAACTGTTTGTTTTTCAAACAGAAAGTAAACCATGTATACTCTATCAAAGTAATACCTTCACCTTCATGAAGTAGTAAAAACTCTTTACTGAATAAAGTATCATTACTTACCTTTTTGTAACCAAAGGATTACCATAAAACCCATAAAAAGATCACATAACATATATAAAGGTTACTTGGGACATAAACATACTTAAGTGGAATAACCATACGGTCGACTTCCACACTTATCACTTAATGGAATAGCCATACGACCAATTTCCATACATACATAATGGAATAGCCATACAGCCGACTTCCATACCCAATGCATTGGAGGTTATAACGTAACCACCCTTCCTGGAATTGACGGCACCACCCGTCATAAGGTTTATAACGTAACCACCCGTTAAAATGTCCAAGTACTAATATAAAATCATAAAACATAAAACCAATATAAAGGAATGATAACATTTCCACATTTCAATCACAATATATCATAAATATATTGACATAATAGAATCCTTTATCAAAACCATTTTCAATACCAAAATACATAAAATAGTATATGGTATTTATTTTATTTTAAAACCATTACGGCTTGTTGAGGAAGCCAAAGACCAAATAATACTCGCGGCGACGGAAAAGGTCTTTGTCACCGCGTACAAAAAAAACATTCCTTTTTGTCGTTTAGTAAAACGCTTCGTAGAAAAAGATTCCTTTTGTATAAAAGTAAAATTCAAAGGGTTTTATACACCATATAAAAGAAAGTTGTGTATAAAACGAAATATGCCTCAATGAAAGGAGATTGAGACGATGTCCCTTACCTCGGGTCCGACTTGACTCGATCGTTCTTTAACGTCCTGAATAATAAACATGAGTTAATTTATACTTGTTTAAGAACCTTTTTAAAGTTCATTATTCATTTTATATCACTTATTTCCATGTTATAAACATTATGTAACCATTTAAGTTAATGATGTTTGTTTGGTCAATATTTGGTTCTTAAGTCGAAAGTGGAATTCTTATAATTACATGTTGTTCGTGTGGTCAAAGGTTCTTTATATCCAGAATGACATTCCTGATTTGGATATCATATATATAATATGTATCCAGCATATACACATATTTATAAAATTACATAACCATTTAGAGGTAAGAAATGAAATGCACCATTCAGGGAGACGGTAAGCCGTACGTACGCATGATCACTACTTTCATTTCTATTTCGTATTTTATAGAATGGATTCATAATTATATAAGAGTATATTATAATTACAGTATAATAACATATATTATATCATTAACTTTATCCTTTACACATCCCACATATGGTATTAACGAATCAAATCACTTTCAGGGGGCGGTAGTCCGCACTTCCTAAAATGAAGATATCATGTTTACCCATAATGGACACAATAATGGTATACCATAAATGAAAAATACAGAAGATTAAGAAAATAATAAACATATCATATATCATATATAAAAATAGTGACATCATAATGGCCACCGTTGAAGGTTTTAAATGAGTATTGAACGATCATCGTTTCGGGAGGCAGAATTTCTCCATCCACAGAAACCGTATGTTTTTTAACCATTTGATGTAGTTGTGTGAGAGAGTAGCTTCAATAAAACTTATAACAACATCCTAGTATATTGAAGATACTGGTGTTGTTACAAAAGAAGTAAATAAAAAGAGTTTAGGGGGTTGGAGAAGCAAAATAAAACAAATGAACATGAGAGAATGAATTACCTTTAAAAGTGTAACTCCTATTGATTTGAGCCTAAAGGCTTCCTTTGAAAGGATTCTGCCCAATGGGAATCCTCTAGGATGAGGAGAGGGATGTGGAGAGAGTAAATGGGCAGGGTATGGACGATCCAAAGGATTGAGGATTGTGTGAAACGAGGTAGAGGTGGGGGCCTTTTATAAGAGGAAAGGAGGGGCACTTTTGGAAATCATGAAACTATTATTTTATTTTCAAAAGTGTTTCGAATTTCTAATGTCCCACATTGATATATTTCTAAGATAAGATGATAAGGCTTCGAAATATTCCCATACAATAGGTTTTGGACATGTGTAGGTTTTAGATATTACATTATCTTTCCATTTTATTTAAATCATTAAATAATGAAGTCATCGCTGCATCATCATGATGTCGTAAACAATTTAATTTATTTAAAGTCTAAAAATTATAAAAATAATACTATGATGTAGGAAATCTTTTTAGATTTCCAATGACTATTTATAATCAAAAATCTGATCTTTATAACCCAATGTAAATTTTTTTTTTCGTAAAACATATTATGTTTGTATCATTTTTACTTTTATTTTAAAAAAAGGCGTTAAAGTCATTATCTCACCCAAGTGGCTCCATGGGGTCCCCTGAATCGACCCATGGGTTTTCTTGGTCAGACATGACACAAAAAATAGGGTTAGTACATGTGTCAATCTCATCTCATTTTATTAAAGCATTATCTTTACCTTAAACTACACTAATTACCTCTAATCGCCATTAAAAACTTAATAAGTTACTATTCACCAAAAAATTATTTTAATCTCATTGAACCACATTTTACTTCTTAATGAAAACCATTTATGTTGGATTTTTGAAAATCAAAACACAATGATTTCAAAATTTCATTTAAACGGAAAATCAGTTTTTATAAGTACCACTTAGTGGTTTCACTATTCATCAAAAATTGATGTTTTTCAGAAAATTACCAAAAATTCACCCTAAGCTATATTTGATATTACAAATTCAAAAATGAAGTCTATTTTAAAAAAATCACAACATATAAGTCACATTAATTAATTTAATAATTAATTCCCGCTGTCAGAGCAAATAGCGTGTTTTTATGAAACAATAAGTATCAAAAGATTGACACTAGTTTAAGTCCGATTTCAAAGTGAAATTAATTCCAACGACCACTATTGGATTTAATGGTAAAAATATTTTCTAATTTCACTTTAATACCAATTCAAAATATTATCTAATAATATAAATAAATTAGATTAAAAAGAGGTTTTGAATTAAAATACAACATTATACACTATTCAATAAAAAAAGAACTTTATCGGAAAGATACCAAAAATTTACACAAGGTAAATTTTGATGTCCCGATTCTAAAGAAGAGTTATTTTTGGTCCAATAGAATTTATAAGATTGATCAAAACTATATTTAATGACGGTTTGCCATCAAAAGGTGATAAGTGAACCCTTAGTGAAAATTAGGGTATAAATGCCTAAAATTGAACTCTTTCCGTATTTTAAGCCTTTATCTTTTATTGGGTAAATGTAAAAACATTTAAAAACATATATAATCATATTTTAGTTATTTCTATCCATTCCCTTTAGTACAACGGCCACTTGTTAACTAACATTTAAAATAATATTATTTTATTACTTGTGTGCAACATAAGTTTTCAAAGAAACTCATCGTTGTATATCGAGTACGCTATCGAACGTAGAAACCCCTTTTAATTAAAATTAATATTTAATTCGTAAATATTAATAAATATGAAAATTCTTTATTATTTAATTACCTGGGATGTTACATTCTTCCCCCTTTTGGGAATTGTGTCCTCGCAATTTTATTCACTTATCAAAATAAGTGGGGGTATTTATCCCTCGTAGAATTTTCAGATTCCCATGTTGCCTCTTCAATCACATGGTTTTTCCACAAAACCTTTACCTGATGAATCACCTTATTCCGTAACACCTGCTCCATGTGGTCAAGAATCTGGACAGGTTGTTCTTCATAAGATAGGTTCTCCCCCAGCTGAACTACCTCTGGACTCAAAACATGAGATGGATCTGGCATATACTTTCTCAACATTGAAACGTGAAAAACATTGTGTACCTGAGATAAACTCGGAGGTAAAGCCACTCGGTAAGCAACTGATCCAACTCCCTCCAGAATTTCATATGTTCTAATGAACCTTGGACTCAGCTTTCCTTTCTTACCAAATCTCATCACACTTTTCCAAGGAGAAACCTTTAGAAAAACATGATCACCAACCTCGAAAGATAGATCCTTCCTCCGGTTATCCGCATAACTCTTCTGCCTGCTCTGAGCTGTTCTCATGTGCTTCTGAATCAACTGATCTTTTTCTGCCATCTCTTCTACCAATTCTGGTCCCATCAACTTCCTTTCTCCCACTTCATCCCAGAAATCTGAAGTTCGACACCGCTTCCCATATAATGCCTCAAATGGTTCTATCTGTATACTGGAATGAAACCTGTTATTATAAGAAAACTCAACAAAATAAAGATGTTAGTCCCAACTTCCCTGATAATCCATTGAACAAGCTCGTAGCATATCCTCCAAGGTCTGAATTGTTTGTTCTGACTGCCCATCTGATTGAGGATGAAAAGCTGTATTAAAATTTAATTCAGTACCCAAAAACTTCTGAAGGCCTTTCCAAAAGTTAGATGTGAACCTGGGATCACGATCAGATACAATGGGCAGAGGAACTCCATGTAACTTGACTACCTATTTAAGATACAAACGGGAAAGTTGATCTAGGGAAAAATTATCTCGTATAGCATGTAAATGAGCAGATTTGGTCAAGCGATCAACAATAACCCAGATTGCATTATTACCTCGAGATGTCCTCGGTAATCCCCCAACAAAGTCCATGGATATGTTTTCCAATTTTCACTCTGGCACTGGTAAAGGCTGAAACATCCCTTTCGGTAACTGTCGCTCTGCTTTAACCTATTGACATTTCAAACACTTCACAGCAAAATCAGCAATATCTCTTTTCATTCCATCCCACCAGTAATACTCCCGCAGATCTCTGTATATCTTAGTACTGCCCGGATGAACTGAAAACGGAGAACTATGAGCCTCAAATAACAACTCATTCTTCAACTGTGAATCACAAGTCACACATAATCTCTTCCCAAACCTCAAAACAAAATCATTATCAATGTTGAATTTAGGCAACTTACCTTTATGAACCAGCTCTACCTTTTTCTTCAACTCATTGTCTCGCTTCTGTGCTTGCTTGATTCTGTCTGATAGAGAATATTTAACTGATACCTGAAACAAAACAGAAGAACATCCTGTACCAACAAATTCTATGCCAAAGTTCATCAAATCTTTAACCAAAGGATCACGTTCCAAACGCATCATTGATAATGAAGCATTACATTTTTGACTCAAAGCATCAGCCACTTTATTTTCTTTTCCCGGATTGTAATGAATTGTACAATCATAAACCTTGATCAATTCCAGCCATCTCCTCTGTCTCATGTTCAATTCTTTCTGAGTAAATATATACTTTAAACTTTTATGATCAGTATATATTTCACACATTACTCCATACAAATGATGCCTCCAAATTTTTAAAGCAAAGACAACAGCAGCTAATTCCAAATCATGTGTAGGGTAATTTACCTCATGATTTTTCAACTGTCATGAAGCATAAGCAATTACCCGATCATTCTGCATAAGGACACAGCCAAGTCCCTTCAACGAAGCATCACTGTATATAACAAACTCACCATTCATGGAAGGAAGTTCCAAAACTGGAGCATTCACCAATATTATCTTCAACTCCTAAAAACAATCATCACATTCTTTTGTCCAGATGAACTTAACACCCTTACGAATTAACTTAGTCATTGGACTATATAACCGTGAAAAATTTTCAACAAACCTTCGGTAGTAACCTGCCAAACCAAGAAAACTACGGATCTCAGTTACATTTGTGGGTCTTGGCCATTCTTCAAAAACTTTTGTTTTAGTAGGACCAACAGTTATGCCATCTTTTGAAACAATGTGACCTAGGAAAAAAGTTGTTGTAACCAAAACTCACACTTGCTGAATTTTCCATATAGTTTGATTTCTTTTAAGGTTTTCAAGATATCCCTTAAATGTCTTTCATGATCCTCTTTACTTTTAGAAAACACCAAAATATCATCAGTAAACACAACCACCATTTATCACCTAAGTCAATTGAGCCATCACTGCAACAAACTGTTTAGTTCTGATTCTAACCATCTTTGGATACTGATTTGAAAGGTCATTTTCCTTTGTATGCCTTCCCAGAAAATCTATTTTGTTTCCTCTATGGAAAACCATTCTGAACAAACATGTCATAGATGAAGCAACATGGTAATCTTCAAATTCTATATCATTTAAAAAAAAAATATTTTTGGATAATCATTTAATATAATTCTAACTCCTAAATTTGTCTAAACCGACCATTGATACCAACTATAAGGCACCGACCTTAAACCTTACTTAATATTGAATTAAATGAATAATTCACGTTGAGGATATTTTCAGGTTTAGAGTTTTAGAGAATTAGAACATAACTATTACATCTCAGAAGATTACAAAGTAGTCACTTCTACTAAGTTTCCATAAAAAAAACTCTTAAAAGAAACATGTCTAGTTCCATGTTTTATATAGTATGACATTCCCTTGATCCCGTCCTTGACCTTATTCCACATTAAGTCCTGTGAAAAAAATTTCAAAAAAACTTGGGGTGAGCATAAAAAGCTCAGTAAGGGATACACAAAAAAATGAAAACTGTTTGCTTTTCAAACATCAAGTAAACTATGTATACTCTATCAAAGTAATACCTTCACCTTCATGAAGTAGTAAAAAATCTTTACTGAATAATGTATCATTACTTACCTTTTTGTAACCAAAGGATTACCATAAAACCCATAAAAAGAACACATAACATATAAAAAGGTTACTTGGGACATAAACATACTTATGTGGAATAATCATACGGTCGACTTCCACACTTATCACTTAATGGAATAGCCATACGGCCAATTTCCATACATACTTATTGGAATAGCCATACGGCCGACTTCCATACCCAATGCATTGGAGGTTATAAAATAACCACCTGTCCTGGTATTCAAGGCACCACCCGTCATAAGGTTTATAACGTAACCACCTGTTAAAATGTCCAAGTTCCAATATAAAATCATAAAACATAAAACCAATATAAAGGAATGATAACATTTCCACATTTCAATCACAATATATCATAAATATATTGACATAATAGAATCCATTATCAAAACCATTTTCAATACCAAAATACATAAAATAGTATATGGTATTTATTTTATTTTAAAAACATTACAGCTTGTTGAGGAAGCCAAAGACCAAATAATACTGGCGACAGCGGGAAAGGTCGTTGTCACCGCGTAGGAAAAAAAACATTCCTTTTTGTCGTTTAGTAAAAAGCTTCATAGAAAAAGATTACTTTTGTATAAAATTAAAAGTCAAAGGGTTTTATACACCGTATAAAAGAAAGTTGTGTATAAAACGAAATATGCCTCAATGAATGGAGATTGAGACGAAGTCCCTTACCTCGGTTCCGACATGACTCGATCGTTCTTTAACGTCCTGAATAATAAACTTGAGTTAATTTATACTTGATTAAGAACCTTTTTAAAGTTCATTATTCCTTTTATATCACTTATTGCCATGTTATAAACATTATGTAACCATTTATGTTAATGATGTTTGTTTTGTCAATATTTGGTTCTTAAGTCGAAAGTGGACTTCTTACAATTACATGTTGTTCGTGTGGTCAAAGGTTCTTTATATCCAGAATGAAATTCCTGATTTGGATATCATATATATCATATATATCCCGCATATACATGTATTTATAATATTACATAATCGTTTAGAGGTAAGAAATGAAATGCACCGTTCATGGAGACGGTAAGCCGTACGTACGCATGAACCCTACTTTCATTTCTATTTCGTATTTTATAGAATGGAATCATAATGATATAAGAGTATATTATAATTCCAGTATAATAACATATATAATATCATTAACTTTATCCTTTACACATCCCACATATGGTATTAACGAATCAAATCACTTTCAGGGGGCGGTAGTCCACACTTCCTAAAATGAAGATATCGTGTTTACCCATAATGGAAACAATAATGGTATACCATAATTGAAAAATACATAAGATTAAGGAAAGAATAAACATATTATATCTCATATATAAAAATAGTGACATCATAATGGCCACCTTTGAAGGTGTTATATGAGTATTGAACAATCATCGTTTCGGGAGGCAGAATTTCGCCATCCACGGAAACCGTATGTTCTTTATCCATTTTATGTAGTTGTGTGAGAGTGTAGCTCGAATAAATCTTATAAAAACATCCTAGTATATTTAATATACTGTTTTTGTTACAAAAGAAGTAAATAAAAAGATTTTAGGGGGTTGGAGAAGCAAAATAAAACAAATGAACATGAGAGAATGAATTACCTTTAAAAGTGTAACTCCTTTTTATTTGAGCCCAAAGGATTCCTTTGAAATGATTCTGCCCAAAGGGAATCCTTTAGGATGAGGAGAAGGATGTGGAGAGAGTAAATGGGCAGGGGATGGCCGAGCCAAAGGCTTGAGGAGTGTGTGAAATGAGGTAGAGGTGGGGGCCTTTTATAAGAGGAAAAGAGGGGCACTTTTGGAAATCATGAAACAATTATTTTATTTTCAAAAGTGTTTCGAATTTTTAAGGTCCCACATTGATATATTTCGAAGATAAGATGATAAGGCTTCGAAATATTCCCATCCAATAGGTTTTGGACATGTGTAGGTCTTAGATATTACATTATCGTTCCATTTTATTTAAATCGTTAAATAATGAAGTCATCGCTGCATCATCATGATGTCATAAATAATTTAATTTATTTAAAGTCTAAAAATTATAAAAAAATACTATAATGTAGAAATCTTTTTAGCTTTCCAATGACTATTTATAATCAAAAATCGAATCTTTATAACCCCATGTGAAAATTGTTTTCGTAAATCGACCCATGGGGTCCCCTAAATCGACCCATGGGTTGTCCTGGTCTTCCATGACACAACCAATAGGGTTAGGACATGTGTCAAGCTCATCTAATTTTATTAAAGTATTATTTTTTACCTTAAACTACACAAATTACCTCTAATCGCGATTAAAAACTTAATAAGTTACTATTCACCAAAAAATATTTTAATCTCATTGAACCACATTTTACTTCTTAATGACAACCATGTATGTCGGATTTTTGAAAATCAAAACACAATGATTGCAAAATTTCATTTAAACGAAAAATCAGTTTTTATAAGTACCACTTAGTGGTTTCACTATTCATCAAAAATTGATGTTTTTCAGAAAATTACCAAAAATTCACCCTAAGCTATATTTGGTATTACGAATTCAAAAATGAAGTCTATTTTTCAAAATTCAAAACATTTAAGTCACATTAATTAATTTAATAATTAATTCCCGTTGTCAGAGCAAATAGCGTGTTTTTATGAAACAATAAGTATCAAAAGATTTACACTAGTTTAAGACCGATTTCAAAGTGAAATTAATTCCAACGACCACTGTTGGATTTAATGGTAAAAATATTTTCTAATTTCACATTAAAACCAATTCAAAATATAATCTAATCATATAAATAAATTAGATTAAAAAGAGGTTTTGAATTAAAATACAACATTTTACACTATTCATTAAAAAAAAGAACTTTATCAGAAAGATACCAAAAATTTACACAAGGTATATTTTGATGTCCCGATTCTAAAGAAGAGTTATTTTTGGTCCAATAGAATTTATAAGATTGATCAAAACTATATTTAATGACGGTTCTCCATCAAAAGGTGATAAGTGAACCCTTAGTGAAAATTAGGGTATAAATGCCAAAAATTGAACTCTTTCCGTATTTTAAGCCTTTATCTTTTATTGGGTAAATGTAAAAACATTTAAAAACATATATAATCATATTTTAGTTATTTCTATACATTCCCGCCAGTACAACGGCTACTTGTTAACTAACATTTAAAATAATATTATTTTATTACTTGTGTGCAACGTAAGTTTTCAAAGAAACTCATCGTTGCGTATCGAGTACGCTATCGAACGTAGAAACCCATTGTAATTAAAATTAATATTTAATTTGTAAATATTAATAAATATGAAAATTCGTTATTCTTTAATTACTTTTTATGTTACAATACATCAGCAGAACATCACACATGACTCTATAATTAGCTTATTTAGCTTATTTTTGTAAATTACGATACTTCACTATTCATCAAAAATTCAACTATTTTAGAAAAATCCCAAAAAATTTCCCCAACAATTTTTAGACATTTATAATGAAGTATTATTTTAAAAAATTATTTTCTAAACACTATTAATTTAATATTTAATTAAAATCATAATTTATATAAAAACAGTCTTTAAGATTAAAACTAATTTTATAGTGCTTTGAAAAATTAAGTAGGGTCTCATAAAAATATGCATAAACTATAATACATTTATTTGATAAATAAGGAATACATTTTATGAAAACAAATTTTC
Organism: Viscum album; assembly: GCA_963277665.1. Classification (NCBI taxonomy): domain Eukaryota; kingdom Viridiplantae; phylum Streptophyta; class Magnoliopsida; order Santalales; family Viscaceae; genus Viscum; species Viscum album. Next base: position 819,062,352 of record OY728159.1, read on the forward strand.
TTTAATATTAATTAATTAATTATAATTATTTATTTTTGACTTAAAAAATTCCAAAACATTTACTAATGTCAAATTGTCACTTTCTAAGATGTCTAAATTTTATTTAATTATTCATGGGTAATGGTACTATTATGTTGGATGATTTAATATTCATAAGGGCCATATTTCTATTCATAAGGCTATGTTATTATTCTCAAGGTCATGTTACTGTTCACGGAAAATAATATTTGTTTCATTAGACTCCAAAAATCATCATGAACACAACCGTGTGTGTTAGATTTTCAAAATTCCAAACCCAAAAGTGACAAACATATTTTTAAATGACACTTATCACTTAGTAGTTAATTATGTTGTTTTTTCATGTTATTTTATTAAAAAATTATACAAAATAAATTTCAATTGAAAAACTTTGGGTCATTACATTCTCCCCCCCTTATGAAATTTCACCCTCGAGATTTCACTTTACACAAACAGGTGACGGTACTTCTCCTTCACTGCCTCTTCTGGTCCCCAAGTTTCTTCCTCAAACTTATTGTTCCTCCATAACAATTTTACAAGATGGGTTGTCTTGTGGCATAGATCCTTATCTCTCCGATCCAGAATTATTACTGGATGATCCTCATAGGAGAGATCATCTTCCAGGTATACCACCTCCAAGTTTAGTACATGTGAGGGGTCTGGTATATATTTCCTCAATAGTGATACATGATACAAATCATTAACTTGATCCATATTTGGTGGAAGTGCAAGACGATAGGCTACAGCTCCAATGCGGTCAAGGATTTCAAAGGGGCCAATATACCTTGGGCTTAACATCCCTTTCATCCCGAATCACATGACTCTCTTCTATGGAGATATTCGAAGGAAGACTTTATCTCCAATGAAAAACTACAAGTCCCTTCGATGGTTGTTAACATATCTATTTTACTGACTTTGAGTATCCTTGATGTGTTTCTAGATGACTTGATCCTTCGCTTTCATCTATAGAACAAGATCAGGTCCAAGTAGTTGTCTTTCTCCAACTTAATCCCAACATGTTGTAGTTCTACATCGCATTACATACAGAGCTTCATATGGATCCATATGAATACTCAAGTGGAATATATTGTTGTATTAGTACTCATCTAATGGGATATGCACATCCCATCCACCATTGAATTTTAAAGAGTGGGCTCTTAGCATATCTTCAAGCGTCTGAATAGTCCTTTCAGATTGGCCATCGATTTGGTGGTGATTGGCCATGCTGAAATTTTATTTAGTAGTCAAATCATGTTGAAGTATCCTCAATAATTTTAATGTGAACCTCGGATCACAGTCAAAGACAACTGAGAGTGAAACACCGTGCAGTCTCCCCACTTCCTTCACATATATATTTGCACGTTGTTCAAACGATAGGTCTTCCTGAATGGAGATAAAATGGAAAGTCTTGGTGAGTCAGTAAATCACAACCCATATCTCATTATTTCCCTTTTATATATTCGAGAGACTTGTGAAAAAGTCTATAATAACATTTTTCCTTTTCCACATCGGTATAGGCAATGGCTGCATCATACGTTTGGACTTTTGTCGCTTGACTTTAACTTGTTGACATACCAAGCACCTTGATATATATTCCTCAATCTCCTTATTCATGTAATCCCACCATAAGTATTCTCGGAGATCACGGTACATCTTGGTAATCCCATGATGGATAGAGAAATTTGTGATATGTGCATTTTCCAATAGCTCCTTCTTCATCCCGGGTGATGAAGGTACACAAATATGTGTTCTAAACTGAATCACACCACCATCGTCTATATGGAACTCTTGAAGCTTCCCTTCCTTTACTACATTCACCCTCTTTTTTATCTCCACATCATCCCTTTGTGCTCATTTAATCTTCTCCTAGATGGATGGTTGCACAGTCATTGGGAAAAGTAGGATGTATCCCCTAACCTTGTGATTTCCAAATCCATTCATTGAAAATCCATGAAGATTGGGTCTTTCTTAATCCGCATCATGGATAGAGTAGCAGGTTCTTCTCTGCTTAGAGCATCAGCTACCTTGTTCGCCTTTCTAGGAGGATAGTTAATGGAGCAATCATAATCCTTGATTAGCTCTAACCATCTCCTTTGATGCAGGTTGAGCTCCTTTTGTGAGAATATATATTTTAAGATCTTGTGGTCGGTGTATATGTCACAGTTCTCACCATTAAGGTAGTGCCGCTATATTTTCAATACAAAGATCATGCCTTCCAGCTCTAGATCATGTGTTCGATAGTTCTGCTCATGGATCTTTAACTGTCGTGAGGCTTAGGCTATCACATTATCATTTTTCATGAGTACACAACCTAATCCTTTCTTTTAATCATCCATGTATATCACAAAACTTTCTCCATTTTTCGGTAGATTGAGGATAGTTAAAGTGATCAGAATTACCTTTATCTCCTTGAGTCTTCCCTCACATTCTTCCATCCAGATATACATTACCCCTTTCATTGTTAACTTAGATAGTGGGCTTCAAAATCGTGAGAAGTTTCTCACAAAATGTCGGTAGTACCCAGCTAATCCATGAAAACTACGGATTTCTATGTCACTAGCGGGCCTGGTCCATTCCACAATCGCATATGTCTTTGAAAGATCAATATAAATTCCCTCACTTGTGATCCCATTTCCCAAGAACGTGACTTTCTTCATCAAAAAGTTACACTTTCAGAACATGGCATAGAACTTCTCCATTTTTAATGTCGCCAACACATGTCTAGATGTTCTTCATGTTCCTCCTTGATCTTGGAGTATATGAGAATATCATCAATAAACACTACCAAAAAAATTTCGAGGTAATTTGTAAAGACTTTATTCATCAAATACATGAATATTGCAGGGGAATTAGTATGTCTGAAGGGAATCACAAATAACACATAGTGCCCATACCTTGTACAGAAGCCAATCTTCAGAATATTTTCCTTCTTCACCTTTACCTGATGATATCTTGAACGAAGATCCACCATTGAGAAGTATTGATCACCTTTTAACTGATCGAACAAGTAATAAATCCTTGGAAGTGGATACTTGTTCTTTATGATGGTCTTGTGGACTGCCGATTAATCGATATACAACCTCATTGTTCCATCCTTCTGCTTCACAAAGAGCAATGGTGCACCCCAAGGGTACGCACTAGGACATATGAACCCTTTGTCGAGAGCCTCCTGCAACAGCTTCTTTAAATCCTCCATTTTTATTGGATCCATACTATAGGGACACTTCAAGATAGGAGTAGTTCCATGTATGAGTTCAATTGATAACACTACCTCACGATCTAGGGGAATTCCAGTTAACTCTTTAGGAAATACATCTCTGTATTCCCTCACAATGGGAATTTCATCAATGTTGGAACTATCCTTCAACTCAACCATTTGGGAGAGCTATTCTTCTTCATTGGGAATCAACACCCACACCATTGAAGGATTTTTAAAAGGAGATTCATGATCTGCCTTGAATTTGCAGAGGATCATGGGATGGTTCAGAATATGAAAATATATTTCCTTTTCCAGAGAGTTGATATGTGCTCTATATAACGAGATCCAATCCATTCCAATTATAGAGTCTAATTTCACATATTGAAGTATTACGAGATTTTCTAGAAGAATATTTCAACATATTCCAATTGGAGAAGATTCAAACACATGGGATACAATGATTGCACCACTTGGTGTTTTTACAGGTATCTCTACTTCAAGGTTTCAGAGCTTCGATTCTATAGTATTAGAAAACATTCATGATAAAAATAAATGCATAGAACCAGAATCAAATATGACTTTTCCATTCTTGAGTGAATATGTAGTGTACCTTGTACGAATTCATTATCAGGTTCCACCTCTGCAATAGCGATGGCATAATACTTACCTTCTTCCTTTGGATTCAGTGGCTGCTGACACTGATTACCCTCAAGACCATGAGGTTTAGTGCACTGGTTTATATAGTTCCCTAGCTCCCTACAGTTGTAGCATTGAACAACGAGTGGTTCCCTCTATTCATCAGCTACATTCTTCTTCCTTTTTGTGTCTTTTTGACACTCTTGAGAATGATGTCATTCTTTCCCACACTTAATTCACTTCCTCGTCCCTTTGAGGTAGTTCCCATGGTGCAACTTTCAAATTTGTTTGGCATGTGGGTCCATGAGTTTTCTTCCAACTTTTTCCATTAGATCCTCTAGATTGAAACTCCATATTTTGTTTCTTATCCTTATAACAATGGGACCATTCTCCAAACTCCATTTACACTTTGAGAGTACACTAAACTACTTCTTCAGAAATCCCAAAGTCTTGATTTTCAAGATCCTTTCAAAGGTGTAGTTTTAATCCACAAAATAATCTATCAATTTAGCTATCATCGTTGATAACATAACCCAAAGCGTACCTTGCAAGCCTTGTGAAATTCTCTTTGTAGGATGTGATAGATTCTACTTATTTTTTATTAATCTCTATGAATTCTATCTCCATCTTCAAACGAAGTGTTCATGGGAAATACTTATTAAGAAACATTATATCAAAGTATTCTTATTCCATATCTTCAATTTCCCCCCATGTCTTAGTGTTCTTAATAAAATCCCACAATTGATAGGTTTCTCTATTTAGATGATAAACTACTAGAGTCACATTCTCCTCTCAGAACAGTGAAGCGTTGAAAATATCTTCTCCATGGTGTTGGCCGACTATTCTGCAACTAGTGGATCGGAAGATCCATAAAATGTCGATGGTCATTGCCACATAAAAAATTCGATAGCCAGTTGCTCCCTCTTTGGTGAAGGAGGACATTCCCCATTATTATGGTTATTATTCATATCCTGAGATAATTTGGTAAGAATCACCATGATGTTTGGAAATACACCGACCAAATCATTAGGGATGTCGTTCGGGCAATCGTTGCATTGGCCCTCGCATGAGTTGTTGGCATGATTCCTCCGGGTTCCCACTATTTTCTAAAATAAAAAAGTTTAGAAAAAAACACAAGTCAACAATTCATGAATAACGTAATAAATTAAACAATTTATACCCAAAACATAACATATGGGATTCCTAGGTAAATATTCTTGTGTGCATATTTGTACTTTTTCTCATGCTATTGGTTTCCTCTAGGGTTCACTAATCCTAATTCCCAAATTAACTAAACCTTGCCTCTGATACCAACTATAGTGACCTGAGCCTTTTTATCATTAATATTAAATCATTATTATGATAAACAACATAATATTATTACAGATAGAGGATCCAAAGGTTTAGTGTCTTGGGAAAACTAGGACCATGCATAACAAATACAACATCAAGTATAAACATTTATTTAATTTCTTCTTCTCTAGATTCTTATTGGAACATGTCTTCTCCTTAGTACATGTCGCCACCTGAAGATATATATCAAAAGGGGTGAGATAGAAGCCCAGTAAGAGGATATATAAGAACAATATAGCATGGGGTGATCATAATAATAACCTGGGAAAAAGACCATGAACATGAGAGGAAGCATAAATATAAGACTGGAAATGTTGCAATGCATAAAAAAAAGAAACAGCATGTCTTAGTGGTTAACTACCACACATAATTATAAATCGACATCACATCTTATTCACACATAATTTCAAATTTACTCATGAGATTCGTCACTTTACCCAATATATTGGTGTGCTGTATAATTCCTGGAACACCCGTCACATTTAAACATTCATATTGCGCTCTATAATTCCGGGTGCAGCCGTCACATCATAACATTAGCATTTATCATGCATGCCAAAATGAACATATAATATAAATGAACATAATGAAACCATAAAATGTAATGTCACTCATTTTATAATAACACATTCATAAACATTGGGTTCCCAAAAGAATGAGGGAATAACATACATGTTACAAGAACAGTCCACTTTGAGTGAGATGTAAGAGGTGTGTTCTTAAAAGAAGAGTTCCTTTGGAAAACATTTTGTTTGACATTAAAACCAGGGACAAGAATATATTTCACAGAAATGGAATTATATTTATTGAAAAATGATCTCTAAGGAGTAAACATTTCCAAAATAATGGAGTGGAAGAGGGAGAACCTGAAGGATGAAAGTGGGGTTTGAGAATTTCCCCTTACCTTGTATCTGAATGACTCATTCTCATTAATGACCTGTATAATGACATTATATTCATGAATTAGAAGTCCATAACATTATTTACATTAATTTGGTTCGTCATGGTTTCATTAAGTGATTTTATGTGCCTTTGGATGAGTTATAGAGTTTAAAAACATTATTTGGGAATGGTTGTTTTTATGGTTTTATTGAGTGGTTCACTTGTATTCTTAATTTGATGGTTGGGTAGAACATGGGTAAAAATAGAAAACTAATATTACATGTTATTAATGATATTAAAATATTTTTAGTGATTTTATAATGAATTATATTAGATCTATTTGTATGTATCATTAAATAAGAATTAAAAGATGATTGTGTGGGTTAATTTGAGCGATTTTTCAATCATAATGAATTTGTTTTATTTTATCACTAGAATTGTGGTCATAAGTTAGTTACAGAACATTAAATAGGAGAAAGTACATATTACATGTTTTGGATCGACCATAAAATGGTTTCATGACAAGATATGGAGGTTGAAATGGAAGAAGAAAACATGTCATTTTTTGAAGGTGGTAAAATAACACCAAACGAACAACGTTCTCTTTAATAAAATAAATGGAAGAGGGAAATGGGTATGGATGATATAATATCCTATTAGCATCATATAACTCCATTATATGTATAATAATTGTGTTAAAATAGCATTTGGATAAATATAGGTGGGTAAATATCAAGAAATAAACAAGAAATTGAAAGGAAAATAAGAGAGAACAGGGAGAGAAATTACATCTTCAATCCTCCTCTTGATATCCTCCTTAAGGGACCAATCATGGTCTTTTGATGAGACCAAAAGCTCTTAGACGTGGGGGAGGCGCTATGGAAGGTTATTGGGTAGAGTTTAATGATTTCTTGGATCTTGAGAGGTGTGAGAAAATGATGGAGTGAAGGGTGGTTTTTATAATGGAGGGGAGAGGGGTTTCCTTAATATAAAATTCATTAGTTTATTAATTTCCCCTAAGACAATGAATAGTGAGTCTTGAATGACAGTGAATAGTTATTTTATCATGTGATCATGATCCAAGTAGGCTTACATCAGCATAACATCTCACATGACACTATAATTAGCTTATTTAGCTTATTTTTGTAAATTATTGTATTTCACTATTCATAAAAAATTCAAGTATTTTTGAAAAATCCCAAAAACATTACACCAACCATTTTTTGATATGTATAATGAAGTCCATTTTTCAAATATAATTTTATAAATATTATTAATTTAATATTTAATTTAAATGACAAGTTAACTAAAAAATTGTTATTAAGATTAAAATTGATTTTATAATGCTTTCAATAATTATGTAGGGTCTCATAAAATTATCTAAAAACTAAAATAAATTTATTTGATAAATAATGAATATATTATAAGTAAATAAATTTTGTTTTAAATTAAATAAATAGTTATAATTAATTATTTATGACTTACAAAATTCCAAAACGTTTACTAAGTTAAAATTGTCTCTTTTTAAGATGTCTAAATATTATTTAATTATTCTTGGGTAAACTTACTATTATGTTGGATGATTTAATATTCATAAGGGCAATATTACAATTCATAAGGGTTTGTTACTATTTAAAAGGGTACATTACTATTAACTGAAAATTATTTTTGTTTTATTAAACTCCAAAAATCATCTTGAACACAACCGTGTATGCAAGATTTTTAAAATTCCAAACACAGAAGTGGAAAAACTAGGTTTAAAGGATTCTTATCACATAGTAATTAATTATGTTGTGTTTTCATGTTATTTAATGGAATAATTATATGAAGGGAATTTTCATTGAAAATCATTGGGTTGTTACATGACAGAATTAAATCTTCTTTTCTAATAGAATATTTTCCATTGATTTTATTGATTATCATTTCTGAATCACCTTTTACTTTAAATTGATTCACTTTCACCTGAAAGGAGAATTCTAAACCTACGATGAGATCTTGATATTCTACCTCACTGTTCATACCACCTTTCGACAACAGATAGGAATAAGTCAACACTGCATTTTCATATGAAATAAGGACAATTCATAACCCAACATTGACGACTATATTATTTTCCATTCTCTTCCCTATTAAACTTTTGGAAGCACCATCAATGTACATTTACCATGTTTAGGAGTTATCCAGAATAGTGAAGAATTTTTCATCATGATATTCAATATTTAATGAAGCATATTCCTCAGATGGAATCTCAACAAGGATGTCCCCCAGAGCATTGCATTTTATTGCCTTTTGAGGCACTAAATGTATATCAAACTGTTTCCAAATTACTTCCCAATGTGCCAGAAGCCCTATAAGCATATGATGACTAAGTATATACATGAGTGGGTTACTTTGAGATATCAATTGGTCCTCAGGATGTTGTACAAATCCCTCAATTTCTAAACTGCAATGATTAATGCTAGGAAGCCCTTTTCAATACTTTAATACAGATTTCTGCATCATGCATAGTTTGACTGAGATAGTAATGTCTATTTTCATTCACATCTTCATTCCTTTGAGAAATGAAGGCAACCAGTGATCACTCTAAAGCTATCACATAGTTGATATGTGGTCTTCATTCAACCGGTGTCATTAATACTGGTGGAATCAAGAGATATTTTTAAGGGTGTTAAATGCTTATTGGTAGTCTAGAGTCTATTGATAGGTGACTCTCTTCTTCATTAATCTGGTGAAGTGCAAACACATACCTACCAAATTGGAGATAAAGCACCAAATATAGGCCATGTTTACTTGAATTCATCATAATTAGTTCAAATTTATAGGATGTTACAAACCAATGACTGAATTAATTTTTCTTGGGATCAAAATTGATACCACTATAACCTACAAGGATGTTGAGATACTTTCTTGAGGTAACCCCGAATGAACATTTTAAGGATTTCATCTTCAAAAAATACAGCTGATGTTTATGGAATATGGTCTCCAAAATAGCCAACTGACTGGAACATTTCTTATATTTGTCTACTAATTCTCCCACATAAAATTCAACAAATATTACTAATAATGGATTCATGATATGGTGCATAGCATGTTGGAATGTTTAACTTGTATTATTTAAGACAAAGGGCATTAACTGATAGAAAAACACACCTTAAGGGGATATGATTTCTATAGATTCGTTATATTTTAGGTCAATAAAGATTTCACTATACCCAGAGTAGCCATCCATGAAGGATAGAGCTTCATACACAGTCGTTGCATCAATTAAAAGCTTTGTAATCAGAATTGAAAAATCATCATTATGACAATTCCGATTAAGATCAATGAAATCAATAAAAACTCAAATTTTCCCATTATTATTTTTCACTGGGAAAATGTTGGCCATCCATTTTAGATACTAATATTCTCTGACAATGTTATCCGTTATAAGATTATCATCTTCAACTTCAGTTTTAGAGGCATCAGTTGGGTGAGTTCTTCTTGTAGCTTTCTTGAAACCACAATGTTCTTCCAGAAAACCAAAATGATTTGTAGTTACATCATGATTATGTACTGTAGTTTTTGTATAATTATTGGAAACCATATCTCAATGTTTCTATAGAAATGAAGTATACACCTCTTTAACTTTATAGGTCACGACCACACTATTTAGAGTGGGTCGTGGATCTTCTTCTATACACAGATTTATTTCCTTGATTTCATCCACAGTGGTAGTGGAACCTTTCTCAAATGGTAGAGAAGCATATTTAAGATATTCCTCTTTTTCTTCATTATGTGTTTCCTCTTTTATTTATAATTTCAAAGTAGATGATGAGGTAGAACTTCTAGAGATAATGGAGGAGTCAATATTTGAACATCCCAAATAATAGTACCCTATTTCAGACACAATTTATTATGATATATCTTCCTGGGGAAATAAAGATGGAATGATGGATTAAGAATCAACATCTCTGTCTTCCTCTATAATTGCTACAATCTCTTCTACTCTGGTTGATAAAGTAGTGGGTTGTTGAAAATCAGTGGACGAAATGAATACATCTCTATTTAAAATTTCATCAAGGCTTGGTGGATCAAAATTTTCTCCCACATTGTCATGATCAATTACTGTATATGACATTATGTATGTTATTGGATGAGTTCTTGGATTTTGGTTTACCATTTGTATTTTATTGATGGGTACCACATAATCTTCACTCAGATGTATGAATGGATTTTTTGGGATCTTTTCCAATCCATTGGGAGAATTAACTCTGGTTATATCTTTTTTCATTGACATCATTGCTTTGTATGATAAAACTATGCCTCAATGTATTGAGATTCACAGGTTTTGAATTGAGCATTGTCACCATAAAATGTTTCAATTTTAAAATTGAAACAATACTTAAGACATTGGTTGTATGATGAAAGTATGAACACATGATGATTCATAAAAGTCCTTCCAATAAGAATATTGAAGGATGTGTCCTGAAAAACAACCATGAAGTCTCAATTTGATTCAAGATCTCCAAACTGTAGGTTGAGTGTAATTTTTCCGAGAGGTTCTTGCTAATTCTTATTATAATCTAGAAACATTAATGTTGAAGGAGATAAGTTAGATTCATTCATGCATAATCGATGAAGTGTACATATAAGAATGATGTTGACTCTGTAGCCATTATTAATGAAGGAACGTCGTATGTCTACGTCATTGGCCATTCCGGATAAATACCAAGGTCTGATATGCCCATGTAAAAACATAATTTTAATCATCATCTATAAATGATATGAATTCATGGAATTCTACAGGATCATTCTCTATAAGACAAACCTCAATAGTAGAATCATCGATTTCAAACTCTTGAGGACTTGACAAACACTAAACGAGTGCTTCCTAAATAACTTTTGATAGATTTAAAGCTTCTAGAATTCAAAACATGGCTGGTATGTGGGACAATTGTTTCAAGACATCATACTTTTGGTCCAATGGTCTACGTTTCCCAACATGTATATTCACTTTTTCAGGTGCAATGAAAGTTGATACTTCTGATGTAGACATACCATGTGTCATAGAAGAAGCTATAAATACTGCTACCTAGGGTAAATTTATCTAACTAGATCTATTCACATACTGAAAAGAAGATGGTGTTTCTTCTAATCAGTCTTCCAAGATAATCTTATTAGAATTTAATATGTCTAGAATTGAAGTAACTCTATGTTCTTGTTGATACCATTAAAGGGCTCTTCTATGAGTTTCTGTCGCATATATGGTTTGAGTAGGAGTTGAGTTAAAATGATGGTTTCTAGAATTCCCATGTCTTCCCCTGTATCCTCAACCAAGGCCCCTTTCTCTAGTTTCCTAATTAGGTGAAAGGAATTATGGATCATTATAATCTGAATCACTAACAGTTTAAGGATCTGTTATGTGGATAACATTGATGGAAACAAATATCAATTCTTTATCGAATGAAGATTCTTCTTGATGGGTTAATTCTGGTTGTGCCATTTGGCGAGGCGGTGCCTGTGTTTTTGAAACAAATAGCATAAAATATGAAAGGTTCAAGTACAACATTGGCCTTAATGTGAGAAGAAATTCATATGACTTCTTTATGTCCTTATAATCACTTCGCTTCTTTGAGGAACGACCTTTTGATGATGATGGGTTTTGTTATGGAAGGAGTGTCAGAATACACAATTGGTTGTTTCAACTATGTTCGTAAAATGACAGGAGTTCAATTGATACTTTTCTTGATCATCCTATCATCATATTTATGCACATTTTTACTTTTATCTTCATGCCATTTTCCTTCTTCCTTCGGATCAGTAGAAGTAACACATGCAACTTGATCTGAAGAATTTTTAAGATTCAGTTTTCATGAATCTACCATATATTACAATATTTCCTTGGAAAAAAACATTCCTAGATGGGATGCCCGACTATCTCTTGAAAGGGAAAATGATTTAGAAGATCGTTATCTAATTATTTATTTGGATTATTAGGCCTTGGAAACTGAACCAAATTGATTTCTAGGTCTGAGATGAAGTAACCAAATACGTATTTCTTCCAAAAAGAATAAACATTAATCACTAATTCCACAAATTGTTTCCAACTATGATCTCATTGATCATCTTAATGAGATGGTCGTTGCTACTGATGCTCGGGAGGCAAAGCCCTTTGGAATGATGAAGGTCTTGAAGTATAAGCAGGTACAGATACTTGATTGAGTTTAACTGTAGACGCTTATACCATCCCAATCCTCCAACATGTATATGAATGAAATACATGATTTTTATCCTTGGTTTCTATAATAGAGTCTCCTTTCTATTGAGAGATTTATGCAATGTCTCGAAACCCTCCTATGTCTTTCATAAGGATCTGTGTCGTGTTTAACAGACCACATAGATTTGCTGCACAGATTGGAAGTAAACCTTCATGAGGGAGTGAAAAACTTATGAAATATGTTAATCCATTCCATCAAGCAAGTAAATCTAAAACTCTTCCATTCTCCCTTTTTTTACAATTGGTACGATCAAAAACTGTCTTCTTTGATAGTGTTGAGCTAAATTGAAGAAGGAATTTCTGACAAAAATCTTCCCAAACAATAACTGATCGAGATTGTAAACTTGTAAACCAGAAAAAGTCGGTCCCTATAATGACTATACAAGACACACATGTTTTAATGATTCATGTCGTTTAGAAGTTCCCATCATCGGATCCCAATGAGAAAAAAATTATTTAAATGTTGTTTTGGATCTCCCTAACCATTAAATATTTGGAATGTGGTATTAAAAAAATTTTGTGGGTGAGGAATTGCATCCACCCATTCAGCGTATGCTCTTTTTTCCTGTTGAAATGGGGCATTTCCATCCCCCCAAAGCTTCCAATCAAGTTATTAAATACTCTATTGGGTTCGTAATCATTTGGGGAATAATCAGATGACTTGCTACCTATGCATGTTTAGAAAATGAAGCTTGAGCTAGTTCAACGGTTGGCAAAACCCTGGATGGTGATGCTGATATTTTCCTTGGATAACCCTCAAAAATAGGCCTATTATGATGTATCTAATCCTTCCTTTATTTTGTACCTAGTGGAGGTAATTTATTATCAACATCTGTAGCTACTAAAAATCCTATTTGTTGAGGAACCCCTACATTATTTTAAAGTTGAGGATTTTCCTCATGAGTGCATCAAGTATAAATGCTACATCAATGTAATTATTTTATGAGTCTTTTCAATTCCTTCATTTCATATTCTTGTTGTGAAAATTTGATTTCAAGTGAAATATATTGACCTCCTCCAATGGAAAAGTGGGATACAATCTCACTTTTTCCTTTCCCCTTATTATATTACTTTCAGAGGGGTGGGAGTTGTTTATTTGAAGGCATACCTAGATTCCGTGAAGGACTTTGATTTTGGTTACATACACCTTATTCATTTACCTTAGTGTGTACCACATTGTGAACAAGAACTTCATATTCTGATTCCCTTGATTTGGAATCATTTTCTAGAGGAACTTCCTTATTGTTGTTAATATCATTCACTGACGCATAATGCATCGATGGAATTCTCTTAGTAATTGTGTTGGATTGTCTCCCTTTGTATCCTCTAGGAGAATATGTCCTCCTATATGATGAATTCCCAAGAATGGTATGGAAGATAGTAACTTTAAGGGAATCCTTGGATAATTCAGTTGTACACATTTTTTTTCTTCTTACCTAATCATGAGAAATCTTACTTCCGTTGAAGAGGGTATTGTAGATGTGAAAAATCCCCCAACTGAGCAGGCTAGGGTGATTTCTGTTCTTATACAAATATTTGAACATTTTTAATGAATTTGAAGGTGGAATTAATTGAGCCCCATACATGCCAGATGGGGTGATTATTGAACTGCTATGGCTGAAATTCATTCAAATACTCTTCAGTTTTTCTGAATTTTGGTCAGACATTAGCTGGGTACATTATCCAATAACCAATCAAATCACATATTTCGGATGACTGATTCATGGTTTCAGACATTGGCATTCTATAACACCTAACATCCTCTATGTGTGATTCCTACTCAAGATTCTCCGATTCTTCATGTAAAAGTAAATCAAAAACTTATTTTCATTGGGAATTAATCTTATGAGAGTTGGTTGATTCCTATTCTTGAACATACATTTTATTACATATAAAATCTATTAATTGGGGAAGATTGTGGGAAATAAAATTTCTAGATTACACATTTTGGAAGACATTGTTGATTTTGTTGTGTAGTTAAATTCAATACTCCATGTGAACCACATCTTCCAATACAGACTCTATATGGGTAATCAAAAATTATATGGCATATCCACTTTAGAGCATTAAGTCTTGCATGCAGAAGGATTCTCTGATTTTTTTTAAATTTTAGACATTTGGAAACTGACAGAGATTCCAAGTCAATTTGGCACCGCAACCCTTCGATTATCATTACATGATTTTGATATTCATCATATGGTAATACATTGGATTTGAAATGACAAATAGTCTTCCATAAATTGAGACAAATATCATGAATGAAATCTTCAGTCATCCATTCTGGAATGTTATACTAAGAAATTTCCAAAGGCATGAACATGACTGGTACTTCCCCCTTAGCTAATTGATTCCTAATGTTTAAAAAAACTTCATAGTCATTCACTGGAGGATTATCCAATTGGTCTAACCAAAGAAGATGCTCTGTATTAAAAGAAAACAGACCCAAGGTAGGATCTGAGAATGTCCTTTCCCTTAAGATGTCTTCTAGTTGATAAAGTGTTTCACCTTTCAAGGACAAGCCATCAGACATGACTTGCCTTGTGTTTGTAAGTGCCTCGAGATAAGAGGGATTTCTTGTCACTACATTTTCAATTATAGAATTGTATTGAAAATGTGTAACACTACAATGGATAAGGACTTTAACACAGAATGAAATTAGGGTAAGGATCACCATGATGGATTATAGCAAACATAACTCTTTTTCCTCCTTGGTCTTCTAGCCAAAAGGTGGGATGTCGTGGCTCTCATCTAGAGATAGGCATTCTAGTTTTACCACATTTTGATAAATCAAGCATTCATGATGATGTGTCAGAATTGGAACATCAAAATTCCTACTACTACTCTCATATTCCGGTAATGAGAGGATATGATCATGAGCTACCACAACGATATGTCTAAGGAATTCAAGAACTATATCATTAAGAGGGTCCAAATAGATGCATGAATACAGATTTTAAAAAAGTTCATGGTTAGATTTATTCATTAATTTTCTCTTATTCTTATATGGGGACACTTGGTAGGAAAAGTGGTTATCATGGGCATGTGTATGTGCCTGCCTTGGAGTGATTACCGGAACGGAATGATTGCCTCCAATCGGAAAGGGTGTATGTTCTCTATCATATAGTCTGTATGATATGGAGAGTATTCCCCCTGACCCTGCTGGGCAGGAGCAGAGGTGTGTATCTATTCTGAGATGGCATGACAACGTGTCATCCAATTTTTGGGGACAGATATATGTGTTTGTTTCCCGGCACTATTTAAGTGGTTGTTATAATATCCTGGCATGCTTCCCGAATATGGGAAAGGATTTGTGTTTTCCCTTTCATCATTGATATGATGTGTTTAGTGATTTCAGCAGCCAAAATGAGAATCTAAGTCCATTGCATTTCTTTATTAGCTATATTTTCCTTCTCTTTTCCTCATTTTCCTGTCAATAAATATTAATAGTACTCGTGAATGGGGGAATAGAGTTGAGTCTATATCCGATTTCTCATCAGAGCTTTCCGAATGGATTCTCTGGGAGCTACCAAACAAGTGTGATGGCAAACTTGATGAACATTTGAAGGTGTATATACCTGCTGGATATTTCTCATCTAGTATGGTTGAATAAATTCCTCCAATATTTGGAGATGAGACTACTGGAAAAATTCGGGATTATAAATAGGGGTGTGTTCTTGTTTACCATTTTCAAACCACATTAGTTTGTTGGGATTGTTTAAATGTAGTCAGGTGAGCCTACTGATTGGATGATAACTTGTATGGAGGTGTATGTGTCTATTCACGGTACTCCACCTGATTTTTTCATGTGGGATTGGTCGGCTGTAATTAAGCGAGTCTACTGAGCAGCAAAATTAGGACAGACAGGTGTGTTTGGCCTCTTGTTGTTTTCCATCAATTTAAATTGATGGGATTCTCTAGAAGGGGTATTGGTAAGAACCTTATCCTTTAGACCAGTCATTGTCCCCGAAAATTTTTCTTTCATGCCTGGGTTTGAGAGAACTGGGTCAAACGTTTAAAGGCCACACCACCATAATGTTGGGGGTTCACTATAATACAATTCTACAGGCAGCGATTGCTGATGGGAGTCCTCAAGATGGACTCCTGTATTCTTGAATTGAGGCCCTAAGGGACCTCTTGATCCACATCACTATAGTATTGGAGGGAAAAGTTGTTGCATTCTGGGGATAGGGACCTGAGAAGGATGATGATAGTGGTTGGCACCGTCTAATTCTGAATCATTGCTCATCGTTGGTTGAATGATCGAAGATTGTTATTGATCTGGTGGGCCTACCGAGAAACTTCCAAAGTAAGGAGTGTACCATGATGGAAATATTCCTTTACGATCACATTAGAGAGACAACATTTATGATGATGGGTTAGTGATGATTTCCTTCACATGGATGGGGATCAATCATTAGCATCGGTCGACATTTTCATAGATGTTGTATTGAAGAAATCCATTTTGGAGTGAAAGTAATTCATATAAAACATGAAATAACAACCAACTCCATTAATAAAACATATTTTTAGGTTGATACAAGTGTTATTGATTTATTTTTCTGGACTTCCATTATCAATTGAGAGGGTCCTAATAGGGGGGTAACATTATTATCTTGGTTATGGTTTCATTTTGGGTTCACCATTTTTGTTTCGTAGTACCAGGAAAAGTGTTTTATAATTTTAATCACCACTTATTCTAGGAAGATTCCATTGGATTTATTTAGGGAACTAGAAATTTACAACAGTTATATATCCAAAGTGGAACTACTTTCCAAAGGTAGGCATTCGTTATTTTTATACTTTAGGATACATTAGAATGTGCATTGGTCAAGAGGATGGGTGGTCATACCCATCACACCCTTTTGGGAGGAATTATTTTTTACTCTGGTACCCTCTATGTAATTTTAAGATATTTTCATGAATCCATAGTAATTAACCTAGCATATCATAAGTTCACATAGAATTTAAACTCACTTATTTACATGTGTAAAATTTAGAATCATTAGTATGCATTCAATGTTCTTCATTAACAGATATATTTGTATGTATTCGAGATGATGGGAGGTTGGAATCATCACACCATTTTGGGGGAATAATTTTCTACTCCAGGAATCTCTTGGTAAATTTAAAATATTTTCATGAATCCTTATTAATTCAACAATCAAAAACTATGTTTCCCTTGGAATTTGTAATCAATTATTAACATGTGTGAAATATAGAATCATCAGTATGCATTCAAGTATCTTCATTAACTGAGATATCTGTATGCAGTTGAGGTTCTCCATCAATGGTATTCTCTAGTAACTATTTCATAATTATTTTGATCATCTTTATGATGATACTAGTTTTTAAGCCACTTAGTGGTGCACTCAATAATTTATTATCATCTTGGGTGACAAAGGTTTGGATTGATTTTAGAATTGTACCCATAAAATAGACTACTTATGTATCACTATTACAGGAATCAAAATCCTTGTAGTTCAGTGAAACTTAATGGAACACATCATGCCTTTTATGGTCTTGTGATAAGGAACATTCCGTATAGTTTAATTACATGTTTTATGGACATATAAGACATAGATTATTAGTTAAGGTTTAGTTTGGGACTTATGAAAAAGTATCCAAATTAACATGGAAAAGAAATGTGTGAACAAACAGGATCAGACCCAGTTGGGAATATAGACCAAGGAGAAGATGGTTGATTTAAGGTGTTGTGTTTGAATCTCATGGAGGCTTCCTACATATCCCATATAAATGGGAATCAAAGCCTAAATATTTCGATAAGTCTCATAGAAGAGTATAGTCTTTTGAGGGAAATGAGTTTGTGCTTACATCATGAAAAGGATGCCTTAATTATTTGAGGGTCTAATTTGTGGCTTATTCTAAAGGGTGATTCCGAGATTAAGGGAATTAAAATTGGATTCTTGAAGATGATATCCAGGGAGATTGGGCCCTAAAAGGGCATCCTATGTATCCAGGTTCGAACATAATCAATGTCCTTATAGTTCCCATAGTTGTGCTAATGTTGTGACCATGGAAAATTTCTAATCACATGCGAGTCATTCATGGTGTGAGAAACTAGAGTGTTTCAATGATACCACAATGGTATTCACACATTCAAATTTTTCCTCCCCCGCTGGTGGAAGAGGGTGCGTCAGCCGTGGAAGTGGGCGATGCAGTGAGCATTATCTCTATTCTATTTACACTGTACAAGGTTCGAATGTAAGGAGGAAGGTATGATGTTTAGGGGATTAAAATAGGATGGTTTACCTAATATTGATCCTAGTATGGGAGGGAGACTTCTCCTTTATTCAAAAAGGAAGAAATGCAGGCGTGATCCATACCTTCCCTACCACAGATTTTATGTTTCTTGATCTTTGAGAAGGGTGAGGACACGACCCAAACTCTTATTCACAGAACCAGGAACTTACCAACACCATTCCTTGGAGAAAGGACCATATGAATGTGGATATAAAAACCCACAAACACTCAATGAATAGTAACAACATTGTTAATCAATTTTTGGAAACCACTGACTGTGGAAATACAAACTAAAATAGGAGGCACATAGGAGATACTTTCCCAAATTTTTGATAAGTCATGAGGTTTTGGTGGAAGTTTCAACAGAATCCCTTTCATACAAGGGATCCAAGGAAAAACATGCATTTCCATGAGTGGTTTTGATTAAGGATTGTGTACTTATATACACAAGAACGTGTGTAAATCAAATTGGGGCCCCCCATGTAGGTAAGGCCACGCATGTATGGGTGCACAAGTACCCAGGGGAAACGTAAAGTTCAAATAAGAGATAAACATATTGTATGTTAATACATAGGTGAGACCTTGGTAAATCCTTCAAGAGTATTTATAACTGATCATAGATGTCGGGAACTCAAGTACCTATTGGAGGAATGGGCGGCGCGCATAAATTTCAGATTTGGGGCGGTTGGGTGCTATAGGTGTGCATGTGTTATGGTTCTCAATCTCTTGATGGACTAAAGTCTAATGATCCTCCCTTAAATCCTCTACTCAAGGTGTTGATGAACTACCATTAACGTTTCAAAAGATTGGGACAAAGTTCTAGGGCGACCAGAGAAGCAATTGGGCTTCATGGAAATTCATCTGTACAAATGGGGCCACAAATGGTCTATTTCTAGGAAAAAATAGGACCTCGAGTGAATGGAGTTTGGGTTCTCTAGTGGGTTGCATGCCAACTTTGTGTCATGCAAGAGGTTGTGCACCATATGGGTGGAACCCATGATTAATTGTACACTTCCAGTGATTTTTCTAGACTTGGGTGACACATTGAGGACTTAGCCAAAGTTTTTACTTCAATCATCTCTAGTATGGTGGTGTGTAAGTATTTGTGTGTAGTGACCTTGGGTTCTATTTTAGGGACATAGGAAAATAATATTTCCATACTTTTGGGGTTTTTCCCCCACACCCCTACTTGGGATCAATTCTGGGCTATGATCTCGGCCCTTCAGGTGGGTTCCTTTTCTACCGTCACTAGCCTGAATGAAAAAAGTAGAGTCGCACCGTGAACTTTTCGATCCTGGTTGAGTTTAATTTCAGTCACGTCACATGGATATACATATTCAATTACGAATAAGTTAATGGATAACAATTTATGTTGTCTATAGTTAGAACATGCATATTTGGCAAGATAATCACCCCAATACCCTCTAGGATTATCAGATGATGACTCACTATTCTACCTAGGTGACCCCATAATCCCTGGTATATGGAATAGAGGTCGTTCTACCCAATGAGAATCAGCAGCCTCCATTATGCACAACTGACTATGGTCAGTAAGCGATATATAAAGTTTCTGAAATCCATCATGATTAATTTGAATCACTCTATTAGTACATGATTTGTTCCCTGCACAATCTGGAATGGTATCAGAAAAAGATAGAAAGAGCTTTCAACAACAAAGTTCACCTCTTCTGTTTCTTGAAAGGTAAAATGGTGTTGGCCCATAGGAAACCAATTATAACTAGATGGAATATACCAAAATTGGAGCCGAAATGGGAAGGACCATGTATCATTAACAAGGTTTATCCCAATGGCACATAGTCCATAGTTACCATGAATGGTGGGAATATAAATCCTCCAACCATTGCCGTGTTCATGATGAAATAATTTTCCTTAGAAAAGGGGTCCTACATAACCATAACCTATCATGTACTGCATGAAATTAAACTATATATCATGTTTTAGATCATTAAACTATATGTGGTCCTGATTTAACATAAATAATTACGTCATGCAAGACATTAAACCGCTTTGTCATCCAACATGAAGATAATGAAAAAACGATCCGATCTCTAAGACCTAAAACTAAGATCTCCCAAACACAATCATCCTGAAAAAGGTTAAAATACATTTCATGAACTATGTATGGCTTGATTTATATCCTCATGGGATACATAAGAATTCTTAGACACCTTGTATTAATCCCATCCCCCAAAATCATCTCTTTGACTACCCTCGAGTGTTGTTCTCTTGGAGGGTATTTCATGGTGTAGTGTAGGATTCTATGTCCCCCAATCATGTATGTAATATGATGATCCCACTATGTTCCCTTCCACATTCTCCTATCCCCCCACGTCTTTGCCTCTTGATGCTAAATTGAATGGCCCATTTCTTAACTATGTGTGTCCTGATTCCTATCCTTATGGGATACATATGAACTCCTGAAAATTTCATCTGTAGGCCCAACCCCAACATCAAAATCTCTCCTTGGGTCAAAACACTTGGTGAGGTTTAGGTTTTTCCCTCATTCACACCGAGTCTATCATTACCGCACCATATATTCCCCTCAGTAGATATCTCATCCTCTTCCGTTAACCTCTATTACGTTAAACTGAATTGGAATATTCATTCTTCGTGCATCCCATAATTTGGGTTCCTATCATATTTCACATCTGAATGGACCCTCCAACAGTATGGATATTAGGCACATGGGCTTTCATTCGATTTTAGACAATCATCCTAAGGTATTTTGGTCAAAAAATTGATACATGTCCCACATTGTGAATATGATCTGTGGTTGACCCTCCTTTTTCATTCCCATTTTTGGTCAAATGATAGGGATGTTTTGTTTCAATTGTGGTCAGTGACCACACTCTATTATTATCGTCCTCCCTATATGTCAGAAAAATTTGATACAATGAATCATTTTTTCTTGATACCTCTTCAAACATCCTTCCACTTTGGGCAGTATTGTTGATCTAGTCGGGACAAACCATACCTAATTTTCTTCCTTCATTTCCATACCAACATGTGTTTGGAATATCCCAATCCAATTCCTTGTTTCCCATAATGTTCATGGATCATGTGGGATTAGGAACTTTGGAAATTCAATAACCTAATAAGGGGTCAGGTGTCTATGGATTGTTGGGACATCCAGCCTCAGGTCCCTCAACCCTTTTAGCCCCCTGGCCAAAGTTCCAATTTTGGATTTTGCGGTGTGGTAAGGACATATGTAGTCATTCACATCAGGCTATTTTTACCATTCCACACATATTCAATTGAGACATCCCTCCTTCACCTATAATACTTTCCAAAAAATAGGTATTTCCATGCTACATGCATCCCATCATTTGGGTTTAAGTAATCTTTCACATCCAAAAGGACCCCCGAATGGAATGAATGCTAGGAATTTGGGTTGTCCTACAATTTGGTCCAAAGTCCCCAAGGATTTCGAGTGACAAGTTGATACATGTCCCATGTTGAATGTTCTTCCAATGTTCGATACTAAACCGTTTTCTCCAAAAACCTGGACACATAAATTCATATATTGTGTAGAGAATATAGTCAAAAATTATCCTATATCATTGTTTATATTTTCTTGTCCTTCACCAAAATGGCGATTCACCCTCTCCCCTCTCATGTCCCATGCACATGACATTAAAATAGAAATCTACGGTCCAAGAACTATGAACATAAACTATGATCTATAACCTCATATCCACATAAAGGTAAACTTCATGTCATATCCCGAACTACATGTGTCTTGATTATCTTCCTCATTAGATATGTAGAAAATCCCAGACATTTTGTCCATAAGTCCATCCCAAGTTCATCTCCTCCTTCTCTTCACCACCTGGTCTGAATTCTCTCTAGGGATTATGAAGGACATGGAATATGTGGGCTTATGTCCCCATTCAGATTAGGTTACTCGACCTTTCGTACACATTCGTTCTCTCATTATCCCACAAGATATAAAAATTCACCTTCATATCTATGTGTTGATTGATTCCCATCATTGTGGGATATGTGGGACCTCCCAAACATCTAGTCTTCAGGTCCATCCATATTTCATAGAAACCACCTCATCTTTCTAGCCTCATGGAATGAATCTCATGATGAGGTATATGGTGTGGTATGGACTTCATGTCCTTAATCATGTTGGATTTGTAATTTCCAGGCCATGTACCACTCCCTCCTTAGATATCCTCCTTCCCCTATTCTACAATCATCTCTTCGAGTCAGTTGATCTTCAATCGGGCCCCTCAACCCTTATTGGGTGTTCACTAATGTTCCAAAGTGGTATCTAGTTAAGTACCTAGAGTGTTTAATTCTACATAAAAATTCTATCGCCCATTTTTCAGGCTTTGTGTGCCCCTTTATTTTGGATTCCATCATCTTTCACAAACAAAAGATCCCCAAAATGGCATGGATGCTCAGCCAGAGTTCTCTCCAGCCATTTCAGGCCAATGTCCTTGAGGATTTAAAAGGAAAAATTTATACATGACCTGGATTGAGAATATGGTCAGTGGCCGATGCTCATTTTTCCTTCCCATATCAGGCCACAAAATATGATTTTTATGTTTCAAACATGGTCAACTGTTATCCTTCATCGTCACCCCAACCCCATCAATCTCAAAATGTAGGTTGCATGATTCACATCATTTGCCACACCATCATTTCCATGTGTAATTTCTCCACTCTTGGTATTATCCATTAGTGCAGATTTTCATGTTAGGATGAAAACTCCATGTTAAGGTGTCATTCGTGGCTTCATAATGATTTTCATTCTCATGAATTATACATGCTGAAAATAACATATCCTACCTTATTTCCCACATTGAGTGTATCTTACATGGGAATAGGGATCATATCGAGGATTGTGCTTTCTTGGAAGGGTTTTTCATCTATATGGTCAGAGCACTATGACCATAAACTAAGATATACTTTTATGTCCATTCTGTCAGGCATAAGAACTGTAACACTTAGAACTACGTACAGATTGATTTCCATGATCACTATAAACATAGGAATGCTTAGACATCTTGTCTTTGGGTCTAGTTCAGAGTCCTCTAATTACTTATTCTGTTCAACCTTGTGGCCCTAACATTAATGGAATTTCATGGTGTTGAAAAGGACTTACATCCTTATTCACATCGGGTTTCCAATAGCTACACCACATACTTATCTTATAGGATCTAGCCTCTCACACCCCTCGTCCACTGTTACATCCCTATTTTTCTGACCTTTTCTTCCCCTTAGCCTCAGTATTTTTCCCTAGAATTATGCATGGTGTATTGTGTCACTCGTCCTAATTCACGCTGGGTTTGATTAATTAGACCATTCACATTCCCCCCTAAAACATCATTTGTTATGTTTTTGTCCTTTTCATATGACCTTAAACTATGCCGTCTAGTCCCACTAGGATTTAAACTATTGTTTCTATATTACCCAATGTTAAAACATATTGGTTGGTCCTATCATATGACCATAAACAAAGACATTATCATCCTGGATGCAGGACCAAGAATGGGATTACATTGTGATGTCCTTACATGAGAGGAAATCATGGTGGGTATTGGTCATCATCCATACCGTTTTCCTTGCCTATATGTGGATTGAATCTTGTTGATACATCTTGAGTCCCCGTCCTAGTTGTATCTCTTCACAAAAAACACATCTAGCATAAATGAAAAACATGATCTATCAAATGTCTCTTCCTTTGATGCATGGGCCAAACCCAGGCGATAGAACTATACCAAGAATCGGTACTCTACTGTGACATTTTAGATCCACGACTATCTTGATTCCCATCTTTATGGGAAAAATTGGAATTCCCAAACGTTTCGTCTATAGGTCCAACCCCAAGAATCATAAATCCCACCCCCTTTGTTTTTATCTCCTTATCCCATACTCCTTTGGAAGCATGTGTTGTGGTGAGAACCTCTTGGGCTCTCATATACTTCTTTTATTCCGAAAATCACACCTTATTTCTTTGTTTTCTATTCCCAGCTTGGTCCTAGTTCTACGACCCTAAACTACGATCTCCCTTAGGGAACTACGCATCAGGTTCGAATACATCCCCACCCAATGAGCATTTAATTAAAATAGGTTCCCACTTAATGGTCTAATCTATAACCTTATGCCAAGAGCATGCAACCCTAAAAACCATGTCCTTGGAAATGTATTCAACTCCCACTACCAAATTCATCTTATTGTTATAGTTAAAGGAATCGTAAAAAAGATCCCAATGTGTTGAATTTTCACATGGACATTCCCTATTTCCATGTCCATGATCCATGTTCCCTTTATTTGGATATCAATTAACATACATGTATAAAGGGACCCTCTTTATGGATTGGTCTCATGCCAAATTGGCTCCCAAACTATCTTGGGCCATCGCCGTTGCAGTCCTCCGACAACACTTGCGACATGTCTCATGTTTCGAACAAGGTCAGTGGTCTACCCTAAAATTTTGTCTCTATTCGAGACTAACGCAAAGTGGATAAATTGTTTCGAACATGGTCAGTAGTTATTCTTTATAGTCAGGCCACCATCATTGTGATCCAGATCTCAGGCGCCATGATTCCCATTTTTCCAGTCAATTATGTTCACATGGAATTAAAACGCAATATTTTTCACCTCCGATCATCAATGTGAGTTAATCAGGAGGGTCAATAATATTGGTATTTCACTCACATAGCATTCCACTTCCCCTAATTTGTTCCTTCCTATACTATTAAAGTATCATAACTACTCTTTGTTTTCCACATCAAGTATAACTCAGGTGGGCTTTGTAGTTTTGGTGTGGCATCTTCTGGTGCAACTATGCCACACATGCCATTTGTCTCACATAATGTTAATGTGTGATTTCAAAACTAAGTGTGGCTTGATCCCTATCAGAATGTGGTATGAAGGAACACCCAGTTTCTTTTCCTCATGCCCAGCCTGACATTAAATTTTGGCCCCATGACCTAAAAAGAATCTTCCTCCAAGGAATAGTGCTATATTGCAACCTCTTTATGACTTCATTCACATCGGGTTTCTAGCTATTGAATCATGTACTCCCTTTTTTTCAATCTCCCACATTACTCCATTCCCTCTCCTATGACATTAAACTACACGAGTCCATGTTAACTCAACACATGACACAAAAATTCGGTTATACCCTGAACTAGTTTAGGATGCCCCATGTCAACTAGTGGAATCAAAAATTTCTATGTTAGAGAATATTTATTCTACCATCAGTGGTCTCTGACCACACCATGGTTAAGAACATTGTCGGCATTGATTCTCACACTCATGAGATATGTAGTGACACTGATGCATTTCGAATCGGCCCCAACCTCATGTTCATTAACCCTTCTTTCCCTTCAACCTCGATCAGCATCCATGCATTATGATCTTGCAACTATGTGCACCGTCCAATTTTTAAGACATTAAACTACATGTATATAAAACTCCTTGGTATGGTGTAAAACCACAAGTCATTATCGTTCCACACCACAGAGGCCCTATTTTGAACAAAGGTATGATCCCCAGTAAGACCTAAACACCAACCTAATTTGTTTCCTCCACGATGGCATTATTTCAAAATTGTTGGACACTATTCGAACAACCCATCACTCCACACTCCACAATTTTCATGTTCATTATTTAAATCCAAGTCCAATTTTATGGCTAAAAGATCCCCATTACAAGATGGTTGCTCAGGCAATGGATCACCTACTGTCTTTTTCCAACATTCTGGAAGACTAATGGATAACAATTTTATGTCAGGACATATGTTTCAAATAAATATTGTAGTCATCCCACATTTTTTATCCCCATATCAGGCTAAAACAATAGGGATACTATGTTTAGAACATGGTCAATAGTTATCTTTCATTTTCACACCACCCACACAATGTTGTTTTTCATTCTAATGATTCACAACTTCCACATCTCCTCTGTTTGGGTTGATCCCAATGCCTCTGGCATTACCCCACTCATGCACTAGAGTAGATTGAAAAAATTGGAAACTCAACCATTCAGAGAACTTCATCCTCTAGTCAAGCCAACCTTTTTCTTTCCAGGAATCGATAATGGTTATTCAGACCCGGGATGCCCGTAGCTTGGTCAATATTCCCATATTTGGATATAATAAATGAGGTGGTAATCCATTTTTCATTACATCAGGATTGACCCACGTGATCTTATGGCCGATTAATATATTAATGTTTAATGAATTTGATGGACCTACAATAGACAAAAGACAAGTTAAATAATTGATGCATGCAACCATCATAAACCATCGATGACTGAAATTTCATTTAAAATCTTGAATGAATTACAACACTAGAGGAATGGACCCTCCCATTGATAGGTTGAACTCTTTAATAGTGTGTTCCTGATCCACCACTCTCTAGATTGTGGAATTCGTGATCTTATTTCATGATTTACATTCTACTCCTCCCCACTAGTGATGGGGCGTAACACTTCAGTATCGATCTAGACCCAACCGTTGTTTCGGTTGATAGCCAACTCATCAGAGGCTCTCTCCATCCATTTTTAGACTCTTTTAGAAGGTCCTTTAGGAACAAACTGATCCCCGATTGTTCATTGAGGAAAGTGTAAGGTTCTTTTTCTCTTTCCCGAAACTGTTGACACTCACTTTCACCCTCATGAAGCATCTTGATGTTCACTGATTTCATCCATTTCAATCCAACACCGAGGACAAAATCATTCTTATGAATCTTCTCCTCCTTGAGGTCTAGAATGAAAATATAAAGACAATAGGAATCCAATCCATTAGGGAATAAATTGCGCCGTCAGGAGAAATGTCTCCCCATCAGGTATACCATTTCAATTTAGGAGTCATCCTGATGAAGCACTTGATTAGTTTTTGTGACCAAAAATGGATGATCATTCTCTTCCCTTCTTCAGAGGTTTCCTCATCCCTGTCTATGGGGTCAGCAGGTTATTTTATGGGAAACGCCTCTGTGAACTCTTCAGTAGGGACTAAATAAGGTGTCTGATTTGGAATGTCAGGGCCCATATTATCCAAATGATCCTCGTTGTCAGACCCCACATCAATGATCTCAGTCACTATCTTGCTGACTGTCCCACCAGTTCCTAGATGCGCTACAGTTTGGTAGGTGTGAACGTCTTCTTCCATGACCATATTAATTCTCCAAGGAAAGGTTCTACCAGGATATCCAACCAACCATGCCAAGGCTGACCATGCCATTTGGGTAACTATTCATGTAAGAGTACGTAGACATCTGTTGATCTGGTCAATGGGTGACAGTTACAAATTCGATAAAGGAGACTCAGAGAGGTCAAATAGCCAGTCTCTCTCATAATTTGTTACCATTGGAACCTCGAGGTGTGTCCCTCCATATATTTTTTGAAAATATAATAACTCAGGAAGAACCACCCTAGGTTTCACCGCCCCAGTATGTTTGGTTATCTCCATTTTTGTGGGCTCATATCCCAAAGTTCTCGCAATTACATCTAATTTTTGTTTTAAGCGGGTTTTGCGCATGAGGCCCTCGTACAAAGTTAAATGATTGCAAGGAGCCTTATATTACATGGAAAAATATTTGGGGAAGTGGTCTTGGGTTTTACGTCGATAACATCTGTAAACTCTTCATGTGCTATGTCTGAATCACTAACCTCACCCTCCTCTAGAGGGCTCCCTCTACTAGCCTCTTCCCCCAAAGAAGACTCATCTGATTTTTCTTGAAGATGGAATATATCTCTTAATTTAGTGGATGAAATTTGTGGAGGGGTTTTTCAATATAGAAAAACCTTTACATGATCTATCATTGGATGTAAATCACCACAAGGGTGCACAATGTGCCCCATCTAGGCCATGTAGTTCTCCCCCCATTTTTGGGATACTGCAATGTCATCCCTGACATGGTTGATCCTTGAAAAATCCATCCTGAGATGGTTCAGGTGTTTCCACATCTCAGATGGGATGAGGAATTTCCTATTGTCATCTTAGATGTCCCATGCCTCTGAGAAGACAACATTCTCCCCACTGTCTTTTTTGTGCAACCGCATTCCAGGAGACCGGGTGGATATTCCACAAAACCCTATAGGCAACCTCCCGTTCAGATAATTCTATCCCTATTGTACTGCTAGATCCACTACTAATGCCTTCCATTTGACAGATGTGGGCCTCACCGATACTGCAGCCCCGCCACCACGAGATGTCCTCACCGCCTTCTGGCCCCGAAATAGGGGTTGGGGAGGCACCTCATCATTAGCCTAGACGGTTTGTTTCTTCAGCAACTCACCTAGGTAGGCTGCTTCCCAACTTTTGGTATACTTCTTCACTAGCCTAATGATGGTTGTGGGTGGAGGAAGCTCGTTTGACATATTCTCATCCTCCTATGTGAACCTGAGCCCCAATATCCTCATGAAACATTGGTGATCCTTATGGAGAATCCCAAATTATACATGTGGGGTCAGCCACTACATAAAGTGAAAATTCCCCACGAAATGGTACGAGGGTGTAGTACTCTTAGAGAGACTCATAGTAAACCCACACCAATAAGACTCCACCCCTAAAGTCTAGGAGGTAGGACAAATGCTCTACTGTTCCCGTGTCATTATTGTAGAACACACCTTATTGAAATTAGAACTGGGGATGTTGATTTCATCCGCCATCCAAATGCAGTTCAACACCAACTATAGGGCCAGCTTGGTCAGAAATCTCCCCACAACATTCAAAATCTTGGGATAGAATCTCGATCTCAAAGGGGAATGTGGTTTGGATATTTTTAGATTCCCATAATATGAACATCTATTCACCCATAAATATAGTGGAATGGAAAACATATCCTCTACAACATCTTGCATTAGCTGATATGAGAAAACATATTATACAACTTGGAATGATTCGGGATCCCAAGGTTGACTCATCCCCCTTTATCAAACATGGATTCCATAATGAACATTCTCGGTCGCACGCCCATGTTCGGGTCCCTAAATAGTAGGATCTAACCACGGATAAGCACCGTAATAAATTCAGCTAAACTTACCACTGGTTTCTGCTAAGTACGGATGCTAAACCCCCAGGTTTTCCACTTTCTGTCCTCCAAGAGCCACTAGTATGAGTTCCTCATTCCATGCTGAACCCCATTTAAGTAGTTCTGAGGACTCACATAAAACAGTACATCTTCTAGGAAATTCAGGAAATTCTTGAACTAATAGTTGAAATGCACATCCCCGCCGACTATTTATCCTCCACTGGAACTAGGTTCATCAATTCCTTTTAAAGGGTTGGAATATGCTCTGCGTCCTCCCATAAATTCAAAATGGGAAGCTACTCATCATTTATGTCCCCTATTATTAAGACCCCTATGATTTTGTTTAGGCCCCATAGGCTGATTCTGAACTCTCCACGGTGCAAATGAAAAGTGTAGGGCCTTGATAACCATCCTCTCAGTAGCATTGGCGTCTACTACATTAATAGGTATATATTTAATTTAGAGACCCATTATTCTTCATACATGCCCTCTCGCCTCAGTTCTACCCTGAACTCCATGCACGAGGCACATGCCCAGTAGGCATAGTCTCAATTATCCATTAAAATTCCACCCTGGAACAGATGCCACTCGTCGGTCCAACACTTCTATAGGTTCCCTAGGTTCTCCATCAGGATTTTGTGGTATTTGGGGGATATCTCTGACTGTAACGCCTTCCCATCAACATCATTCATGTAGTTGTAGAAGGAAAAAAGCGTTAACGGGTGTGAAATACTCCCATGTTTGGTCATCAGCCACCCTGAACCACTAGCGTTGGCACGACATACTCCAGAACCAGTATGCCGACTCATCTGTGCTCACTTCAGGAATGAAGAAGCCATCCAATAGGCAGAATCCATACCAATGAATCCTTTTTAATAGGGGGTAGTTATTCTAACACTTGGATAGAAGCTCCACCAACCACTCATGGTCCGAATGGCTCTTTATGTGTTCAATGATACTCAAGTTAATAGCCATTTCTTCTCTAAATGCATCATCTACAAGGAACCCCCTGGAACCTTTTTGATGATCCATTCAGTCATTATGTTTTTGAATCATTTCTCCTACATCACGGAGCTCGATCACAAAGTAGAAATCATGATACATGATCACAGAAACGATTTGCGGTGCCCAGCCACAGACTTCATAGACATAATCCATGGAGTGAGAACCCATGGATTTGAAAGACTCATTGTGTACCATGTTTCAGCATGAACTAATTCACGAAGAACTATTGAAGAGAGTGCAAATCCTTGAAAATTGAGCGCACAATCACTATAAATGCATAGACGATAAGGGAGAAAATATAGGTAAGACTCTCCTATTTATAGGTGGTGACCCCCCCCCCCATGCTTTGTTGTGCATCCAGCCTTGGTGAGCTTTGCATCACTCCCAACCCACGTGTACCCACTCTTCT
The DNA here is from genome assembly GCA_963277665.1 of Viscum album. NCBI lineage: Eukaryota > Viridiplantae > Streptophyta > Magnoliopsida > Santalales > Viscaceae > Viscum > Viscum album. The sequence goes on from OY728159.1 coordinate 819,093,386, forward strand.
TAATGAACCATCATCGAGAACATGCATTTCAATAAGACTAAAAACAGTGGTGATTGTCACTCAAACATCAACCCTCATTTACTCCTTTGTTCCATGTTTAAGGGGGGGGGGGCATTTTTTTGCAGCAAAATATTTGATGAGGAAATGAAAACAAAATGATAAAACCAACTCCATTGAGGCTTCCTCACGAAGCATGTTTTTTGGTCCCCACAACATTGTGGTTGGCATGAAGCCTCAATGGAGTAGTGATGTGGAGGGCCCCATGATGCGAAGGACGTTTGTGATGCTGTTGTGGAGATAAAAGGCGAGAGGATTCATTTTACCAAACACATCTGTGAAGTCACCACGGAGAAAAGAGGCGGGAGGATCCACAATCTGAAGACAATTGTATATCCTCCACAGATCAAATAGGTGGGAGGCTCCATGATCCATAAGATGATTGCGATGCTACCACATGGAAAATTGGTGGGAGGCTTTGTAGTTTTGAAAAACCACTGCATGGATTCACGTCCAGTGGTCCCTACTTCATACCGCCACTTTCCTCTAAATTTAGGGGTTCCTAAACCATAAAGTATTGATAAACTATCCTTTTTCCATCTTATCTCTCAAATCACAAAGCATTTTTTCCTACAAAAAATATGCTCTTCAAGGTACTTGATCATCATGATGTTCATTTCCAATGTCTTATACACAATGACTCTTCACTCATGTATTTCCTTCACGGTGCCCAAGGGCCTTCATAGAGGAAGGAGTTCCTAAACAGGACTCGGTTCATCTAAAAGAACCCATGATTAATGAAGTACCATCCATGCACAGGTAAACGACATTCTAGGGCAGGGTCATTGTGCTTCACGAGGCCCACAACATTAGAGTGCTATGCTTTGCAATGAACTATTGATTTGTGAATCCCCACTCCATGGGTGATTTTATTCTTTGTGAAGAAACCTCCATGTGAACATATTCCCTATGACTAGGCTAGGACACCCCACATTGCAAAGCATATCCCTTCATGAAGCCCCTCCACTACATGGAGGACCAGATTTTCACAATACCTCTTAATGTGAGATTTTTTTTTACACAAACCCTTTTCCTGTGTGAGCCTCCAAGTTCCTATGGAGTGACATCAAGGTCCATTTGGTTGTGTTGCACTATGTGTTTCAAAGCATTATGATTCTTTTCATAGGCACTCTAACGGCTAATGATTCCTAGTATAGCCATGAAAAAGTGGACCATTGAGGGATCACTCAATAACACCCCCTAACCATGACATTGTTAATGACGTCCCCTCCCCAAGGGTGGTAGATATCATCTATGAATGGAATAGGGGTGAAGAGTGACCCTACCTCATCTGAGCTTCAAACTACCAAGCGCTATCATCCCTAGAATATGAGGTAAAACTATGGCCTCACCTCATGCATCATACGTCGGGTTCCCCCAATCGTACATTCTCTATGACCGCTCATCTCCGTGGGAGTGAGATCATCCTCATATGGAATGAGATCCCATATACCGATGAAGTGCCTATCCACAAGGAAGGGAAACAATCATGGTGTAATCCCATATCCTTTCATGTATGAGGAATCTCTCATACTCTTCCTTGCTTCTTCACTGCAAATGACTAGAGGTGATATGGGCACAAGGAATTTCAGTATCATGTCCCTCTCACTCTAGGAATTGTTTCAATAGGTCATCTTTCATGAATTAAGTCCCAATATCCATCTCCCATGTCTATCAAGCATTTGTAAACCCTTGTTCCCACTTTGGGTAGCTAACAACGTGTAAGCCCCAATCCCCATCACATGGATGCACCTTTCGAGATGTGATCACCTGGTCTTTGATGCCTCTTATTTCTCACATAGATCATTACTCAACTAGTCTTATATAATGCATTGACCATGACATCCCATATGGGCCTCCATTCCATGTAATCCCCAAACCTTCCCGAACCACGCATACAATGATTCATGCCAATGCAAGGAACATATGAAGCCTCCCGGAGGATCAATCCCAACACTTACTTTTTTGGACCCCTTCATGATAGTTTTCCTTCTTCCCGCATGATGTTAATATGTATCATCTATCATATACTATATGTAATTTGATCCTTCCCAAGGTAGGGAATGTAGGAAGCCTCTCTAAGGTTTCAACCCCAACACATGCTAGTCTATACCCATTCACATCGATTCACCAATCACATTTGAACTATGTGGATTTTAATCGTTTCCATGGAATGATGCCTACGAATCATTCCTGAGGTTCATGACCAACTCTTACATGTCCTAGCACCATAGTGTCAGTTCACCTTCATCCTCGATGTTGTTAAACTATACTCGTTCGAACTACGTGGTCTTTGAACTATTTATTGAATGCATGTTTCATTGGAAGCCTCTTTGTGGTTCAACCTAGTCAATAGTAATCCTTTGTGTTCCCCAATGGATGGTAAGACAATGTATAACCCATCCAATGGTATGAAATTGGAACCCCATTCAGAGTAATACCTTTATTAACCCCGACCCAAGGTATGCCATTGTGTAACCCATCCACTGATAAGCTGCTGTGAACCCCAACCAGTGGTAAGATGTTGGAATCCCAATTGAAGGTAAACTGTTGTAGCCTCATCCAATGAAAAGATGTTGTATCCCGCAATCGATGGTAATCCATTGTAGTCCCCCTCATCGGGACCCTCATATCGGGTTTTCCCCTTAATATTCAAACCAACTGAGGGTTGCTAACCATGTGTTAGCCCCATCATGCCTTTGGATCGCTCTCCTCAGCGCACACCACGATTCCATGGCCCATCCTAAAGTATGTGGACATTGATTCCCAACCATGGGGATATGTAGGAAGTCTCCCTAAGGTTCAAGCCCATCTCCCATGTCCCATAATGATTTTTCCCTCGAACCATTGTGTCTCGAGAAGATTATGCTCCAATCCGAAAGTTCCACCTCCTATGAGTCTCATCCATGCATCCATTCTCATGGGATACCCCCTTAGGTGTTCCATATCCTCACCGAACTATGTGGACATTGATTCACTACCATAAAGAAAATTAGGATGTCTTTTTGAGGCTCAATCCCAACATCACTATCGCCCTCATGTTCGATTTATCTGACTCCCCATCAACTCTCTAAAATCCATAACCATTATGATTTTTATCGGGGCCACCACATTTCGATGAGATATTGTCATCCACAATCTATCCACTCGTAGTAGTAATTGGGCTACTAAACACACATTAACCCCAGCACTAGTGTTCCCTCCTGGGGTTTCACCCATCAGATCCAATCCCATTATTGTTATAATGAGTCTGATCCATCTCTATAAGATGTTAAACTCATGTCATACCCTATGTTAAATGCGGGATGCAGAGAAAAATCATAGAGAAATGCCTATGGAATATAAATGAATTCATTCAACGTGGGATTCCTTGGGATTCTTTACTTTCAAAAATCCCGATCATAACGAGAAGAAACCCAGACAAATCAGTGTTCCAACGTCTAGACATGCCAACAATGTACAACCTGACTACTCCCCCGACCAAAGGTAGCTGCCCTAACCGGACCCCTTGTAATGTACTAATAGAAGAAGTGTAATTAACCAGTGTCCATGTCAACATAGAACTGGGTTGATTTTCACGAACATTTTCTAATGTCTATAAGTGAGACATAGAATTGGTAACTAATTCTTAGGAGTAATCCACAGAAGGTGGAAATAACATCCCATCATCCTTTTTGATCCAGGAGCAATCATCATATAATAAGAGACAGATGTTTCCCACATTTAGAAAGAAGGAATTCAGGGCAATGTACAGTACTATCTTCTCTGAATAAGAGACAAATACGGACAATGTTTTAAGTGTTGGAATAAATCCTATATCTTCTCTTAGTTTATCAATGTCTGAGATCATCATTCCCAACACATCTTATCCCATATGATTGGGTGACATAGTATCCTAAAAAATTAAAACCTCATTATATGTGGAACATATGAAATATACTACTCAAAAATAATATTAAACCAGACTATACATAAAACATGAAAATTATGTGAGATGTGTCAATTAACTAATTTAAATCCCATATCTAATGTAAATGACCAAATTCCACATTTTCTAAAACCATATGATTTTCTATTCTGATAATATATCATGTGACATTGTAAAGGTTAGAGGGGTGTTAATCCTCTTGTTCGGTAAAGAATCTAACACTATAAATGATTGGTTTCCTCGATGGATCCCTATTAAATGATTATATTTCCTATAAAAACATCCATTACAGCAATGTTTCCTCCCTCTATATATTTGATAGATGTATTGGGTTATAGATCACCCCTTAAATCATAAACAATTGTGGGGTGGGAGAAGATAATGGGTTAAAATTTTAGAGTGAGTGAAAAAAAAGAAGAGTCGATGTAAATAATCAAATTACTACTTCACTAACATTTTTTTCTTCCACCATTTCTTCAACCATTTCTGAAAACTAGTTTGACCAATAAATATTTCAGTTTATTTAATGGATTGAAATGTCCATATCATCAAGATATGCACTGAAAACTTCCTCATTTTCTAAAAAGGATATATGTTCCAGTGAAATGATAAGACCGTATCTATCAAGATCAATATCTTATTGGTGAATAACACCCCAATTTTCATCTATATACACATTCATCCTTCACTTGTCCCACTCACTACAGACTATTTGAAATACTTATAGGATAGGTCTGGGTAATATAGAGGAGTCCAGCCTTGTAGGCAGTGTAGGATCAAGTCACTACACATAAACCCTTGGAATTATGAGCAGCACCCCCCTATAGAATGGTTCTAGTAAGTCCACAATTGTGAGTAAGAAGGAATAAGAACTATGTTAATATGGAACTGTAAAATCCACCTCATCATTCCAATGTGAACCATTGTCACTATGTTTACACTCTCTTTCGTATAGTCTCAAAAAATTTCATACATACTCTAGTAATATTAATTAACATCTATGTGAATTGATGAAGGATTAAATGTCCCAGATGCATGACCACACAAAAACATGATGCTCTATATAATATATAAACACAAGTATATAAATTCCACTTTACCTTGTCAAAATAAATTCCTTCACTGATAGTTGGTTCAAAATCCCATTAATGGGAATATAATCCATCAATGAGACCCACTCCCTCTAATATATGGGATATGAATCCATTAAGGGGAATGTATAAGGGAATACAGCTCAGTAGCTTGTTCCCTAGGGGTGTAACCATTTTGTTGAGGGGATGGATCCCATAACATCAACAAATTATTTGCAATTTTTGTTGGATAAGTATCCTCAGTGAAGTCTACATTCATGGAAAAATAAGTTATATTGTTATCCCATCATCATATATATACTCGTCTATGGTTAGAAATGTAATAGTAGATATTTTATTTTCCACCTGTCCTTCTGGTTATGGGAAGACTCAAGATTCTATTTGTGATTTCATAAGACTGTGATTTTTGTTTTTGGATTGATGTTTAATATGGTAGACTATGTATTCTCATATGAAAATCGACCAAATTTTACCACCATCAATCATATGATATTATTATTATTAAATTTTGGTCAATGTATAGATCTTATTTTAGATGAAATAGAATTTATGTGCATATCAGTAGGGTGAGTACACATCATATATTATCATTCCTTCAATTCTGGTGACAAAAACACCGATCCTTAGGAAAATGGCCTACTATTCTCATATATTATCACCAACGCTTCATTTACCAAGGGTTACATTTGGAGGAATAAGTGTGGTATAAAAAGATTTCATAATATTGGAGGATGTTCATCACATCACCTGACCCAAATGACAATGGATTCACCCCACTATTGCACAATAATTAGGTCCCAAATCAAGATTCAATAATTCACAGGTCAGTGATGAATTCATAAACCCCCACATGATATAGTACCTATCCATAAAAAACATGTAATGGGTATGTCATCCTGTTGGGAGGAACCCCTACTAAATCATCCAAATTGATAGTGTATATATAATTATACTACGAGCAATAGGTTGATGAAACTCCTAGTAACCAATGAGTCTTTCATCGTAAATTATGGGACTCTAAAACTAGTGTTTGATTCTTGCACCAATATCAACCATCCACTTAGAAAAATTATTAATAATTATGCAAGTCGAACTAATCAATCAACATTAGGGGAAACTTCTTAACCCCACTGAATAAAGAGACATTCATTGAGAATCATATAGTAAGCACTACTTCATCTCTAGGATGGAATAGGACGATACATCCTTCTCATTCTTACAAGAGGATCATTACCATTTGGTGTGGTAAATACTGGAATCCAATAATAAATGTATCTCTTTCCTGGGGGACAATCCACATGAAGATTATGTGTTCAGTTGAGAAATTTTCTCTAAATTTGAAGGGTTGTAAGGATCATTCCATATTTAAAAATGAGGATGGAATTCACTATATATTTCACCCATGATGGGTTCCCCTATGGTCATTTTGATATCTAATATGCTATAACAAACACTCACTATGTGGAACATATTGGTTTTTGATATCCAACAACATAGAATGTGATTGGTGGTGGATTTTTTCGATGAGAAAATGTTTGTAAATATCAGAAAGCCTAGTATATCATGATAACCATCATTTCATCCTTAAAATCATAGATGTTTTGGTGAACCCAAAAGTACATCTCCATTTTAGGATGGATGATCTTCCAAGATAATAATCCCATTTAGATGACATTACTAGAATCTCATCATCCATTGATTTCCTCTGAATATAATGATATAAGTGGATATATGATTATGGTTCATGTATTATTTCATGTGATGAAAAAGGAGATTAATTCATATAAAATCACTCAGTGTTGGTCTTTTAGATAAAATACCTCTTTAATGAAATATTTTCTTTGGGTGTGTTCATATATTGAATTATCTCAACTTGTTGTTGATGGTTCCAATATGATAGTTGTATAGGGATGCTTGATGGAAACACAAATCATTAAAGAGGAAGCATATTATATACACAATAAACATGAATTGAAAACTCCATGTGTCTTGAAAAAATGATTATGTGGAACAATTTTTCATTTTTATTTTGTAAAAACATTGAACAATTTCATTCCTATTTTCCATTGAAATGGAAAAAAAATGTGTATGATCTACTTCTTATCTTCATAAAAATTAGAAAAATAAATTTTGGATAAAACTAATTTATTCAATTCATAAAATAACCGACGTAGGAAATTGTTTGTAAAACCATTGCATTATATGTGGGTCGGGAAGTGTATATGTATCCATAATGATTATTTTATTTTTATAAAGGTACTATTTAGTCAGTAATGAACATCTATAGTTTGGTCATAAAACAATTTTTTGTATGAGATTCTTCCTTATTTAGGATAATATGTCTTTGAAGGAAAATGATATGTGATGAGAGTATAAAGTAGAGAGTTTATATCACATTTTAATGAATATGATATACTATGTAGAAATTGAGTAGAATCTAAACCCTATTATAGATGTTTTCACTTATATAGCCTCACATACACCCAAAAAAACTACCATAGTGAACTCAATCAGACTAAATGTTTTCCTTTCAATTTAATTTTTTTAGTTCAATAAGACTCCAATCATTTATGGCTCATTTTTTGTTCTTGGAAAACTCATAAGGGAATTTTAAAAAATATTATGAATTTCAAAAGCCCCAAACAAATGAATCAATATATTTTAAAATGATTTAAATTTATAAATACACAAATTAATAATATAATCTAAATCATCCATATAGAACTCCTATAATGAGAGACTCCTCTCTATAGAGCCTTAAATCATAGTCCCCCCAACAAAAAAATCCCCTTGTGGGTAAAGGTGCCACCATTCTAACCCCCAATGAAATATCAATTTTTCGGCAGTGTGTAACCATTTGGGCCAAAAAATAAAATCACATTTTTGGGATGATATGTCACATTTCGGCCCCTCAAAAATGAAATCTCATTTGTGGTTTGAGGTTACATATCTATCCCCCCAACAAAAATTCATTTGTGGGATGAATCATTATCTTCAGACCACCCACAAATGAAAATTCCACATGGGATAAATTTACAATTATATCTGGTCGACATGGGAACGTCTACATCAATAACACTATAAAATCCCCACATTGTTATTGGTGAAAAAAATGAATAATTGAAAAAATTCTGAGTGAGATATTTCATATGATGATCACTTACCACATTTATAAATGATATAAATGGGATTCACATGACTACTCGAAAATGGGTGGACCTCCACAAAATCTATCAAAAAAGTAAAAATATATTTGGGAAAAATCTGATGTATAGAATATTATACCAGGTAATGTAATTTCAGGATTCTAACCTAGTGCTAGAAGGACCTTCCTAGTTTTAGTTCCATCTATCTATAGAGTATTCAACCATATCTTGTACCATATATGAAATTCCAAAATAAATCTCTCCTTTAGTGTCTCTCATAAAGGGAATTTCCTCATATGGTCCCATAAATTAACATGGAAAGAATAAAATAAAATGAGTCCACAAGACATGATTGATTTGGGGAAATGTAGCATCAACTTCTCTCATTCAAATGTGCATTCCCTTGGAAACATTTCTCCCATTATTATCTTATCCAATGTGTAAGGTCTTCTGAATGGTAAAAATTATGAATCCATTTCGTAATGATGAGTCCAATAGTGGATATAGATACTAGTATCTCATAATTTAATATGGTGAGGGTATCCAATTACTATCCACATTGATGTAGACTAGTGATTATTCCTCACCATCTTCTCTAAAAAGGGGGTTATGGAGTCCCTCGTGGAGTAAACCCATAACATTTCATTTAGGATTTCATACCCCTCCAATATTTCATTCAAAAGGTATTGAAAATAAGTGTGGGGAGAGGAACATCAAATCAATTTTTATATCCCCTGTCCCCAGCCTCATCCACCATTAGAAGATGGGTTTTGTGGGGGTTTCATGATATTCCACATCGTATTGTTTCTCACATTGATCATTACATGTTGGGTAATAGAGGACATTGATCATAATGACATATTCACAATCGAACAACTATGTTTGATGTATATTCCATTACTATATCTACTTACCGTACTACAAATTGGACTCTTATTTTGTGTAATCCCCTACCATGTTTAGACCAACTCATAGGGTCATACTAATGGTAAGGAAAATGAGCCTCATATTTGGTATTAGCCATAAATCAATATTCCAATCCTCTAAAAAAACCATAATCCCTGTGGAAAAAACATTTAGAGGTACATATTGATTATGGAATAATCATGGGACTCCCATCCAGTATATACACCATCCATGTTTTCACCAAATCAAATGGACATATTTCGGATGTGGTAAATTATGTACTTATTTGGTATAAGACAGAAAACCCTTTCCACATCCTCTTAAAACCAATATTATTTATGAAAAAACCATAAAGGTCATTATTCCTGATGAATGAACCATTTTCCTCTTCCAATGGAGCATGCCTTGACTATTTCGAACTATGTAGTCTTTGATTCCAATCAAAATGGGATACATAGGAAGGCTTCTTGAGTTCCCAACCTATAACCCCAAAATAACCATATTATAGTTTATTATATATTACTAATAGGTTCATATCATTCCTAAAAAGATTAATCCCATCCAGACCCTTCCAGATACATCAACATAGGTCCCATGATAACCGTTGTCTTGGAACCATTCTCTTAGACATCCTTTACACATGGTGTGAAGATTTACAGATGGTCCTCATCACCTGACTTTAAAAGATATGATGTTCATTTTTAAGGTTAATTTAACTATGTGGGTTATAATTCCGTCCAAAATGTTACATAAGAAGTCTATCTAAGGTTCTTGATAACAATATCAAAAGAACTTACATATCTATAAATGACGATAAATTCATGAGTTTACGATTATATTGATAAAACTAGAATCACAATAATAAATGAAACAATATTCTCTAATCCATTAATTTTTTATTACCATCGATCAGTAACGATGGATACAAAAATACTCTTGGATGATGAATATAGTTCCCCGACCCAAGAAATCCCATTGTCAGTGTCTGTTATCAATTCCATTGGCATGATTATAAGCAATCAAATCCCAATGGACTAATAAGTTTAGTAGTTTTGATAAACAAGATACAATAATGGGTCTTGTATTTCAAAATATTGGTAATTACAACATAATTGTTTATATTTTAAAAATAAAAAAAATATCAATTTTAATTTATTAGATCTATTATATCCATTCATATCATTCATAGTATGCTTCTTTGAATCCTGAGAAAAGGAAACATAAAAAGTGTGAGATTAAATTATAAATAATGAAAAAGTATAGTCGAATAAATAATGATTCAAGGAGAATAATTATCATGTAATGGTAAATAACTATACCCACATACCAAGTAATCAATAAAATGAGAAGGAAATTCCTAAATAATATTTCATGTTAATAATAGGAATAACATGCCATTTAAATAACTATGTAAGAAAACTTCATTATGGACTTGTAGGTCAATGAAACACGTTTCATTTAATCAATTCATTGAAAATGAAATGTATCCATAGATATGTCAATGAAAATTCTTATGGATTAAAAATAACTGAATCTACATGAGGGAGATTCTTGATTTTTTGACGCCATGATTCCATGGTGCACAATACATTTTCTGAAAGGACCATTCACAAGTGGATTTAAAACATATTGGGTAAAAAACCATCTACAGTGGTTTAGAAAAAGGCTTCTCCATTTAAAATACTGACGTATCATGGTTTTATCTATAATCGGTCCCCATCCATATCAATCAAGTCAAAAACATTCCTCATAAATTGAATAATCGAATTAAAATTGTAATTTATCAAATATCAATATAGATTTATAGATATGTATTTATCAATATATACCCAAATAATAAAATAACCATAAATGTAGTCATCATATATAAAATAATATATTTTTTGGTATTGAAAATTTCCATGATAAATGATATGGTAAATAAGAGGGTATTCAATGTAAAGTGAACATAGGAAATTGAATATTTCATGGGAAAAAATGAATCAATGATGTGAATTTAGATACTATACTTCTCCAAATAAATCATACATCTTTTAGAGGATGAATAAGTATGGTATCAATAATATATTCCCCATGTTGAGTGAATTTATCTGATATTGTCGATGATGAATGGGAATATTATAAAAATATATTTTAAAAATATTTTTGAGGAAAATATCCATTTGATTTGGGAAAACCGTTTGAAAAACCATTTCATTGAAAATAAATTTTTTAAAAAAAATTAAAAATTAAACTTTTAAATATAAAAAACATGATTCAAAGCATTGATGATAGGTAAATCCCTACATTCCAAACAACATAAAAAAACATACAGTTTTTAATGAAAAAATTATTGAAAATGCGTTTTTAAAAAAGAGACCAAAAGATTCCACTGAATAAATCTGTAAATGAAAAAATGTCAAAAAATGATTTTATGACATTATTTTAAAATAAATATTTGGAAACAAATAATAAAACATTTTTTTTACAGGAAAAGATTTTCAATGACTAACAAAGGAACAATGTCTTGTTTTTTTAATAAAATTTTCAAAAACAATTTGAGTACAAAATTGTCAAAAATGGTACAAATACATGGAAATGATAATGCATAACTATAAGATAATGTAATGAATGATTATGTTGAACTATTTTCTTATAATAACCATCAATATAAATATCGTTTGAAGACAATTAAAGTTGTAGATTTTGAAAATAATCCTTAGAAAGTCCAAATTGTCCCGTACCACTTTGAAAAAATTTAAATCGTAAAAATCATAAGAAAATAAATTTATATTGAATTTATAATGTAATTAGAGTAACTAGATTCATGATATATCGTTTTATAGGTCATTATATTGACCCCATAATAAAAACAAGGTGTATAAAATAAATTAAGCCTCAATAAAATTTAAATTGGGACGAAATCGCTTATCTTACTTTTCCATTTGGCTATTCGGATAATCTTCCCTTAAATTCATTAATAATAAATTTATTTTAATTATACAATAAATTAATTAAAATTTCCATTTTTATCATTACATTTATTTCAATTATTACAATGTTTTTTACCGCTGTACAAAAAAATTATTTTTACATTTGGTGTTTTGACCAAATTTGGTTTATGTGACAAAAATAATGTTAGTACGTAAACCTTTGTCATAGGGATCATTATATGACATCATAGAAAAATTATAATGGAAGAATTATTTTTTTAGAAATATATTATATATTTAAAACCAATAATTAAATATTGTTATAAAAAACAAATCAATGTTACACTCATGGAGATAGTTATTTGTATGTACGATTGGTTAACATTCCCATTTTTCAAAAATCCATATGGAAAGAATGTATGTAATTATAAATATTAAAAAATTGTCATTATATCATAAATACCAAATTATTTAATCATATATTCTTATAAATTTAATTACAGTGATGTAAAATGAATCACATAGACTTTAACAGGTGGTAGTCCACACGTCCATGAAAGACATTAAAACATTGTCAGTGAAAGGGTAATAAAGGAATTGAAATATATATATATATATATTATTTACAAAAATGAATTAATATAATAAATATCATATATAAGTTTTATATGAAATATCTGTTTAATTAAAACTATAATTTATACATTCAATATTTTTTGTGAATGAATAACATTATTTCAAGGGGGAGATAGTCCACACTTCTTTAAACAAAATTAACATATTTATACGTGAAGGAAAGAATAATTATATATTATAAAGGAAATTTTAATTAACAATAATAAAATTATAAATATATTATATATCATATATAAAAAATGTTTCCATCATAATGGCCACAATGATATGTGGTAAATGGAAAATTAACAATCACTGTTTCATTAGTTGGTAGTTCATCGTACACAGTAACAATATGTTTGTATTCCATAAGATGTAGGTATGTTTAGGTGTAGTTATAAACCTAAATAAAATACAACCTATTATATTGATTATTATTGTTCCATAAAATAAATAATGATTAAAGAAATTATGTGGTGGAGGAGTAAATGAAAGAAACGATATTGATAGAACGTTTTATATTAAAACTGGGTAACTCATTTTTTTATACCAAACATATTCCACGGAAATAATTTTTTTCCCAAATTCAAGATTAAAGGTTAGGGGGGTGATTTTTGGAGGCTATGTGTGGTGAAATTGTTTCATACCTAAGTGGTTTGATTGGTGTGAGTAATGGGAATATGTGGTTTCCTTTTATAGTGATGGATGATTGGCACTCTTGTAATATTTTTACAAATGAATTATTCCATCATTTTTCAACTCAACATCGGAAAAAACAAGGTAACCAATTATATCCAATATATGATAGATTTTATATATTTGCATAAAATATATTTATACATGTCTTTTGGTTATTTGGCCCTTATGGATTTGGTTTAGTCTTTTAATAAGATAAATGAAACATCATTGAAAAATAACAAATATTTATCCAAAAATATTTTTTATGTTCAAATTTCAATGATTAACATTATTTTGAAATATTAAATTTATATAAGGGTCATATATTTTATTTAATATGGATTATCTTTTAAAAGGAATTAAAAGTGCCTTAATAAAAATTTATGTTTTTTTTAATAAAATTGGGTTTCTTCCTATCGTATCCATATGAAATTAAATAGATGAATATAAAAATAATTGATTGAGTATAATATATATATATATATTACATTAATATCTCTCACAAACTGTAATAAATTTAGACTATTACAGTAAAACAACATTATCATCACTGAAATGGGTTTCTTTAAAAATATTCACATTATATTCATCTACTTCTTATATTAAATTATATATAATTTTCAACCAACTAATTAATTTTTTTTTTGTAATCCATAATTTTCATATGTCAGTAATTAATATTCATAAATAATAATCTAATGGTAACGTCATATATACTAATATTTTAATAAATTTTATTATTCGATGAATTATGGTCTTACATGTAACCGAAGCCATTGATGAATGTATATCTTTCATGTAACATATTATTACTCATTGTTTCATGAATTGAAATATATATTATATATATTTAATCTATTTTAATAGGTATATATACTATAATGTCATTGGATATTATATTCTGTTATGTTCTTGGCGTTTCTTGTCAATCATGCAATCAGATACAATGATCCTACATTAGATTTTCAAGTCACTACATTCTCCCCACCTTAATTAAATTGTGCCCTCTCAATTTAAAATTGATCAGGTTGATAGATAGTTTGATACATACTATTTTTGAAATCCCACATTGTGATAAGGTTTTAAAACACATCCCTTATAATATAAGGACTGAAAAAACATAGGCTTATCGGACAAACATATTATCAGGTATCTATTTTGGAGAACATTAGTGGAATGTATAGGTACACACATAGATGAAATGGTAAAATATTTATAGAAATTTATTTAGGTCATCAATCACAAAAAATTAAATGATCAATGGAATTTTGAGAGCCTCAAATCCATAAATCCACAGTAATTTAGAAGACCATCCGTTCTCCAAAAATTAAGGTATTATGATTACAATTTGATTTCTAGTTTATTTCATAATATTGGGTAATTAATTTAATTTTTGTGATTATAAAGAAATTTAAAAACATGATAATTTTTAACTTTATGTAATAAATTCAATATTTTTAATATGCTTTGATAAAATTTTAATTCATCCCATTATTCCCAGAAATTAATTAAGAATATTTATTTTTATATTCATAAATCACTATAAGAAACATTTAATGGATCATAAGGTCTATAAAATTGTGATAAGTATATATTTTGTTGTCTAAATATATTGCAAAACCAATACGCCTAATATATTAATCATTAATGATCAAAATTAAATTTACCCATTGATTGTTAACGTTTATTCTTCATATTATTTAACTAATAATAATGAATATTTTTCGGGGACTTCATGTAGGATTGTGGTTGGAATAAAAACCATATTTTCCTTTTATCATGTGTTAAAGACCTCTGACCTTTCCAAATTTGATTTTGTGTAACCTGATATACAATATTTACTTTTCTAAAAACATATTTGTATTATTTTCAAAATAATTATTATGGAAATCCATGAAATTATTTTAATCACCATATAGCCTTTAAACAATGGTATTCAGTACAACCTCAATACATAAATACTAAATCCATTTTATATTATCATATGTCCTTTAATATTATAATGTTTTTCAATAATATCATTTCATGGATATCTAAACCTTGACACCTTATCATCAAACTAAAAAACCTATGGTTTAACCTTGGATTCCTAGTTTCAAAATCAATTATAGTGGTTTTTAAATTATTGTGAATTAACCTATGAACATCACATAGTCGGGTCAAACCAGGTGCATAGAAAGGCTCATTTTCTTCTAGGAAGTTACATCGAGTAAGGATCGACACACAATTTCAAATTTTTTATTCCTAGGTACATTTGTTCTAGAACCAGGCATTCTTGTAATATCAATAAATGGATGTGTTTCTAAAAAAAACTACAATATCTACAATACCAATGTTATTGGGTTTTCTTCTTTACATGTCCCCAAATTCAACATTTTGGTTACATTCTTTAAATTATGTTTTCATAAATCTAGTTATCATCGATTATTCTAAACATTAATTGATACCAACTATAGAACCCTGAATATAGAAATCCCATAGTTGGTTCCCACTACAAATTATATTTTTTTTCTTACAAGGAATCAAAACCTTAAGAAATAATCAATTTAATAGTATCAACAAACCTGATATATAATGAAGTCTTATATAACATAATATTACACTATTTATAATAGAATTTTTTTCTTTATAAATAAATTACATTGAGGGTAACTTTATTCCATCTACTATATACCTGCATATATTTCATATTAAGATTCTTGTATTTCATGGTAAATTAAATGTAATAAGGGTCGTCTCAACTGATTAGTAACAATATCTTATAGTGGAATAAATAATGAATTAATGATAAAAATAATCATGGCATGAGAAATAACTGAACACATATACCATGTAATCAAAAAATAGATAATGAAATTCATAAAAAACATGGAAAGGAAATATCTGGAACTACATTCCATTAAAATAACTATATAAGGAAAAAAGCATTAAACGGTATTAAACTAAAAGATATAAAATTTTATCAAAGAATGGAAAATGAAATTTATTCGTAGATATATTGATGTAAAATTTTGTGGATGAAAAATAACTATAACAAAATAAGAGGTAATATTGACTATTTCTCACCGTTTTCAAACATACATGGTACATTTATCATCAATACCATTCACAATATATTTACAAAATATTAAGTAAATACTCATCCTAGGTATCTAGGCAAATGACTCATCCCATGATATTTCTAATTCATTGATGGGATATCTATAATTGGGCCCACCTGTTTCAAACCATTCTAAAAAACTCCTCATGTATTGAATAATCGATTTAACAAATTTGATTATCAATTATCTATATACAATAAAAGATATAGATTTATCAATATTTACTTATATGATAAAATAACTATCAAAGTAGACACCATATGTAAAATAATATAAATATTTCGAAATGATGATTTCCATGG
This sequence comes from Viscum album, assembly GCA_963277665.1. Classification (NCBI taxonomy): domain Eukaryota; kingdom Viridiplantae; phylum Streptophyta; class Magnoliopsida; order Santalales; family Viscaceae; genus Viscum; species Viscum album. The sequence goes on from OY728159.1 coordinate 819,110,122, forward strand.
TAAAAGATATGATTAAATTTGGGGAAATTCAATGTTCAATGGTTCGAAGAAATTCAATATTTAAAGGGGATAAAAGGAATCATTGAAGAGAATGCGATTACTATCCTTGGACACATCAATCATGAACCCTGCAGAAGAAGGTTAATTATTGTATAAATACAACACAACCCATGTTTTGTAAAATTAAGTGTTGTTGTTGTTTTTTAATGGAAATATTATAAAATTTTATTTAAAAAACATTCTTATAGAAAATATCATTTATTATTAAAAATTTGAAAAACATTTTCATTCAAAATAAAATTTAAAGGAAAATTATTTTAAAATTGAACTTTTTAAAAAAAAAATAGGCTTTCAAGTAATAACAATAGTTGAATCCAAACATACCGTACAAGGTAAAATGAAAAATCATTTTCACTATAAAATGTTTTGAAAAATAAAATGCTCAAAAAGTGACTAGAATATTACATTGATAACCCTGATAAAATAAAAAATTGGAAAAATATATTTACAAAATAATAAAAAGAAGTTTTTAAATAAATAATAAAACATTGTTTTTTATGAAAACTGGTTCTCTGAATAAGAGATGAATAAAGTCGGGTTTTATGTAAAAGACGTTCTAAAAAATTTTGAGTATCAAATAGTATACAATTGTTAGTAATAATTGAAAATGTTCATGAATAAACATAGGATAATAAAATTAAATATTTTATTAACCATGGTCCTATAATTTTCAATAATTTAAATAGAAGTGAAATAACATTAATGTTATTATTGAGAAATATAATATTTAAACATTGCAAAGCGCCCCATACCACATTGAATAGTTTTGAATAATAATCCTCTAGATGAAATAAAATTTTATATAACTAATAATGTAATTATAGTATGGAGATTCATAATATATCATGTAAATGGGAATCATATACATTTTATATGAGAAACTAGGTGCATACAAAATAATAATCTCAATACATTGTAAATTGAGAAGAAATTTCTTACTTGCATTTCAGTTTGGTTGAACATCCATTGACATCATGTATAACAAAAAAATGTTAATTTTGTACTCTCTTGATAACATTATTAAATTTTTTCATTTCATTTATTTCATTTATTACCATTTTTATACAACTACATAAACTATATTTTTATGTATTTTTTGGATATTATTTTGTTAATGTGTCAAAAAAAACATTGGTAAGTGAACTACTGACAAAAGAGTAATTATATATCATCCCTATAATAAAAATCATGATATTATAGTTATGTTTATTAATATAATTTAGAATCAATACCAATTATTAAATATGGTCATGAAAAATAAAGCAACATTACACTCATGGAGATGGTACGTCATACGTATGCAAGAGTAACAGTCCCATTTTTCATTGATCATTATGGAAAGAATATTAGTAAAAATATATCTTAAATAATGATAATTATATAATTAATACCATATTACATAATCAAATATATATATATATATATATAATTCTAGTGATTTAAAAGGAATCACATTAAGTTAAGGAGGTAGCAGTCCACATGGCCATGAACGATGATATCAATTTATTTGTGAATGGGTAATAATGAAAATGATACACACACATACATACATATATATATGTATGTATATATAATATTTCAATAAATATTATTATTTCATAAATATCAAATATATTTATATTCATAATTTAAAATATTTCTAATTAAAACCATATTGTATACATTCAACATATAGTGTGAATGAACCACATCGCCTTGAGGAGTCGGTATTCGACACATCCTCAAATGAAAATGTCATATTTACTAATGAAGGAATTCATATATATATTTTCTATATAAAATGTATTGAAGAATATATATATTTAAAATAAAATATATGCCTTATATAAATAGACTTTCCATTATAATGGCCACCATGAGAGGTAGTAAAGGAAAAATGTACCATCATCATTTTGTGGGCATGTAGTTCGCCGTACACAGTAACAGTATGTTCATCCCCCATTAGATGTAGGATTGTGTGAGTGTATCTAGAACCATTAATAAAACCAAAACATATATATTTAGATTAATTTTTAATTTATATAATCATTATTTAAAAAATAATTGAAGGGGTAGAGGAGTAAATCAAATAAAAAAGATCATTTCAAAGCGTTACCTCAAAAAATCTGGTAACTCCATTTGGGTTATACAAAAAAGCTTCATTGAAAGTATTTATATAAAAATGGAGGCATCAAGGTATAGTGGAGGGATGATTGAAATCTATTTGGGTAGATCTTGTTATAATCAAAGTGGTTTGAGAGGTGTGAGGAATGTGGAGAAGTTGTATACATTTATAGTGAAGGAGGAGTGGCACTCTATTAATATTTTGAAAATGGAATTATCCCATGATATTCATGTTGAATGTGGATGCAATAATAAGAATATTTTGTAATTAGAATTCTGTATTATTCATTTTTCATTAAAAATGAAACATCAAGAAAATATACTAAAAAGTCATCTTAAACTAATTTTTATTCTATTATTTCAAAGATTAAGATTATTTTGAAATTTTAAATTTATTAAAGGTTTGACATATGGATTTAGAAAAGGGTTCACCCTTAAAATGATGTAAAAGCATCTTAATAAAATTATAGGTTTTTTATAAAATTGGGTTTGTTCTTATCTCAGGCTTATCATATCAATTGGACGAATATGAAAAATATTTGATTGAATATATAATATATATATTATCTTAATATCACTAAAAAATTGTAATTAATTTAATATAATTTTCCAAAATACATTTTGATTGTAAAAATAATGTTCTATAAAAACATTCACATTATATTCAATTTCATCTTATATTAATTTATAAATAATTTGTGACCAATTAAATCATTTTATATTTAAAACAAACATAATTTCCATAATATCATTATTATAATTCATAAATACTAATTTAATTCCTTTTTTATATATAATAATATTTTAAAAGTATATTATTGTTATGTGAATATTGATCATAAATGTAATGAAATCATTTGAAGAAGGATTGTCTAATTTTTAATGAATGCGAAGTCGGTGTTGATTGCATTGAAATATATGAAATATATGAAATATATTTTAAATATTAAAGATATATTATATTCGTAGTATATTATATTCCCTTATGAACTTAGAGTTTCATGTCATACACACTATGAGATTCAATGCTCCATCATTATATTTTTTGGGGTATTCCATTGAAGAACCTTGAATACATATAGATGTTTCGAAAGCCAATACAACATAAAAACTTATTTTTAACTTATGGGTGACATGTTAGGTATTTTTTTTAAATAATGGATTCCTGAATTTATTTTAAATATTTAATACTCTCATGAATATGGTGTTATTTCCACCCAAAAAGGTGTGATGAGCCTAAACTCCCATCCTCTTGGCCAACAAGTCTTCTATAATGTCATTGGAAACATTCAAGTAACTCCGTGCCTTTTCAATTAAGGGTTTCATCAAATCAAAATTAGTAATGGTATGAAATCCATTAAAAATGGTACATAGAAATTTTTCTCATGCATCATGAAGATAAACATTTTTTTCAATAGAATTATTTCATTTATTAATTTATATATTTTGATTTTATTTTATTAAACCTATCTTTAAATATTTATTTTTGGATTCAGTTTTTTAAGCACATGTTGACATAATAGATATTGTAATATACATTTATAATATTTTAATTTTAATAAATAATATTTATAACCATTAAAATTAAATAAATATAACCCATAATAAGGATACATAGAACACATTGATATCATAATGGTCTAGCATTAATATGAATCATTTCAATGTCATGGAATCATAATTACTTCCACATACACGCTTTCAACATAGAAAAAAATTACCCAATATGTAATGAACTAAAATGGGCTACCACATATACTAACAATCATACCGTCTAATGAAAAATAGAAGGAGTGTTCCTGGTAACCATTATATTTTGATAAAAATTGTGGAATAAGAATATATCAAAATTGAATTAATCTACCCAGATATATAGAATCTAGAAAGAAATAGAAATCTATAATAATTCTCACATATCGTATCTATATATCATTTATTCATTCAAATAAAAGTATAACATCAAAATATTTCATTTTTATTAAAGAATAAATAAACACATATTAAAAATAATACACTCATAACACTATCCAACACAATAACCAACAACTACCTCTTTGTCCCACAATGACCTTCAAATATATTTTTCGACCCAAATCATCACAATTCCCTTAAATAAATTTCTTATGTGGCTTAAGGGAGTGAAGTACTGATAATTTACACCAATAAACCGTAAAACTTCAATCCATGTTACCCAATGAAATACACCATCAATCATTAGATTGCATTAAAATAATAATATTATAACCTAAAAAAGCTCTCCCAATATACAGAGACCATGTGGTGTGAGTAGACTATGATCTAGACAACATAATAGGTAAGCACCACTGTAATGACCAAATGTTTTTTCAATGAAATACCCTTATTATAACCATGCCTTAATGTATAATAAAATTTGGACACACAGTGCCAGATCATTCTCAAATGAACTCCTATGTGACCTTTAAACATAATTTTCCATTTATATGTTTTGAATTTTGAATATCTGACATACATTATTGCGATCAGTAAGATGTTTGGAGTCCGAAAGGGAAAACATAATTTTTGTTCAATCATAATCTACCCTTATGAATATTAACATACCCTTATGAATAGTAAAACAACACTTAGGAATAGTAAATTTTCTAAAATAGTTTTATACATAACCATGAATGATTAATTAAAATTTAGCGATATTATTAGTGACAATTTGACTATAGTAAAAGTATGAGTATTTTTGTAATTCAAAATTAAGTAATTATAATTACATAATTAATTAAAATGTCAATTTGTGTAATTTTTTCATAAGTTAAAAATTCTCTTTATTCAGGTTTGAAAATAATTTTATAAGCCCTTAGGTAATGTTTTAATGCATTATAAAATTGGTTTTAATTATAAAATCTGTATTTTGCATAAAAATTATGTTTTTAATTACACAGTTAAATAAATAATATTTAGAAAATTATTTTGGAATAATTTAAATCATTTTTTGGATTTTATAGGTCAAAAAATGGTTAAGGATAAATTTCTAAATTTTTCTAAAATACATGAATTTTTGTTGAATAGTAAAATATCTGAATTTAATGTATAAATACATTATAATTTAAATACACTATTACTGACATAATAAGTGATGTAAACATAAAAATATCAAACATAAAGTCCCTAGTTACTATTCTTTGTCGTGGAATCGACACTATTTCTTATCTTGATGGAAATTAGTAATGTAATGATTAAAAAATTAAGTGAACCCCTCTCCCCTCTACTATAAATATGGCCCTTCACACCCTCTTTTCCTCAAATCTCTAAAGATTGATGCCTTGTATAAACTCTTCCCAAACAACATCCCTATCCCCTCACACACATCCAAGATCTGGTGGTCTCATTAAAAGTCCAATATTAGGTTCCATATTGAGGATCTGAAGAGGAGGATTAAAGAGGTAATTCAACTCTCTCTCCCTCCCTATCTTTAATTTCCATTCAATTTCATATTCTATTATTTAACTATCCCCACCTATCCTCATCCACTTGTTATGTTAACTCTAGTAACTCACATATACTAGAATTTTATGATACTAATGGAACAATATATCATCCAACCCCATTCCCCTCTTCTTTTTATTTTATTAAAGAAAACATTGTTCGTGAGCTGTTTATTTATCACCTTCTGGAATGATGTGATTTATTTTCTTCCATTACCACCTTCACATATAGTCATGAAATCATTTTTATGGTTGAAATAAATTATTTATTTTGTATTATATCATATTTAATTTTATGGATCTATCTAATGTACACATTATTAAATTATTAAACAAAACATGTTTGTTGTTGTTGAAAAGCTACCTAAATTTACCCAAGCGTTCATTATTTATTTTTTATTTATTTATTAATTTACATGGTATATAATATAATCATTATAATATAATTTAATATATTGGAGTATCATCAATAACATTAAATACAAGTTCAGGATGTTTATCCACATTCTATATGGACTTCCATTTATGAATATCAGTGAACCACTCAAGAAAACTATAAAAACAAACATTTATGAACATTGTTTTTAAATTAAATAATTCATCCATTTCCAATAAAATAACCTAATGAAACCATAATGAACAATATTCATTTACAAAAAGTTATTTAATTGTTATATAATGAATCTAATGATGCTATACATGACATTAATTTGATGAAATGGTTCGGATAAAAGGTAAGGTGAAATTCTCATACCCAATGTTCTTTCTTCGAGTTCAGCATCTTTCACTCCATATTCAGAATTGGTTCTCATTAGAAATAATTAATCTCCTTTATATTACATCTTCTGGGATATAATTTTTTTCCAATTTATTTTATAAAAATCCAATGTTTTTCAAAAGAAATCTTCCTTCAAATAAACACACCATTTTTTACTTCTTGAATATTGTCTCACTCTTCAATCCAAGTTAATGGTTCTATGTCCAGAATGATATTCCATCATTATTTGGGGGACATAATGTTTATTAAAGAATGAATTATTATGATAAACCACTTTTAATTCCATGGATTATGTTATGTTGATATTTTATATATTTTTTAATGTGTCAAGCACAATAATGTAAATATTTTGATATTATAGGTGTGTTTGAAATTATATAGAACAAAATGAATGTTTGAATGTGATGGGGGAACTTCAAATTATAAAACTCTAAAATTAAATGGGTAAAGTGATAAATCTATTTAGTTAAAGTTAAATGATGTGTGAAAAAGTTGTTATATTTTTTCAAAACTATGTGTGGAAGATGACCGCTATGTCATCATGTTTAATTTTATTAAATTTCCAATTTACATGTATTTTATTGATGCTTCCTCTCATGATTTTGATGATGATGTTATTATAATGATCACCCTATGCTGTATTGTTCTAATCAATCCTCTTACTTGGATTTTAGCTGACCCATTTTCTATGTATATCTTTAGGTGACTACATTTACTAAGGAGAGGTTAATAGCCAATAAGAAGCCAAAAAAGATGGATTTAAATAAATTTGTTGGTTGATATGGTAAATGTAATGTTTTGTCCTAGTTATCCCAAGACACTAAACCTCTGGATCCCCATGGTGTAATCATATTATGTTTTTATCTCTATAATGATGTAATATTAATGTTATAAAAGTATAGGTCTCTATAGTTGTTATATAATGAAAAGTTTAGTTAATTTGGGAATTAGGATTACTGAACCCTAGAGAAATCCTCTAGAATGAGACTATGTAGAAATATGCACAAAATAATCTTTACATATGGATACCATTTGTTATTATTTTTGTTTAAATCAAAAAAAATTAATAAATTATTCATGAATTTTTGAATTATGTTGTGTTCTAAACTTTTTTATTTTAGAAACTAGTTAGAACGAGGTGAATCAAGGCCAACAACACCTGTGAAGTCCAATGCAATGATTGACCAAATGAAATCCCCAATACTTTGGGAGGTGGAGTTCAAAACATCATGGAACACTTTACCCAACTATATCATGTTATGTATAATAACCATAATATAGGGAAATAGGCTCCTTCACAAATGATGAATAAACTAGCTGTTGAGTGTTTTATGCAGCAACTACCGCCGTCGTTTAGTGGATCTTTAGATTCACTAGTTGCGGAACATTTGGTCAATAGCATGGAGAATGTATTTACTGTGCTTCACTATTAGAAGTCAGAAAATTTGATATAATATATTTATCATCTATATATTGAGGTTGATCTATGGTGGTCTTTGATTAAGAATATGTAGCCAATAGACGAAATTGATGAGATGGAATGAGAATAATTTAAGATGATGTTTCTGAACATGTATTCCCCCTAAACTCTACATCCATAGATAGAGATAGAAATTCATAAAGACCAAGTAATAGTATTTAGAATCTATCAAAACTTATGAAGATAATTTCACAATTCTTTCAAGGTACACTTAATGTTTTCTTACAACCGTGATAGAAAAATTGATAGATTTTTGGTGGATTAAAACCACACCTGTGAAAGGATCCTCCAATTAGAGACTTTTGTAGTTATAAAGAAGTTGTTCTATGTAATCTCAAAGTATAGATGGAGTTTGGGGAACAGTCCCATTGATATGGTGATAAGATACAAAAGATGGAGTTTCAAGACGAATGATCTATTGATAACGGTGGGAAGAAAACTCAACAACCACTTGCAAAAAATTAGAGATATTGCCTAATAGGAACTGCTTCAAAGGGAGGAGGAAATAATTCATGTGTGGGAAAGTAGGATACCATTCTCATGAGTGTCAAAAATACATGAGAAGGAAGGATAATATAGTAAGAGAATGGGGAGCCTTACCAAAGGTTCAATGCTAAAAATCTAGGGAGTAAGGTCACTATGCCAGCCAATTTACTAAACCGAGAGTCTTTGTGGGTAATCAATGTCAGCATCCACCAAATCCAAATGAACATGGGTAGTCTTATGGAACCACTACAGTTGATATGGAGCAATAAAATGTATTCATTCAAGGTACACTAACTATTCACATCTACACACTCCTTTAAATCATGCATGTTTCCTAGAACTATAGAATCGAAGACCTGAAACCTGGAATTAACGATATATGTAAAAACACCATGTGGTGAAATCGTTGCAACCCATGTGTTTGACTCTTCTCTTCTTGGTATTTGTGGGGATATTTTTCTCTAAAATCTTCTAATATGTTTCTTACAGAATTCGATGCTATAATTGGAATGGATATTATCTCATTATATAAAGTACATATTAAATATAGGGAAAATGAAATATCCTTTAATATTCTATACCATCCCAGGCTCCTATATAAATTCAAGAAATATAATTAATCTCCTTTGAAAAATCCTTCAATGGTGTGGGTGTTTATTCCCTAAGAGAATGAATATCTCACATAATTGGTTGAATCAATGTACGGTGGCAACCTTGTGGAAATTCTCATCGTAAGGGAATATTGTGACGTATTTCCTAAAGAGTTACCCAGACTTCCCCCAAATCATGATGTGGAGTTCTCAACAGATCTCATACATGGAGAATCTCTTATATTAATGTGTCAAAAGAGGATGGCTCCACTATAACTGGAGGCGTTAAAGATGTAGCTGCAAGACAATTTGGAAAAAGGTTCCATACACCCATGTGCATCACCATGGGGTGCGCCGGTGCACATTGTGGTAAACAAGGATGGAAAAATGCAGCTGTGTATTGATTATCAGGAACTCGACAAGATCACTATTAATAAAAAATATACTCTTTAAATGATTGATGACTTGTTTGATCAGTTAATAGGAGAAAAATACTTCTCAATGGTGGATGTTTGTTCTAGATATCATCTAATAAAGGTGATGATGGAAGATATTTAGAAGACTACCTTCCATACAAGGTATGACCACTATGTGTTTCTGGTGAGTCCCTTAAGATATACTAATTCACATATAATCATCAAGGATCTGATGAATAGAGTCTTTAGTAATTACCTTTTTAAATATTTTGTAGTGTTTATTGATGATATTCGTATATACACCACATGAAAATAAGAAAATGAATAACATCGATGCCCTGGGATGGTGACATTGAGAAATTACTAGATGTACGCCATGATAAGAAAGTTTGACTTTTGGATGAAGAAAGTCGTGATCATGGGAATTGTGATCACAAGTGAATAAATTTCTATGGGCCCTTCAAAAAAAATGTTATTAATGAAGGACTAAGGCTCTCTAGTGTCTTATAAATATTTAGTTTTATTGGATTAGTTGGGTACTATCATCGTTTTGTGAAAAAAATTCTCTTGATTTTCTTTCCTGCAAACTATGTTTTCAAGGAATGGGGTAATTTCTATCTGGACAGAAAGATGTTTGGGAAGCTTCAAGGATCAAAAGAGAAGGCTGATCACTATGCATCATATCACATTACCGAAAATTAGAGAATGTTTTGTGATATACAGTGATGATTCAAAAAAAAGATTGGGTTGTTTACTCATGAAAAAAGATTATGTTCTATCGTAGGAATCATGGAAGTAGAAGATCCAGTAGTAGTACTACCTGACACATGATCTAGTTCTTGCAGTTATGAATTTTTCCTTAAAAATCAAGCAGCACAACCTTTATGGAAAGAAGTGTTACATATACACTAACCACCAGAAAATAATGTATATAATCACACAAAAGGAGCCCAAAATGCATCGAATGATATGAATAGAAATAATCAAGTACTATGATTTCTTTATTCACTATCATACTATAATGGAGAACATGGTAGATGATGTAGTAATAATAAAAGAACCTACTACTCTATCAATGTTACAGATTGAGAATGACCTTATCTCCTAGGATATGAAAAGGATGGATTTGGAAATCATATGGGCTGCAATATATCATACCTTCCCCTATGAATGCACAACCATCAATCAAATATATTTTTGAGAAGGCAGAAAGGGATGATATGGAGTTACATAAAAAGTTGAATGCATTAATATTGGATAACATGCATGACCTCCATATCGATGATGATAGTCTGATTCTTTTTGGAATGATGCTTTTGTGGTTTCATCACATGAGAAAAAGAAATATCTATTGTAAAATGAAAATAGCTCAACGTTATCTATCAATCCTCATAGTACCTTTATGTACTGTGATCTCCGAAAACACTTCTGGTGGGATAATAATAAGAAGGATATTGCAGAATGTATCTCAAGGTTCTTGGTATATAAGCATGTCAATGTAGAGCAACAAAAGTAAAAAATGGATGATACATCCATGTCCTATACCCATGCTTAAGTAGTAGAATGACACAATGGACATTGTCACAGGTCTCTCAAAGATAACGATGGGAAATAATGTGCTATGGGTGGTGGTTGACAGACTCACCAAGACTGGCCATTTTATCCCTCTTTGGGAAGATCTTTGTCTTGAAAAAAATGCAATGATATATGTGAAGGAGGTGGTGAGAGTGCATGGTGTTCTACTAATGACTATATCTGACAGTGATCAATGGATCAAATATATATTTTGGTGGATCCTTCATCATGATTAGGGTATTGAATTATATTTCCACACAACCTATCACCCCCAAACTAATGGCCATTATAAAAGTACTATTCAATCACTTGAAGATATTCTACAATATTTCACTGTAGATTTAAAAGGTTGTTTGGATCAGAATCCCTCATTGGTTGAGTTTAAATACAATAATAGCTTCCACTCGAGTATTCAGGTGGCTCCATATAAAGCTCTTTATGTAATGAAATCTAGAACTCCAACATTTTTGAAAGATGTGGGAGAAAGAAAGCTACATATTCTTGTCCTTTTACAAAATATTACATAGAAGTTTCATATAATCTAGAGACACGTCAATGCTGCTTAGATTTAATAAAAGAGAAATGTTGACAACTGTCGAAGGGACTTGGAGTTCTATGTGGGAGATACAGTCTTCCTTTGAATATCACCATGGAAAAAAGTTATGTGGTTTGGAATGATAGGGAAGCTAATACCGACATACATTGGACTCTTCCAGACCCTTGACCCTATAGTAGCTATGCTCTTTCATCTTTCTCTTCCATTGAATATGGATCAAGTTCATGATGTGCTTCATGTATCACTCCTAATGAAGTACATACCATACCCCTAACATGTATTAAACTCAAGGTGGTAAAATTGGAAGATGATATCTCCTGTGAGGAGTAGCCAATGACGATTCTGGACTGAACAGATAAGGTTATATTCCACAAGACAACCCACATTGTTAATTTTTTTGGAGGAACTATACGATTAAGGAAACAACTAGGGATCCAAAACAGGCATTGAAGGACAAGTACCCTAAATTGATTATGTAAAACGACATTTTGAGGGTGAAATTTTATACGGAGGTATGAATGTAACAACCCAAAGTATTATAAATGGAATTCCTTTATTATAACAACGGTTTAATTTATAATAAAAATAAGAAATACCACTTAATTCTCCAATGAACTACTATGTGGCTAATAATAATGATTTTTGAACATCTATGATTTGCATTTCAAAAATCTAACACACGCGGTTTAGATCAGTAAGATGTTTGGAGTCCGATTGGGGGAAAATAAAATTTATTAATAGTAACATATACAACTAAACAGTTACCAACCCTTATAAATAGTTATATTTCCCTTATGAATAAAAATTCATCCTAAATAATATTATCCTTACCCATGAATGATTAATGTAAATTTAAGCATCTTTAAAGTGAAAATTGGACCATAGTAAAATTTTTAAGTTTTTCTTAAGAAAGAAATAATTATTTATAATTAATTAATTTATATTTACATTAATAAAATCTTATGAGGAATTAACAATTCCATAAATTATTTAATTAAATTAATCATATGTAGAAAATTATTTTTGAAAAATGTACTTTATTTTTGGCTTTTACACATCAAGAATTGGTTAGATTGATCCTTTTGTGATTTTACTGAAATACATGATTTTTGGTGGATATTAAAATACATTAATTTACCATCAAAATATATTATAATTTATATCCGTTATTACTAGCTTCATTGTTGATGTACGCACCCAAATATCGAACTCACATGCCCTATTTAATATTATTGGAAATTGAATCATCACTATTTCTTATCTTCTATATATTAATAAAATAATGATTTAAATATTAAGAGAACAACTCTACCCTCCACTGTAAATACCATGTTTCAAAACCAATTTTCCTCACACCTCTCAAACATAATGACTTGCCCAAAATCTACCAAAAAAACTTTCATATCCCCTAACCCACTCTTAATAACTTCTAGTTTCATCATAAGACTAGTCCAAGGTTCCATAAGGATGATCTCAATAGGAGGATTTAATAGGTAATACCTTTCTCTCTCTCTCTATCTTTCTGTTAATTTCCAATCTATTTTTTGATCTTTTATTAATATCTCCCTAAATATCCTCATCTAAATGGTATGGTAACTAAAATATCATACATATACTATAATTTTATGATACTAATGTGACAATGTTTCACCCAACCATCTTCCCCTTTTTCTTTTATTTTATAAAAGAAAACATTGTTCGTGATGTGTTAATTTATCACCTTGATGAACAACATGCTTTATTTTTTCCATTACTACCTTCAGATATGGGCATGAAACCATTTTTATGGCTGAAACATATTATTTTATATGATTTATATCCAATTTAATGTTATGGATCTATCTTAGGTAAATTTTACTATATGAATAAACCTAAAAAGTTGGTTATGGTTGAAAACCCGCCTGAATTAAAACAAATGATCCTCATTTAATTATTATCTAATGAATCATCAACATGGTATAAAATATAATACATTATAATATTATTTAAACTTTTTTTAATATCATTAATAAAATTAAATATCAGTTCTATTTTTTTATCCACTTTCTATACAAAATTCTATTTATGAATACAAGTGAACCACTCATGGAACCCATAAAAATGAACATTCTTGAACATTGTATTTAAACAATATATATCATCCAAAGGAAAACATAATATATTAATGAAACCATATTGAACCATATTATTGTACAAAATATTATTTTATTATTAATTAAAGAATAAAATTTGGTTGAACAGGACATAAAAGTGAAGAGAGCATTCAGATACAAGTTAAGCAGAAATTCTGGATCCCAACATTCTTTCTTTGAGTTCCCACTCTTCCAATACATTTTTTATGGGTTTCTCCATAAAAAAAATTTATTCCCTGTTATCTTACCTCATTTTGTATTTAAAATTTCCATAATCAATTTTATGAGTATCCCAATGTTTTCCAAAAGAAATCTTCTTTCTAATAAACACACCCGTTTTACTTCATGAATATTATTTCACTCTTTACTCATGGTTAATGGTTTTATTTCAAGAATTATATTCCTTCATTATTTCAGAGACCAAATTTTAATGACTGTGTGAATTGTTATGAGTAACCCATTTCATTCCTTGGGTTATGTTTTGTTCTTATTTTACACTGTTTATAATGTGGCTTGCGTGATAATGTAAATATTATGATGTGAAGGGTGTGCGTAGAATGATATAGAAAAAATGATTGTTTGAATGTGATATGTGAATCTATATTTATAATTTGATAAAAATGAATTGGTAAAAGTGATGAATATTAGGATTCGATGTTAAATGATATGTAAAAAAGATTCTATATATTTTCACAACTATGTGTGGAAGATGACCTATAAGACATGATGTTTTATTTTTATGGATTAAACATTTAGAATATTATAGTAGTGTTACCTGTCATGATTTCATTGATTATGTTTTTCTAATGATCACACCAAGATATACTATTCTTATCTATCCCCTTACTAGGATTTTATCTCACCCCTTTTCGATGTATATCCTCAGGTGACTAATGTAATATGGAGAGGTCAAGAGCCAATAAGAAGCAAGAGAAGAATGAATTAAATAAATTTTTTTTGATGTTGTAAATGTTACGTTTGGTCCTACATATTACAAGAAACTAGACATTTGGATTCTCTTGGGGTAATAATATTATTTTTTTATCTTTATAATGATTTAATATTACTGTAAAAAAATAATGGGTCACTATAACCACAATTTCACTGATTTACCTTTAAAAAAATTAATACCTTAAAATGCTTTTGGGAAAATAAATTTCATATTAGATTAAATAAAAAATGAAAATCAATATCACAGACTTTGTAAAAACTATATTTATCATTTTTTCATTAAAATGATCACCTATATATGAATTTCAGGTCTTATCTAATTTTTTAAAATACAAAAAAATTTTAAATCATGTTTTAATGGGAACTATACCATGTAATACATTCCTCAAATTCGTTATTCTTATTAATATTGAAAAATTCATAAAATGAAAACCTAGAATTAAAAAATTAAATTAAATTTTAATTAATAAAGAAACATGGATAAATAAAAACTATAGTGTTACATAAGTAAAAAATAGTGGTACCTAGTGGGAGTAAGACATAATAAAAAATTGAGACTTAAAAATAAGAGTGGACACCAAATTACATGTAGCATTAGAGTCATATTATAGAGTGCATGTAAATTCCTTAAACTGATAGCTTCCGTGGGTAACGATACATTCTAGTAAGATACTAGAAAAAAAGCCACATAATTTAAATCAAGGAGAACTTTTAGTCTCATTGGACAAAAAACCCCTACCTAGCCTCATACATAAAGTATTAGAAACATATTTATAATTAAAAACCTACCTATTCCCACCCATTTTCCATCCACATAAACTATTACATTGAAACCATCCATCCCATCAACAATAATATCCCATAGTCAAAAAATGATTTTTTACCATTCCATCTTCCACAACCAATTTTGAAATCCCTCTAAAATAATAATAAATGTTTCGTGAGGTAATTTCACAAATAAATATTAAGATCAAACAATATTTATATTTAGAAAATACTTTAAAATACCACTATAAATCCAATTTAGAATACCAAATAAAATATATTTTTAAAAAAAATTAAAACATTTTTAATAAACATATAATCTTATTGAATTACATATATATTATTAAACATTTACTAATTCTAATATTCAAATATTCTCTTGTAAAAATTTGTACATTACATGGTTTGTATATATATTCCATTCATAAATATATCCACAACATGCAATTTAAATGAAATTTTAATTCAATCATACTGAACCACAAAATCATAAAAGAAATAATCATAATAACATTCATAAAATAGGAGAACTAAACTATATTCCACAAAAATTTAAAAAATATAAAAATGGTCTCTTATAATTTTAAAACAATAAATTCCCATTTGAAAACCATTACAAATTTTATTTATTAAAATAATATAATTTATTTTTTGAAGGTAGATACATTTTTTATCTTAGTCCTTAATATTACATTTTGAAATCAATTAAATGAATTAAAAAACATGAGAGACATGAAAATTTTAAATCTGTTACACCAAATGGATGTATAAAATTTAAAAATAAATAAATTTAATTATACTTAAAATAATATTCAAATAATGGAATCAAAAAAATATGGACACACATACCTGGGAAGATATTAGACCACACAGATACTCTAACAGGGGACAAATAAATTCATGATTGTTTTATCATACACCCAATCTAGGGTTTCCATTGAAATCACACGAAAAAACTTCTCAAAACTAAAGGATATAGTATAAGGGGTTTGACTTTTTTTAGGGGGATTTTCAACGTAAATTAAGTGAAAACGTGTTCGAGATGAGATATATTTTCAAGGTAAAATGTATGGGAGGGAATGTTTTGAAATTTTCATAATTTAAAAAAGAAACATATCACATGGATTTGGTATGTTTTATCCAAACAATGAACTAAACATGTTACCTTAACTTGGAATAATAGGTGACACACCTATTTTGCTCACAAAGTTTTCGGAACAAAAATCCCACCATGAAAAACACCATTTTCTAGTTAGAGATTCATCTCTATGATCGCGTCGCCTTTAATTCGAACTGTATACTAACTATCCTCATGTACCCAAATTCAAAATATGTCAAATGTTAAAAAGTTTCATATCCAAAACACTTTGGAAGAATGATAATTGATAATATATAAATAAGTCAATCAAATAAATACCAAAATTGTATCATAATTTTCCATCCATAATTATATCTTCCATTTGAAATCCTCTTATCATGACAATTTTTCATCATGTAAAATCTATGAAATTGGAATTTGGAAGCTAAGATAATATCATTTTTTCTATGAAAAGAATCTTACCATAATATTGAAAAAATTTAACCAAATGATATTTGAATTTATAAATCCTCAAGGACCAACTCAAACTAGATCTTTAAAGTGGAAATCAAAAGATGGAGACCTATTATGGGTCTAACCAAAATATTATAATCTAATAGCATGGTGGGTCTATTGGAAAAGGAACATGAAATTACTAGAACCAAACAATATGGGAGCTTCCAACTATGATAAGATAGATTAATTACTAAAACAATAAACAATCCAATATACCCCAAGAAATAGAACTCTAAAAACATGTAATACATAGAAAACCATAAATACAAGAAAAAAATTCATTTATAAATGGAAATTGAGATATCTATAATGTCCCACCACACTATTCACAATGTAAATCCCTTGCTTGAGAATACCCCCGATATCACAATCATGTCATCTTGAAAGACATCAATAATTAACAAAAGGGAAGATGGAATGAACCATAACCATACATGTAAAATGACATGGCTCTAGACATTGATGTAAGGACTTAATAAATTGTAACCTATGACCTATTATTTAAAACACCCATCACAATAATCTTTATATGTCATACTACTATAAGTATGTTCATTACCAAAAATTCTCCATATTTTACAAATTATCTAATTCCCACCCAACATCTACCCCTATATCTAGGGAACCAAAATAAAATTTCATTGACAATAAGAGCACTCATTATATAAAGGACACATAAATTGTATTGTGACATTTGAAAACCAAAATACAACCCAATTGAAAAGAGACAACAATAAAATTTTCTATGGAATCACAAATCACAAGAAACAAAATAAATATACCACTTCCCAAACCTAATTATACCCAATCATTTTATTAAGAGAATAATTTTAATCATAGGAAGAACCACATGGTATAATCAAATCATATCCATGGACAAAATCATCTTTATCCAAAATAATATCCCAATTCAATAAAACTACATTCAATTAAACACCCTATTTAACAGCAAATGTGTACAACAAAATTAATCAAATAAAAATTACCAGTTGTAAACATTTCAAAAATAAAAAAAATTATACAAAAAAAACATCCATATTTAAAAAATAATAATTTATGATATAAAATTTCTACAATAAACATGTTTTGAAATTTGAAAAAAATTATTATTTAGTATCATTTAGATATATTTTAAAAAATTTAAAAACCAACATAACATATTCAAAACAACTAAAAATATATAAATGATAACTCAACACATCCATAAAAATTTTCCCAACACAAAATTACTTTGGAAATTTATTAATGAATCTTATACTTTTAATCCACATGTCTCCTAATTTGTTAAATTTAAAAACATCTTTCACTATTAAAAATCAATATTTCCTTCCAAAAACCATTTTAAGACCCTATCAAAATAATGAAATTCATTTAAAATTTTCAAATCAGTACTAGAAAAAAATTATAGTCTTTAAATATTTTTGTTAAAACAATATGAATATCCAATTTCTCATCATCAAACAATATAATTCCACATAAACAGGACTACTTATGTTGAATAATATTCCCACATGGATTGGTTGACCATGTTCCAATCATAGAACTATCACTATGTGTAATAACAAACCATGAATGTGGGAAGCACACAGGTTTCCATACTTTATGATATCAACATATATCCCCATCCCCGTTTCATTTAATAATAAAATAATAATGAATGTCAAAATATCATCAATTTAAAATAAAACAAGAAAATATGTATATATATAGAATTGAAGTCCAACTTCCCATGATGACTGAAGGATTGAAATGACTAAAACCATGAATCACTCATCCCCTCAGGCATCTGATTTTCTAATAGATTTTCATCAGCCTTTTAGGAAATACAAAAATATCATACGGAACATTGATGTCTTTACCCCTTACTAAATCATGGATCAAAATCCATTTCTAATGAACTGACAACATCTACCACTCTAATCAACACCAGAACCATATTATTAATTAATAAAGGGGAATTATTTGTATATATATCGTTGAAAAAAGTTCCAGTTTATCAAAAAAACAAAAATTAATTGAATTTATTTATCCTAGAATTCTATTATTTTTATAGAAGAACAATTAAACTACTTGTATTTCATGACCCATTAGTATGTTGGATATCCATTCCCAAAATAAACATTTCTGATTTCTAATCTAAACAATTTATATATACCATAGGATAACATATATGAATATTATTTCCCTAATATTTTGTTCAAATTCCCTCACTATAAACTGTAACTTAGTCCCATTATAACCTATATACATTTAGAGTTTTTTCACTAACAATAATTTAATGCAATAAATGGACTATGCAGACAATGACACTAGAATACTAAATAAAATAAATAAAAATGAAAAACTGATCTCATGTGACATGTGGACATTCTCTATTTATCCTCAGATACTACTATGAGATTCAAACTATAACCTATAAAATTCCACTCAATCAACATACAATAAGTTTTTTATATAGGGTGTCATATCAAAAACCTTATTAGGTAATCAAAATACATCCCATGTTATTTATTTCCAAAATAATCCAAAAATGTTTTTAAAAATATATTTATATAAATTCCTTTTATAAGTTAGAACACAAAAAACACAACATCATTAATGATAATTTTTTAAAATTATTTTTTTTTCATTAAATGAAATCAATCAACTAATAATTATTTTCTCAACCTAACATACTCTTCTCAAAATCATATGCAATTAGAAATATTCTTTCTAATAGAAAAACCCTAAAATGTATTTTTGGAAATTCAATATATATATTACATTAAAATGGAATAAAAATGAAAATATAGAATGATAAAATAAAAAACTACTAGATTAATATATACAAAAGGATAAATAAAATATATTTTGTGGAATGATTAAATAATATTTCCAATCAAAGCTAGTATACCATAATCAAATCATATTCAGAAAAATAATTGTGGGACCCATATAATATGAAAAAACACAAGATTAATCAATGATGTCTTTTAAGATATCATTTATATATTCATTCAAAAGAAAACTAGGCTCACTCAATGATAACATGTTGGATTATTGGGCAAAAACAATTTCATGAGAGAAATTTATTTTATCAGTCAATAAACCCTAACTATACGCATTATTAAATCATGGAAAATACCTATCTAATAACTCATATAACTATTAGATCCTACATGAAAATTATATAATATATCACAAAGAAATCATCCATAACATTAAAAATAACAACCTATAATCAAAATCAGATTTGAAAACAAACTGCTTTCCAAAACCTCTTTGGATAACTCATAAAAAAATAATTTTTTAGAGGGAATTTAATAAATATTTAGTAAGCTCAAATGATTTTAATAGAATACAAAATAATATAAAAAACATATTTTAAATTTCATTGTAAAATGAAATTGAACATCAAAAATAAATTTAAAAAATATGATTTTCAATAAATTATACACATATATTATTATATATATGTATATATATATATCAAAATCTTCCCTAGGGCTTATATTGAGATATTATTAAAGAAATATGTGAATATATATATATATATATGTGTGTGTGTGTGTGAATATTTTTATAATCAGTAAATATAACAAAAAAGTATTCTGAATGTCACGCACCTGTGAGTCAATCAATGAGAAGAAAATAATAAAATTATTAAACCATGGTAATCCAAAAAAACATCACCTAAATAAATAATATTATAAAATTTTAATTAATTAAGTTTAAAATAACCATTTCTTTTTTAAATAAATTTTTAAAAACAATATGATCCAAAATAAATAAATTATTCTCTAAAGAATTATAAAAACATGGCTACATCCACAGGAACTCATTTAAAAATTAATTTAATCCCTTAAAATTCATGAGAGACATCAATAATTTAATTAAACTGAACCAAAATTTCATCTACAATTTTATATTAATAAATATAAAATATCCTAATATGTTTTTCAAATTTAAGAAACATAAAAATATTAAACTCCTACATTGAATAGGCATAGACAACATGTATCCACTAACGATTGATAGTGATAGGCTTGAAAATTACATTACATACCCCAAACATATTTCTCATTGAAATATTATGTAGAATCACCCATGATCCTGCGGATAGGGGAGGGGTGGCCATATACATAGTATGAGTCTTTAGATGGATGTCATAGAATAGATATAGGTAGGTGAGAGGTCCCATTTTTTGTTAATATGGATATGCAGGTATGTTTTGTGATTAAAAAAACAATAAACATTACATGGTTCATGTATGGTGAAAACAAACTGTGAACCAATCATTAAAACTTCACCGAGAAAATAAAGGCATCCACTTATTTATCATGAATTGTTTTTAAAAATATACACCAACAAATAAAAATTTCAATATTCAACTACAGTTTCATTCAAATCATAGTTTTATTTTTTTTACTAACAGTTTACTGATCATGTGGTAGTCATGAAAATTAAAAAATAATAAAAAATGTAAAATGGTCAAGCTCCAAACCCATAAGAATAAATAAATAAAAATTATTATTTATTTATTTATGGGAATTAAAATATACGGCCCAAATAATAAATTATAAAAGTATATAATTCATGGATATTTTCCTATATAACATTCTCATTAGATAAAAAATCACCTAAAAAATTTGTATTCCTTAAAATAACATAAAAATTAATAACATGATAATTATAATTAAATAATGTTTTTGAAAGCCACATTAAATTCATTTTATAATATGGAGAAATGTCTCATTTAATCAACTGATAAATGATAATAAAAATTATAATTTTGGGTGAAAATGTCAAAAAGTGGTTCCCCTTAAAAATATCCAGGTGCAAGTTTTATCATTGTGGTTGTAGACAATAAATTAATTTAAAATCTTTTTTAAAAAATAAATCCTCATGAATAAATGTTTTCCATATATTTAATATATTAAAATTATATTTAAGAGATAGAAACCCCATTAAATAAGGATTTTTTAACTGATATATGTTTTACTCAAATTCGGGACACATATCCCATTATGTTAAAACTCCCAAATCAATCCTATTTAATACAGATCATATACTTTAGGAATAAAATATAATAGTGTAGAAGGTCCCCAAAAATATTTATTTTGTTATATGTTAGATGATGAATCATAAAGAGATTATTAAGAAATATATTATTAATAATTTATAAAATAAATGAAATACATGTTGAATTTGAAATAATGGTTTTACATGAATAAAAGAACTACAATTTTGGAATTTTAAGTACTCATTGAATTAGATTAAATAACTTTTTTGAGAAATATTTAGTGAGGGATATTCAAAATAAAAATACTAATATATTGATAAATATTTTTTTTAAATAATTGATTAATAGATCTTAATATAAATGTTATTGTAATAATTGGTATATAAGAAGTGAAATAAAAAATATGATGAAAATGTTAACTTATATATCAGTTCTAAAAAATTTAATAGTAAAACATTATTTCTTTTGGATCATCACGATGAGCCTTTTTAAAGATACAATTTGAGGTGATTTAGGCTCATCGATTTTATAGTGATGATAAATGTTAAAAAGATAGATTTTTATTAGGAAAATCAGAGAATCAAGTATCAAATATTGTAACTACACTTCTAATATATGTAATATATCATTTATTAATTCAATTTCATTTATATTTTTATAACTGTCATTTTTTTAATACCTAACATGTTATTTCAAAAATTAATTTTTTTCGATTTTAGTCCACCAAAGACAATATCACAATACTTTTAATTCATTATAAATTTTCAAAATGGTGTTAAGTTTAATTTTAATGAAATGAAATAATTTTTATACATTATAGGTTAATTTATAGGTGTATGTTGTTGGTTATAATATAATACAACTGATAATTTTTCAAATAAAATATATTTTAATATATTTTAATAATAATAATAATTATTATTATTTAATTACAATATAGTTTTTTAAAATTGTATATTTTATTTGAATATGGTAATATAACATCATTTCGTAAATACGAATTATTTAAATATCACCAAATATTGACATAGTTGTTCCAAATTTCATGTTTCATTTACTTTTTTATTTAATAATAATTCTATTTTAATTATGATTATTTGTACATATGATTTTTTTTTGTTTTTTAGAAATTATAGTTCTATCAATAGAACATATATTTAAATAATATATGATATCATATATTTGTTACATAATATTAATCAGTAATATTCACCAAGTATAAGGTATGAAATTAAGTTATTTGTATACCATGTCTATATGATCATAGAACTCATTATATTATTTTTAGATTGAAATTATTATTTATTACATGACTCAATACATTAGAATCTAATCTAAGATTGAAATAATTCTATTGTGTCACACTAATACTAATTCAATTATTTCAGAAGCCTGAGACTAGTAGACAGAAGGAATAAAAATCAATAGAGGTCGCAGAAAATAACAAAATGCAATATATAAGTTTATTACACAATATAAAATATAATAAAAACAATAAATAAATAAATAACTATATAAAAAAGTTGCATATGAGACATCTACTATCCAAAAAAATACCAAATGAGGATAGGGAAAATGGGGGGAAAACATAGTATAACACTATAAAATATTATAGATGTGATAAATATAAAAAGGAATATCAAAATGATTAACTTTGGAAAAACCCAATAACAAAATATTCCCTCGTCATGAACTATTATATACCACTACGACGAAGGTCTACTAGATATACCATCTCTATATCCACCATGGCCACCTCCAAATTTTGAATTATCCAAAAATAATAATCATATATGTCCACATATTCCAATGTAGTGGTGAGTATACACATACCCAATAGGTTGTCTAAAAAACCCAATAGGGGAATAAAACAATAAGGCATCTAAAATAAAAAATTGTCTATATATTATCTAGTGATAATGAAAAAAATGAAAATGGAAAAAATGGCCTTTAATTCTCATCTTTATAGACTTGATACACTAAAAAAACAATAATATCAAAAAAATACATAATTTCAAAACAGCCAAAGATTTTCAAACTTAATTATAACATATTTCATACTATATAATGTAACCTAATCCTCAGTGAGAATTTTGTGAGGATTGACTGGGTTATGAACAACATATAAAGAGTCAGGGTTAACTATTAAATCTTTTATATAATAAAACCTACCATTTTCATGGAATATTTAATTAGGGGGATACCATCATAGATAGAAGAAACCCATCATATCAGTAAAAGGTATTATTGAATCCATGAAATAATTGAGTTAGTGTATGACCCAAATCATAGACCTAAAATGGGGTACTAATACAAAATATTATATAGAATACCCTCACCCTATATTTATTTTGAATGCATGGGGTTAAAAAATATGTTCCTTATCCTAACATGATCCCCATTCCCTAAAATATTATTAAATTTTTTAATGGATCTCTCTAATAAATTTCCTCATAATTAAACCTTAAAAATGATTCACCATTATGGTATATTTTAAAAATAAACAATGATAGAGTATTCAGTTATTTCATTATAACACCCATGTGATAGGATATGAAAATAGTCAAAAATTAAAAGTAAAAGGAAGGTACATCATCTATAAATTACATAATATCCTCTAAAAGTAGTGTGGAGGGATCAACTATAATTTTCACATGAATTTTCAACACATTTGATGCTATGTTTTTATCTAATGTGTCATCTAATTATATACCTCACGGACCATGTAATGTGACATAATTATACAAGGAATACCATGAATCTAAATGATTCATGTAAATATTATGAGTTAGTCTATGTGTATCCATCTGTGTCGCATGTAATGTCAAACATATGACATAATGTTATCCATCAACTAAAGACCATGAAATTTATTTTAAATATTTTACCAAAAAATATCAATTGTGCTGAGTTCTGTTGAATGAAATTATGTACTACCCAAACATAGAAGGAATGTTAACCATCAAGTGTAAATTCATGCATGTAATCTAGTAACTAAAATAAATGCACATATGGAAAAAGGGAACTGGGATTAAGATTACACCCAATGTGACATTTGTCCCTCTAGGGAAAATCTACACACCAATAAAATTACATCATAGTGTATGTGAAGGCCTCAAATTTCCTTTGATATTCAATTCATTATAGAAACCCTAACCACAATATCAAACAAAACATTGAGTGTATGTAAAGGTGACATTTAATGTGATCAAATATCCGTATATATGAATATTCAGTTAACTCGATCATGTTAATCTTCTATAAATTGTATATCCGTCATTCTTTTTATACCTTTCACCAAACAAAATTGTACTTACCACGAAATATTGTCTAATGACCTTGTGTTTTGTCTACTGATATCATAATATCATTATAAAAAACATTCTTTATAATATTTTAACACAAAATATCAAATAAATAATCTAACCGACCACATGGTATCTTCTATATCCCCACCAAATATGGAAACCTAGTTAAAAAGTTTCTATTATGGAATATCTCTCATTTCAAACCATTATTCCATTAAATATATACTGACTAGTTGGGCTAATGAGATTCCTTCATTGTAAGAAAACAATAGTTTTCTTGAATGAAATTTACAAGAGAATTTTTTTCCTACATCTAGGCATATAAAGGACATTAATGAAATGAATTCATAATATAATGATCTCCCTTTGATATTCACACATTTGTTATATCATATAACTTTGGTGTCGAGAATTTCTGAAAATTGACAAACAGTAACATCAAAAATTCACATTGATGCTTTGTGATTTGTAAAAATCACATCATATTAAATTTAATCATTTAGAAGGTCTTGAAAACATTAAGTATTAATGATAAAAAAAGTGTAAAAAGACAAAAGAAACTTCATATCAAAAATATATTAGGTATAATAGATTATTACAAGGTTCTATATTAAAAATTTGTACTGTAGAGACCCATATTTCTCCAAATCAATTCATAATTCAACACTGATATTTCACCATCTTATGATATCCCTATGCTTAAAATATTACATTTTACTATAATATTACATTGTTAAAAAATAAAATCTTCCCCTTGAACTTGGGGTGAAATTCCAACACTTAAAATATTCTTGTGTGCATTTTTTGGGACATTAAATTTTTAGGGATATTATATTATTTAATATTAAATTAAATATAAATCCCAAATCATGATAGTTAATATAATTGAAATATTATCATTAATATAATTTCATATACCACAAGAGGATATGGGATATATGATATGGATGACATAATCCCCATATGTATTTTGGATCTTCAAGAAAATCCGTCTTGGGGGAATAGATTTATGAATTTAATTCTTATTTAATTAATCAATCCAATGATAAATCAACAATAATAAAAATTTACAAATCCCTCTATATTAATCCTCCACAGGGTTATCCATTGTTGGTCTCAAACAAAACATGTGATTGATATAGAGGGTGAGGGACCATATCACAGTGGAACCAATTCTATAACAATAGAGTAGGAACATGTATATGAAAACTTTAGTGAACTCATTTATTGCCTAAATGAATATTTAAGTAGTGTATATTATCTTAAGATGTATAAATTATATCATGAATTAATTACTGTTTTACATATGATATGAAATTTCAGTGAAATATATATATTATGAATTTCCAATTATATCTAAAATCATTACAAAATAAGAGATTAAATTTTAATTTTTGAATTTTATTTGGTATTTATTTAATCATTTGTTTTTTAGGAAATGACCACTCATTGAATTTTAACCATTATCATCATTGAATTATCCTCTATCAAGGATTTCATCTTGATGTAATGTATCTCAGGTGTAGATTGTGTATTAGTCATTCGGTGATCGATATTCATAGTAGTATCTATTTTTTGATTTTCCAAATTACCTCATACAAAATTTCTTCAACAATAATATTCTATTTTAAAATTAGATTTAATTTTGTGTGATCCAAAATGTCTAATAAAAATAACCATATTGTGAATTAATCCATCAAATTATGGTTATAATAGAAGAGAGACTATGTGTGATGTGATAGGATTCACACATGGCTAACTAAGCTAATTCCAAAGGTGAATGAAGGGACTGCTTGATTGAGCGACGATACAATGCTTGATAGTCATGAATAGTGATGGGAGGAAAATATTATGTGATTTGGAGATATTTCAAAAGATTTAGGTAATGAAATAAGAATAATATTCATTCCTAGAGAGGATATTAATTAAATGGTGTGTTATTTTGAACAAAAAGGTATATTATCCCCTAGTAGTAGTTCTAGGTTTTGATGAATTTTTATAAATAGCATGGAATATGGTTGGAAGAATTAAAGGGTATGGTGTGTCCATCGATAGGATGCATGTGCAAATTTTCATAGGATAACTAGCTAAAAAACCATGTGATGGTGGAGTGATGATATCAAGGCATATGATGAGGAGGAGCACTTCCATGTTTTTATTATCTGGGTGATTCAATTTATGACCTATAGTTTATATAATTGTCTCTAAGCCTTCATGCCTTGAAAGGGTTCCACATCAACCCTTCAAAGTTAGATTATCAAAAATACTAAAAAAATGAAGGCTTTCGGGCCATTCCAACCACATGGCATAGAGTTGGGATAATAGTCCATATTGATTTATATTTAAATTTTAGTACAATATTTTTCACAAGAAATTTATTTTGGGAAACACACCATGTATGATGTACAAGAGAAGTTTTGAATGTGCTACACACATGAGGTGACCTCTATGGACAACACACCATGTCTCCATGATGGAACATCATGAAAACATGAACTTAATTACAATATAATGTGGAACCACCACTTAGATGTAGGGTAGATCACTGATACATGGTTGAAACAATTATCATAATTCTTCTTTTGAAACAACCTTCACCAGTAGTTAATATATATAATGTTTATTGTGTAAACACACTTTAAAAATCATTTACACACAATGAGAATTGTATCTTACATGTTTCACATCTAGGATTGAGAAGTCTAGTCTATGGGGTGATATAGACTCCTCCATGATCACAACAACAATAACAATACACTAGTGGTTATAAAAGTCGGTGTATATCCTTAAAACTCGTGTTTTCACCTATCATGACTGTGATTCTGTTAATCCCACACATAGGGGAATAATTCAAATTATAATGATTGTATATGTTAGTAACAAATAATTCTTATTCTACAAATAGGAATCATTCAAATCATTCATTGTGATGTTTTTTTCTTCATTTATACATGCAAAGAATAAAATCAATTCTTAAATTTATGGTGGAAAAAATCACAACTTCTCATCTCTTCTTATATTTGTTATATTTTTATATCTTTTAGATAATCTCTCTGTATAATCAATTAAATGTATATCTAGTAACATATTATTTTCACTGTTCTGTGAATCTATTTTCAATTCACTAATTTAAAATAAAAAAATTAATTAAAACATAACTATTCAATATCATTTTGTTAAATTTCAGCTGATCACACTTGTTTTCAATCAAATGTATCATACTAGATAACTTATTCACAATTTTTGAGATTAATAACTTATGGGGTTGATTCTGAGATGCTATTAAATAATAAAAATATTATTCAATATATCCACATAAAATATGAAAACTCTTCAATCCATTGATAGAACTAAAAGTTGATAGTCCATAACTTTTTCAAAAAAATTTAAATGAATTTTAAAAAATAGTTAAAAATACATATCACCATGGTATGTTCTAGTACTTTAATTTAAAAGAAGGTTCATTTTCAAACACCATTACTTTCTCCATAACATGTAGCTCATACTGGTTTTCCTTAAATAATACTCCTTGTATTTCCCATAATAAAATCAATTTAAAACCATGGGGTGTATTTCGCTCATAATTTCAGACATGAAAAGTTATTTAATAATATGGAATCATCTATTATGGTTACTTATTAGTTTTGAACATTCAATAGGTAATAATTCTTCAATTTCCATATAACCACTCAAAATGGCTGAAAATATTTGACCAAGATTCTTTCATGAATTTTTTTCCCAAAAACATCTCCTTTTTAGACATCAACATAGATCTCAGTATTCCATGTTTCGAACTTCCTTTCCCACTGGTAAAACTCCTAGAGTAATATTCTTTTTAAAATACAATATTAATGTGAAATTTATAGTTTTTCATTCCCTATTGAAAAATACAAAATTTTTCATGTTTCACTATATCATGGTGTTGTCTCCTATAATATCCTCTTCATGATTCGACCCAATATATGGATCAAGATGAATCAACCCCAAGCCCACCTCCATATCCCCAGATGTGTTGAAAATCACCAAAGCACTAAATAACTCAAGGAAGCTTTTTCATAAGAACATTAACACATGCACAAAGAAAACTCAATGAAAAAGTGATAAGAGGTATGAAACTAAGGATAAATAAATTCTAAAAGTATACCAAATATAATTGAGGAAATAAAGAGAATTAAGTAATGTAGTATTTACTAAATAATGAGGGGATCAATACACGCAGAAACCAAAAATTTGACACAACTTGACCGAACATGAAAAGAGTAAACAATTGTGACATTATAGCTGTTGTATTTCATTCTATTTCCACCATATTCTTTCCATGAACCATGTATCCCTAAGCTCCCCTGATGTCACAATTGATTGGTCCCCCATATGTATAAGGCACAAATATTATTGTGAAACCATTTGTAGGGGTGTGTATTTAAATAACATGTAGAATGCACCCAAAAGGTGAAGTGGGGGGGATATTAATAGTTACAACTAAATAGAGAAGAAGTATACAAAAAATGCTACAGTTAGAGAGTACAGATCAACCCAACATGAATGTGAGAGTGAACTCTTCCAATCATATGGAGTTCAACATGGTGAGAATATGAAATGATCATCGATCCATCACTACCTATAGAAGGAGAGTAGAATCATCTAACCGTGAGAAGAAAAACATGAAAATCTAGTTGCATACCCTTTGGTTCTTTTCTTCTCCTCAAATGGGGGTAACTATACCCAATTAATGTGTTCTGGAGTATGATGTATATATATTCTCCATAAAATAATCCCAAATTAGAGAGTAAGGGGATATCCATATCACTACATATCCCATAAATAATAGTAATCCACATTTCAAAATGACGTCCATCAACGATGACCATTTTATTATTTATCATTCAAGACCACATTAGACTAGTTGAATCAATCACCTCAAACTAATACTATCATATTTGAGCGACGATGACTCACCTATATGGTTTTAGGTCAATCCAAAAGGATGTGTACTAGAGGGAAATGAGTACATCATTCATGGGATTCCAACACTACACCAATCCACGTATCATCATTATTCAACACAATAGAGTGACCAAAAATTCTAGTTAAGGATCGTATACTCTAGTATCGATGTAGGGTCCAAATCTAATAGTCACTGAGGAACTATACTCTAAAACTCTGATGGAGGGTTATACTCATGAAATTCAACACGGAATTACACTTCCTTGTCCTATAAGAGGGTAACCATAGTGAGTCATTAGGTAATAGAACTGCCTAGCATTGATAAAGGATTATGCATTGATGATGTCATCATGGAATTCCATTTCCCACCCATACTCGATGGTATGCCCAAAAAAATCATAAAAAAATTACATTTCCCTAACCTGCTTGAAGGTATTCCTAGAACATCAAGTAACTCCACTGAAATGTCATACTATAGGGTAACTCAGAAGGATCATTAGAGAATTCCACTGCCCAATG
This sequence comes from Viscum album, assembly GCA_963277665.1. Classification (NCBI taxonomy): domain Eukaryota; kingdom Viridiplantae; phylum Streptophyta; class Magnoliopsida; order Santalales; family Viscaceae; genus Viscum; species Viscum album. The sequence continues at coordinate 819,140,839 of OY728159.1, forward strand.
TAGCTGGAGGGTAAACCTGATACTGTCTCTGTGGAATGCCACTACCCATCCCAACTGGAGGGTAATCCAGATAAAATCATTGGGGAATGAAATTGTGCACCCTAGCTAGTGGGTATGCAAAGTAATATCATCATAGAAATCCAATACCACTACCAGCTAGATGGTATGCCTGATATTTTCATAATGGAATGCCATAGCCCAGTACAGAAGGAGAGTCACAGTAGAGATGATCTAGTTATTCTGTATTATTACTACTCCCATTCGGTGTCACCTCAATGCTTGTCAACCCCAAAAAATTTCATATTATATCTCAAAATCACTTTTTAAGGAAAAATCCAATTCTACATAGAAATAAATAAAGATATGAATATAATAGGCCAATATCTGAGTTCAAATAGAGGATATATGGGAATTTGAAGTTCTCTCCAGAGAGTTAAAGTAGTGCACGACATGTGAGGGTACCAACATAGAAAGGGTCCCTCATCACAACATGGTCGTGTCCCTGGTCGGTACACAGCTCCCATCCCTGAAGTGTTATATGATATGTATGTGGATTACATGGAATTTCCAACCTACTAGGGTACTGGGTCATGAAAATGTACTCAGACCCCGTGTCCATGTACGTTGGAACACATCGTGTTGGTCCAAACTGGACAATAGTTGTATGGCCAACAAGTATCCATGTTCACTAAAACAGAGTCCCAACATGTTTGAAAAATCACATTATTTTTCAACCTGGGGAATGTGTACATGGTTTATGAGGAAATACTACACATAGTATCATTATTATCATCTCTTAAACTATAGTTTCACTGCTAAGGGAGGCAACCCGATGTGTGTTATTTTTACAACACAACCTATAATTGGTATTTTTCCAAATTATCATTTTTTTCCAATCTTCATCCCTACATTAAATCTCCCTCAACATTATTTGATTCCACCACGTCTCTACATGAAAAAATGAATATTTTTCGGTGAATGGTGATTCCAAACCACCGCTCACCAGAAATTTATCCCTGGCATTTATGGGGGTTGTGTTTTTTATTTTTCATGCACTAGAACATTAAAGAATTTGTAATACAGAACCAAATAGTATAATTTATAATTCCTTCATTGCAGAGATTCCATATCTATTATCCACTTGTGATATTGTCTATATTTCATCGATCCACCACAAATTTAGGCACCCATTAGAGCTCAGGTCACCCAACAATTGTTGAACAGGGAACCGCGGGGTTCCATCTGTTAAAAATGAAATGAAAAAGGTGGGAAAAAACTATAATAATGGTTTTAAAATAATCATCCATCCATTATTGGAAAATTTAACATTGTCGAGAAATTCATATTATAATGAAAATTTAAATGATGTTTCCATACTATGGCTCCTGTAAGTGATTAGAAAAAGAGGCGCAGATCAAAGAAAAATATTCGACTTTATCAATCATTTAATCAAGAAAGAATAGAGACCAATTGGTTAGCCCTACGTATTGATTGCAGAAATATCTTGTTGAGAACTAATTCACCAATGAGGGATGAAGTTTTGTTGTGTTCGATGTGTTTTGATCTGATCTGTTATAATGTCTCATTGTTTGTCCAAGATGATAAGGGATAGATAAATGAGAGAGCTATCACCAGCAATTACAAGGATTATGAAACTCAGCCTTGTGAATTCAATATAAACATTCGTATATAATGAATAATTTATATGACAATAAAATTATATTATTAATTCACTTAAACGTACTTCTAGTGAGAAAGGGGTCTAAACAACCCTCACATACTCAATTTATGTCAAATATTGTATAAAAAATGAATTTTGGTCCCAACTGGGGTCTCTGGTCTTTGATCCAATGAACTATTTTATATTTTCCCCATTATTATTAAATAAAAACATGAAAAATATAAAATACATTTCATATTTTAATAAAAATAATTCATGGCACACCATTACTCGGAATAACAAATCATCTTAGTGCCAAACACTGCAAATTTTTGTATAAGTATTTAAATGTCTTACAAGTAAAAAATCGGGTGTCTGCATCATTCATTCCATCATGTTTTTTCCAATGAATAAAAAAACATGAAAATAACTAGTGATACTGGAACCATATATGGATTACCCAACATAGGTAATATCTTGAATGTTTCTATGTTTCCACAACACGAGAACCATAGGGACAATCTATTATCACAAGGTCATCTCATGTTGGTCATCAATCACTATATGGTGCTCTATAATGGTGGACCCATCCTTGATGTGCATCTCACTACAGTCAATGATGTGTTTTTTTCATGCATGTATATCCTCAGTTGTGACACATAGAAGACGTTGTGAACTCACTCCCTCTATAGGGGTAGGGTGAGGAGGCAGACAACATCACCAACACTCTACACAATCTCGAACAGCCTGATGATCCCTGGGAATAGCTTGCCTCCCCAGATGGACATCTATATTTCTAACTACGGGGAGACTTTAATGAAATTTTGGTATCCTAATTTAAACCCCAAAGTCCGAATATGGCGTCAATGTTGGATTTCAATAATCTTTAGGCTGTCCTCATCCATTATCAGCGGACCTATACATTCCCAACTGTTTCCGGCACCAACTCTAGGTACACAAGAGATAACTCTCCTATCATTATCCAACACACGGGTGACCTAAATGGTCTATTATATAGGGCCTAAAATAGGTCCATGTCTATCGAAGAGATGTATTTGTTTTTTACCCAAAATATTACAAGGGCAGGTGATCCTTGTAGCTCAGGACATTTTTCAACACCCAAGCCCTCAACATATCCTATAGAACCTGGATAATGCACTCAGTCAGCACGTTAGTCTAGGGGTGAACAGATATACTCATCCACATCTAGGTCAGGAATTTACCATGTATTCCTAGATACAATCTTGATGTAAACCACATGTCAAGTTCTTAGACAATCGTCTACGGAGCCTCATGAATGAGGACGATCTCCAATTTGTAAAATTTCCCCAAACTCTCAACTGAACTCGTCTCTCTTATGGTAAGGAAGTTTACCAACATTATCAATAAATCAACTATCATCCAAAAGGAGTTGTGAACATTCATTACAAGTTTATCCCCCATGACGAAATCCATTATATGCATTCTAATTTTTAGTCTAGGGTATCAAGAGGGTGCAACAATACCGCTGGAAATTGGTGCTCATATTTCACATTTTAATAGAGGGGACATCCTGAGATAAAACCAGCTACTCTTCATCAAATTTAAGACAACAAAAACGATCTCTAAAGGTCTATATTCATATTTCCCACACAAGTATGTACTATTAGTTTAGAATTGTTGAACTACCTCATACATCCTCCCACATCGGGACATGAACCATTATTCACCCATAAACCAAGATGTCATGATTCCCTCTTTCAAAACATTTATCTTGTATGTTTCCAACAGATACTTGATCACACCAATCCTTATAGTCGATCTTTCACAACTGAGACTCTATCATATTCATATGTATTGATGGAGTCAACACCATTGAGTAAGGAAAATTTTTACCATCATGTACTAGTAGGGTTAGCTATAAGGAACCTAATTACTCTGAATCTTCCATTACTACGAAAGGATGGAACATACTACTAAGGGAATCTTGTACCATTTTTTCCAGTTCCTATATTATAGATAGTCTCTAATTCTTTGTCTTGTAGAAACTCAAACCACCATCACTACAACATGTTCAAGAGAATCTCTATGAAGATATACCTAAGTCTCTGGTGGTCTGAGTAATGTACAATGTGCTCTCTTAATTGGTAGTGTCTCCACATCCTCTCGGAGAAGAGTAACTCTACTAGATCTTAACCATGAATCAAATTTTTATCTTCATAATGTCATAATTTCCATGACCCATATTCACTAACTTCCTATCATTGCATCAACATTAAATCAATCCTAGAACCAGATGCATCACAACACACTATGGACTCAACGCCTTCCTCTAGTAGCATCAACAATGGAACTCTTTTCATCCTCTACGTGAACTCTTCAAAGGACCTATGTAATTTAATTTTCTAGTTAAATTGCAATCCCATCCACACCTGGGAAGCCATAGTGTCCATAATTTTGTACAAGTCCCCAAAAAAAATTTAGTACCCCACCGAACCAAGAAAACTCCCCACCTCTAATTCCAATCCTTCATGATCTATCTCTTGATGGAACTCAATATTCAACTACACCATCATCTATTCCTTAATATATGTGTATAGAGAATTTTATGAAGTAAAAACTTAATTAGGGAGGCCATTTCCCAATAATCTATACACTTGCAGAAAGCCAACTCAATGAAAATCTTCATAGGGGAATGAAATTATGGTTGGAATATTAATATAAATATTCTTAATATTTCTAGAATACTAAACAAAAAAAATTAATGTATTGTATACAGAAATGAAAAGAGGAAAAAATAAACTGCCACACAAAAAATATGTCCCAACCTGACAGATTTGGAAAAGAGTAAAAAGATGAGAGAGTGAATCATAAGTATCTGATGTAATGACCACCATACATGGGGAAAGGACTATGTATCGCAAAGCTCCTCTGATGTCACAATTAACGTGTACAATATCTTCAAAAGTCACAACACGTGTTGTGAAAATACATCTCAAGGATGAGTAGATACATACATACTATAATTCACTAAAAAGGTGAAGGGGAGTATTATACGATATAAATAAGTTGGAAATCAGTAGGTAGAATAATATATAGTAAGAGAGTATAGATACTACCAACAAGAGAGTGAAATTGAAACCATCTAGCCACATAGATATCAATATGGAGAGAATATTAACATCTTATTTTTCCTTCAATACCTATATAAGGATAGTTTCCTCATCCAACCACAATAATATACATATATAATGAATGTAGCATACCTAAAATATATTTTACTTTAATATACGGAGAATAACGATTCCCAATGAGTTGGTACTGAAGGAAGATATATATATATATATATATATATATGTTCATTAAAATAATACAAATTAAGAGAATTATGGGATCTCCATTTAACAATTCATCCACATAAGATGAGTAACCAAAAGTTCAAAATGATGTCCATAAATAATGCCAAAAATCTCATGTGTATGTCTTAAAAAGAAAATTCTAAAGGGCCCAATCACCACACATGTATACTATCCGAATTGGATGGCACTAACTCATCCAAACTGTTTAAGGTCACATAATGAAGTTGTGTCTTGGTTGGGAAAGATTCCATCTTCCTAATGTGTCTAATGTTACAAAAATCATCATATCATCAGTGTTCCTCATAGTCGAGGGGCCCTAAATTATAAAGATCATATATGTTGTTATGATGGGATGGTACTATTATGATAAACACTAGGGAACTCCAATTCCTAGCCCTAACAGTGGGTTATATGTAGTAAATTCATTGAATAATGCCACATCCCTATCCTACTAGACGAAAATCCTAGTGAGTCATCTAGGAACTCAACTTCCATTTTTTGCTAGAGGGTTTTGCTTGGATGATGTTATCGGGGAATTCCACTCCTGAACCCTACTGTTGGGTAACCTAAAACATTCTTTGAGGAATTCTGACTCCCTTATATTCTTGAGGTTAATCCCAAAATGTTGACTATCTCAAAATCCCAGTCATACTAGAGAGTAACTCAAAAGGATCTTCAAGGAACACAATAGGCCAACCCAATTGGAGGGTTATCATAGAACTATCTTCTGGGAAGGACATTATCCAACCCTGGTGGAAATTATGCTTGGTATTGTCTTTTGGGGAATACGCTTCCCATGACAGCTAGAGGGTAAGCGAAATAAATTCTTAGGGGAATACCACTAACTATCACATCAAAAGGGTTATGATCTAGATGCTCTAGTTATTATGTATGATAGATTCTATCATTGAGTGTCACAATAGTGCATCTAAAACATGGAACATTTCAAAATGTATCCCGAAAGCTGCTTTTGATGGATCAATCATGTTCTACGTGAAATAAAATTATGTATTGGAATCTCATGTTTCAAAATCCGTGTTTAAACAGGGGTGATAAAGATGATTGAAGTTTTCTCAAGAGAGTTCAAGTAGTACATGTTGTGTTAGGGAACGCACAAGGAGTGTGGTCACTTTACACTGCTGACCCTATCAATAGTTGGTACATGAGTCCCATCCATTTTGTGTTACACACCAAGTTTGTGGACTACAAGGAATTTCCACCATTCGTGGGGCCTGGTCAAGTCTGCTGGTCGGGTTCGGGTTCTAAGACACTATATCAGCGTACTTTGGTATACATCGTGTTGTTACAGACATGATGCTTCCCATGTGGCCAAATTGTTTATATATTCTCTAACATCGATTCCCCACACACATTTACCATCAAATGGGTTATCTACCTTGATATAGTACACTTTTCTGGTGAGGTATGTCTACACTCCGTGTCATCATTAACATTTCCCAAACCCAGGCATCACCGTTTAGGGAGGCCACACACTATATGTTCTTCATACTACACAATGTTTTATCATGATTTTTTCATAATATATTTATTATCCACAAGATTTATCAGAAATTTGAATTATCCTCATCCATCTCGGATTCTACCATCGTTTTACTCCAAAAACATGGATCTGGTAGTGAATAACATTTTCAAACCATCACTCACCATAAAATGTTAACTGGATGGTACTGGGTGTTTCTTATTCATTCTCTCGAGTTCATTTTGAAAATTTTAATCTAGCCCCATATCATAGGACTTATCATCCATTTATTCTGATGAATCTATATCAATTCTATTTTCATGACATCATCATTGTTTCATCGATCCTCCAAAAATCCTAGCACCCAATTGATATTATGTTTCCCGGCAACTGTCGATCTTTGAACTACAAGGTTCAATCAGTGAAGAACACATTGAAATAGGGTGAAACAAAATAATAATGAAGGTTTTATGAACATTTTAAAATCATCCTTGGACAATCAATCATGACCAAGAAATTCAGATTTGAATAAAACTCACAATGATGTTTCTATACTCAGGCTCTTTCAAAGGTTTAAAAACGGGGGTACATATTGAAGAAAAACTTTTGATTTTTTAAAACATCTCATAAAAAGGAAATAATCACAAATTTATTATCCCTACCACTTTTTTTGGATAAATAACTAGTGAATAATGCATTCACCAATGAGGGAGGAGTGTCTATTGCTTCTTATGGGTCCTGATTTTATCTGCTTACATGATTAGTCATTTTTCGAAGTGTTTCTCCAACAGAGGATGGGGTGAGCTCTCATCGGTGTTTCCTCGGATCATGAGACACACCCTAGATAATTTTCTATAAAAATACAATTATAATGTATCATTTAATTGGAAAAAATATTTAATTACATAAATAATTAAACAATTCACATAAATGTACCGCCAGTGAGTGATGGGTTCGTACAGCCTATGCCAACTCATTATGTCTCGTGCCTAGGGTAAAAATTGTATTTGGGATCCAACCATGGTATTAAATTTCAAATATGATCAATTTTTTAAGTTTTATATAGTTTTGGTTAGTCTACCATGCACATGCAATGTTAAATATATTTAATATTTTATAAAATTTAATTTTGGGCACACTGAGATTCGTAATGTAATTTTGTCTTAGTTCCTATATAAAAAAATATTTATAGAAATATTTCAAATTATTAAAAATAAAAAATTGGATCTCTACAATCCATCATGTCACTTTAACAATCAACCATCTTAAATGTACATAAATTCATTTCATAAAATTAGTAAAAAATTCACCTTAAACGAATCATTATGAATCATCTACATTTGAAATTACTAATGTGTTTTTTTACAAAATACTACAAACTTTTCATATACATATTATATGACACCCCATGATTTAATGGTATTTCTCTTCTAAAATAAATTATATTTCATCGATATATTACCTTACATTGAACAATGATCACTAAAAAACTATTGTAATAACATTATATAATTATTATAGCAATCACATAACCTTTGTAATAGATCAAATGTTTATGATTATCTAAACAATGAAAATATTGGTTATAGATGTATAAAAATTGAATTCCTTTTTTACCAATTTATTTAAAATTAAAATTAAATATAATTGAAGATAAATTAAGAAACTTTTATATGTTTAAATTTTAAAAATAAAAGTAATTTTATAAATTGTGTTATCGAAACTAGTTTAGGCATGGTTTTTTGTATTTTTATTATATGCTTCATTTTTTGATATATAGTGAAAAATATAAAATTTTAATTTTAAAATAATTATTATAATATACATATATACTTATATAATGTTTAAAAATTGTTTTATGCATTAATTATTTAAATTTATCCTAATTTAAACCAGTTTAGGTCAATATAATCAAATTCACTTTGAAATTGGATGTTAAAAAATTTCAAAGTTTTGATCATTTATATTTTAAATCCAGATTTTTATTGTGAGATTAATTTTAAATATAATTTTCCATGATTTTGAATTGAATTAGGTAAAATTGATTAAATATTTGGAATCAGAAGGAAAAATTTAGTTAGAAAGTTCATTTTCAGTATTAGGCATAAAAAATTAACCGTGGTAAAAAATTATTTTCCATTCTATTAGTAACAAATGGAACAAGATAAATTTAAAAGGGTAAAAGATTAAAAGTAGTAATAAATAAAAATGTCTAATGTTTGGTTGAATTATTTATCAACACTAAACAAGAAAATACATTATTAATTTTGATGCAATGTCATGGAAATAAATTCCACCCAAATTTTGATGGATTTAAACATAAGGTAAGAGTTATTTCAATCACTTAAACCCACATCTACTCAAGTGTAAATACCAGCCCTCACCAACCCATTTTGTCTAAATATACTGAATATCATCAAATATATTCTAAAAAATATCCGCATCACTAATCAAACATCCATGTTTTTTTTATCACCAAAATTCATTATACGAGGCCCTCAAGTGGTCCTCCACTGAGGTGATATTGAAGATGTAATTTTCTCAAAACAACTCACTTAATTTCAATAATTTTATACATTATACACATATTATTCATAAATAAATATATAATAGCTATAAAATCATTTAAATATTGGAAATTTTCATTTATAATTAAATATCATATATTCATCCCTTTAATTACATATTCTTATTCAATGAAACTAATCTATTGTCCATGCAATGTCTGTTAATCACCTTCATGAATAATGTTTTTGTTAGTATTCGATCAAACCCTTCATGTATGGTCATTATGATATTATTATAGTAAAATAATATAGGAATATGTATATTATATCATAATTAATGTTTGGTTACTAATATATACTCATAATAGAATATAAAATGAATCATGTTCATCATGATTAGGGAAAACGCAAAAAAAACTATTCATTAATCCTTTATATTTTATCAAATGAATCATCATCATGGATGAAATAAAAATCATATTTCTGACCATTTATAATTATAGAATTTATTTAAAATAATTTCATTATACTTGTAGAGTTTTAAACCCATTTTCCATGAATGTCCATAACTTTATAAAAAAGTGCCAATTATTAAACCATGAAGAAAACACACACACAACCATGAAGATTGTGAAATATTATTATTGGATGTTTCATAATATGTAAAAAAATCATAATATAATGTATTATAAACATTAATATAAATATATAATGAGTAAATAAAATTCATTATATTATTATTCTTGATGTTAATTTATTGAAACTACTTATAAGCATGGGGTATGGGTTTTCAATTTTCACATTATTTTTTGAGAAATATGAATTATCCACCACACATATATTTCCTTTAGAGTATATAATCATCCATTTCATACTTCATATAATTATTCTCATTATGTTTATTGTATTCAATATTTCATTTGATTGGTATTTCGTTTAAGTACAGTATTATTCAATTGATTAAAATGTGGTAAGGGAATTATAATACCAATTTCCATTTAATCCATATGACTGGTTATTCAAATATGGACAGTTATTAATTTTTTCTGTTGTATTATTTATTAAATTTATAAATTAATTAGGCTTAGTATGTGATTTATGGGCCCATCTATTTCACCTTTATCAATCTATTATTCTCTTAAGAGAAATGACATTTGGTTTTTCTGGAGTCCTTGAATATTTAATTTTCCGATGTCATGGTCAAGGAATTGATGGTAATTTTTAGACCTCAAACATTACACATTTCAGCATTATGAAACATGTTATTTGTTTCTATGTGATTATTTAAATTTTTAACTAAATGAAGGATATTATTCAAGATCATATAATTATTTTATATGGAATTTTGTATTATACGTATCTGGTGAAAATTTATTTTTGTTCATCATCAAGTAAATGACATAATGGAATTTGTTTGATGTAATTAATATTTTCATAATATTTTATACATATTCATGAATTATTACACTATATATAGAACCATTATAATCATCTGAGTGAACCCATATATTATGAATTATTTTCCCCAAGATGCCATTAACTTCATAATGATTAATTTTTAGGGTTAAGATATGAGAATAACAATGTTCTCAAAGTATTATCTATATTTTATTTTGTTATTATATATAGTAATGTAAGGCTCATGTATGTATTTTTTTTTACAAAACTACTAAACTATATGGTAAATTGGGATGTGATTCTATCTATATAGTTCCAATGTAATAATGTATTCATCGACTCATGGATACTAGGGTCAGTGGTTTTATTATTGGTATTATAGGATATTTTGAAGAATCCTTGGGATTGAGGTTTGGCGGCTTGGTCCACTCGGTGTATTCTCCAAATCACCCCTCTTTTCTTCAGTTTTTTCTCGGTTTTGGGTTTTATAACTATTTTCTTTCGGGTTCTTCCCCATTATCCCATTGTCCATGTTTTCTATAGGGTTTCTTTTTCATTTTTTATATTTCTATTTCGTTTCAGTTTTACTATCTTTTTTGTGTTCTACAGTTTATTTTAATGTTGATTCTGGGTCTGGTGGGTGACTGTCTTCATCACAATTCTGATGTTTCATTTAATCGAGGTCTCTTCCCTCCCACCATGATTTGGCTCTATATTTCCTCCACTCTATCTGAAGTGGTTTTTAGTAAAGTTCTTCCTGGGATTTGGGTGGTGGGTTCGAGCGGCAGATGGCATCTCGTGGCGGATTCTTCTTCGTGAGCTCCGGGTGGGTGACAATATTGGCTTCGATGGTTCTACTCATTGATCTGAGGGTTCTTTCTGTCATTCTTCTCGGAGGTGTGTTGTGGTCTTCATGTTAATCACCGGTTTTGTGTGGATTAGTTCCCTCCGTGGGTGATACTCGATGGTGATAGAGGGATCTGGTGGTTGTTTTTTGACGTCATTGGTGGGTTTGTTGAATTGGTGCTAACGACGACGGTGCGTTGTGGTGTGCAACCTTATACTCCCTATATGTTTCTTCTGATGGAATTCTATAGTGGTGTAGCGTCAATGAGCTTCACGACGGCTGCAACAGTGTTGGATTTCTTTGGTTATCCTCTATGGAGGGGTGGAAAGAGGCATCAATGGGCCTGTAGACAGGGGTGGTGCAACATGTCTGGTTTTACCGGCTCGAGGTCCGCATGATGGAATGGTGGTCATGGCTAACACACTTCGATAGAATGATCTGTAGTTTGATTATGGATGCTGGGGACGGTGATGGATTAGGTGGTTCGATTGACTGATTGGCAGTGCGATGATGATGGTTTTTTGGCTAGATGATCTGTGACGTTGTCCAATTTACTAGTGTTTTGTTTGTATTATGATGATGATAGTGGAACCGGTTTTGTTTCAATGATAGTGAAAATGATAATATGGAACTCTGAGACATCGATTAAGATGATGATGATGACGATGGGGATTCTGTTATGTCACGCTGGCATGGTGATGATGGGGGAGGCGGAGGGACATTCTTTTTCAGGTGATATGTGTTTGACTCAAGGCATGTGTGTGACTCGAGATTCATGTGGGGTGATGAGGGGTTTTTTCTTTAATGTTGTTATTTGAAATTTCAATTTTTGGACTGGCATAGATTTTGAACTTTGAAATGTGAGCATTTGAAATGTAATGTTTCCTACTAACCCTGAAAGCGGACTTTTAAAAATGTAAAAAAAATTTATTTGGAGGAATAACTCAGGGAAATGATTGAAAGGATTTGGAATTTTTTTCAAAATTTTGGAAAATGGTTCCCTAGGAAAAAATTGAAAAAGAGATGAAAGATAATATAAATGTTATTTGCTTTAACTACATTGAAATGAGATAATACGAAAATAAATTCCACATGAGAATTTAGAATTAACCATAGGATATGTGAAGGGATAATTATCTAGATAATTCTATTACCCAAGAAAAGAAGAATTATTATTGTGATTTTTGGATTCGATAATTATGTTGTAATATTAGTTTATCAATAATATTATGGTAAACTAAATCTTAGGTTACATATTGATTCTACTATAGTACATCATCCTTATGTTTTTGGAGGTTAACGATGAATTGTACCAGCATCCAAGATAAGTTATTCTATTACAACATTACCTTTTTAGAAAACAAATACATTGGGAAATAAGACCCTAAATATTTGTCTGATGTTGAGTTAGAAATAAAAAGTTTATGTTAATGGAATATTTTTTTGGCCATTAATGTTGTTAGTTATTTAATGGTTAATGTTATCTTTTTTGGGTTAACAATAAATTAAATAACCTATTATTTTATATTTGGATGAACTTATGTTTTCATTAAGGTTTTAAGGTGATTAATGTATTCATATATTTTCTATGTGAAAAAAGAGAAACACTTTTTTTGGGTAATGTAATTTTCTTTTTTTAAATATTGTATCCTTGCCTCTATAATTTTTATAGTGAATTTTGATTTTTTTGGATGAGTATTAAACTTAACAACATATGGAATGGATTAAGTTGGAAGATTTATATTTTTAATTGTTGTTATGGTATTATATATCATATTTTTTAAATTATCATCCCATCTTTAATTTGGGAAATATTTATATAATGGATAAATGACATAAAAATCTTATGATTCATAAACATGCCTCAAGTAAGATAAATTCATCTTCTATATATGTCTCATGGAGTAACAGTTGATGTACAAATAGATCGAAGCACAAAAAATGATAATGTTATTTTAATGACTTGGAAATAAATAAAGAAAGTTAATTTTTTCATGTTCTTCTCGTGATAGTAAAATAATACATCATCTTTATGAAAGGAAATTTAAACATAAATGTTATTCATTTAATACACTTACTAAGATGTTAATGGATCCTATAACCCATTATAGGTTTAATGTTTTTTGATGGTATACATGTAGAAGACCATGTTCCCTATCAGTCGACAAAAAAACATGATTATTATATTTATCTTACATCTCCTAGTTTTTACTTCACACAAATTTAATGTCATTTGAATGATTACTTTTTTGTGACATTCACTCTACCCTCTCTATATTATTAAGAGGATGTTTTATTAACCCTATTTACAGTGGCGGTTTCTTAAAAAAGTTTTTCATGTTCCAAATATTGATTTTCTAATAGAAAGATCAAAATTTGAGGATGTTATTTATTATATAAGAGGATAATGTTTCACCCTTATATTTTATGGAATGTATCCTCTTAAATAATTCAATTTCATCGATATATTATATGATATAGATCACTGAGCTTAATCAAACTATGAAAATATTACTATTTAATTATAATGGTTATTATATAGCCTTTGGAATGATGGTAATGAATGAGATTTACTAAATTTTAATATATTTGTTACACATATTTATTAAATTAGTTAATTTTGTACAAATTTTTTATAAATGAATATAAAATTCAATTAAACCAAAAGGATGTGTTCTTTAGAAAAAAATTATTTTTGTGACCACAAAGACATTTAATCCTAATAAATTGAATTAATAAATATTAGTGAAATATATTAATGAAATTTATATATTTATATATTCAATAAAAAAAATTTATTCATTAAATATGTTTGATATGATTAGGACATGAATAAACACAAATTTAAGCATAAAAAACTATATTTTCTCTAAATACAGTTTTTATTCCTCCTGATGGGGATCCTATTTTAAATATAAATTTAGAAAATGTTATAAGTTTTAATTGAAAAAAAATCATATTAGCTGTTGGATATTAGCACTATCATACGTAGAATTTTGGTATTTTTTCTCATAATATTAATTTTTCAATGAATAGAGAAAAATATTGAACTTTAATAAGAATGTTCTTTTTCTTATAATGAATTTATTTAGATAAATTAATTTTATTTTTATGTTAATGTAAAATTAGTTAGCTTGTACACCATTAAAACTAATTTATTTTCTTCGAATCTCATTGACATTGAAAATGGATATAAAATCATTTCAAGCATTTGAACCATTTACTTTAAAAACCATATATTTCATTTTATATGTGGAATTAATTTTTAAAATAATTTTTCCAATTATAGGAATTCAATTTGTTAAAAGGGATTCAATATTTAAAATAATATTATAAAAATTACTTATTAAGTTCAATTTTTTTAATATACAATAATGTTACCTTGTTAAAAAAACATTAGTTGGGTTATATGTTGAAATTGAACTGGGATAAAGTTAAACGGATAATGGATTAGAATACCTAAAAATTAAAAATATAAATGATTTTTTGAGTTATTTCAAGAACTAAACCATACACAAAAATATTAATTTCTATCCAAATTCATGGAAATTAATTCCACCTAACATTGGTTGGTATTAAATATAAAATAATCATTATTTAAATCACTTAAACCCACCTATACTCAAGTACAAATACCATCCGGTTTCAACTAAAAATTATTTATGATCCTCAGATATCTCTCAAAACCACTAATTATAACACTTACCTTGTAACTTTTCTTCTTTTCTCACCCAACGATAAGATACATGGTCCTATAGGTGTTCTCCAAGGAGATGATATTCAAGAGGAAGCATTCTTAAAATACCTCTCTTAATATCATTATTTTTTCTACATTACCCTTACTGAATTCATCGATAATGAAATAATAATTACATAATATTATAAATAGTATAATTTTATGTTTCTAATGATATATATTTTATCCATTAATTTTTTCCTCCTTTTTTCAATGAATCAAAACTATTAACCAACTAATGCCCATTAATCTCCTCCATAAATAATGTTTTTTTTATTTTAAATTAAATCATTCACTGATGGTCAAAGAACTATTAAGAAAATGAAAAAAATATTAAAATAGCTATATAATATACCATTTAATTTTCTAGAACTAATATATAAACATAATAGTAAATAAAATTATACATGTTCGTGATGTTTATTGAAACCACTAAAATAAACTAATCAATTTTTAATAATATTTAATATAATGAATGAAAATAAATTGAGAAATAAAATGGATAAATGGGACCATTTATACTTCAATAATTTCATTAAAAAAATTTTATTCCTCTTTGGGATTTGATTTCTCAATTTACAAGAACATCCATAATTTTACTCAATTTCAACAATTTTGAAACCCTGAAACAGATGCCCCAAAACCATGAATATAATGAAATATTATTAATTAATGGGTCATAAAATGTTATAAAATCATCACATAAGGTATTATAAATATTAATATAGTTATATAGTTTGTAAATAACTTTCTCTAAATATTTATATAGGGCGTTAGCATCTTTGAAACTAAACAGCTATTTGATGTAAGGGATTCCCATCATACTATTTTTTCTTTGAGATATATGATTTATTCCCAAATTATTTCATCTGTTCGGTTTATATGTAATTCCCATTGATACATAATCTCATGAATCTTATTATTTTCATGGAATTAAATTATTTATTTGATAATTATTTTTTTATGGGGAATAAAATTCCACTAATTACAAAGTGGAAAGAAATTTCATAACCCCATATACATTCATTATGTATGACTAGTTCTTCCAATAATATTAGTTATTATGTTTTTTAGTAATATTATTTTATAATTTATAAATTATTTTGTCTTATAAATTGATATGTATGGCCCTCTATATCCATTCAATTAATCGATAGGTGTCATGAGGAAAACAATTTTGGGTTTATGCTGAGGCATTGACCATTTATATATGGAAAATGCCATGTGTTTCTTGTTCCAACAGGATAATTAAAATAATCTCTATAGACCTGTATGTGATATGGTTTTGGGATGGTATTAGAGCTAATTTTTATTGCAAATATTTTCTTATCATGAAATTTTTATTATCCCATTAAGTGATTAGTTGATGAATACTAGTATGTATAGAAGTCCATATTACTCTATTCTTTGACTAATCATTTTATTTAGATGCATGGTGCTTATTTCATCCACAATATATTAGCATCATTATGAACAACTATTGATTATTTTTCACTTATGGTTACAGTGAAATTTGGGTATCACGTCCCCATGGAATAAATTTACACTCTAACTACTATTAGAAAGTATCTAGAATATGGTGTCCATGGAGGATGTCAAGTTGAAACCACTGGTTGAGACAATAGTGGAATGGATCATGGAAGATAGGAATTAAACATTAGTATTAACTATTATTTTTATTTTTCAAAATATATTATCATATTATAGATATAAAACAATGATGTTTCAGTTCGAATAAAATACCTAAAAATAAGGTTTCATGAACACCTTTTCATATAGAAATTCCAAATTAAAAGGAATATTGGATTATTTTTTGTTGTTTTAAACTATTTTGATTTTATTATTTTGTCACGTCTCACACATATAGTTTTGGTATTTATAGTTTATGTGTTGTGGTAGTAGGAGTACTGGAATAATTCTTCTGTATATGTACCAGTATGGTCATTTTTTACTAAAATTAAATTTATGTCATTCTATTTGACTAATATTCCTAATGGAAGAATGTAAAAATATATAATGTGATAATAAAAACATATATGATATTTTATAATATATGATTTTGGGAAGTTATATAAAAACCCATCTTTTTATTTCACATTAATAATTTATTTATTACATAAAAGTACACAAAATACAATATAGAATATTTATTAGTCTACTATCACTAGGAATTAGGTGCTTAAAATATCATCATGAAAATGCGATGCAACAAATTTCTAGAAAAAAAATCCCTAACAAGCTTATAATATTCTATGTCTTTTAAAACATCATGAGATAAACTTGGGACCAACATAATATATATGTGATCTATAAACATTGTTAAGAGAATAAAAATGGAATAAGGTGATACATTTTAGTGAATATGCATATTAATTTCGTATAAAACAAATATGAATTGTAAAAAAAATTCAAGATAAACCGTGGTCATCATAAATATAGAAATGTGGATACTTCCTATAACACTATATCCTAAACATATGTCAAGGCTAACAACCAAGTCATCATGATGAAAAAACATCAATAAAGGAATCAGTTTCACTCTCTATACAAACATGACATACCATGAGACTAAACATTAACAAATTCATTGGAGTGCTATATAAATATGGGTGCACTTTTCACATTCATTTCATTATCATTCTTATCTGTGTCACATAGATCATACCACATGGATTCATTCAAAACCATAATATATTTTATGATCTTAGAGTGTGGAATACAGAAATGTAATTTGAAAGTCAAATAAGTATAAGTGTATATAGGTGAAAATCCTTGATATGAAATGGGTATGATATCTACTATACAATGTTTTTGGCATGTAAAAATATTGTTGAATTTTTTTTTGCATAACGATGTCCCATATAAATTTATAAAATTTATTGATGAGAGAGAAATGGTATTTCCATAATTAATACATAAATTGGAATTAATAGGGACGTGAGAATTCATATCCAAACATTTTTAATTGGAAATAAAATTCATAAGAAAAAAATGATGAATAATAATGAGAAAAATAAGGATCCATAATTTTAGAATGTGACTCTAAATTCATAGAGAGATTGGGGGAACCTATAAAGGACTCCAGATTTGGGATGTAAGATTAAGTGCATGATACAAAGATTTATATTTATGATAAATGTGATATTGGATTTGATTATATAGTATTAGAGAATAAAATTATTTATTATTTCGGAAACATTGGTTTTGGACTCTATATAGTCAAATATGTAAAACCAACAACTATCACGTGGTTTGTATACCATTGTTTCAACCATATAGGAGTTTTTTTATTATTTTATTTGTCTATGTTGCAATATTAATTAAATAATTACCTTTCTCATTTATAAGTGAGTAAAATATTAAAGAAAGTATTTTAAAAACATAAAATATATTATTAGTTTTTTGACGATTCATAAAGTATTTATAATATAAATAAAATAAAAATAAAATAAATTTTTTTTCAATTGAAAAAAATATATTTGGTCCTTTATATCATTTATAGTATTTATTACATCACTTGTGGGTAATTATGATGTCATAATACAAAATATTTATTTCTATGGTAATTAATTATTATTAAAAAAATTACTACTGATAAAAATTATGAAAAATTCAGTAGTGGGTAATTAAACATTTGGACTCAAAAGAAATATTTATTTTAATGAAATAATTTCATAATTTGGTAATTTTCAGTTTTAACATAAAGTAGACATATAATAAGAAATGATTGTTTTTTTTCTAATAATATTTTTCAAATCATTAGAAAAATTACATATGACATAAATAAAATTATAAGAGTATTTATATTAGAGAAATGTTATAGAATAATCATATTTCATTATACTATTCTTTATTTCAAAAGTCAATTATCAAATAAAACTAATTTTTTCAATCACATTTGAATATTAGAAAAAAACAACTGTTTGTAATTTATAGTATAAAATATAATATAAACTATAATTTGAATAAAATATATTAACTATTCGTTATGTAATATTGTCAATACTCATATTTTAAATGGGTTGATAGATATCCCTTTATTACAGTAGAAAAAACACTATGACTAAGTTATATTATGGTGAGACATTCATAGTTTGGTTCGACCTACTTGGTTTGGGATGATATCTCAATGATTTTGAACATCACCAATAAATTGTTTCAGTTAGGCTTAGGTTTTTGGATATGAATATGGTCATGGTCAAGTAAGAATTCTAGAGATTCTATCTCCCTTAGATTATATGATAAATTGGATACAAAGGGGTTGATCTTAGTATTTAAGGCCATCACTTCATTTGTTTGTATCCATTGTATTTGTTTAAAATATAAAATTATACAATTCTTGTAATAACTATTTTTCGAATCATTATAAATCTTAATGATTCATGATATTGATTAAAATATGATATGATATAATTAGACTGAATAAATTGATGTGATTTTTATATCCATATTAGATATTAAGACAATTAAATATATATGAGAATGTGGAATTTTATTTATAACAGTTTAGGTCATTACAATCTTCCACCCCTTATGAAATTTTTATATAAACAATTTCTTTTCCAACACATAAATTTATGAGGGTATCTCAATTTCATCACCTCCACTCATACCCACATTTCATCATCAAAATTGTTCTATTTACATAACACATTGATGACATTTATTGAATTATTCTATAGAACTATGTCTCTTAAATCTATAATATTCTCCAAATTCTCCTCATAGAAAATTTAATTATCAAATTGTTCCACATCTAGAGTGAGTACATGTGAGGGTTTTGTTATGTAAATTTTTAAGAGGGATACACGGAATACATTGTATACTATAGAAATGTTATGTGGGAGTGTATTTTTGTATTCCTTCGCTTTGATAGGATCATGTATCTCAAATAAACCAAGGAATCTTGGACTAAGTTTCCCATAATCCAAAATACCATCACATTATTAATTGGAGATATTGGTTGGAATTCCTTTCCTTCAGCATTAACCTCAAGGTCTCCTCGATGATTTTCACCATAACTCTTCTATCGACTCTCAAAATCCTTGATTTCATGATTAATAGTATTAAAAATTACCAACAATTCCTTGATCATTTAAAACCATATTATTTTTTATTTTGTAATTCCATCAAAACATATATGTGTTCATAACCACTTATGATAAATGGATTCATAGGGATCCATTTGGATTATTGAGTGTAAACTATTATTATATGTGAACTCCACTAGAGGCATTGGTTTGTCCCATCCTCCTTTTAAATAAATTAAGAATGATGATAAAATTTCCTCATGTGTCTGGATAGTCTACTCAGATAGTCCATCATTTTGGTGAATACAATCCATGATGAATTTGAACTCAATATTTAGTCTATTACTGAAAATTTTCAAAAACTGGGAGGTAAATCTTATATCACTATCGAATAAATTTTTTTTGCGGTACTCCATATAGCCTAACCACTCATCTAATGTATATCTGTTATATTTTATGATGTTATAAATCCTCTCGTTTCATAAAGATGTGTTAATTATTTATAAGACAATTAACCAAAATCTATATACAACTATTCCCTCAGGATGTCTTTCGGAGACCAGTAATAATGTTAATGGTGATTTTTTACCATTTCCCTGAAAAAATGTGTAATAGTTCCATCATCCCCTAAATTTTTTTCCTTATGCATTCACATGCTAACATACCCGACATCTTGATATATATTTTGTGATCCATTTTTCCTATTTTCGCACAAATAGTTTTCTCATAGATATCGATACATCTATTTGATTCATGGGAGGGTATTGAAATTTTAGCTATGTGCACAATCGAACTACAATAACCCCATAATTGACGTTACACGTAGTCTTGACACAAATATCAAAACAATGTATTCATTATAGTTGAATTTAAATTATGTACATTTCTAAATAGATTCCACTTTTTTCTATATTACCACCTTATTTCTCTGACCATCCATTAAATTTTCCAAAAGAGATTCTGGAAAAATCTTTTGGTAAAGGATTAATGATGTTCCTTACATTATGATTCTCATGTCAGTCCTTTTAAAATATAATATGATTGGATCCCTCTCAATTCTCATCAATGATATAATTTATGTATCCTTCTTATATAGTGTTTGTTTCACATTATTCTCTTTACCATGATTTTATTAGATGGAGTAGTTATAGTACATGATCAGATGTAACCATATTTGTTGATGTATACTCAGATCATTCTATTTGAATATATTAATGATAATTTTTTGATGTTTATGTTTGTTAAACTTATACAAACATAGATAGTGCCTTTATATTTTTACAATGAAGATCACTACATCCAACTCAAATCCTCCAACGGGTAGATCGGTTTATAAACATTAAACACACTAGAAGCCTGAGCTATGACTTTTTCCTTCATCATTAACACACTTCCCATTCCCTTCTTTGAATCATTGCTGAAAACCATAAAAATTTTTCCACTTGTTTGTTTTGTAAGAACAAAGTAAGTTATAAAACTCTTTTTTAACACAATGAGGCTCTCTTCACATTCATCATTCCATCAAAACCTGACTCCCTTCCTAGTAATATTGGTTAGATCATTGTAAAATCATGAGATATTTCTCAAAAATATACAATACCTCCCATCTAATCTATGAAAACTATATATATCATTAAGATATTTTTTCGTCAAACATACATCAATTGATTATGTTTTTAAGGGTCAAAATATATATCACTTCTTCTACTGATTTTCTAGAAGAATAATAATTCCTTCATCCAAAACTCACATATTTTCACAAAATAATGTGCCTCCTTTCGTAAGATATTTGGCACAATAATCAGATTCTCTTCATTATACTCTTTGATTTTGGAGTGTTTTAGAATATCATTTATAAATTTTACCATATTTTTATTGATGTAATCCCTAAAAAATTAGTACATCATGTCCCTGAATAATGTTGGAGTATTAATGATCCTGAAATGCATCACAATGAACTCATAATGCTCATTCCACATACTAAATGTCTTCATGGTAGAATCCTAAATTATCACATTAATATTTCTTACTGACCTCAAATCCACATTGGAGGAGTATTGTACTCGAGTAGATAATTTAAGAAGTCAACAATCCATGGTAGATGATACTTTATATTTATTGTGATATTTTGAGCTCAATATAACCATTGAAATGGTTCGTTGACCCATACTTTTTCATGAAAAATCGGATTAGTGCACTCTATGGTGAATCCCTTGGTCATATGAACCCTTTATCTACATTATCATGTAGTTTTTACATCAGCTCGAAATATTCCACAACAACAATTTTATGGGAATTATTGGATAATGGAAATTCCCAGGTACAATATTATATGAAAAATCATCCTCTCATATAGGAGAAAGATTATGAAATATCCTAGGAAACACATTAGCGTCTTCCCTTACAATAATCATGTCTTCATGGATTATTATTTATTTAGTCTAAATCATATTTTATATATATTAATACTCCATGGAAAATAATATGCAATATTTTTATATTGATGAAAAATAATATTCATTCACTTCTTGCACAGGTATATAACCTAAGAGTGATTTTCAATATGATGAGTGATTTATTATCGTGGAATTTTTTTTTTCACAGTATTTGGAATACCAATACATATATTAAATGTAATTAAATTCCACCACCAAGAGTATGAAATGGTTTTCTATGAATTTATACTAATAAATTGTGACATGGGAGGTGTTTTATATTTGGGATGCAATAACTCCACATTATTTGTTTTAATTTATAATTCCACTTATTTTTTTTGTAGTTCTATTTGAATAGTTATACTAATCATTAATGACATGGAGTAATGTGTATAAACATAATAATAATTGAATGTTCATTATCCATGAATAAATTACTAGACTAAATATCACTATGTTGTTTTTGGTATTAACATCAGTGGTTGTTAGGGAAGTTGCTCCCCTTTTTACATTGTAGGTTGTTGGTTGTCTTTGAAATCGCTTGTTTTAGTTCATTAGTTTGAAAATTACCATGGTTCCTAGATATTAAAACAGTGAAAAATGATGTGGGAGTTTTGATTAGAGCATTAATTTCCACAATCGCATCATTGACATTCTCCTCTTGGAAATCAGAATATAGGTGCCTTTTTTTCCAAACCCAAATGTATTTTTGTGCCCCCACAGGTATTTTATGATGAATTTAATTTCACACCATTGATAAGTGGGATATAGATATTTCATGGAAGAATAAGGTTTATCCATATATCCATTAGAATTAAATTCCACTCCCAGTTTCTAATCCCCATGATACCCTTAAGAATCACTGATCTCATTTTCAACTTTGAGGTCAAATCTGACAGTTTCCTTATAGTTATTAATGTCTCAGATAGAAATTATTTTTATATACAAGGTTTTATACCACCAAAGGAGTGTTTATCCATGAATTTTAGAGGTAGAAAAATCTTGAGTAATATCATGTAAGTCATATAAGGTCTTCAATGTACTCCTCGATAGATTAATCATCTTTTTTCATGAGGTGATTAAAACCCATTTCAATTTTACGATGGAGTGTATGAGGAAAATATTTATCATTTTTTTGGGATTCGTTCCACCACATCACATTGATATATTAAAAAGGATTTGTATTCTTGATCAATGTATATCACTGGTCAATATCTCTCACCATATGATATATATCATGAAGAACCTTCTATTATTGGAAACACTGAAGGATATAGATGATGTTACCAAAGGGGATGATTATTATTTTTTTGCAGATAAGGGATCAGATAAACCATTTTATTTTAGAGGGTGTAGTCAAATAATGTCCTCAATCACAGAATATTCTCTTTAAAGGATATATGATAACTCATCCTAATATATCTTTCTATTTAGAACCTATGTCAGCATAGAGAGTATAATCATAATTTCTTCAATCCGTACTCCCATCTGGTTAGGAATCTTGATGGGTAAGTCACCATAATTCCTATCACATTGATTTTTTAGCTGAATCATCCTATTTTAGGCCAGTGGATAGAATTATGTTAACATTTTCATTGATTATTTTTGAACTATGAATCACATAAAATGGAATCTGATGACATTAAATAGATAACTTTTACCATACAATTATTTCCTTAACATATGAACTTTTAGGCTTCAATATACGTTATCCATGATGTATTTCCTAACATATATTATTATGGGTATTTTTTGATCCCTTAATAATATTTCATAATGAGATTATGAATTTAATAAATAATAACTTCCATGTGTTTTAATCTCGGAGCATAGTAAGTCCCACTTTCATATACTATGTTACCCCGAGTCAAGCCCAACGCACCTTTACAGTGTTGTTAGCCCATGGTATATATCCTCCTTACCATTGTCTACTTGTAGTATTCATACATGGATGTATTTTACTTACAAAAAACATATTATATTCAAATAATGAGTTAGGTGTGTTTTTATGTACTTAGTAAAATCCCTTGGGTGTTTCACTGGTGATTTTTAATCTTCTTCCCAAAATAAAAAACCATTTCCTTTGATAATTACTATAAGACACATGCTCTGTACTATACATAAATATATTATTTATTAAATAAATGTACACATAATATTAATAAAAATTAATAAGTATAGTTTATATTGGAATTAGGTACACTACAAAACATCTTTCACATGAGATACACTGACAATATTGAAAACTTCCATAACATTCTTCTAAAATTACCTAAATTTTAAAACTGTATGTGATATCAAGGGTCATACTTTAGTAAGATGTGATCTATAAATACTATTAAGGGAATAAACCTATAATAAGGTGCTATATTCAATAAAATAAGCATATGAATGGGGTATATAAGGTGTGACATTCAAAAACATGAATAATAAGGCATGATATAACATGATAATCATAACATGGAAGTAGTGGAAACATCATAAAATGCAACATCCTAAACATTGATAAAAAATTATTGAGAAAGATTCATGATGGAGAATGTCCCATTAATAAATTAGTTTCACTACCAATATATATTTGAGGACTCATGATACTATGAATCACCCAATGCATTAGAGTGTAATATAATACCAAGACCATCGGTCACTTTCATTTCATTCGCACAATTATGTCTTCCACATAGATCCTAAAAAAATAATTAATTCATCATCAAAAATAATAACATGATCAATAATTATTGAATAAATAAATGTAAGTACCTATTTAAATAATTATAATTACATAATGGTGAATACCCTTCATAGTAAATTAGTATTGTATTAACTATACAATTATATCGGCAAGAAAAAATATGGGGAAGTTTTGGTAACATAACGAATTCACATAAAGATTCATAAGATAATCTTCTGAGATGTAATATAGTCACTCGTAATTTGGACATGAAATAGGCATTAATATGGACATTCAAATACATATCCCAAATTTTTTAATTGGAAATTGAATGAATAATATAAAAAATTAACTTGAAAAAAGTAGATAATTTGTGGATCTTTTACTTGAATGTGTGACACCAAATGTTTGGGAGTAGCTTTTTGAGATATTGGGGAAACCATGGTAGGACTATTTATAAGGGATATAAGTGTAAATATATTGTACACTGATCTTTAGACAAGATAAATTAGATCTTGGGTGGGTTTATATAGGAAAAGTGAAACAAATTCATCATTATTTTTACAAACATAAGTTATGGAATCTATATAATCAAATAACCAAAACCACAAACCAATCATATTTGTTTACCATTTTTTCTACAAAATGGATGCAGTATTCATTATTTTTTATCACCATGGTAATAAATTAATAACAGTATACCCTTAATTATGTTTAAGTGAGTCATACTCTTAAAAATGATTTTAAGAACATAAAATATATTAATGGTTTTAGCAGGATATATAAAGGCATTATATAATTAATAAAGCATAAAATTAGATTATATTAAATTGGAAAATATATTTTGTATTGGATACCATTTATATTATTTATTACGTCACTCATGGGTCATTATGATTTCTAAATACATAATTTATATTTATATTGTGTTTCATTTTTACTCAAAATTTCTATTATGTGTTGAAAGTTATTAAAAATCATCTAATGGATAATATCAACATTATTATTAAAAAAAAATTCAATTTAATATAATAATCTTTTAAATACTTGAATAATCATTTTTAAAATAAAAAGTTCACTTATTGAGAACACATACGTATTTTTACTGTAATAGTTTTTTACACTTATAAAAATTACAATTAACTTCAAAAATATTATATGATCATTTATATTTAATAATAATTATTTAATAATACTATATTATTAAAATATTATTTATTAAAAAAATACATTAATTAATCAATAAAAATTCATTAATAGAATTTGAATATTTACCATAAGTGTTATTTTTGTTTTATATTATCAAAATAGAAATAAATAAATAAATAATGATAATATATAAATAATTATTCAAAAAATAATTAACATACATAAATTGATATGATAATGAAAAAATTCCCTTTAATACCTGAAAAAAGTCCCGTGGATTATTGTGTATGACACTGAGAATTTCTTGAGGTGGTTTCACATACATGGTTTGGGTCATGAACACAATGAGTTTAAACATCACCCATAAACAATTTCTCTCTTGTTTATGTTATTGGATCTCTACATGATTTTGGTCAGGGGAAAATATCATAGATATTATCTCCCTTGGAAGCCTTGAAATATGGACATCATAGGTTATGGTCCTACTAGTTATGGCCATCAATTCCATTGTTTTTGTCATTTAGATTTGTTTAGACACAATATTTATTCTAATAATAGGTTACTGTTCAATGTATATTTATCAATGTTAAAGTTTCATAATTATAATTTCAATCCAATAGAATATAATAATAACAAATAATACCATGTGTTTTATGTATCTATAACACATAATAATACAGTTAGTGAAATCCAAAAGGGGTAAATTTTTTTATAATAGTTTGTATCTTTACAAATTACACATTGTTGAACCATAATGTATTTTCATCTGATAAGGGGTCATGTGGAAATCATGCTGATATTTTCATCAGTGAAAAATTCAATAAATTCAATTACTGTAGATAAATGTTTGGTTTATTATAGTAATTTTTTTCCTTCATGATAATCCCCAAATTGGTGACTATGACAATGGTTTCAAGAAGACAATGGGAATCAGTTACATTAGGCGTTAGAAATGACCTACATGGTTTATTCCCACATATCTTCTTGGTTTGACTCCACCCAACTAAACTATATAACAATTTATTACCCAAAATAATAAATCATAGGGTTAGGTTGTCATATTGTCACATGGTTATTGTCATGATTTTCAAGGGGTATACATATTTTTTTATTTTTAATGAGGCTTAATTTCATAAACATGGGGTTAACATGTAATGTGATTCCAAGTTTTTATATGAGATACCCCAAGTGAATGTGTTATAACATGAGTAAATGGGTGACATTAAAGATAGAAGTAGTTTTGTTTCTGATAAGAAATTGATATTATAATATGTATTTTTATGGTATATTGGGGATATCATGTTGACTTTGAGATTAGGATGATGATATTTGTGAAAATGATTATATTAATGAGATTATATTTTATGTATTAGGGTGACCCATGTAAGTTTCTTCCTCAAACCTATGAGTGCAATATATATGGGGATCATAGTTAGATTAAATAGGGTTTTTATGATTTATTGATCTCTTATTGATAGTGATTTATATATTGAGGCTATATATTAAGGGACAGAATAGTAGGATTACTAATTCTATTTATTTTGGATCTTCTTCTATAGTGCATGAGAGTGTGGTCAGATTCTTCTTATTTTGGAATGACAGATGTATATAGGGTGATTATATAATCATATTAGTTAAGTGAGATGTATAGATATTTTTATAGAGTATACATTAGGGTTCTTGTAGATAGATGATATTGAATGGTGTAGAGCACGGTATATTTATTAGGCATGTAATCATGGGTATGATGGCATGTGACTCACATGAGAGTGAATTGAGTTGCATGAATTGGTTTTATGGGAGATTAAAACCATTGGGATTGAATTCAGTCATGGGGGATAGTAAATATTACATTGTGAGATGTTTCTTTTGGATCACTATACCTAGAGATAGGGAAAGTGAGTATGTGAATGAATTTGATGAGGAATATTCTCTATGTGTTGGAAAAATATTGTGCTTTTTATGGATGGTTCTTTGGATTATGGATCAGTGATTAACCATGTGTCATTGGAGGTCCAATGGATTTGATAAAATAGTTTGAGAAATATTTCTGATGGATGTATCACAAACAAAACAACTAACCATCATTATCACACACAATTAAGTAGAAAATATTTGATTAAAATCACTCTCAGACCCCAACCAATAAATTTTCAATATAACTCGACTAAAAATACTCAGTCCTACGCCATGCATAAATATAGAATCTTCAATTTTTTAAGGAAAAAATAATAATCATTACTTAATGTATAAAAACACACCCAACCCAACTTTATAATTAATCAATCAGTCTCAACACTCCCATGACACAATAAAATTGATTTATATAACACTGGGTTCCATTATCCCTCTATTAATATAAATAATTACTATAAATGAAAATCTATCTCATTCTAGATATTTAATGAAAACATTGATCACTTTTTTTTTCATGTCTCACTAGGAACATCATCATATAAAATAACATAAATTTCATTCGTAATGAGGGAAAAGCCCTCTAATGTCCCATATATAATTCCAATCATAGAAATTACCAATATACATATTCATGTGAAACCTCAGTTGGTTAAAACAATATGTAAGACCCTGAAACCAGTAACCCAGAGACGATGGTTACATTATTAAATTATTATTGATACATTTGGTTTAATCACATAATACTGGTTAGTTTTTAGTCTTAGAGATTGAGATACATAAATTATATGCATTTTACATTGTGAATAAAATTTAAATTATAGTAATGGAATAAATTTGACCTTGTTAGCCCAATTCAATGGATACTTCCAAAAATCCAATATAAAGGAAACAAAATAATTTTCAATCTAAAGTTATCATTAAATGTTATGAATAATAGAAGATATCATGATTAAATAAGGAATATTAAATATTTATAGTAAAATAAATGAAAACATGAGTCATTCCATCAATAACATTACCATTAAATGAATCGATGGTCAATAACATTGCAATGTAATCAAGGATAATATTAACTGGATTCTCAAAGAAGGAAATTTTTAATATTGCATTTCATGAATGATTACATAAATATATATATATATATATATATATATATTAATTACCTTTCACCATGGTGGTTTAAGACTATGGGTAGAACCCATATAATTTCGTAAACTAATTTATCTCGTGATACTGGTCGATGCATCGAGGGGAAATATAATTTAAGACACACCCATAAACTCTTGTTGAATACATTCCACATATATCAAATGAAATATTTACTTCATAAACAATAAACGCCATCCATAAATGTTAGTATTGAGTACAAAATAGCATTTTATAAATTTTTCTCATGTCAATCAAATAAATTTTCATGCAAAGAATCATAGATATTGAATTTGATATGGTTTAAGAATTAATTGTATCCATAACATAACAAATACGGTTATTTAATATAAATATAATGTTCAGATTTTATAATAAAGTGAATGTATCAAGATAATATAATAAAAAAAATTTATAATGATATACGAGATGATCAACACTTCATTGGGAATATCGGGATTTTAATAAAATTATGTAATTTGGAATAATAAAGAGAATATAAGTGAAATATTGAAATCATATTTTTTAAAAAAATTCATTATAAAAACATATAAATATTTAATATTATTTTAAATTTCATAAAATGGTTATAGTGGTAGGGAAGTCTGTTGTCACTGTATACGTTAACAAATTCCGTAATAAATGATTTGAATAAATTGAATTCAGTTAATAAAAATATGTATTCCATTGAGACACTTTTTTAAATCAATAAGAAAAAAATATCCATCATAAATAACAGTAGTAGTTAAAATAAATTTTTTTAGAAAATGAAAACCCTAGACATGGAAGAAACATATATTATATTAAAATTGAATGAAAATCGGTTTTTATTTTAAAATTATAATTGATTGATTTAATTATTAAATGGAAGAATATTTGGTTGAAAATATTGATTATCCTGAAATATCTATTGGCTCTTAAAATTGTTGGATCTTAATAATGATAAATGATAATATTCCTTCAATGAAAATAAAATCAATTGAAAATGGAAGCGAGATGGTAAAAAACATTATCTCGTGGGGAATGATTATATTGTATCCCCATGAAGGCAAAAAAGAAAATTATTCATCTAACATAGTTAATAATTATTAATTAATGATAAATATATAAATTTTGTAGTATATAAACCACAAAAAACATATTCTGTGAATAATAATAAATATCACTCAATGGAATAGAAATTGAGATAAAATATCTTACATCATGATAACAATTAGATTAATGTGGATTATCCTTTACTATAATTATTTTCAACTTGTTATTAATCTATTCCAAAACCATATTATTATTTAAAATATCTTATATTACTTTCTTTGTAATACCTTATAAATCCATTTATTTTATTAATTAAAATTAAAATATGATTATTTCGAGACAAGGAGATGAGATGAAGTGTGATTCTAAGGCCCACAGTGCCAATAATGATCTATCAAAAAATGTTAAGCATTTAATAGTGTGTGTGAGAGGTTTTCCTAAAAATTTGGGATATATCATTTATGGTTTCCCAGATCAAAAATCAGTGAGAACTATTGCATTTAGGATGGTAGGTTTACCCTAAGTGCTAATTATGTTTATTCAGGGTGGGCCTCCAGTGGGAAATCCTGCAAATGGAATAACCATCTATTAAATAATCAAATAAATTATTTTATTTTTTAAATCCATATTACTCACAAACTGATACTCTGATTTATAATCTGATACCATCGTTCAACTCATGAGGATGTTATTTCCTTAGGTAGAGCCTAAAATTTGCCTGTTCCGCTCAATAGTGGAAAGAATGTTTTGGCCATAAATAATATAATTGAATAAAGTTATTTTATTTTAAAACCCATATAACTACTAAAAAGTTACACAGATTAAAAATATAATAGTAACATTGAGTTTTTTAGGGTATGATTCACTTAGGAGGATCCTGACATCGCAGAGTGCAAGCTCGCTGTGAATGGTTGTTTTTGGGATGGGACTGTAAAAAAATAATTTAAATAAAATTTATTTTATTTTAGAATCCTCATAACTCAAAAACGGTAACTCAATTTAAAAAAATGATTCCACCTTTGATATCATATTGATATGTTCCTATTCATTAGTACATTACCTTAACTGTTAATAGTCGAGGGAAAATTATATTTTTTAGATGTTTTAAGGAAAAATAAAATAAACATAATTTTTTAGAATTTTTTACCTACGGTGCAGCGACGATGTGATAATAAAAATCATTAATTAACCTCATTAATGGGTTGGAATAATGATGATGTAACACATCATATCAAAAACATTGATTCATGTTTCGTCAATTAATATCCTCAAATGAAATGCGTGATAGAGGGTACAATATTGGAATTGCTCTGGGGCATTGGTAGGTGGAAACGATGAATGAATAATGAAAACCTCTACAAAGATAAATTCCTACTAATTAGATGATAGTGAATAATCCCTTGGAGAGAATATTCGGGATCGAAGATCGATGGACAATGACAAACTGCCATCCTTTACAAATCATATTTCCTAGGTAGGGGATTAAATTATTAATTAATTTTTTTCCATGTGCTCTCCCTCTAAATGACTAATGTGGATCAACCATATATTAAGATGATACATGGATGGATTTTCCTTGTGCGGTTGGGAAATATAATTAATTCTTGATATCATTATTGAATCATATCGATTTATAATTTATATGTCGTGATCCCACAGACAAGAAAAAAATGTGACCGACACGAATATATGTTGTTTGTAAATTTGGGTGTTCATTGTGATCCCCTCCATCTCTCTCTCCATGTTCTTCATTGCATAATGGATGTCATCACCTCGATTGTAGAGGTACTGGTGAGAGACTGTGGCATAAGGTCAAAGATCCTAGCTGCGGTAGAGTCACCAGTTTGTGGCACCCAACCACAGTGGTAGCAACTAGCCATAGCACACTGGCTGCGGTGGTAGGCATCCTGTGAACACAGCCACCCGGCTGCATTAGATGCGCACATGACACAAAGACATGGCCTAAAGACCATGTTAGTGATATGGAACCTTGTTAGACCTTTGAATCACGTTAAATGACAAGTCTGCGTGAGCGGACTTGCCTTGGAGGGTAGCGCCACTCTAGCACCGCTTTTGGAGGAGCAGCCCCGGCTGGTGGTCTGCTCTAGGAGAAGGCATGTAGTCCTATATAACAAGTAGATGAGGAGGCCTACCTTATCCAGTCATGTGCATCCTAACCCAAATGTCCCATGGGACACAGGTAGGGTGGAAACCGACCCACCTTTCAGGCAGGGATAATGGCACATACCGGGATACTATGTGTCCCAGACTTGAGAAGATCTGCCCCACCGGTGTAGGTCTAGCTGATGTAACAAACCGGGCCACCATGCGGCATAGGGTAGGAAATAACCGGCCCACCAGTTGCAGGTCGGGCGGAAACAAACTAGGTCACTGTGTGAACTGGGGGACCGGACCCATGACCAAATCAGGTTGGGTACTGCAAGGCCTAATGGGCCTATCCCAACGGCCTAGCTGGGCCAGGGTGGCCAATACCCAACCGGGTGGGCATTGTCAAACTGGTTTGTGTCACATGGGACCCCAGGACTGGGATGGCTGGGTCGACCTGACCAGGTTAGGCTGGGCCCTGACAGAACTGACTCCTATTTACTAAAATGCCTTCATCATTCTGACCGTGTGTCTGAATGACGCGTCATTTGAGGTGTTGAAGCCTCGTAGTGAGGTGGTTCATTTTCAATTCAATATGATGGTTGTAAAGGATTTTTAACGTCATTTAATGTCTTTATGAGTTGATTAATATTAAATAAATTTCACTATCTGAGGGAATCATGTAGTTTGATGAGGCCCGATGATTGTTGAATAGTTTTTCTAAGTGACCTTAAAGACCTAGATGAAAGTAGTCCTTCTGTAGAGCAACAACAAGAACCTCTATCTGCAGTAGCTACAAATGGATCTGTGTGATCCAACTATAAGTGTCCATGTGTGGAAAACCAATAAGTGGCCATATATGGACAAAATAGGATTGCCTAAGAGAGGAGAGACTCTATGTGACCTGGCAGACCCATGGTGGGGAACGACATTGTGCTACCCAGGAGACCCATGACACTCATAGCATATGAGTACCTTAGCAGTCTTGGGTGGTCAATGTTATGATAAGTAGTCTTGAATTCCATACATTGAGTTATATGTGGTGTGAAATATCTTTTAGTTGAGGTATTTCGGTGTGGTATTTATCTGTGGTCATTCCTTTTTTGTTTTGGGTACCTAGTTTTTATTGTGTTACTCAACCCTGCATATGCTCTTCCATCATATGTTGTATGTTATGTATGTGATATCATCAATAATAGAGGCCTTGGTGGTTCGTGACCAGGTGGTACTCAGTGAGATGGGATAGACGAATTCTTCGACAGAGACCTTGGTGGTCTAGGACTAGGTGGTGCTCAGTGAGAAGGGATAGATGGGCATACATCAATGTCTATAGGAACCTACCCTTCAGGTGGGGTCCCATGTGGGAGAACCATGGAATTTGTACATTCCGTTGGGGTATTGGGATTGTATTTTGGCCCTTTATTAATTTCAGTTTATATTTGTACTCTTAGTATTTGTCTCAGACAATGTTTTATTTTACTTTGGGTTTACATTCCACTATTTGAGATATGTGTGTGTCTATTGGTTTTAAAAAAATGCCTTCCCTTTTTTGGATATGACTACTCGGTGCTAGTACCCAGCCCTTGGCCTACGTAAGGAAGGCTTGGGGTAGTCACAGCACGGGCCCTGGGGGTCAGGTTATGAAAAAGTGGTATTAAAGGAGTTTAGTTCTTCCTGAAGAACTAGTAGTGTATAAATTTTAATTGGTCAATAGTGTTTACTAATTCATGTTCAGTTTTCAGGCCAGGGAGTCCAATGTTAATGTGGTGGATGAAACATCATTACACTAGGACCACGAATTCTATTTTCATTAATGGTACATAAAATAACAGGTTCCATGAATCTTCAATTGTTTTACCATGATCGTTTTGAGTCAGAGTCATCACACCATGTATTATTAATTGATTTTGGTTCATCGTGATTCTCTTATAAGATGCCTCCACAATGATAGCCATCTAGGATTCTAGTGTATTACTAGTAGGATAGTCCACAGAGTGACGAGGCTTTGGTACTAGGACCATTGCCTGAGAGGGAACCTTCGGGCAGTGTCCCAACGATACCATTCCCTATTGTTTAGTAGTTACTACTAGGGATATTGATAGTGATTTCACATAGGCTCAGTGCCTTAAATGAGTATCAATGATAGTGAACTCATAGTTTCATGGGAGAGATAAATCATCATGTCACTAAGGATTGGATGGAGGTGAATATTTGAGTCATATTCTTAGTGAGGAAGCCACTTGACAAGATGGAGGATCTGGACATGAGCATTCTATAGGGATACATATGTGGAAAAAGGGATTGTAGAGAAGAATGAGGTTTTATATATTTCAACCTGTTACAACCACCACCCCAATGCGGTATACACCAGGCTTAGGGTGATGGAGGTTACAGGAAGGCGTAAGTAGCATGATTTCATCATTACCAATGTAGTAGTAGAATTTTGGATTTTTCTATTCCCTACAGTGGTGGATGAATATGAAGATGTCTTTCCTGGCGATGTTCTTAGAATTCCTCTTCACAGAGGGGTAGACTTATACATGGATTTGTACCATAAGAAGACATTGAAATCTATACGTAAAAATTTTATGTCTCCCATATATCTAAACAAGATGATGGTACATTTTGAGTATTTTCTGAGGAAGGGGATTGTATGGAATTAAATTTTATCAGGGGAAGACGTAATTTTTTTTCCAAGAATCCATATGGAAGCTTGAGCTTATGTGGGGATATCCAGTTCCAGAACTACATGAAATTAAAGAATAAGTTTCATCTACCAAGGAATGATGACCTCTTCAATCATAAAAAGGGAGAAAGATAGTTCTCAAAGATAGACATCAGATCATGCAATCAGCACCATTGAGTACGAGATGAGGACATCCCAATGATTGCTGTCATATGTGGCTATAGCCCCTTCGAGTACATAGTGATGCTATTTGGAAAGAATAATTCCATAGTAGACATCATGGAACTCATGAAAATGATCTTCTAGCCATACATAGACTTATTTATAGTGGTCTACATTGATGAATTCTTAGTGTATTGGGTGTACAAGGATGAGCACGCGATACACCTGTGGATGGTTCTGTACACACTACGAGAGAACCAAATTTATGGGAATCTCTCAAAGAGAGAGTTCTAGGTATGAAAATTCCATTTTATAGGACATGTCATCTAAGAGGCTAGAGTTGCAGTGGATCTCGCGATGACCAAGGAGTTTCTTTCCTAGGAACCTCATAAGAGTGTTACCGACTTGGGGAGTTTCCTTGGGCTGGTTGTGTAAAATCAGGGGTTTTTAATTGAATTATCCAAAGTGACAAAACCCTAGAAATCCTCGAAAAAAATTTAAACACTTATTGTGGAAATAATAATGAGAGAATAGCATAAATTAGCTGAGGCATAGATTGATTAGTTCTATTATCTAGAGGTTTCTAGAGGGGTTACCGACTATGTGGTGTACTGTAACGCATCTAAAACTAGGCATCGTTGTTTCCATATTCAGGGGTATGCATTGATTGTGTATGGATCACGATTGTTGAGAATGCATGAGTAGAACTTTGTGACTCATGACGTTGATTTGGTAGTCATAGTCTCTTCACTGATGATGTAGCAACACTACCTCATGGGAGAACAAGTCATCATCATCTATAACCAAAAAAGGATCATGTTTATCTTCTCAAAAAAAAAGAACATATCCTAAGACAATATCATTGGCTAGAGTACCTCTATGACTATGACTTTGACATAGTCTATACTCCATGGAAAGGGAACATGGTGGCAGATTATCTCAGCATGAGATCGATTACACAGCTACTAAACGAGGATTCAGAGCAGTTAGCCTCACTGTATATATCCATTGTGGATAGAGATAAGGGATATTTTCTTAATTTGATAGTAGTTTACCCTCCACTCTTATAGCGAGCCAGGGAACCAGAACTCAGAGATGCCAGCTATGAGGCTACATGTTCCTAGATGTCCCCATGGCATAACCCTAATTTATATTTGAATATTGGGGAGCATGTCATTATTTTCAAAGGATACACAATTGTACCAGTGTAATTAAAGGAGAAGGTGTTGAGGATGTTCTGTACATCCCCTTTGGCAGAACATCATGGTGTGGTGAAGATGTGCTACAACCACAATCATTTTTACTGGTGTCCAAGGATGAAGAAGTTCGCGGTAGAGGATATCTCAATATTCCTTACATATCTGCAAGTGAAGGCTAAGAACTAGGTTCTAGTATGATTGATACAACCCTTCATGTTACCAATGATGAAGTGGGAGGGAATGTCGATGGACTTCATGATGGGATAACCACATACATATAGGGGGTACGATACCTTCAGGGTGATTTTAGAAAAACTCCCCATGTCGTCCCATTTCCGACCCATTCGAGAGAACGGTTTAGTAGTGATTTTGGTAACACACTATGTGATGGAGATATTTTGACTCAATGGTGTCCCATTTAATACAGTCTTAGATCATGATGAAATATTTACATCCTAGTTTTTGAAGGGATTTTATAAGGCTTTTGGGACTTAGCTGTGATTGAGAATAGCCTTTCACCCATAGACTGATGGTCAAATGGTGCAGACCATACAGACCATAGTGGACATGCTTTATTCTTACATTCGTGATTTTGGTCACAATTGGGAGGACCAACTTACACTTATGTAGTTTTCATACAACAATAGCTACTAGTCCACCATTAGAATGGAACCATTCGAGTAATATTACAGAGGTCCATGAAGGTCCCTGATGTTCTAGACAAATCTATGGGAGTCAATAGACATGGTTCCATAGATAGTGCATGGTACCTTTGAGAAGTTACAGGTCATCCGAGAGCAGATTAAGACTATACAGAGGAGAAAAAGTTCTATGTTTATAGGAAAAAAAGACACATGATGTTTGAATAGGAGTAACACATATTCCTATGAGTCTCTCCTCGATAAGGGATACATAGATTTCATCATCGTGAAATGTTATCTCAAAGGGTCATCTAAACTTTCCGGATACAATGTTGAGTTGGAAAAGTGGCATTCCACATGACTCAACCACCACAATTAGAGAGGGTTCATGTCATCTTCCACATATACTAGCTATGGAGATTCATGAACCACCCTTCTCATGTCATTGACCAATTTTAGTTATATAATAATGACGGTGCAACATTTGTAGATTACCTTGTAGAGATAGATGATCAACATGAGTGGATACTTCGTGGAAAGTCTATTCTTATATTTTCTGTTAGTATGACGCACAATAACCTACTGGAGAATACGTGGGAGCAGGAGGTTTAGGTTCATGCTCAGCACCCCCTTATTGCAAATTCTCCATTTTTTGGGATTATGAGAATACAGTTCCTTATAGGGGGGTAATATAATACCCTAGAATTACTTGTAATTTTTTTAAATTAAATTAGACAAATTTGAGGCTAGGCGACGAGGCGACGTGCGATTCCGAGGCCCTGAGTGCCCAGAATGATCTGTTGAAAAACATTAAGCATTAAATAGCATGAGTGAGTGGTTTTCCCAAAAAAGTAGAATTAATATTAAATGGGTACCCATATCAGAAATATATGTTCACAATTAGATTCAAGATTGCAGTTTTACCCTATCCTTCACATAATTTTAGGAAGTTTGGGGCTCTTGTGTGAAATCCCAAAAATAGAATAAATGTAAATAAAATAATTTAATAAAATAATTACATAAAATAATTTTAGTTTTCAATTACTTATCACTCATTAACAATGAATAAAATTAAAAATATAAGATGACAATTAATCTTTTGGGGGTATGTTTTCCCTAGGAAGATCCTATCATTGGTCGGTGAAAGCCAACAGTGGAATGAATTTTTTTTCGTAAATAAAAATTTAATAATGGTATTTTATTTTGAAATTCTTATTAAAATAAAATTTTAATTCATATTGGAAATTAGAGAGTACCATTGAGTTATTGATGGTATTCTTCCATTAGGCAGATCATAATAATAGCCGGGTTGGGCTGGATGTGAAACGCAGTTTTTGGGATGTGACTGTAAATAAAATAATTTAAATAAATGTTATTTTATTTTAGAATCCTCATAAATCACAAATAGTAACCTAAATTAAATATATGAGACAATCGTTGAGTTCATAATGATATGTTTTCCACAACATAGAGAAAACCTCGATCGACGGGGGTCAAGAATAAAATTTATTTTTTGTACATTTTAAGGAAAAAAAAATTAACATAAAAATTTTATTTTAGTCTATATTTTTTGATGCAATGCAATGAAGATGTGACAATAAATCTTGTTCATGAACCTCATTAATGAGTCAGTATAACGACTCTATAATGCAGCATAACATAAATGCTGATTTACATTTCGTCAATTAATAGCCTAACAAGAAATGAAGGATTGTGGGCATAATCCTGGAATTGCTATGAGTCTTTGGTGTGTGGTGATATAGAAAGAAGAAGGAGAACCTATAAAATAATTAATTCTGGTTAATCAAATGATGATGACGACACCCTTGAAGAGTGGATTCATGTTATAAGATCAACGAATGGTGCTGAACTATCATCCTTGCGAAAGCATCATTCTCAGGTAGGGGTTTAATATATAAATTAATTTTTCCCCTCACTCCCTCTCTAAACGAAGAGCATGTATCAACTATCCAACAA
Organism: Viscum album; assembly: GCA_963277665.1. NCBI lineage: Eukaryota > Viridiplantae > Streptophyta > Magnoliopsida > Santalales > Viscaceae > Viscum > Viscum album. The sequence continues at coordinate 819,179,959 of OY728159.1, forward strand.
GTTTTTCCACAATTAAGATTTTCCTATGGGGATTGGAAATGTAATTATTGATTTATATCAATATTAAATCGTTGTGATTAATAATTTATACACTAAGATCCAAATAACAAGAACAAATCAGAACCAACACGAGCAATGGGTAATTTTTCATTTGGATGCTCTTTTTGATCCCATACATATCTTTCACTCTTTTTACGTCTGAGAATAACGAACGGCAGCACCTCAGCAGTAGAGGAATCAATGAGAGACTGCGGCAGCTAAACCCTGGCCATGAAAATGGTAACCAGTCGTGACACCCTTGCCATAGTGGCAGGCATGAGACAGTCTGATGGAAGCAAACCATGACGGAATGCATATTTTCCTTCATGGATTCCGGCAGCTGGCAGCAAGCGAACATGACCACATGGCCGTGTGAGGGGTTCACATTTTGAAAATCCATGTTCTGTAGACCACAAAAGTGGGTTGGAACTATGGTAGTGCCCTTGGTCATGTGAAAGGATTGGTCCACATGAGTGTACCAAAACTATAGGGTGGAACTGCTCAACCCCAAGGTTAGAGGAGCATCCAATGGTAAGAGATGGCATGTGGTCTTGGTCTGTGTGCGGAGGAGGCGGTCTGCCCCAGCCAGTCGTATGTGGAATGAATCAGATACCCTGTGAGCATCCGGAAATAGGGTAAACCAGCCCCCCCCCCCCCCCCTTCCATGTGTTCGAGGCATGTGGTGCGAACCTGGCTGTGGGGTAGACTAGGATGTGAATGTATCTGATCGCCCGTTGTAGGCTCTTTCGGATGAATCTGAGTCATTGGGAGGATCGGTAGGCAGGACCCTCAACTAAACCATACCGGGTCCAACAAGGCCTAATGGGCTTGGCTTTATGTCTAGGCTTTCCCATAACAAACTCAATCGGGTCTAGTTGACCAAAATAGGTTTGGTCAAGTGGGACCCCTGGATCGCGTTGGTCAGGTCGGTCCGACCAAGTCAGACAGGTCACAGACACAATTGATCCCTACATACTAAAACTCCAATATCTTTCAAACCAGGCATCTCATTGATGCGCCATTTGTGGAGTTGTTACCAACACAATTTGAATGTTATTTTAGAATTATCTAAGGGTGATTTCATGGATGTTGAAATTCTTTGAATGGTTTGATGTGTGGATTCTCTTGAAATAAATTGCAGTACGTGCAGAAATCATGAGGCGGGATGCGAACAAATGAATTCTGATGAGAGTGTTTAAGTAACCATAATGGCCTAGATAATAAGTGGCCCTATATTGAGTGGATACAAGTAAATCTGTGTGATCCAGCATCAAGTGGATCTTTGTGAACTATCTATAATTGGCCTTATGTGGACCATCTATAAGAGGCCTTGTGTGGACTAGCTCTCATGGTCTAAGTGGAGAGAGGCTCTCTATGACCCTGCAGAACCACAACGGGGAGCGGCTCGGTGTGACATAGGAGACCCACAATACTATTTAAGGATGAGTACATCAGTAGTATATGTTTATCAGTTTTACAGCTGACAGTTTAAAATTCCATAATTATATTTTAATGTAGTTTTAGATGACTTCTCATTCTAGTCTTTCTTCATGGTCCTTACTTTTTCGGTTTAGGGTCCCTAATGAGTATTGTGTTTCCCAAAATAGCATGGTATTTTCCCACATATAGATACCCTATCATTTTAGAAATAACATTACATGATTTAAGGTATAATTAAACATCAGAGTAAAATCCATGTAATGTGAAGTCTAGTGTCTTTGAAGACTAGGTACATAAAACATAAAAAATGGGACTAAAAACATTTCTTTATTAATATTGATAAATATCTTCTAACTTTAAATGATCTCTAACATATGAATATAGTATCCTACATATCACTGGAATAAAGGGATGAGCTAAAATCCTAGTGAGGGATTAAATATATTAATAAGGATTTTGCATAAGGGTTAGAGATAATAACATAATTATTTAATGTGGAATATATAATCCAAACATAAAAAATTGGATAATATAAACATGAATTCATATTATTTTTTAGGCAACATAAATCAAGTCCTTATCTAGATTCCGGGAATGTTTCATATAGAGGATCACAAGTCACATCTGACCACCAATATCATTGCACAAGGTAGCACATGTCAAGGCTATCATACAAGACCGTTTTACATAATGTCTAATGAGTCTAAAATTCACCCAATGCATTAGAGCGCTATCTAGGTACACCAACCTTTACATGTTCGTGAATATTCATTCCACATAAGTAATCATACATAATCCTTCATATATAAACACAAGGGAAACAATGGAGAGAAATGGGTATCACATTCATGTCATAAAGCATAATGAAAAGGAATATCATAAAAGTGTCCTTGAGTGAATGTAATCAAAACATACTGTGAAATTAATTTGGTAATATTGGAATATAGAATTGTAAGTGATGTAAAAAAATTTAAAACATGTAAGAAGTGTATTTTGGAAACTCTTGGCATTAAATTTTTTTTTTCAGTTTAAAGGAAAATACTAAACATCATTTAAAACATAAAAATGAATATTCTTTTATATAAATAATGAATTAAAAAAAGATTTAAAAATAAAAATACTTATTTTATTAAAAAAAGTGTATTTAAAAAAATGGTAGGTTGCACATGAAATTGGGTAAAAAATTTGGGACGTTCCGTTATAACGAATTTTTTTATATGGAAGTATCAAGGATGGAATCCCAAAAAAGCATGTATATATCCAAAGGAAAATGAGGGATGGATCGAGGAACATGAGTTTGGAGCATATAAATAGTATTTATTAGTTATGAATAAAATGAATATACCACTTCATTTTGGTAGAAATAAATATAGACCAACCAGAAAGAATAAATGTGGTTCGGGTTTAATCCCATACGAAATATCAGCATAGTAATGGGTGTACATGTGAGGTATTAATGGGAGAGAAAGGGATTTATCATATTTTAAAATTAATAAGGGAATTATGGAGATGGTGTGAAATTATACACCATAATTATGAATTTAATGTAAAAGGAAATAACATATAGGATACTATTGAATAAATGTGTGAAAGAGAGAATCCCTTAAAATAATTTTGATGGTGTTCTAAACTTGATATTAATTTCCTGATTAATTAAATTAGGATCAGTAATTAGAAATAATAGAACCTATTTTAACTTTAAATGATTTATTAAAACCATTTTTAGATCAATCATAACCATTTCTATTGATTATGAGGTTCAATTTCATAGTTCGAGTCCATTTGTTCTATGTTTGGTTTCCATATATACATGAATGAATCGAAACATATAATGAGATTTGTTGTCTAGAATTCATCTTATATGAAATGAGTGAACATAAAGAAGATTAAATGGTTTTATATTTTATTTTCTTACTTGTCGTTACGGTGACCCATATTATAAAACATTAATGTTAAACTCTTGGATAATTGTGGTGATTTTACTGAAAATTAACTTGTTTTGTATTATTATTTTACATAATGAATTTATAAGGACTATAGAGCATTACATAAGATAAAATGCATATATAAGGAACTATTTCAACCATAAAAATGGTTTCATTACCATTATTGAAGATGGTAAAGAAAATTTTACACCGGTCATCCTTGAAGGTGAACAATCCACACATCTCAGACTGAATTTTTATTTGTAGAATAAATGGAGGTATAGAGAGAGATTATGATAATAAATAACATTAGAACAATATAACTACTATAAATATATTTTAATGGAGTTATCATACAATTTTTGTTATGGGATGCATAGAAAGAAACTAGAAAAGAATATAACTAGAAAGAATATAAATGATTTAGAAATATAAAATTACATCTTGAGTTTATCTCTTTTGAGAGCCCCATATAGTTCGAGGATTTAGTCTTTTGAGGTGATCGATGGATGTTGAATGTGTGGAAGGTTCCAGGGGAGTGAATTAAAAAGAACATTGGAATGGCACATGTCTTGGTAATAGTGACTATAAGAGGGGATTGTGGGTGTTTTTATAGTGGACGAATGGAGTTATTGATGAATATTTAATTATTATTTACTTTTTTTCTCAAAAATTCAATAGTGTTTGATGATTGTGGCCAAAAATATTAATTAGTTCATGTGACATTGAAAAAATTTACACTTACATCATCCATGACCCAAGCATGTTGTAGAAATTATGGTTTTAGCGTTTATTTCAAATTGTTGTATTTTACTAATCATAAAAAACTATGTTGATTATATCACACTCTAAATATCTTACTAGACATAGTCCTGTTTGTCATAATTTAGAAATTCAAAATGAATAAGTGACAATATTATGATTGATGTTTACATAGTACTTAGTAGATCATTTTTTTATTTCATGAAAATATATTTCATAATTATAAGATGGTATTTTCTATTCATAGTTTATTGGGTCATTACAATTCATGTATCATCTACTACGAATATGATTGACACATAAATAGTGACCATGGAAGTCCGGGACCTAGTGGAGCTCAGTGATATGAAACATATGGATGCTTCGATAGAGACCTTGGTGGTCAGGGACGAGATGGTGCTTAGTGAGATGGGATGGACACGCGTACTTATACGACTACAAGTAACTAACCTTCACATACCCATCAGGTAGGGTCTCAATCAGACAGACCATGGTATCTTTAAATTACATTTTGTTTTTTAGATTTTATTCTAGCCCCATTTTATATTTAGTTTATATTGTAATCTACTAGAATTTAGGACTATAACTACATGACTACTACCACATACAGAAAGAAATGTGTCTATATCCAATTTACTGCCTTGACAATTTCACAACTCGTGGTAATTAAACCACCTCCACTCCAAAATTTTCTATAACCCCCATGCCACTCCTCCTGACACCCCTCCACCTCACAACTATATTCCCCAATGTTATGAAATACCCCACATCTAATGGCCCATAAAACCTCCCCATGATCCTCCTTCGGCATGGCCACTCCTCTTCCCTGATGTCGTTGCTCTGACGTGGACTCCCAAAATCCTCCTCTGACATGCCTCTGATGTGGCCACCCAACTTCACATCAATTCTCATTCTCTGGAGCGGCTCTGGCATTTAATCGACTTGGACTAAAAATGACTCATATGAATCCAATACACCACTGAGGATCCTTCGTCTTCCATGTTTCCACCCCCCTGATTCTACTCTTTCGACGCACCGACCCCACCTTCCCAATTTCTGACATGAACCAAGTCTACGTGGGTGATCCTCCTCCTATGATTTATCACTAACACCACTCATGGGACCCTAGTAAAATCTACACTTCTTTAATTTCCCATGATAAATCTATGCCTACAGTTCTCTATGCCTTGCCATGAATCTTCTTATTTTTGGATCCAACATGGTATTTAGTTCTCTTCATTTCACCTCTCAAGACTAGTGGTTTAATTTATTATAATCATTATTTTCATCTCAATTTTTTATATTTTTTTGATTGTATTTATGTAAAACCAATTGTATTTTCAATTTACCTACATTTAGGATAAAATGATTAGGATGGTAAATTTTGATTCCATTTTCAGTTTATATCTTGTAAATCAATCAATTTATTCCATCTAATTCTCTAGATTTTTGGGATAAAAATTTTCTGGATTTAAATCTTCCAAGGCATGATCATGTCCACTGGGATCCCATAGCTAAAGTGGATGATTATAATACCTCTCATCATTTTCTTCCAACCCTTTTAATCTATTCCTTCGAATACATTTCGATCATCCAAACCTATATTAGTTTCATTGTTTACATGAATTATTAATTAGGTGTTATTATTTAATGTGGTAAAGGTAAAATATAAAAAAAAATTAATTTAATTAGTTTTTTTGTTATCAGATATAATTTTTTTAAAATTTTATCTTTATTTCTAAAATGTTTGGTGTTGTTTTTTTAATACTGTTCTCTACACTATGCATTGTGCAATATTATAAATACTATTTTTTCCACCCACACCATCATTTGACTAATGTATTGAACATATTAACATAAGTAAAATTTTTTATAATACAATATTTAAAATATGAGTAATGTAGAATTGATAAGGAAGATAAGAGCAAGCCACTAATTAAAAAATTGTACCTATTTTTTTGGAAGGGTTTCAAATGAATGGACACATGAAAAGTGTGAATCATTAAATTGGTTTGAAAGATATATTAAAAATATAAGATCTAGTGTAATAGGGAAAAAGTTTAAGATATAATCATATTACCTATCTATAAAATAACAGTAAAACTGTGGTTAAAATTTTGAAGAAACTAGAATTCAAATTGGATAAAAAAACATTATGTTGGTATGTAGACTAATTTGACTCTAAATATGTTTTTATGTTATGTAATTTATGGGATGATTATGAGTTTGTGGAGAGAAACTAGGATATTGAAATGTTATCATGCATGATAGAAAATTATGAAAGATATTGTTCAAATATTTTTGTAGTTAATTTCTCATATATAGTGATAATAAACATAAGAAAATCCATCATTTAAGAGGGATTGAAATTATATTTTATGGAAGATATATTTCACTAATAATTCAACTGAGAAATAAATTTGGTAACCAAGTGAATATTTTTAGTCATTTTTATGTTCAAAATAAATATTTATACACTTCATATTTGAGAATGTTATGAATTTTGATTGAAAATCCCATAAATCATGATGTTCTTTGGAAATAATTAATGTAATGAAATTTTCATTAAAGTGGATTTAAATGAATGTTAGTGAGGGAACATAGATATTGTTTAATTTATTTTCCTCACATATAGACGAAATCATTAATATGTTGATAAATATAAATTATATGCTTAACAAAATATTTAATTTTACTAATGGAGGTGTATAAAATATCAAGGTCACATGAATACTTAATAATTTTAGCTGAGAAATATTTGGAAATTGATAGAGATTAATTTAATTTATCATTATCTCTAAAGGATGGAGTCGCGATATGGAATAAAATATTTTGTGGTCTCAATAAAAGAATCATGGGGAAACTAGTTCAGTATAAACTGATTTTAATATTCCTTAACTAGAAAGTGATTGACGGAATACTTTTAATGAGTTAGAAAATGGAAATATCATATGTATATATTATAACCCAAAGAAATCAATACATAGTCTTGTACTAGACATAGTTCATACTAGTTCATGTGGAAAAATGAAGTAGAACATAATAAAAGGATGATTGTAGCATCATTTTATTTTTTAATGGATATAATTATTATGTATATATTATTCCAATATATAAAAAAATTGAAGTAGTTAATTATATTTAATGCTTGATAAGTATAGTGCAATTCTAGTATGGAATGAATATCGATGATCTGAGTTATAATAATGGAATGGAAGTAAAATATTCTTTATTTAATAATTATCTATATAGGTATGATATTGATCAAATACCTAACATAATGTAGACACCTTACAGAATGGGGTGGTTGAGATTTAATGTTGAACCTCAATTAATATTACACAAACTATGGTGATTTATAGTGGTATTACTATGTACTTCTAGAAAGAGGTGGTTCAAACTTATATATATATATATATATATTTATAATGGATATATCTTCTAGAAAGGTAAAAAAGATTCTTTCTGGACTAAGTTATATCAGTAAACCAACATTGAAGTAATTATGAATCATTATTAGTATGTTCATTATTTCTAATATGGATGGGAACCCAAGTAAGTTTTTAAATAACATGATGAAGTTAGATTTCATATACATCCTATAAGAATAGAGATTTATCGATTTTTAATAACATTCTCTTTAAAATTTTGGAAATAAAAAATGTAATAATGAATAGGAATGAAAAAGGAATATATGAAAAGATAATAGAAGATAATTTATTGAAGGATGAATCATTAAAAGAGACTTCAGAGTCTCTTAGTGGTGGTGATGGCTCCATCATATTATTTTTTGATGAGTATGGTAATGATAAATACATTAAGATTCCAGTTACTCCTAAAATATTTACTAGAACTAAACATATTGATAAAGAGAAAATTTTCGGAGAAAAATCAACTATAGTTTAAACTCAGAAGATGTATAGAATTAATATAAATGGACTCTTATATTTATTTGAGTAAAAAAGTTTTGATTATGCATTCAATGATAAAAATTTGATTAATGATACGAATGGGGAGTTATATTAGATAGAAAATAATGACACAAAGAAATTTGTTCCACAAACAATAGATGAATATATCATATTAACTAAAAGTGTATTGGTAAATATTCTTAATGAAAATAGAAAAGTTATAAAATTCAATGTCAGAATTTAGTGAAAGGTATATTCATTGATTTATATGTTGTTGTAGAGAAAATATTTCCACCAATTTAATTTATCGTGGTTTTCTAATCATTTCATATCATAGTTATATTGACATTATTAATGTATATATAATGAAAATAATAAAAAGTATTCTTTTCTCATTTGAGTTTTATAAGGAAGTTTGAATTGGTAAACTATTAGGATTTTAAATAACTTATGGTGATAATAAATTTCACATGTTTAAGAATGATTTATGTGGGTAAAAACAATAAGTGTGGCTTGGAACTCATGGATTGAAAATGATCATTTTTTGAGGTTTATGTGAGTATTTGATTGTAATATCTATATTAATAGGTATTATTATAGACAAATGATGGCATAGGATTATAAAATTGAAATTATTTCATGTTTTGTTGGTTGAGATACAGTGTTGTAATCATCATATTCATGAGGTGTTTAACATTTTAGAAAGTTCAATAGACAATGAATTGCCTTATAGTTAAATATAATATGTGTGCGAGGGTGATCGAACTAGAAATTTAATTAATGTTTATATGGAATTCACTATTATATTATCTCAAATACCATTAAAATAATTTTCATTACTAAATTTTTAAAAAAAAATTATGATTTTATATGAGTAAAATAAATTTATATTGATTTTTGGATTTTCCTGATAACTTATTTATTTTTTTATTAATTAAATGTGTTCTCATTTATTTTCATTTGGTTTATGAGGATTCCTCTACTCCATCCATTTTTTAGGTTCATATTATATTGAAGATGTTGATTATGATTGTGGACTAAGAGGAGGACATAATGATGTAAAAGTTTCTAAAAGAGAAGACGATGGTCGTGATAGTTTTGGTGATACTGTTATTGATATACATTTTATATGTAAATTTTATTCTTGGTTTATACATTCAATTTTATAGTATAATGATGTTAGTGTTTGGTATATGTTATGGTGTATAATGTATTAGGTTAAATGGCGTGCCCATGTGTGAAGGGGGGTGATGGAAAAGGGGGGAATGTGATAACATGGGTAGGGGGAGGGAGAAGGTGGGGGCATGGGAAGAGGTGGTGTGCATGGGGAAGGGGTATACTGGGGTAACAGTAGGGGTGTGATGGGGGAAGGGGTATGAGGGTGTGAAGGTGGAATTGGGTGTCGGTGTGTAGGGGAAGGTTTAGGGGGTTGTGAAGGGGATAGGGGCTCAGGTGGTGTGTAGGGGTGGGGGAATTGGGAAGGTTGTTTGAAGGGTGTGAGAAGGGGGAAGGGGGTATAGGTAGGGTGTAGGGGCATGGGGGGTGTGCAATAGGGAATGGGGTGTGAAAGGGGCAATGGTAGGGATTGTGTAGGGGTAAGGGGGTGTGGGTGTGTAGGCGGAAGGGAGATGGGTGTGAAGGGGGTAGGGGAGGGGTTGTGAAATGAAGGGGGAAGGGGATGTGTGGGGTGTGTATGGGGTCAGGTAGGAGGAAATTGGGGTGTGTGAAGGGGGTGTGCGCGGGGGGGGGGGGCATGGTTTTGTGTTGGTGTCTGGGGGCAGGGGGAGTGCAGGGGACATAGCAGGGGGTGGGGGTGAGCAACTAAGGACACTGAGTTGGTGATGATACACGATGGAGCCTATGGGGACAAGGCCATGATGGCACTGAATGTTACAATTGGGTATATAGTCCTCTGCTATTATAGATCATACCAACTATGGTCTGTGGAACTTTCTCATTTAGTTTAGTTTCATATGATGTGTTTTTCTAGATTTCAGTTTGAAGTGTCTCCCATTCATATTCCTTTTCTAGTTTATTGTCTTCATCTATATTGTTAGTTCCCAGTTAGAAGTTTCAATATAAGGGATGTTGTATTGGCTATGTAATGTCTATGAAAATACTATACAATGTCTATTACCTTGTATTTTTTTAATATTCCCTTATTGAAATCCATACAATAGTTAGTGACTTGTTTTTATAGGTATTAGTAAACCAATAAAATGCCCATCCAACATAACATAAAAGTGTTTTCAACATTATCTAATGTATATTAAAAATGGTATTTTATAAACTATGTTATGATTGTCTTAAGGACTGTTTAGAATTTTTGAAATGATAATGTGGTGTGAATTTTTTACATATTATTGTGTAATAATTGTGTATAATGTATATATCATGTCTTATTTCATTGATATATGATGTTAAATTTGATGTTCTACATCCCTATTGCATTAATTGAAACTACCTGATATGTAACCTCCTCATCTGAGATTAAACTGTCACATACTGTTTTTATGATTTTATCATCATCACATGTTCTATTATTTCCTTTCTCAGTAATCATGTTTCTCCCACATCAATTTTTTGGTGCAACTAGTGATGATTCATCAGATCACTGGAATTTTATTGAAGTCTCCCTAGACACATTAGTGTGTGTTGCAACAACAAGAGTAAAAGGTGACTCACAGTGTATTTATATGTAAGAATATCTATAATATGTAATCTCATTATATGTATATCCACCCATGGTAGTGTGAATTAATATAAGGGTCTAAGCGTTCTTAGGAATATATATGGAAAATGCATACGTGTGTGGGATATAACGAGATTATGCATTTGAGTATTTATTTAAGGATCCTCCTATATATGTTCAAGACCATGTTGGAATGTACATAGAGGTATGGGAGTCTTTATGTATACGTATAAATTCTTATTTCATGATAATGAATGAAGAAACATATAGTTTTCACTGATAAATGTGTCAAGTCCCAAGTGTGGTTTGGATCTATTGTGGTAGGGTCCATCTCTTAGCCTCTTTAATTCACAAATGATTTAAATTTTATTTATCGTCCTTCTTAATTATAATTATATTAAATTGAAATTCTTGAATATATGTTAGTTAAAATCTTGGATTTGTTTGATAAACAAGTCATGGTTTGTTATTAAAACCCCTGCAATGGAGCTGTGTTTCCTACAAAAACTATGTAATACATTGCATGACATTATTGTGTCGATGTTTTCTTTATACATCATGTCATTATTAGTGTTAATGAATACATCATACATGACCCTTTTTATATCCTTTAACGAGGCTTCCCTCTTTTTATTGAAATGTTTTTTAAACAAAAACACCTGTTATGTGCCATCAGACTTTGAAGATGGAATTGCCCAAGTAGGCATGTGGTTTAATGACCATGTACCCACAAAGTGACCATATTTGATATTATAAATTAAATTTCTATGATTAAAAGAATTGAATAAGTTTAAAGGGACCTAACATGGTTGACATGTCACATGAGAGGTAATGCCTCATGTAATGAACTATGTAAGGGTTATGCCTCCATTCTAAAGTTTAATTGGATGGCAGGAAATAAATAGAATGGATTATTCATGGTGACATGAAATTTTACTATTGAAATGACATAAGGTAAAGTTGTAATTTTACAATTACAATTAAAAACCTCTAAAGTGTTTGACATATATTTTTATAAAGGATTACCAAAGTAGTTAATTTCCCTCTTGATTGTTGCACATTATATTTGTTTTCATTCCACTTCAAATCCAATATCTATGTTTTCATAAAGTATATAGAATTATTTTGATGGAGTGGCTTCTCATGAAGAAAATAATTTTCGTGAGCATTTAAATCAAGATGACTTTGTTTGAATAAAATGAATAGTTATGCTTACATGAATAAAATGATATGTCTGTAAGTGTTTTGTTATGGTTTTCCTTGAATTATGTGGTTGTAGTGGAATGTAATGTGGAGGGTGTAACAAGGGGTTCATGGGGTGCATAGGGGGTGTTCCAGGGATAGGGAAGGGGGTAGGTGGTGTGTTGGGGGTAGAGAGTGAGGGGTGTGAAAGGGGTGTGTAGGGGGGTCATGTGGTGAGATGGGGGGTTTCAGGGGAGGGGTAGGGGGAAGGGGTGTGCAAGGGGGAGGGGTGTGTAGTGGTTGCGTGGGGTGGGCAGGGTTGTGTGCAGGGTGGTGGGCATGGAAAAGGGGGTGTGATTGAGGAAGGGGGAGGGGTGTGATGGGTTATGTGTCAAGACGAAAGGGGAGATAAAATCCATGTTATATAGTATTGGGAAGTACATATCAATCAGAACATAAAAGAAAACATTATAGAATTCTTGAACAATTAGTCCACCATGACTCCCTACACATTAGGTCCCCATTTGTTAACTAGGATACCACAACATCTGATCATTCCAGCTTTACTTCCATGCCAAAATTAACATGTACCACGTCTCTCAAAATGATATCACAATACTAGTAACTCGAGACCTACCCCATTTCACAACATGTCTTATATTATCCATTAATGTGTCCACAAGTCCCCCCAACCCCATCCTTGTCTCTTCCCATTAATATGATCCTTCACTCATCACTCATTAGTAGATTCACTACCGAAAGACTCATCTGACCTAGACCATATGGCAAGATCCAAGTCCCCATCATGATGCCTCAAGACTACTGGTCCCAAGAAATTTGAGATTATAGCCTCATAGAGAGATGAGATGTTTATATGTAGAGAGAACATGAAATAAAAAGGTATTATATTATATTTTGTAGATCCAACGCACATTGATTCTTCAAATGAACATTCTGAACATAACAGAATCAATAAGGGATTTCTAATGAAGCTGGGGGCTATGCAAGGTGCATGGGGAGGGGGGTAGAAGTGGGGTTGTACTAGGTCTAGGGGGTTGTAATTCTTTGAGAAAGGTGCAGAGGTGTTTCAAGGGGTGTGCAAGGGGTAAAAGACTGTGTGTGAAATGAGACTGGGGGGAGGGGGTGCAAGGGGCATGTTCATAGGGATAGGGGGGAAAGGGTTTGAAGGTGTGTATGGGGTGAAAGGGGGAGTGTGAGTGGGGAAAAGGGGTGAAAGAGGGTTGTACAGGTGGGGGTGGAATGGGGGGCGAGTGTTCAAGGAGGGAGGGTGTGATGTGGGGGGTGTAGGTGTGATGAAGTCTGTATGGGGTGAGTGCAACAGGATAAGTGGGGTCAAGGGGGATTGGGTAAGAGGGGTGCATGTGTGTGTGTGTGAGGAGTGGGGGTGCAAGTTGATATGTTGTTCAAGGATGGATTTTCATGGGGATTGGGTGGGGGTCAAGGGGGTGTCTAGGGTGTTTTGCAATCAGGGGGGGTGCAATTGTGTATGGGGTGAACAATGTGTCTATAAGGGGACAGGGGGTGCAAGGGGGCTGTGCATGGTGGAGTGAAAGGGGGCATGGGTGTGGAAGGAGGTATGCTTTGTAGTGGGGGGGGCAGGTGTGAAAGGGGTGAAGTGGGGTGGGGGTGTAAGGTGAGATAGTGGGTGCAAGGAGATAGGGATTGAAATGGGGCTGGGCATGGGGTGTAGGTTTGGGGGGGGGGTTTAAGGGGACATGAGGGTGAAAGGGGATAGGGGGTGTAGTCAGGGGGTGTAGGTGTGCAGGCGGGGTGCATGGGGTCTGTTCATGGGGAAAAGGGGGATCAGGAGGTCTATGGAGGGGGTGCAAGGGCGTGTGTGTGAAAGGTGATTGGGGAAAGAAAGGTATAGAGGGGTGAAAGGGGGGTTGTTGAAGGGGACATTAGGGTGTGATGTCAGGGGGGGCAAAGGTGTCCTGGTAGTGCAAGGTGGTGTTTGAGAGGGTATACGGGGGTTACAAGGGGGTTGTGCAGGGGGGAAGGGGCATGAGTGTGCAATGGGGGAGGGTGTAAAGTTGGGGGTGAAGTTGTGAAGGGGTGCCTACGGACATAGGGGTATAACATGGCTCTGAATGGGTGCAGTTGTGAAGTGGGGTGTCAAATGGGGTATGGAGTGTAATGGAGTGGTGCAAGGGGACATGGGGTGCGGGGGGGGGGGGGGGTTCATATTGATTGCTATCATGGAGGTGCAGGTTTGTAGGTGGGGTGTAAGGGTTTTTTCAGGGGGAGATAGGGGTGAAAAGGGGTTGAGCGGGGTGGGGGGGTTTAAAGGGGAATGAGGTTTTAAGGGGGAGGACATGTAGTTCATGGGGGTGATTGTGTAATGGGGGTGCAAGGGGGTGCAAGGGGGTGGGGTGAAAGGGGACAATAGGGTGCAAGGGGGATGTGCAAGGGGACACGGGTGAAAGGGGAGTGTGCAGTCGGGGGGTCTAGGTGTGCATGGGTGTAAGGGGTGTGTGTGCAAGGGGACAAGGGTGTGCAAGGGGCTGTGTAGGGAGTGGGGTGCAAGGGGGTATGAGTGTGCAATGGTGAGGGTGTGCAGTGGGTGGGGTGTAGGTGTGCATGGGGTGCAACTGGGTGGGTACAAGAGTTCTTGGGGAGGGGTGAAAGGGGATAGGGGTTGAAAGAGGGGATTGGCAGGGTTGCAGGTGTGAGGGGCAGGGAGTGTAAGGGGGTTGTACAAGGGGTCTGTGGGGTGTGTATTTGGGGTGGGGGGAATGTGTGCATGGGGGTGTAAGGGTGTGTGTGCAAGGGGAAAAAGGGGGTTCATGGGGTATGTTTATGGGGGTTCATGTGGAATTGTTGTGTAAGGGGGAGGGTGTATTGTGGTGGTGTTTGTGTGGAAGTGGGGGTGCAGGTGTTCAGGGGGTGGAAGGGGATAGGGGTTGCAAGGGGGCTTGGTAGGGGGTGAAAGTGTGCAGGGGGTGTGCAAGGGGACGTGGGGTGAAAGGGGGAATGTGCAAGGAGGATGAATAATTATATTTATTTATTGAATGGGTAGGATGTTTCCAAAATTTTTAATTTGGGATATAGGTCTTGCGTTACATAACATAATACCACAGTTTGTATTTCGTGGAAATAGAGATGTTGTCATGGTTCCATAAACCGAGGATATAAGCAACAACCATGGGGTTTAGACCTACAGACATGGTTTGAAATAGTGGATATAGCCTTTTTTTGTAGTAGTGGTACTCTTATTAGTTTTTTCAGTTATATTTTTAATTCACTTGGTGGTTACCTTCTACAGTTTTAGATTTCTACATGTGTAAGGGTTTTAAAGGAAATACCTTCCCTTTTGGGAAATGCATACTCGGTGCTAGTTTCCAGCCCCTGGACAATTGTAGGAGGGCTTGTGGAAGTCAAGGAATGGTCCCTAGGGGACGTACTGGGACCCTTTTCTATCATCTTATCCCTCTTTTATTAAAAATGAGTTATTATTATCATTGTTTGGTGTTTCAAATCCACCATTATTCACGAATGTTTTTTCTTGGGAGTTCTATTTTTTTGGGATATGATAGTATTCCATCATCTCTGGAAAGTTATTAAAGTTATAAAGAATATATTTATAACCTAAATAGTCATTTTAATTATTAATGGAATTTGTCCATGTAAGATGAATCTCATCTCTTTGTGGAAACAATATTCCATATATACAGATGTGCAATGATATCATTTTATTAAAGAAAAATGGTAAGGATGTTGATGATATATTAATTTTATAGAATTATGTATATTTTATAAGTGTCTTATATATTTATTAGTTCCATTATTAAGGAATTCAATTTGAGTCATTGATGGAAACGAAATTAATCGAATCATGAGGCTGTAGTTTGTCAAACACATGGGTGATGGCTTTGTTTCCCATTTTATTAGGAAGGAGATTAATACATAAAATTATATCAACATAATAAAATCTCATTATATCTTATATAATTTATTTATAATACTATAATTATTATGGCATACTTTAATGTGTAAAAATAATATGTAAAATAGATGGATCTTAGTGCAGATAGTCATGTTTTCTTTGATGATCCTCATTTGGATATCTTTTTATGGACCCTAGGGTTTGTTTTTTTTGGAATTTCTATATCTCTATAATAGGTATAATGATATTGGGGAGATATTTGGCAGGGTATGTTATATAAAAATGGATAGATAGATGTGAAGAAATGAGGGGGGCGTGCCCTTTAATAATTGAGGAGGAGTGACTTTTTTATAAATACATAAAACTATTAAAAAAATTGAATTTCACCCTCTCCCAAAGTGGAAAAAAATTATTAAATAATTTATTCGATGAGATATACGGTTTATCAACACTTACAACACTAAAAATAAAATTTTAAACCTGCTATTCCCATTACCCCTAATGGTACTCAATTTTCCCATTTCTGATTTCACTATTGTAACTAGGTTTTTATCCTCTTCAATTAATGAGTATAGAATAAAATAAAATTATAAATATATGATAATTTGGGTAAAGTTATATTATATATTAAAAAAAATATTTAATAAAAATTAAATGTGTGTGTAAAATTATTTCTAACACAAATTCATATAATGTACAAAGCCTCGCATTATAATAAACAATTGTAAATAATTTTTATTGAATTGAGAGTTAATTATTAATAATAATTAAATAAAACTTATTAAATAATACTAATTTTGATAACTAAACATATAGGATCAAATTTATCAACTTAAATTTAATAGTTTTTAAGAATTTAATTTAAAAGACCTATAAAATGTGTCGAAAAAGTATTTTTCGTGAAATGAATTTTTCATGCATAATAAATTATTATATTAGATATATTACTATTAATATCTATTATATGGATGTAGATTAATTTTTTATATATATAATCTATATATTTATTTTTATTAATTATTAATTATATATAAATTTAACTAATTAAAATGGGAAGATATTATGGTTTTTTAAACGGTTTTCTAAAAATATTGTCCCTATAAAATACACATTTTTACAAAAATATATTATCATATTTATTTAAAAATTATATATAATTGCGTACTAACTATACATACTAAAACACATTATTATGTATAAAATGGTGAATAGTTAAATAAAACATTTCTGAGTAATCATATTGTATTATTTCATATGGAAAATATCATAATTTCATTCTTGTACTATTTTGACAAAGATAAAAATTTATAATCAACCTATAAAATTAGAATTTGTGTATAATTAAATACTAAAATATTCATATTATTATATTATTATTAAAATCGAATATCTATGGACAATAATTGAGGTTCGGGTGCTATATTCTTCCCACATACCAAAATTACATCCATGAATAATTTATTGATCTAACATTATAAAAATTGAGTTTATCTCCTATTATTAACACCATATAATTACAATGTTTCATTGACCATTTCATGATTTCACCAAAAAACCATCATTGTTTGATTCATCATATTCCCAAACACTTTATTTCTGGTGCCACGAATATTGATAGGCTTTTTGTAGTCAGATATATCAGATTATAATTTTTTTCTTTTAAGGTCAGAACATGTGTTGTGATATGAATGTAAATACTTATCAATAATATAAAAAAGATGTGATATAATTTATAGAATATTAGTGTAATTTCCATTCAATAGTCCCTTGATCTAATTTTATATATGAAATTAAAAATTCTGATGTTACATAGACTTGCTTTCACTTTATTATGAACCCTTATAACACATTTTTGTAGAGATAATTTCCAAAAAAAACATGATCTCCTTATTGAAATTCCAAATCATTCCAAATATTACAAAAATAATTATTATTCCTTATTTGACATTCTTTAATATTAGTCTAACTATTCATCACATATTTCATTCTCTCCTCAACATGTTTTTAGGCCCACATGTTTCATTTCAATAAAACCATCCCATCAAGTTGTCGTATGACATAACATGTTATAAACTGCATTGTACAATTCTATTTTGGACATTTAATGAAATCCAAAATTATATCAATACACTGATAATGTAAAATAATGATCTAATATACCTTGATTGTTAGGTGATAATGATGACAAAATGTCATATAATGTTATTGTACTACATTTTTATAGTCAATTAGTTTGTGGATGGTAGGTGGTTCAAAAATGAAGCTTATTATCAAGATAATTTATATGAATTTTATATACATTTTAATAAAACCAAGATTATGATCTTAAAAAATTGATATATTATTACAATTATATTTAAAAAATTCATAAAAATAGTATCTTTTGTGCAGTCCAATGGGAGAATATTCACTCCTCAATCCATTTTTTGTGTTGTCTAAAAACACATTTGGATTAGTGGAACCTTAGAAAAATACCATAATCCCACATAACTCCTCACCCCATAATAACTAATTTAACATTTTAAATATCCATTTTATTCTTTATAACATAAATAATAATAATAATCCATCATCACATCCTTCATCCACAATCCTCATCACATTGACCACCATGAATGAAAAAGAATCAATCGTCAACACTAGATTGCCGATAAGAAACACCTGCCTGAATCCATATTTTTTTTCAAAACTACTACATTATAGAACATGATGAAAACCAAAAAATTAGTATAGCTCTAATATTACAACAAATATCAAGAAAAACTATGACCCAATTTCAATAACAATGTCTCGAAAAGAATCTCCACAAGGTATGTCATCGGTCACCCAAGCTACAAAACACAAAACACCATGAAAACCACTGCTCATGTTAGATTGTGAGAAGAATTTGTAGTTCCTAGTTTTGGAGTAGGGTAAAAGAATCGACAATAAGCTGTAATACTCACTATGACCATAAAAATATTCCATCAGAACCACCATCCAGAAATGAAATATAGAAATCTATTATTGGTAAATTGGAAGTATCACTGATCAATAGATAAGCCTAGAGAATAAACAAAAGAATACAAGAACTAAAATTTAAAAAACTATCAATAATATAGGTCATGGGAGAGATGATCAAGGTGACATGGATGATTTTTGAAAAGTGTCTTAGGGAGCCACATCATCTCCAAGAGACCTCGCAATGCCAGATCACCCTAGAAATTCCCCTCGTTGTTGATAATATCATATACCACCATCTAGTGAAATCACCTCATCATATAACTGATTCCTCATAGATGACTAACACTAGACCCACCTTGAACGACTGTCTTCGATTCCAACGGAGAAGAGACTCACCAACATCAGAATGAGGGATTTTAAAACCATCATAAATCAGAGATCCAAACATCGTCATGGCTTCGCAACCTTTAAATACTAAAAAATACACCATTTTGAGCATCGAACCACAAAAATATACCAACGAATACCCAATAAAAACATGATGGAGAAAATAGATGAAAACCACACACATCTGTATGAATGGAAAATATAAGAACTCGCACCATCAACCCCACTGAATCTATGATCACAATGATTCATATGATCCATGTAAAGAAAAGAAGAATATAAAAATTACATTAAGGGCTAGATTGACCAACAACCAAACCTGGGAGGAATTCCAAAAATATCGCCCGAAATAAATATAAATCATGCATCTGATAAGCTATTTCCTTCAGATCTACAATGGTATAGGAAGGATAATGGATGTTGATAATGTAAAGATAAATTTCACTGTAGTGAGGGAACATTGGAAATGATAAATCATAGGGATCAATCCAAATAGGGAATGTGGAATGAATCCAACTAGTAAAAGGAATAAAAATGAATGATAACAAGTAATTCAATAGAGATACAATGAAAAAAAAAATCTAGGAAATAACCCTGAATAAAAAGACACTAGTATTTCCAATACAGTGCTCAATTAGATGAACCCTCGCCAAGGGAGTACGAGAGTTCCTAAAAAGAATGATGAGATCCTTCTAAATATTATAATATAGTGAAAAATTGTGGTACAAAATGGGTTATTGTTGATCAACAAACAAAAAAATCCACATTTCCTAAATTATAGCATGGAAGTGCAATGATATCTCTTGGAGATCAACTAATAACCCCTATTTCATCGTTATTTCTAGGAGTCTTTTGTAATCTTATAAAAAAGAGTATATTAATTCCATATAATTTACATAGGGAATGAGATGAAGTTTCATGACCTCCTACAATATAGCCTCTATTACTACACCTATTGGAAAACTATGAATATAGACACATAAAATAAATCTCCATATATCATAATATTAGATTAAAAATTTTCACTAAAATCTATATGCATCTTGGTGATGCTAGGATTGATTGATAAATTAAAGGTATTAACATCAGAAACCAATTATTTTTTTATCACACGTATAGATGGAAAACAAAGTGTCGTTAAAAAATAAAAAAATTAATCTTCACAAAAAAATTATTCCATATTCCCATCATTCATGGCTTTAATTACCTTTTAAAAATTCTCTTCATCAGATTGGAACAATTTTATATATTCTAATAAGTATGTTTTTTCAATCAATAGAAAAAGTAGTTATGTTATACCTCTTTAATTATTCCATTATATATATTTACTATATCAATCATCTTAGTATCTATATCCAACCAAATATTTCATAGGGCTCTATGATATTACCTTCTAAACGAATCTGTGACATTATTTTCATTCCTAGGGTGGGGGTGGATTGAGAAAAAATAATCCTAAAGAATCAAGAGTCACCACCTTTTCCTTATGCTGATTAATTTTTTTATCAAGTTGTATTTTAGTCTCTTATTATATTTTTTTATCTTATATCATTCAATAAGAGATAATTTCTTCATATTTTCAATAAAATGTTTTTTGCTATGAAGTCAATATCATGGGATGGATTGTTATATTCATGATTATTTGACAACATTGTTTCATATAATTTAACATTAGAAAAAAACCATGTCCCTTCTTTTATTCAAAAATATATATCACAAATAGGTTAATTTATGAGGGTAGATTCCAAATTGTAGCATAAAATATCTTATCATTAATAACACAAAAATATTATTTAGATTATATTTTCCATAAAAAAAATATCCCGTTTGCGGGAAATCAAATATTATAGGTTATCCAATCAAAAAGACATATGAATGGATCGAAGATAGTAACCTACATAACCAAAAAAACTATGTACATCAGGTATGTTCGTTGGTGTAGCCCATTCCTGGACATCATTTTTCCTCACAAGATAAATTATGATTCCATACATGGATAAAATATGGACTAGAAAAGAAACTTTATAAATCAAGAATTCACATGTTATAAATTTCCCATGAGAATATATTCTTTTTAGATTCATAAGAATTAAATGATAGTTATTATCAGGGTCCTCATAAAACATTGAATACAACATGGTATCATCCATGAATTCCACTAAAAATTCTTCATGATATTACTTCATTACTCTATTAATTTGGTGAATAAATACTAGTAGTGCATTAGTTAATCAAAATGGAAGTTTTGTAAACTCATAAATAATATTCCTCATTCGAAATTCTTTCATTAGAATATCACCTTCCTTTTCCTGAAATCGATGATACAAAGATCAGTGGAAAATATATGAAAAATATTTATATCAATGAAGATGACCAAATAAGTGAGTAATGTGAGGTAGATGATAAATTCTATTTATCATAATAATAGATTTTTATTTAATCAATCGACAGTCTTGTGGATCCATCATTGATATTAATGAAGATATCATAGTATCTCCACATAGAAATACTATGGTGAATAAATCCCTTATCACAAAATTATTCATTTTGTTTCAAAAATTATAGTAAAAATAATATGGTTATTTTATAGGGGTATTTTATATATGTATTTAATCAATGATTAAACCCACAGAAACTCAACTTCATTCTTCAGAGCTACCAAGATAATTCCCTAGAAAATATATCAAGGCGTTCATGTACAATAAATATAGCATCAATTTTAATATTAACTACTCCACTAATAGAATGTGGTTTCCCTTATTTCCCATGATTCTCCTTCATAAGAGCTATTGTGCGTGGATTTATACTTGAATGATATAATGGTGTATTCAATCTAAAGGCAATGAATTATGCATCTTTATTATGAGTCTATATTTCCTTCTCCATGATAAAATTATAGCTTCATTATTTGAATTTTGGTCCATATAAAAAAAGAATATATAAGGTAACCATATGAATGATAGTAAATCAAGAAAATAAATCATGTTTAGGTGTCATTATTTGATTTCTATAATAGATCCATGTCTTGGTCATATTTTCTCATGGATATTTCACTGTCAGATCCCCTCCCATTATGCTAGGGAAATGTCTAATTTTCATAGAATGTGGGGATGTTTAAAAAGGGTGAGAAGATATAGAATCAAATAAACCCCCTCATAAATATTAGGCTATGATTAAGGTATCTATACCCACATTAATTGGAATTTACAGCCTATTTGTAGTTATCACATAATATTGGACCTCTGTTATAGGCCTCCAATGCTATTGGTTCCCTTGATTCATAGGTATTTAGTGTTAATAATTTTTCTATTATCTATAGTTAAAGAAATATATTTGTTTTATTTTCCCTTTTTCTCTAATTAGTTTTATTAACCTTATATCCACAATTATGATAAAATCATTTTCACTAGAATCATTTTCCAGGATGTTTTATCAATTAATTTTCACATTTTGGAAATTGATTCATTTTTTTAATCATATATGATG
The DNA here is from genome assembly GCA_963277665.1 of Viscum album. Classification (NCBI taxonomy): domain Eukaryota; kingdom Viridiplantae; phylum Streptophyta; class Magnoliopsida; order Santalales; family Viscaceae; genus Viscum; species Viscum album. The sequence goes on from OY728159.1 coordinate 819,202,633, forward strand.
AGTTCCATTTTTAATTTATTAGTTGAACAATCCTTCTTTTAATTCCATAAAAATATATAAGATCTATGAAATTTATTCTTTGGTTTTATTATACAATTTTTTTTATCCTATGATGAAAATGATAGAGAAAACATATCCCTATAGAGACATTGATTAATCCCTACAAATAAATAATAAATATTGAATTTTTTATTTCATATGTAATCCGTAGCATACCTGACTAGTATTATAAAAGTATCCATATAGCCTACAACAAATTATTTATCATTTTTCTATAAAATTAGAAACATCAATTTCATTTAAATTCATTACTCATGTGGGAAAATATTTCTCATACAATTTTTATTTAAATTCACTCCATTCAATGTGTTTTATTTCATATTCCTCCATAATATTATTTATCAATGAGAAACATTTATCAAAATATCATTTGAGATAATATACTAAAATTATATTATTTTACTTGTTATCACATTGAAAGGATAAAAATATAATTTGAAGGTAATTAATATGTTTTTCTAATACCATATGATGAGAAGCCCCACTAAATGATGTTTTATTCTATCGCATGATGTAGTAAAACACAATATAATCACACAATCTAATAACAAGTCAATCCATAAAAAAATTGTTATTTTTTATTATCTAATTACACTACCTTAATATAGAAATGATATGATGGGTTCCAATTAATTCTATATTGGTTTGCTCAGTAAGAATATTTATACATTTTCAATGAGTCTTCATACCAAAATTTAATATATGATATATTTGTAAACAATGGAATATAGTTTATTTGACAATGAAATTTGGAGTGGTATAATTCTATACATTTTTTAAATCATAACATAAATGGAAAATATATACATTGTTAATCAAAAAATCATTAACATGGTTAACTTGCAAATATATTTTATAATATTTTCAAATCGTTTGTAGTAATTTTTAATTTAAATTTGAATAATCCTAATTATATCACCTTAGAGTGTTAAAAAACATCCTAGTAAGACCTAATTTCATGGATGGGGTGATGATGAAATCAAATTACAATGTTCCCTTTTGGAATTTATTACCTCTATGTGAACCTTTCTTGAACCACGTATATATGTAGTATCAATGAATATATTTATTTCTATTAAAAAACATAATATCAATGTTATAAAAAATTCATGTTATTATTTCATATGTTTACATAGACTAAAATACTATCGTGTGGTTTTGCTCCATAATCTAGGCTTTCTGTAATCTTATTCCCAAGTATTATACTAATCATCATTTGATACCAAATGTAACAACACCAAATCCAATAACCCAGATCTTGTGTCTTCATTATTACATTTCCATTGATATAAGAGGATTAATCTTGATATACTGATTAGTTTTGTAGTATTTGAGATTTAGATAAATACATGTAACACATTTTTCAATGTAAATAAAATATAATTAATAGTAGTATAAAACATTCATAATCCTTGAACTCATTCATTTAATTTATCATCATATAGTGGGTAAAGGAAATAAAATAAACGTGTCCTCAAATACCCATTAGTGGTTATAAAACATAAGCTATTAAGATTGAAAAATGAATAATTCATATGAATAGGTAAATAACAGAAGACAATTTCCATTTAATTAGTAAATTGAGAAAAAATGATTCCATGAATAATGTTAATATAATAATATCATGTATAAAAATAATATAATTTTCATTAAAGGAAATTAGTAATATCCAATTTCAGGATCTCAGACATCGTTTTATCTAAACTATCAAAACATTGACCCAAAAAATTTCGACCCCACTAATAACAACACATAAAATGTATTTTTCATTTATCTAACCATAGTCCCTCTTCCACTATTGATACAACAACAAATGGAATGAGAGAATTACCTTGAGTCCTGCATCTAGTAGGATCTAGGTTGGAGACTATCCATGAGGGTGTAAATGTTTACAGAAATGGATGTGATTGCACTCAATAGTTATATTTAATTCAAAGTTAGATTGAATATATCGCAATAAACTACATAAAACAATATTGAATGAAACCAAAACCATGACATAATGATTGTATAAATAAAAATGTTATAGATCAAAACAACCAATGTAAATACCCAAAAGAAAAAAAAATGAAATAATAGAGAAACATTATTGAGGTCTATGAATATGATTTCTAGCTTTGTCCACATAATCATCATGGTATTCGAGATAGTGTTTCATATACATAGGGTGAGCATTCTTGGATACTCAGTTAGTAAATATAATGCTCCCATCTGTATGCTTAAAGAGAATAATATTTCACCTTGGTGGAAACAATAGAACCATCAACACCTATAAATTTTAACAATCTATCCAAACCTCACCATGGAACTATCACCAAATAATGCATGATAAAGGTAATAAGATAATAATAATAATATCAATACATGGAACAAAAAACTACATTGTTATATAAATTATTCTCTCACACCCCAATGTCATATGTCTTAATGCTCTTATCTCTTATGTATAGAATATACTACTACCCCACCACATGGTCCCATCACATTACACATGAATACTCCTAGGACACAACCCCATATCACGAGCACATCTCAACTAACCAAAAACTCTTTGCCCATCACATTGTAATCATTTCCATAACCAATTAATTATGTAAAGATGATCATGATGGAAATCAACACTATTCTATCCACTTACCATACACGACCCATACCACATGCCGCCCCTCAATATAGACATATCACATATCATTCATTGACACCTAGGCCACCACCACACAAGATGGTCATATCACATATCTCTTAAATATGACATTTTCATCACATTTTCTACTAATAGATATTCATCCATCGCAACAAGTTCACCGTAATCACATTGAATAAAGAGTGCAAAAGGAATTGTAGCCATCCATCTATACAAATCAGTAGGATGATGGGGAAACAACCCCTCAATTTGAATATATTTGTATCTACACAAATTGTTAAACATGGGTGGGGAAAAAATAGAAAATCATAAGGAAGATACATGGAATATATATAATTATATAACAAAATGTTTAGACCAACTGGTTTATGACATGTACACCAGTAAACTAATAACATTCCCGTCATATGTTGTCACATCGAAATGAACAACACTACACAACATGCCCAAGTCACATTTCCCATTCAAAATTCACATTAAAATTAAGTTAGTTGTTCTATATTTCACATTATCAAAATATGTTTTCAAAATAGTTAACATATTATATTATTTCTAACCCATTCAATTTATTTATTTAAATCATTCAAATTATCCCCCTTTCCATTCTAGATTAACAATTTTTAACAATATACATCTCATTCAAACTTCATCCCTAAATTTATTTTGACAACCATCCTAGAAACAAGCACTATACATCACAAAACATTAATCAAAACCAAACATCTTATAATTACTCTCACCAACAATCCCACAAATCATTATCTCATTTCCATGCCAGAAACACAACAGACCCAATATCTCCACTATGTTCCTGTAAAACAGACCAACATCATAGACTCAAAACACATCACACATAACCCCATTCCACATCATAACATCGCATCACAGTAATAACACATATAACAACAACCCATTTAATCCATCAAATCAAAACCACTACCCACACTCCTCATTAAAACAACAATCAACACCTGACAACCAATCCTGAAAACACAGTCTATATTACATAGTGAAAATCATTATTGTATTTGTAATAGAGGATATATATCACATTCATATTATTATTTATGGGTGTTATCACATAATAAATACAAGAAAGGAATACTCTTTTATTGGATGAATATATGTTACTATCCAATTCCATGTGTGGTGATGAAAAATAATATAAAATAGGGGTTTCAAAACATTACACAATAACAAAAAATAAGACACTAGTACCTGTAGTTATCAACAAGGAATTAAAATTATGTTGAAACAAATAAAATAATTATAATTCCACTACATACATATAATTCAAATTCTACTTCACCATTTTAAATTTCCTTGACCAACTCTTTTTTGTAATTTTTTTTGATGAAATGGTTTAAAAAAATATAAAAACAGAAACACTGCACATATGATGCGCATAAATAAAAATGATGTGGTACTTCCTATATAGAATAATGAATCCTAACTCATCTCACTTACCCAAAATAAAGGACACACGCTAGATAGAATCATTGTTAAAGAAATCATTCTATAAGAAGAAGGCTTCCGCCTCTCTAAGGGAAATGTTTTGAAATGTGAAATATCTAGATAAACTAAATAAGTAAGGAATGAACATAATGTATGAGTAAATTGATACATAAATATATAGTTTTCATATCCTAATGGACTTGATTTAAAATTAATTGTCGGTCCAATTAATCTCATTGTGAATGGAATCATTTAGTGTGTTAAACATCACTAAAAATCAAGGATATAATTATCCATGATGAATATTCCATTATGGGACCTTTATTTACACCATCTAATGACCTTCATAGCTATTTTGACGTAACTAATGGAATCTCATTGTGGCTAAATTGACATTTCTAAAAACCCCACGTAGTCATTTTACATGTAACCCATTCAAATAGAAAATTCACATAGAAAATATCTTATGTTGTTTACCCATGTAGCTAATTTATATATCTTATTTATCCAGGTAATCAATTCATCCCCATAGTTGATCTTTCCACGTAATTGATTCACATAGAAGATAGATCTATATAGTTGATTCGATTTCTTTCGAGTTGAATCCATAGAAAAACTAGGGAAAAACTCTCCAAACATACTCTAACATTTAAAACTAAAAAATTATTAAGTTTTGAGGAATGATCTATCCCATGAAGTTATTACTAAAAAATTATAATCCAAGAGAATCAAAACCATAAATAGGGAATGAAAAAAGGTTTGAACAACCACCTGAATAGATAAATCTCAATGATCTCATCATATTACTAACATTACAAATATAAAAACTCTCTCACTATAACACCAAAAAACTACACTAGTGAACTTGTCACCATGAAACCATAAAATCCAAACTATAATTATTGAAACTATCAAACTATACTACCCTGAACATGTGAATCATGTAATTTTATCCTTTATGTCAAGATAGTATCCAATATACATAGAAATAACTCTCTTGAATGTGTTTAATACCATAATATTATAATTTAAATTGATTATGAATCAGGTTCCCCTTTTCATATTCCAAAACATGTAACACAACAAGAATTAAGAGAACAACAGATCAAAGTAACAATACCTATTATAAAACTTCAGTATCCAAAATCACATCATCATGGAAAAACCAAAAAAACAAAGAAAGTAAAAATATATACATTTAATGGGATACAGTTTGTGTTTCTCACTACCAATACACTCCTCCATGACACTATGACTCAAAAATATGCAATCTAATGGAATTATCTATCCATGATACACCATCTCTCAAAGAAACTAGATCTCTACATGCTGATACATAATTTTATAATTATCCCATATATTCTAATCTCTACAGTAAATGAAATAGATTTCATAATGATAATAACGAAAAAAATGAGCCATAAGAATTATTTCATGAATAATATCTAAATTTGGTGGAAACACCAATGGATATGACAACTCACCCAATCACCGAACACATTAAAGGTCCCAAAAATTATTGGACAAATATTACACCTTCTTCTAAATCTATACCTCCCATTTTAATGTGAGAACTTAAAAACACATGGTCATTAAAATTTAACTATATGATACTCTTCTTGTGATTAGAATAATAATTATTCATTCACTATGATACCCCTAGCTATATACAAGACAATATACAATGATTCAGTTACCCATACAAATAGTCAATTGGGTACTTCCAATGGATGAGTGATTGATGTTATTATTAGAAAAGATTACTAATTATATGTGATGGGACTACAATCCCCCCAAATTCAAATATTAATTACTAAAAAATAACATACGATATCTAGATAGTTATCTTTATCTCACCAATTTCCAAAGAGTACAATATTGTATTGATGTGTAATTTAGGGTCAATAACATTTATTAATCCCCTCAAAAATCATGAGTAAAAAAATCCATCTAGAGTTGACATAATTTACCTCAGAATTATTTTCAAAAAAACCAACCCATCCACATACCTCATCAAGAAATCATCCATGAAACCAAAATCCTTGACCATTATGAACTGGGCATATTATTTAAATAGATCCATGATTACCTAAATGTTAAAAAAATCATTAAGAATGGGGTATCCCTATTATTTAATCTTGTTTGATATAATCCTATTTCCACTATGGAATATAAAAATTATTAAATAAACCACCATGGACATGATTTTTTATATTTCCATACTATAAATAAATAAACACTGCCACCAAATTTTCAAATTCATGTTTCATATCTGGCTACAAAAAACTGTATACACAAGAGACAACACATATTGGAAATTCCAGATTATAGAAAAAAGAATAATCTATGAAAATCATAAATTGTTCCCTTGTGAATCACCAATATAGAAAATATTATCCACAAAACATCAAAAAAATTGACCATCTACCTTCAATCCTTATACAGAAAAATCTTTCCCAAAACAATCTCAAATTCCCACTTCATATGAGTCTCCCCATTTAGATTCCTACATTTATCACATTACTGAAGAATGAAAAATGATTTAAAACAAATAACCTAAACCATAGACCACCATTTCAAAAATGTGAAAGGATTTCAGCTCCTCTATTAGTTTACAAATATCCTCAAAATCCTGAATAATTTCCTTCTATGAAATTCTACTCAATGCATCGGCCACATCATCCCCTTTTGATGAGGTGGTGGTGATTTCAAAAATTAAAATATTTTGGAAATACGTCCTCCCCTACTGAATAAATATAAGTTGAAGCTGAGGAAATATATACATAATAATCTTATGATCTATGAAGACCACAATTCATTCCTCAATGAAGTGATACTACCTAAACATTAGGAAAAATTTGACATTTTCTTGCTTCACATTCTAGTTTTCATAGTTATGCTATTAGAAATGAAACTGCCTCAAAACATAACAGATATTTACTTCTGTTTCATCAACAAACATAATAATTCCATATAGGAATCATCAAAAAACACCTCAAACATCACACCCTCCATTGAAAACCAATGCAGTTGACCACTGACCAACATCCACATTAGGAAACCAAAGTCTAACATGTGCTAATTGCTCCACAAATAAACTTTTACCATCCTGGTCAATGTTTTCAAATATGATTCAATATTAAAGACATCAGTCACGAACCTCTGATATTATCCAAAAAATTCCATGAATATTTTTAGCCTCAGCCAGGGTATAAGGATTTGAAAAAAAATTCACCTGGATGGGTCCACTACCAAACAGTAATGAGACACCACATGCCCAAGGAAATACAACACTCATTTCCAAAATAAACACATATACGTTATTCATTGATATGGTGGTGTCCATTATTATATAAGACATATTTTAGATGATCGGCATTCTACTACTTTGAAATTAAGTGGATAAAGATTTCTCTAATTATCATGACTACAAATTGGTCCTATAATTCACAGAACACATAGTTCATGAGTCTGATAAACATTTTTCTTGGATTTTTTAAGCCAAAAAACATTAATACAAACTCAATGTTTATAAAACGGATTCTGAAGGAGATCCTCAAGATATCACTCTTATTGGCCCCTAACTGGTGATATCCAAACCAAAAATTTATCTTTGATAAGAAACATTAACCTCTTAGTAGTTAAGGAATATTATCAATAAATTGAAGAGGGTAATGGTTCTTGATAAATAACTAATTCAAAATATAGTATCATATACACATCTTATGACTACTATCCATATTTTTTATGTACAATAGCAGAGAAACCCATGGAGATACAATTGGCTGGATAAACCCCTCATACATCAGATCATGTATTTTTTATTCTCACGTCCTGCAAATAAAAATCTTACATCTAATAATGATCCACTAAAATCATAGTTGCTCCAATATATATGCTTATCAAAACTCAACATCATTTGTAGGGTTTATCATCATGACCTATAATAGAAAAATATATACAAATCCCTAAAATACCATGTGTCCCCCATAGTCACAATATCTAATTATACCACTAACATATCTTCCTTCATGAAATGAAGCGGTTTGACATACAGGATGCCTGCCCCAAAACCTTCTTCACCAATTAAAATCACATGCTAGCTATACACAAATGAATATAAGACTCTCCTATGGAAGTGTTTTATTATAGTAAATATGGAATACAACCAATTAATGCATTGTATGAAATTATAGGACTGCATATGTATAATTTTAATATCCCCAAGTTTATTATGTATCTTTAGCATTTATCTACGCTCATTGGAAACATCAAAGAATCTCTTATGGCCTCTACATGGAGAAGTCAACATTTACATAAAAGGATGACTCTATAAATATCCTCTTAGAGCACGAACTAGATATTGTGCAATAAAATTAAGAGAATCCCTAGAATAAATCAAGGAAAAAAATGAAAGAATACCATGTAATTTCACATAAAATGAACTCTTTCTCATATAGAATTGCATTATGTGATACATGAAACTGACCATGACAATCTCCTTTACCACTCGAATGAAAACCTCCATGAGATCACTGTAGCTTAAGTCACTAAACAAGAGGAAAATCCTAATTTATGCCTTTACCCACATAGTCATCCCTAAATGAAGTATAATAGTACTTCTATGACTATGGAAATGGCCTCATTGGAAGCTACTACTATGGATAATTCTAAATGTATCCACATTTATCAAAATGAGATTGAAAAACCACTAGGCATTGATTCTTGTTATGGTCAAAACCCCCATAGGTAAAAAATAATAGCCTTATATCTCTATAAAAATAATGCAAACTATTAGCTATAGAGGGATAGAATAGACAATACAAAGGTTTACTCCCAACAAGACTATTCATCAAATGTCCAATTGCCTTAGAAATCCTCTGAAAAAATTTATCTATATTGAACCTTATTGATTCCCAAATTGTGGTAATCATTCTCATGAGTTAATCAAATCAATCACCTCATCCTTCTGTCTAATACTCTAGATTCATTTTCAACATAAAAGGAGTAACTGCATATTGTGGAACACGAGTCATCTAATAATATTCTGAAGATTTGAAGATAGCAATAGGTTAACATAAATGTTAATGAATTGAAATCAAAGCCTCACATAAACTTAGAGGAATTAATACATACTAAAACATAACATTTTGAACATCTAATAATGTTCACATTTTCAATTGTGAACATGGTATTAGGTTCACACATAACATTTTAATCATATAATCTGGTTCAAAAATAGCCAAATTCTCCTCATCGGATGTAAACACTTTCATCCCCTGTGGAATCCTTGTCTTACATTATCTATCTTACTCCCCTCTTAAGAAATGTATTTTTATTCAAATCTAACTCATCATTCATGACCTATTTTACTATACTGGGTTCACTCACTATTCCATATATTTCTATCTCATTAGATATATAAATATTTTCCAAATGAATATGGGGGAAAAATAGGTCCCACCCATCACAAAAATAAATCATGCCTATATTTTCCATAGTGTTGTAAAAATTCATCATAGCATAACCCAGGAAAGCAAATACTTATTATAATAATTTCATCATAACATATTATGAGAAAATGAAAAAGGATTCATAAACCTTGAATCATAGAATAACCCATGAAATAAAGAATGTTTCATTAATATTTTATTATGGGAGAACCTGTGGAAGGGAAATGGGTTTAAAAAAACTTTTATTCATAAACATATACTAGGAAAACAAATAATAAGAATGGTTTACCTGTATTATATCAATAATATGTCAATAAATGTATCAAATGATTCTAACATATATGAGGATGATTTCAAAAGATCACTTGGATAATTTATTAATGAAAATAACCATTCAATTAAAATCCAATTTTAAAACATATTGATTTTTCAAAATAATATTATATAAAATCCTATTTGAAATTATATATATAATCAATAAAAAATGATTTCAGACATATCTTTTTGATATTATCTTCTCCTATTTGAAATGATTTTTAAAACATAATTCATTTTGAAAACATATTTATTTAAAAATATAACTGAAAAAATATCAAGGAAAATATTGATAATTATTTAATGTAACTATTATACATAAAACATATATAAAATAATTTTATTTGAAATAAAATATTAAATTATCATTATTAAAATAATTTAAATTTGGAGAATACAATGATTTTTAAGATAATATTTTTACATACGATGAGAGAACTAAAGTCATATTTTCCTAATAAATTTTTTAGTTATATTACCTTCTATAGAGTGGAAAAATTATTCTATGGTCTCTTAATATCATGAATAGAAATAGGAAAATATAATTCATTATAATTATAGAGATATGTTTCATAATGTTTTAACCTTGGATACTTAACCATTAACATTCATGATTAATGATGAGATTGTAACATAATATACTTTCCACCTTGGTACCATTGATTTATAAGCCTTATGAAGGAATAAGATAGAATGAAGATTAAAATATAATTAGGATGAATAAATTCATGATATTAATTGTTAATTGGATTTTATATACTCCACATGAAATAATAAATGTGTATAATGTAACTTAAATCATAATGACAGAAAATTGAGACACATTTCCCTTACCGATTCATTTTCATATGAACCATTAAACCCATGGAAGTTACATACAAAAATGGATGTGTGAAAATTAATTTTTTTAGAATAAAAAGATAATAATCATTCACATTAATTGCACATTCCACATAAATTAAATAGGTGTTAAATATTGTATGTGTTTCATAAAAATAAAAACTCAGAAGAATCCACTACCTTAAGTCTTGAGTCTCGCCATACTCATTAAAAACACATGTATAATAAGTATATGATTTTTATAAATATATAAAATAACCATATTCATATAAATAAAAATATATTTTTTAGTTATGAAATTATAATTCCCTTTTACTAACAATTCAATGTTACTATTTTGTTTTTGGTAATAACTACTTTGTTTTCATACATGTTTTTACATGATATTCTTTTCCTCTTACTTATATCACGAATTCGACATGAAAATAATTATATCAATGATATAAATATCAAATAAATTAATTCTATATAAATTTAGAGTAATACATTAAATTTTGTGAGAGGACGTTCATGGATTTTCTATGTCCTATGTACGCACGAATGTTATTTCCATTTTCTTGTCATATTTAATGAAAGAAAAGTAATTCAAATTTTTATTATAATAAATGTATAATTATTATTTAGTATATATAAATTATTTCTTTTAAAATCTTCCTTAATTCATTTAAGGTATAAATTTAACAAATCACATTACTTTGTGAGGTGGTAGTATGTCGTACACAAGAATGACGTTATCATATCCCCTAAAATTTGTAAGCTACAGTATATGGGTGATAAAATAAATAATGATTATTAATAACATCTTAATTATAAGAAATTTACAATTATAATTAATATTTCCCAAATTATTGGAAATTGTGATTGATTGTATTAAAAAAATAAATGTTGAACGATGATTTCATAAACTATTTAATAGATATGTGTGTGGATGTATATCATACCACTAAATATCATAATATTAGTATATTTAATTTAATTATGATTATATAAAATCATTACATAAGATTAATTTGACGGTTTCAAAAATAAATATTAAAACATTCATTGTAGAATGTTACCTCTTCTCATGGTATAACATTTTGGTTTACACCAAAGGGAATTCCAGGATATTTTTTCCCTAATTTAAGGATTCTTGGATTATGGGTTGTAATTTTGTATGTGATCTTTGTATTGGATGGTGGAAAAAAATTTCTTCAGAACTGTAAATATTTATATTTTTTAAATTCCATTTTATAATGGATGGGAAGTGGGGTTCTCGTAATTACAAAGGTTTTCAATATCGGTAGGTCTCCCTTACATCGTGTGCCTAAAAAATAGAAAAAAAAATCTATGTAACATATTTATTATTCTATAAATACATCCACCAAATAAAATAAATTCATTTTTATCATGTTATTTCATAGACATTATGTTTATTAATTTTTATCATTATAGTTTTTACCAAGGTAAATTGAATCATTTAATTTATCAAAATATTTAAACAATTAATTTTATAAATTAAAATTTAATTACTATATAAATTATACATATTTATTCTAAATATTATGTTAAATTAATTAAATAAATCTTAGATGTATGTTTAACATTAATTTTTACATAAATAAAGGTAATGTACAAAACAGTATTTTAATTTTAATCATCTTAATTTATTTCATATTTTTAACCAATCATTATGGTAGAAAAATAAGTCGAATTTATTAGAAAATATAAATTATTATAATTATAAATGTTTGAAAAAATTTAACAACTTCCATTCAAATATTTACATGATTTTATTTTATAATTAATACCTCAGATGTGATGAGAGATTGGGGGTTTAATGTTCCCACAAGATCACCAAGTATTCATATCTCCTATCAATATGAATTTATTTCTTATGAAATAGACTGGATTAATATATTTATAATTGATATAAATATACTTTATAACCAATTTATAATATAAATTACATATATTAAATACCTCATATAGTATTTAGTTATCAATTAAAATTCAGCATTTTTCAGTATTCATAAAATTGAATCTTTTCTAAAAAATACAAAAAATTCACCATATGATATTTTTTATTGTTAAATATATAAAATTAGTTTCATTTTTTGAAATAAATTTTCAAAAATTGTAATAAATATTTTTTAAAATTATAGTTTCTATTAAAATGATTTAAATACTTTTTTATTAGAATAAATCTCATCGTAATTATAATTTGATTTATTTTTATTTATTTTATAGAAAACACATATTATAAACATTAAATATTATATATAATATACTATATGTAAATTTTAATAAATCCATTCATCATAAGTTTTTTTTAATTTATTTTGACAAAACCTGTTTATGCATATAATTTGTTTTATCATAAAATAAATTTTTTTACTTTAAAATAGTTTTTACAATAATTTATAATTAATTTGGAAAAAATATAAATAATTTTATAAAATTTATAATCCATAATTTCATAATTTCATAAACCCTTTTCATTCCCTCTATTCCAATATCATCATGATAACAATGAGATTTTAATAATTTCTCATGTATTTTATCAACTGTATGTTACATGTAAATGATTCTAAGCTCAGTGTTGAATGTAACTCAATCTAATCATAATATTGTGTCAAATATAAAAAAAATATTCCATATAACAGAAGCTTAAACATGTTCTTTTTTTATCACATTCATTACTTGTTTTTTTGAATAAATTTATCTTCACATTGTGTATCATGAAATGAAATAAATCAATGAATATTAATTAACATGAAAAACCAATTCCTAAAAATCATGGGTGTTACATTATACCTCCTATAAATTTAATTATCTTTGAAAATCCTTCTGGTTCATCAATATTTTGATACATGATTTATACATTCATTAAAACCCTCATCACAAAAGTTATTAATAAAACATTCTCTAGAGTAGGAAATTTGTAAACATAATTTATAGCCAATGTAACACTTAAAATTGTTTCCATATTGAATACAATAGTTGGGATATGTAGAGTTAGAAATGGAAAATGTATAAATAAATATAATGAGTAATAGATATTACTGATCATAATAAAGTTGGTGATCTAGGGATATCTAATTATCAAAAAACCAAAAATCTATGATGATCTAAGGGATAACATGAAACATTTGAAATGAATGTACTAGTATAATTTTCATTTATCTCAAGATAATTTTCATAAAGTTGAATAAATATTATGATAAGGTATAAATACAAGATATCATTATATTTGAGATGATCAATAAATCCCAATGGTTGTGACATGTGCAATTTCCCGAACATCTATTAATTCAAAATAAAGGTGAATTTGTTTAACCTGATTAACTAACCGATTAAAAAAATCCATATATATAATGATAATTTCCTACATCAATTAGTAGTCATTACTAAACCAAAATGTTGATCCATGGATATAATATACTCACAAATCATTAAATAGAGAAATAAAAAATTAATCTATAAAACCTCAATCATATTTCAACACAATGAATTTCATAAATGATTAACCCTTTTGATCATTATAAAAGAATTAAATTCAAAACATAAGAAATTAGATCACTAACATTATCCAAAAAAACATTACATTAATCCATTAAATATCATAATTTACCATTAGATTGTCACATTACAAACATGTGAATAATGTTAGCATGTATTCTCTTAAAGATTGATAATATCAAAAATCATTGTAAAACCATATTGAAAAAATGAATTATTCTATATTCATTAATTAGAAGATATATTACTGGATATATTCCATAAATTAAAAAACTATTTAATCTCAATACAAAATATCATAATCCACTTTTAGAAAAAATCATTAATAAGATCCATAGTAATGACTAATATCAAATTTACATTATCGAAATAAATCATAACTTTATCCCTACATTATTATCATATTATTAGGAACATATTAGTGGTTAAATTTTAATTATCCAGGTGTTTTACATGAATATAACATTTACATTAAGTAACTCCACATTCCATCAACATCGTTTAACATATTCTTCCATATATAGAATTAAAACCTTTTAATAAACAATAGTAATATATTTCATGACATGTATATCCAAATATTTAAATTATAATATATAAAAACATCATCAATAACACATCGTTATGAAAAAAAATATAATAATCATCATCTTATTCAATCATCCATCTTCCATTACATATTCCATTTATATTATTATAATCATCATCAATATAACCATTAACCGCACATTCTATCTAATATTTATCAAAAGATATCCCATTAGGGAATCAATTTCCATAATGACCATACTTTCAACTAATAAAATATTGAACTCATTATTTTAACTTAGGAGTCTAAAATTACAATCCATCACATTAAGTAAACTCTTAATATTTGTTCTCAGTAACTATCATGAACAAAGATTGTTCGTCATCTAAACCTTTACCCGACCCAATCAATTGTAAGTCCCAAAGGGAATTCTCGATCCCCATGAGCTAAAATGGTTGCATGATTATGAATTTTAAATGTTTTTAATGATTTACCTGATAATAAAACCTTAGAACAACCAAAAATATCAAATTAACCAAGGATGTAAAGACAAAACAAACATGCCTTATCAAGGTTTCATATTCATGTCTAAACATTAGATGAAATAATTCAATCATGTTTAATAAATTAATAATTGTTCTAAATTATTTTAAATGATTTTTTTAAATAAAAAACTTTTAAAGGTTTAAAATTTAAATATAATACACTTTTAAATTTGAATTAAACCCAAAATCCACATAGTATGTAAATGGTGTGTGCAACATTGTCAAGAGAAGCATGTATAGTAGAGTCCCTATGGGTAATACCTAGAAAATGAGATCCTATAAACATGTGTCTTGATGTAATGTTTTATAAGAATCACAATAAACCACACACCCATGCATGATCCAATAGGGATGAAAAAATTATATATTCTTGTGGTCTATGATCATCAATTTGTCTAGTTAGTGTTTTCATCGTCAATATTGCTATGTGAAATCGCACCATAACCACTTCTAATTTACTCTCATACTAGTACTCGACTTCCCTCCTAGATACCCAATATTTTTGTTGAGTGCTTAATCATATTTAATTTTCCATAGTTTCAACCACATGAAATCAAACAACCAAAAAAGGCACTAAACCCCCAAAACCACCATTTACACACCAAAATCCCGTTTTATAATTCAATGAACACCAAAAAATTGAAAATCATTGTTTACACCTCATGTGAAATTAAATAAACCCCCCAAATAATTTATAAAATGATAAATAAATTACCTAGAAAGAGTTCAAACGTAAATCCAACGTAAATAACAATGGAAATATCATTTTAACTGTATAAGAATATCTAACCAAAGAAGAAAATCACCTACCATCGGGGGCCAAAACCTATAAAATTGGTTTGTAACTCTACCAACACCTCATCTGCATCAAAATGAAGAATGATTGAGCCCTAAATAATGATATAATCTTAAGAAAATCAAATAATTACCTTAAAAAGATACTCATGCACTGAAAAATAAGGAAATAAAAAAATAAGAAAAAATACCCTAGAATAAAGTAGGAATCGAGAGAAGGATACACTAACTTGATGATTCGTGGAATATTTGCACCAAATATGTCAACAAAATGATAATCCAAGGGATATTGAAGGAGGAAAAGGCATTCCTTGGAGGGTAAACCCCATGGGATAAAAAAATGTGGTGATTCAGGTGTTAAACATATGAAGAGATAGAAAGTGGGAATGCTTTTAATGTGACGACAGATCTACACATTTAGTCTGCACTATTTTGACGCCATGTGGTAAATGTGCATACATTGTTTTCCTAATAGATAATCACACACAGTTACATTGTAATTGTTGCATGACTATGAAAAATCTATGTAGTACATTCTATCTCCTACAATATTGTTTCGTAGGTTGGCACAAAGTTAAAACTAAACATGTGAAAATTATGCGCATAAGACATACCAAAAATTCACCAATTTCTTCCAAAATTTCAAAAGGAAATCCAATGATAATGATAGGCCAAAATTGAAAGGATAAATACATGAAAAAGATGTAATATATGTGACAATACACCCTACCATGAAATCATTCATCCTTCAGAAAGACATCTTGAATCATGATCTGAAAATAGAAACATGTTAACCTGCTCAACCAAATCCATTCATTTCCATGTATCGTGCAAATCATTTCTATAATTCCAAAGGAAAAAGTCCAGGAAAATGTACTTCCCATGAAAAAACATCTCCAGGGAGTCCACTAACCTCATTTTTTGTTCAAACACTGATAAATCAATGCCCGGTCGGGTCATTGATAAGGCCTGAAGGGATTTCTGATCCCCACGGGCTGGCAGAAGTTCGCATGTATGAATATTAAGAATTCTGAATGATTTTCCCAAACATAATACAATCAAACAACCGAAAAATATAAAACAAACAAAGGATAGAGAGGATAACCAGAAAATCCTTAACAATGTATCATATTCGAGTTCACATATATAGACAAAACAAAAGAGAGCTAATACAAAATAAATAACTAAAACCCATCTTAAAGCCACCATGAGGCAAAGAGAAGATCTTCCCCCAATCTGTCACTACAACACCACCCAAGGGGATCACTAGCATGACGAACCACTACCAATAAAAGATTTACCCATACTTGTATCAAGCATAGCCATGTTTCCTTACACTACTATAACAAACACCTTTAACAGTGGAGGTAATTATCATTTTTATAAAAATATATTGCTAAATGAAATTTTTATCACCTCTAAATAAAGGAATGATAAATGTAACATTTTATCCACACATATTTTTTAGAATTTAAATAATAAACCTTATCTAATCAAATAAATTTTAGTTCGGATAAAGGTATTATTATCAATGTGTTAGTTTCATCACTCGTAAATGTCATCATTTATCAGTGCATTATTTTTAATGCTAAAAACGGTAAATTTTATCTATAGATTATTTTTATGAATGATACAAAATATCTTTTATCAAAATGATATTTTTAATGCTGGTTAATATTTATATAAATAACTAAAAAAATTATATAAATAAAAAATAACAAATGTCTTTAATTAAAAAAATATTACAAATTTTATTAATTTAATATTTATGGATAAATTAGAATTTATTAATAAAATATTATTAATTGTATATATTTTTATTAATTAGATAATTATGATAATTAATGTTGTTATATTTATTATTTTATGTATATATATAAAAATTATATACATATTATTTCTATGTTACAAAATATTTATAAGATTTACATTAAATTTTCAGATGTTTATTGATTAATTTTTAATTTTTAAATATTATTATGAATTAAAAATATTGACAATAAATTCATTTCAGTCGACAGATAATTTAATTTTGGTTTTATATGAAATTTAGCATATATCAAATGTGTGTTATCTTGATTTTACATATACTTAATTAATGCATTTTTATATTCAATTCCTAATCACCAAACATATCCATTTTCTCAACATTTTTATGTTCTACTAGTTTTCAATTTATTCAATATCAATCAATTTTAACATAGATCCTTGGACAAAAAAAAGAAATAATCATTAATAATGATAAAAAAATTGTAAACAAATATTTATAAATAAATTTATTTGTAAATGTACAGTCACTATATTTTTTCTATTATATATTAATAATTATAAATAAATAAATATTTTTTCTATAAGTATTGATTTAATTATAATGAAATAAGTATGTATATTTTTATAATTTATATATTTATAATAAAGTTACATAAATAATGAGTTTATTTACTAGGTTTATATATAAATATATTAAATATACATTTATAATTACATAAATATATATAATGTTATAATTAATATTTTTAAAAAATATTTCTATATTTAGAAATAAATAATTATGAAATTATAATAAATATATTTAAAAAGAATACATTTACAATATTGATATTTATATATATTTCTGAAATGTGTATAAATTTTCACAACTTTTTATTTATATTTATAATTACAAATCTTTTAATAAGGATTCGTTAATAAGAGCTGATAAAAGAATCTTTATTAGTGTGAAAATATCCCTATTAATGTTGATGATTTATCATCGCTAAATTAGGAAATGAAAAATTAATATGTATCCACACTCTAATTTTAGCACTGATAAATATTGATCTCAACAGCACTAAAATAGAGCGGATAAATATTACATTTATCAACACCTATGATTTATGTACGAATAAAAGGTCTATTTATCAATGCATATTTATATGTGCTGATAAAAGCGTCTCGATCTATTTTAAAAACAAAAACCATCATCTAACTCATCTTGATATCAGGATATTTTTGTAGAAGCCACTTGTGGTCAGCACTACTCCCCAATGAATCAAAGCTCGAATCATACCACTTGACTTTTTCTGGCACTCTAATATCATGAACATCTTATTCGACATCTATTTTTTTATTACAGTTATGATGCGAGTGGGGGTTCACATCACTTTATGGCAATTTATCTGTCCGAGGTAGGTGTTTCCATTCCCTAATAATTTTAGATAATTTAATTTTCTCATTTTCATAATTTCCACATAATCTATAGTTTATTTTCAGGGTGCAAACAAGTTTTGGAAAATCCTTTATATGAATTTCTATTTATAAAATCCTTAATTATTTTTATATTTCTATATAGGCATTGTTGTGATAACTTAGTGGAAGTATTCGATTAATTTTATGAGTAGTGATGAATGTTTATTGTGGGTTGTTAAGGTGTGTGTGTGTTGAAAAATGATTTTTGATGGGTAATGGATCATTTTTGGAATGTTAGTCTTCTTGAGCTCTTTAGTGTATTAGATTTTAAGTGTTTACATAATGAATAATTTATTTTAGAATTGAAAATTGAAATATGCAAAATAGATTATTAAATGAGGTGATAAATGGTAAATGTCTTTAAAAAGGGTTTGAGGTTCTTTGTGTTGGGTTTGGGTTTTGTAACAGTGAATGGATATGTTATGTGTGTCTGTTTTAATATGTGGTTCCGTGGAAGGGTTTTATGGGTTGTTTGAACGGTTTGAATCATTTTTTCAAATTCTCATAAATTAAAATAGTTTTTAAGTACAGTTATAATGGAAATTTACATACTTTTCCATGTTAGACATGTTTTTCCATTTTGATAATGTGAAATAAAAATTGATTTAATGGATTGAAGTCATGGTTTTGAAAATGATTCTGGGTTGTGTATAAATTTTTAAAAAAGGGATTTGATATTGAATAGGTAATTAATTTGCGAAAACTATGTTTTTTTATTTGGAAATGTTCGATAAACTAATTAATAGATTTATTAAATTATATACAAGTTGTAAATTATGTTCAATGTAATTATGCGTTGAATTTGATTTTAAAAGTATCATTCTCGTGTGAACTTGTGTTTTTTTATGTAAAGCCTTGATGTTCCTCGAGTGGTTATTTTTTAAATCCATTTATATGAATTATTATCATACCTAATTGGTTTGAGGCATGTATGTGAAATTATTTGTTTGTGTATGTTATCAAATAGGGGTTGGGTGTGAAAGTAGTTGCACTCTATGTGTACAAAGTATGACATGACATGTGTTTGTAAATATGTTGTGTTATGACATGTTACTGTGAAACCTGATTGAGCATAAGTAATATGGAATATTAGGTAACTGGGTAACTTTATTGTGCTTTGTAATATAATCTTGATGTTTGAACAATAAAATCATTGTCCGTAGAGTAAATGTATGGATTCATATTTACGATTTATTCATTTTTGTATAATTACTCATATAATATTTTATTTCTTATATAGGTGTATTAATTTTTTTAATTTTGGGTTCTCTTTCCTACTTTCATGCTTATTTTCCCATAAAATATTTCCATCCATGAATTGGTGCATTTATCTCTTTCAAACAAATTAAATTTTCTTTCATTGCAGGAAGAGTAATGATGCAGCCATTGCCCAATCACAGAGGTAATGTTGATGCTTTCATAGTAAAATAATTGTCCATAGAATTAATGTAGTGTTCTATATTTATGATTAATTCATTTTTTAGTATTACACATATAGTAATTATTTTCTTATTTAGGTTGAATATTTGGATCAGGTTGGTGTTATCTATTCAACATTCATTCTCCTTATCCCATAGAATCTTTTCACCTATGTAGTAGTGCATTTATCACATTTATTCAAATTACCTGCACTACATTTTCAAGAATAGTAGTAATTCATCCTCTGTTCAATTCCAAAGGCAATCATGAAGTTTACATAGTAAAATCATTGCCCATATAATTAATGTATTATTTCATATTTATGTTTAATTTATTTATTTTTATTACTACTCACCTAATAATTTTTTTATAAATAGGTGAATTATTTTGTTCCTGTTGGGATTCTATGTTAAACTTTTATGCTTCTAATAAATTAAAATATCTTCACCAATGTAGTGGTGCATTTATGACATTACATAATGTTACCTCCACTTCAATTAGTGGAAGTTAAATGATGCTTCATCTACTCAATCTCAGATGTAATATTGTGGTTCTCAAAGTAAAATTATTTTTCATATAATTAATGTATTGTTTCATATTTTTGTTCAATTTATTTCTTCTTAATATTACACACATTAAAATTGTTTTACTATATATGTGGATTATTTTTTTAGTTTACGTGGCATGTTCAATGTTTATTAAGTAGTATTGGTAGTTAGAAAAATAATTTCAATTTAAGTCGATGTAATATTGTCATTTATGATTTTTTGAATGTATGTAGTTATTTTTATTTCATATAATTTTATATATTTTTTAAATGTATGTATTATAATATTTTCTTCTGTTATTTTTCTTAAAGAAATTATTTAATTTAAATTTTTTATTGTGGATTATTTTTTGGTCATATAAATTTTTTTTGGTGCTACTGATGCTATGGGGTGCTCTAAAAATACACTATTTTGGTTCTGTGATGTGTTATTAAAACAAATAGAAATATAGCCTTTTATTAATACTTTTATAGGACTAACAAAAAAATATTTTAGAATCATTTTATTATGTATTGATAAATGTATTTTTATCAGTTATTTTATTAGTCCTAATAAATGTTTCATTTATCAGCACTTTTTATGTGATGATAAAAAACTTAGGCCTTTAATTTAGCTCACATCATCAGGGCTTTGATAACACCGATAATGGCCATTTCTAGTGATGTTAATTGCTTGTTTTGAATTTGTGTTACACACAAAGTTGTAAGCAAGGTGTGAGAGAATTTCCTAGTAGGATACAACAAAAAGTATTCCATGCTCAAAACATTATATGAAAAATTATGTACATTTTAAAAAATGATATATAGTGTTATGTTAATTTAATGGAATTAAATTTCAAAATGAAAAACATTTAATGGTAATAAATATAAAAAGAAAACAATTTTACCATTGATGAAAAACCAAAATCCACACCTTATTTCTATAGTGGGTGAAACATAGTCAAGAGTACAATGTATGGGTGAGGCCCTATGTGTAATAGTTAGTGAATTGGGCCCTAGAACCTCACATCTCAATGAAAAGTAGCATATGAACAAAAAAAGTCCATGTTTTTGTGCACGATACACTAAATATGAGATGCATCCAATATTTTAGAGGTCTCCAATCATCTATATGTTTAGTCATTATTGACATCATGAATCATGCTAAGTAAAACTAGGATATATCCACATCCTAATCACTATTGCAGAAGACCTAGTCTTCCCTCATAGCTACATAGGCTTCCTGTTGAGTGAAAATTCATTTTTCTTTTCAATGTAATCCACCAAATTCAAACAAACATCCAAAAAATTTACTAGACACCAAAACCACCATTTATACAGCAAAATAATCTCTCACAATTAAATTCACTTCAATTTCATTCAAAAACCCGGTTCACACATTATGAAAAATTTAATAAACCTCCCAGATAATTTTTAAAATGCTAACAAATTACCTGGAAATTGTCTACACATTTATCAAACCCAAATACCCATTAAAATCCAATTTTAACTCTAGAATAATATTATACGTCTTTATAAACCACTTTTTCATCACAAAAAAAAATCAATGTACATGTGAAAATATACTACCAAGAATTTTTATTAATCAATGAATGTTTAGTCATGGAATCACTTAAATTGGATTGTTAAACCCCAAAAATATTGTGTCTAACTCAACTCATACATCAAACTCACCAATAGAAAGAAATATTTATCCCTACATCTTGAGATCATACCCTAAACATAAAATTATAACCCTAAAAATAGAATCCCTATAGGTGGAGAAGATGAAGCTCCTAAAAAGAAGTGATGAACCCCTAGATTAGATGATAAATCAAGAGAAGGAGGCACTCACTTGATGGTTCATTGATGATCAACACAAAATCCATCACCAAAATGAATTATATAGAGGTGGAAGGATGGGAAGTCATGCCTAGGAGTTGATATCCTAGGGTAGGTGAAAAATGAGGTGTTGGGGGGGGGGGGGGTTAGACTCGAGATTAGAGGGAAATAGGGTAAATCTTTAGATGTTTGAATAGATTCGCATGTTTTGTTTGCATAGTTTGGGAAACCATGTTGTAACCATGTAGACTATTCTCTCCGAATAGAGAATCAGGCATGGTTACATAAGAAATAGAGCATTGACGTTCATAATCCATGTGGTAGGTTTTTCTCCTACCACATAGTTTCCAAGGATGGAGCACAACACAACTAGTCCTTCATAAACCATGTGCATCGGCATACCTTCAAAAAATATTCAGCTTTCTTCCAAAATTAAAAAAAACAAGGTAAAAGATACAACAGAATAAAATATAGAAATACCTAAAAAAATGAGTCATATGTGACGATCCAAAAATTGGACCAGGTGCCTTTTCATATGATGACCAAACATGATTCGTGAAAAAATGATATCAAAGGGCATTACGGATCCCCATGGGATAGTACAAATGTCGATGAATGAATTATAATAATTGGGATCAATTTAGATGAACATAAATCATAAAACAACCAATAATATAAAATAAACCAAGGATGGAAGGATATCCCAATCAAGCCTTAACAAAGTTTCAGATTCATGTTTACAAGTCTAGAAAAAACAAAGGAGATATTATATAAAAGAAAAAAACAAAAACCATCTCAAAATCTACCACAAGGAAAAGATAATATCATTCTCCAAGCCCTCACCTCAACACCACTGAAGAGGATCACTAGCATTCTGAACCACCACCACCAAATGATTTAGCCTTACTAGTATCAACCATAATAAATTCTTTCTAAAACCAAAGGTGTTTGCTCAGTGTAAGCCTAATTCCCAGTAAGATTCCACCCAAAAATATTCTATGCTCTAAACATTATATTAAAATCTTCTGGAAAAATTAATAAATGAAATATATTACTAAATTAATTTCATGGAATGAAATTTCAGAATAAACAACTTTTAAATGTATTATATTTGTAAAGAAAACTCTTTTACCCTTGATGTAAAAAAAATTAAACGTTGTATGTTGATGGTGAGGGAATAATTTTCAAGAACACTATGAATGGGAGGGGCCATGAGGGTAATAGGTAGAGTATGGGACCATATATATTGTGTATTAGTGTAATGTAGTATAAAAACCACAAAAATCCCTGATCATGTTCACAATCAACTATATAATAGTATAATACAATATTTTAGTGGTATTTGATCTCCAATATGTTTAGATAGTATTGTCATCATCAATCCCTGTATGTGCAACTGGGCCGAATAATCTTCTATATCACTAGTACTCTATTCTTAGTCCACCCTCTTAGAAACTCTCCATACTGGTTGAGTGCTCAATCATATTTTATTTTCCATATATTCCACCACATTCAAAAAAGGAACTAGACCCCAAAAAACCATTTAAGAAACAAAATTCTCTTTCACAATTAAGCTCTCACAAAAATGATTCAAAAAACAGGTTTTAACCTCATGAACAATTCAATAATCCACCCATGTAATTTATAAAATGATAAATATTTACCTAGAAAGCTTTTACACATAAAAGACACCCAAATACCTATAAAAATCACATTTTACCTTAGATGATCATCAATACTCATTCCAAACCAGTTTTTCGTCACAAAAAATATACAATGAACATGCAAAAATACCAAAGAAATTATTTTAATTCATCAAATAATGTTTAAGAACAGAATATCCTACCATTGGTGAAGAAAACCCTAAAATATGGTGTGTATCTCCACCATCACCTCATCCACACATACTGAAATCAATACCGATCCCTAAATAAAGATTTAGACACATGAACATCAAATAATAACCCTAAAAAAATTAATCCAAAGGCTCTTGAAGAGGTAAAAACCCTAAAGAGAAGAGACAAAACACTTCATTAGAGGGGGAATTGAGAGTATGAGGCACATACATATTGATTATTGGAATATCCGTACAAAATCCTGCATAAAAAGGAAAATCTAAAAGATGAAGAAGTATAGAGAGGATCAAATAGTAGAGGAAAAACCAAGTGAATAGAAAAATGATTTTTTTTGGTGGTTATACATGAGAGGATTAAGGAGGGAAAGTTTTTAACATGATGGAGGATCTGTATGGTTAGGGTGCACAGTTTGAGAAACCATGCGGTAACCGCAATGACCATTCAGTCCAAAAAGAAATCACACCCAGTTACCTTGGAAAAGTATTACAGCCATGTAGAAGCCGTGTGGTAGGATATGTCACCCATCACACATTTTCCTAGGCTGCTACATAGCTACTACTAACCATTCACAAACCATGTGAATTTTATTATATACCGAAACATTTCCAATTTAATCCAAAATATCAAAATGAAAACCAAGGAAAAATATAGAAAAATTTAAAACAGAAAAATACATAAAAAATAGGTCATATTTGTAAGAGTAACTATTGGCTTCATGGCCTTCTCCACCACACCTGAGACATATTATCATTCATTATTGAAATTCCACTATGTTATTTTTTATGCATTATTGAGTTATAGGAAACTTAATATTATTTCCTCCTTTTTCTCTACTACCCGAACTCTTAGAAGATTCCATCCTTTTATTATTTGGTGAGGCTTAGAGATGGTTAATAATTACATTGTTAATAACATTCCTTGATACCTTATTTGTCATAATCACGTTGGCTATTACTCCATTCATCAAACCATCTATCTATTCATCAGAAAATTATACATAAAATTCAATGTTATCTCAATTACTTATGGTTTCTATTACGAATAAAGCAAAAAAAATATTTTCAGCCACAATAATCATAGTGGGGATCCATTTAATCATGAAAAAAGAACACATAATATTTATTAATCATAAAAGATTGTTATTTTATTTCAATGAAACCATAGGTTTATCGAAGGTTTTTTATTATCATATTTTACAAAAATTCATCTCCACAGATCACAAAGAGTTTTGGAATTACCAAATAATATCCCTTGAGAGAGTTAAACTAGGTGTTCAATGATTCCAATTATCATGCACTAGTTCATAATCAAGTCTATCTCTATAAAATTTATTCATAGTTTCTACACCTATATAAATTCATTATAGCACCTCAAAAACATTTA
This sequence comes from Viscum album, assembly GCA_963277665.1. Taxonomy (NCBI): domain Eukaryota; kingdom Viridiplantae; phylum Streptophyta; class Magnoliopsida; order Santalales; family Viscaceae; genus Viscum; species Viscum album. The sequence goes on from OY728159.1 coordinate 819,229,024, forward strand.
GTATATGTAGAGTGATTTAATTTCATAGAAAATAGTTGGTCTTTATGTTATAAAAATTCTAGGATTTTTTCAAATACATTGATTCACCCTTGGGAATATCCTTATGGAAATACCTTGAAATATCCATATAAATACCCCAATTAATTTCAATAATGTTTTCTTATCATATATTCCAGTTGTTTAATAGACCATTCAATTGATACCCAACATAGAGGGGGGGGGGGGGTTTATACACGGATAAATAATTTTTTTAATGAATATTAACTAAATTAAAAACATAAACACTTGTGTGCTCTAATAGTAAGTTCCATTGGATACATTTAATAAAATATTATTTATCTGGTGAATGATCATTTTTGTTTCCCATAAAGATATCCCCATTTAGTAATCCTCATTGATCTACACTAGAAAAAACCATTCTAGATAACCTTGGGAAAGGAAACGATATAAATGGTGATCTTACATTCTTAGAAATGGTAAATAAAGAAGATATATATGAATAAATTTAATACAAGCGTAATAGAACATGATAATAACAACGTAAAACCATAGCTATAATATATATGATCATAAACATGAATCAAGGAATATTTATTGGAAGTTCATAATAATTGAATCATTTAGAAATAATAAATCACGATTTGTGAGGGAATAACATGGGAATAATTTATAAAATTATTTCATACATAGAATATTATAACATAGTGTGCATGTATAAATATAAACTGGATCACATATTAATTTAATGACTTGAAATTAGGACACTACCTAATTTAATAGTCATGCAATGTGGTCTGTGAAAAACATTGCGAAAATTTAATCTTGATCAAACATAAAATTTTGAACTTCTAATATAGTTCATACATAATTTTGTGAACATATATTTTTGTTCACACATTATATTGTGAGGATGTAATCATGTGCATACATAAGTAGTTACATCACCTGGGTGGGACACACCATTATCCCTAGTGTTCGTATTTTCATAATGTACTGGGTTCACTCCCATTCCAGTAATGTGTTACTATAGCTTGTTCAATCCTCATTCCGACCATATATAATTGTATTGGGTTCCCTTCCTATTAATTCTATGTCTCTCTCATCAGATATATAAATATTTTTCATTTTTATTCGAGGGAGATACAGATCCCACACATTACATAATGAAATCATATATATGGGTTCTAATGTATCATAAAAAATACTCTTATCAAACCCCATATAATTAAATGGGTGTCATAAACCATTCATCAAATCATATCATAAGGAAAATAAATGGGGTTTACAATTCTATCATCATATACTATATAATGAAAACTGATGGGTTTTATAACCATTTTATCACTGTATAAACCATTAGAGATAAATTGGTTTCCTAAAAAACATTTTTCTCTAAATCAAACCCCATTCAACGAATGAAAAAGAGTGCTATATTTTGATCATATAAATAGTAAATCATAAACAATATCAAATCATGTCATCATAGATGGATATAGGTTTAGAAAGATAACTTGGAACATTTCTTAAGGAAAATAACCATTCATTGAATATAAGTTTTTAAAACATAATTATTTTTCAAAATAACTATTTTTTGGATACTGCTTTGAAAAATTATAATTAAAGATTCACAAATATTTTAAAACAATTCATGAAGAAAATACATCATCCCATTTGAAAAAAACATTTTCAAATGTAAACCAATTTTAATTTTTTTCCTGTGAAGAGAGATTTGAAAACATATAATGAATGATATGAAAATAATTTAAAATATTATTGAAATGTAAACAAATTTCAAATTTATTTATCATTTTCAATTATCATCAAAGTTAATTTTATTTAAATTTTTTGAATATTTTTAAGAATACTTTGTTTATGAATAAAATATATTTCTGACACAATAGATAAATAAAATCTGATTTTCTAAAAAACAATTACGTAATTATCTAGATTATCATATTGTGGAAGAATTTTAGAATTATTTGATTATATAATGAATAAATAGAGGAGAATAAAATTCATGATTATAATTGAGCTATGTTTCCTAATATACAACATTGTATACATAATCATAAACATTCCTTAAAATGATAAGATTGTAACATAAAATCCTTACCACTTTGGTAACATTGAGTTATAATCCCAAATAATTAATAAGATATAATAAAATGTAAAATATCATGAGTTTGAAAATATTCACTATATTATATTTATAATGGGTTTTATTTATACCTCATGAATGAACATAGGCATATAACATAACATAAGCCAAATAGAAGGAAAATTGAGACTAAATTACCTTACCGGTTCGTTAGATTTCATTCTATCCACACCATGGACTATAAATCCTAAAATGGATGTCTAAATAACAACATATTAAGTATAAATATCATAATATACATTCATTGGAAGTGTACACACCAAATAAAATTAATAGGTGGCGAACATCGCATATGTATCATGGAAGAATATAGTGAGACGAATCCCTTACGTTAAGACATGACTCTAATAATTCTCATTCATAACTCCTTAAGAATAAATAAATATTTGTTATAAATCAATAACACAATCATAATCATATACATATTATGATTTATGATTTTATTATGACAATATATAACAAATTTATTTGTAATTTCATGTTAATGTTCTGATTCAAGTATCAACATCTTCGATTTACCAACAAATTATGAATTTTTATTATTTTTTATTTTATATAGATCCAAATTTATTCAAATATAGAACTACAAACAGGATAATAATATCATATATATCCATTATATATTTATTTATATTAATTTAAAAAATTTACTGATATGAATTAAATACACCATTAATGGAGATAGTAGGTCATATGTATGCCTCAAAGTGATTTCCATTTTGTTGTCATATTGAATTAAAGAAATATATATATATTATCATTATATTAAAATTATTATTTTATATATTACACATATTTCTATAAAATCAATAATTAATACAATCCACGTAATGTGTGAACTAATCTCATTAAATTGTGATGTAGTAGTCTGTCATACACATGAATGTGGTTAACATATTCCCAATAAAATAAATGCATGTCGTTATTAATGATAGAAATTTTACAAAATCATAATAAAATCTTAAAATTAATAAATTTAATATAGACATATTATTTTCATCATTATTTATTAAATTTACATGGTGTAATGAAAAAACTAATGACAATGCTTCATGATGTGGTGGTCCTTCATTCATAGGAATGACGATTTCCTAACCCATTAAATAGTGTTGTCTGTTGTTTTAGGTCATAACCTTAAAATAACAACATATAAACACATTTATTATTCTGATTTTATTATATGATAAATATTTAATGATAATTTAATTGGTTTTAGGTTTAAATAAAATAAAATTTTATTGATTAATGTTTCCTCTTCTTTGGGTATCTCCTTTGATTTTTCCCCAGTGGACTTCATTTGAGGTTTTCCTACCAAAATTAATGATAACAAGATGGATATAGGGAATTTGTGATGTGATATATTTGGGGATATGTATAGCCAAATGCATTGATCTGTGTAAAGATGTGGGGACAGTGAATGCACATTTATAATTGAGAAGGAATGGAATTCTTTTAAATACCCAAAATTATTCAATATTGATAGGTCTACCATACCTCATATATATCAAATATAGTACAAAAATGTATCTATAAGAGTAAAATTTAGTTAAATACCTACACCACAAAAAATAAAAACATTTTATATATGTTTTTTATATATACTTTTTTAATCAATTTTATATTTATAGTATTTTCCATGTTGAATTGGATATTTTTTTTATCAATGTATTTTATTAATTATGTCTACAAATAAAACAAATATAATAATTTGAAAATTATAATATTAATAATCTCTAATTCATTTAATAAAAATATTTTTGTGTGAAATATTAATTTAAATAAAAACTCATGTAGTGCATAAAACCCCATTTTAACATTATATTTGTTAAATTATTTTAAATTTATTCACTAATAATTGATGTAAAAAATTGAGTTGAATTTATTATAAAAGAGAAATAATTTTTATTCCAAAAATGGAATCCATTTTTCCAAATTCCATTCATAGTATAGGATAAATTGAATTTAATATTAAACCCACATACATGATGAGAAATCCGAGTTTTAAAGTGAAAATCTTCCAATATTTACAATGTATTTATATCATAATTCATTATGAAATTTGATTCCAATTAACTAAATTATATTAATAGATGTATTTTTTTTAAAATTATATATTAAAATAATTTTTTATTCAAATATATAATTAAATCAAACACAATTGAATCTTTCAATTAATAATTATTATTATTAAATATTAATAGAGAAGGATAAGTATTTTCTTAAAAATCCAAAAAAAAATCACCCTATAATAATTTGGAAATTTTTATTTTAGAAAAAATATCATTTTAAAAATCATAATTTAAAAATGATTCAAAATGTTATTTTAAAATATATTAACCATCAAAAGGATGTAAAGCCACCTTTTATAAAAATACATAATTTTAGGTATAAAATTGGATTTATTCATATCTTTTTTCTATAAAACACATAATATGAAAGTTTGGTAATTTATCAAATTTAATATATATATATATATATTTATGTATTTAAAATAATTGGTCAATATTTTATTTTCTAATTTTTTTATATAATAGTTTTTTCACATAAGAAAATAGGTTTTAAGAAAAATATTAACGTGTCTTCAAATAGTCCTTACATTAATTTCAATTCAATTTGATACCATAGAAATAATTTTATAATAATGAATATACAATATTTTAATTATTTCATTAATCATTTACAAAACCTTCATTCCAATCCCTAGGTGATAATTGAAATCTAATAAAAATATTTCATGTTTCGTTTAAACTCATTGTTTTATGTAATACAAGCTAAGATCGGTGTTGAGTGTAACCCAATCCGAAATTGATGTTGTGTGTAAGACAATATAAATCAATTTTTCATGTAAAATAATCTAAAATTAATGTTTCTTGTATCATAATACTAAATTTGTGTTTATATAAATAATTCATAACTTATGGTGACGTCTGATAAAATACATTCAATAGTTTAAAAATATTCAAAATCATAAATTAATAACATTTCAGGGTGATAAAATTCCTCCTCAAGAAATCTCACATAGAGATACTATTTGGGAAAATGATATAAACAAATTTGTAGTAGATCTATGAATATGATATTGAGGTACCATAATGACATTCTCCCCTATTGGATTGTGGGAAGCTCTTTTTATTTCTCTTCCTTCATGATCAATTAATGGAACGTTTCCTAGAACACATTCTAAATTTCTAACCGAGAAACATATATTTCATCTCAGTCACCTAGATGCAGAGTCCACACTGAATGAGCTGCCCCATCATGTTACTAACAACCAAAGTGACCAATATTTTATTAGGTCCCTGATCAAAATGAAATTGATCTAGATCTCCTCGGTCCATCTCACTGTCCCCACATCCAAATCACTAAACTCATACTTCCCAGTGCAAGCCACTAAAATGAATGCAACACCCACTACCCAGCATCCTCCTCCTCTATAGAATCAACTATACAGTGGTCAACTAGATCATTATTCATGACCTGAGTAGCCTGAGAATCCTTTGGAATATGTCCAGGGGAATAGATGACATGGAAATGGGAATTTACTAATCCGAATAGAACATAATTTTATAAATATTCATTTTATTCCCATTTTTCATTTTAATCTTCCCATGAATGCCAACTCATACAATAAAAAAATTCAGAGTGATTCATGTACCGCTATTACATATATACATTGAAAATAGGTATGCCTCACTCATTTATTCCATAATCTCAAAGTTCATGTACTGGAACATGTGGGGGCTACAATCTCGATTCCTTGATCGTCTTCTTATCCTATGTCATGCTCCAATGTCAATTAAAATGGTTTCCATACCAAACCTTGGAATGTTCTATATGAAAAAATCCAAACTAAATCCCATCATTCATCCATATCCTATAATACTACTATTTCATGATACCATCCCATCAATGATTCTATAAATAATTAAAAAATAAATAATGAACCTCCCCCCCCCTTGGAGTCCATCATCCAGTTGGCTTTAGGTTGGTTATTAGATTCCAGGATATAAGATATCATGAGATTATAAGCATTACCATATAGAGTAATTTAATATAAAGAGTGTGATTTAAGCAATCATAAGAAATACCGTTAAATTATAAAAATAGAATATGAATCCATGTAGTAGTGGATGTCTAAACAAATTACATTCAAATAAAAGTCACCATCATAACTACCAAAAATAAAAGATTAAGTAGTGACACAAAAACCATCATGAGGTCTGAGCTAGTAATTACCTTCAGGATACATGTAATCATACATTAATCATGAAAACAGTTATGTATATGTATATTGAAAATACAAGTAAACTCATAAGGAATCCAAATGTCTCTCTTACACATATGGAAAGAGATTACTAATGCACCCAAGAGTAAATAATCGAACCAAAACAACCAAAAAAATTCAACATCCAATCATATCTACAGAAATACATTCAACCAAAGTAACACAATCCATGACTAATAACATAATATTAATACTATCTATATAGGGTACCACCCAATTCTTTCCCACTAATTTTACCATCTCAGAAACAAAAAATGTACATCATAGAGATCAAAAATAATAAATATAATATATAACACCACCCCACTACATGGTCATAATAATATATGCCTACAAATATTTGGTACAATTCCCCAAAAACATTGTCAAATCTTAACACGTATGAAAACACATGGTACATCACATCAGAACCACTTCTATAACCATAATAGTAGGGTATCCTGAATATGAAAGACATAAATCTTTTTCAATAATCCATGCATGCATAAAATATATCATCAGACACCCCATTACATATAAATATCAAATCCCATCCTAATAAACATAGGCCACCATCCCACCACACATTCATATCACATCTCACTTGAAGATATCTGGGCCATGCTCTAGTGCACTATCAGATCTATGGCCATCATAGAATGTGAATATCTATATTCAGATAAGAGATATAATAAGTGATCGGATATCCATATATCTTTCCACATCACACAATGTTGGAAAAAACACCCTAATGTGAAAATATGGGTGTCAAAACATAGTTCTCGATATGAGTGGGGATCATATTGAAAATAACATGGATCATACATGGTATATATGTATAATCATAACACACATGAAATCCCTATGAATTAATATCTATATGATTTACCAACTCCAAACATTGACTATATTTGATGCCACATCTAAATACACAACACTATAGAATAAGAAAATCAAATATGTATAATGATATTTTGTATATTTCACTTTTTCATTCGAGTTAATTTATAAATATATCTCATTATATTATTTCAATAAAATTTGTTTTATTCATTATTTTTTTATCTTTTAACATTATACACCTCTTAATTTCAAATTAGATAACCATTTCCATCCATTTTCAACATCTACTTTATCCTTAAATTAACAACACTACCTATGTAACTTTCATAAGACATCATAGAAAAATAAGAAAAAAAATTCACATATCCTCTTACAAATAAACCCACATTCCATTGCTTCATTCACATACAAAGAAAAAATATCCACCACATCTAACAAATTTCTAGCATATCTCCCCCATAACACAGCCTCACAAACCATCACATGTCAACGCATTATGCATTGTAACAATACATCACAACTACACCTCATACCTCAACGTCCTATCTCATCATCCATTATAGAACCACATACCACACACCAAATTAACATAAAATGTACATAACACACAACCACAGACTCAAACACATTCACCATTATACATATCATATCATTTTTAGATTTCATATAGGGAATCCTTATCAAATATAATTCATTATTTTTTGGAGATCATAAAAAATTCATACATGTAGGGAAAACCTTTTTATTAACCAAATATAAGTTATTAACTATTTTTTGGGTGATAAAATTTAAATCAAATATGTGTTTGATAATGTCACAAGTATAACAAAAGTAAAGCCATCAACAACCACAAATCTCATTGAAGCATTATCCCATGACAATAATAAAAAAAATAATGATAAAAATTTAAAAACAAATGATAAACATTCCTCTACACCCATTTAGATTAACTTTACCTGTTAATTTGACTTTATTAATTTGGATGAAAGAATCCCCACAATGATAATAAAAAAGACCTCACGAAAGGATGCACAAAAATAGAAATGAATGGGAATTAACTACCTTAATGATTGAAGCCTCACTTGACACACTACACCAAAATAGGGGGAACATGAATGATAGAATCATTGTTTGTGATGTTGAGCAATTATAAAAAGGATTACATAACTTGAAGTTAAGTTTCTAGTGTGTCTAGTCTTAAATGAAAAGAAATTAGAAATAAAATAAGAAAGGATATTTATTTTTTAGTTAATAAATATGGAAAAATTGGGTTCTAAAATTGAAATAGATTTGATTTATCTATTATTTAAGAAATTGATATACCCCATTAGAATGTAAACAATTATAGCATAATTCGATATATAAAATTGATGATATAATTAAGCATTATTAATGGGCATCTAAAGGACCTTGATTTATTCTTATGAATGACCCACATAATTGTTTTCTCAAAATCAATTGTAAATTTCTAGGTGCTAAATATCATGAAGATAAATTCTCATATAGCCATTCTCACAAAGTACACCCAAATAGATTATTGATGTAGTTTATTTCACATCTTTTACGTCCACATATATGATCAACATATCTAATTTATGGACCTAACTGATTCATCTATGTAGATGATCTGACCACATATTTGGATATCATAAGTGATGGCTCCACTTAGTTGATTCAACATACTATGGGGAGAAGCCTTATAAAAACAACGAGAAATGTCATCAAATTATCTCCAACCACCATACCCATAAATATAATGGGCTTAGATAGAATGATCGATTACCTATAGAATGATCGATTAATTTCATGAATAATATTCCTTATTAATAAATATGTGTATTCATTCTATATTAAGCATTTACCAATATTTTCCCATTGAATGAATAAAATAAAAAAATAGAATATGTAATAATAGTATATGGAATAGAAAATTATCATATCCATGATATAATGAATATTAATATTTAAGTGAATTTAAATGGATAATGATATTAATAATTTGAATGTTTTATGAGAATAATTTAATAAAAAAATTAATATGATATTAGATATGGTCGTCGATTCACTAAGAATACCGTTTTTTGTAATAAATGATAGTAATTTGTAAGAATAAATTTAATTAAAGAAAAATAATAAAATAATAGTTTATAAAATAAATGTCTTTATGGAACAATTTTAATTTTGTATTAGAATATACATGTCTTTTAATGGTTTTGGTAGTGGAGAAGGTAGTTATTACTATATACGTAAATTTTTTTTGACATTTTGTAATGAAAGTAATAAAATACCACTACAATATAATTTATTAATCTATTTAATCCGTTTTTAAATATTTGGATGACATAATATTACCTTAATTAACAGTTTGAGTTTATAAAATGACATTTCTAATATAATTTTGAAAAACATGGGCATGGATGAAAATAAATTTGATTAAAATAGAAATAAATTATTCTTTCTTTTAATCATTTATTTCTTTAATTCATTTAATATGGGAAAATATTTGGAGGCAAATTTTTAATATAATCAAATATCAATTGTATTTAAAAAATATCATATCTTATTAAGGATAAATGAATATATTTATTCCATGAAAATAGTAGAAATCCCAAAATAATGTGGGATTGTCAATTAAATTCTTATCTATTGGCAGTCATTAAAAGTTTTACCCATTGAATGAATAGAAATTAATTGAAACAATAATCATAATTAATATATAGGTGTTTCTATTAAATGTATAAATGGGTAGGGGTATGTACCACATAATTTTGACTAGGTACATAATAACAAATATGTCTTCATGGAATGGTAGTTGAGAGGCAATCCCTTACCTCATGAATCCCATTAGTTTAATGTTATTTATCCTTAACTATAGTGGTATAAAATATGTAATTAATTTTTACTAGAAACATATTCACATTCCTAATATCATATATAATCCTATTATAACAACTCATCATCTGTTTTTTAATAATATTATATTATTATAATTTTTTTAAGTGTTAACTGCTTCACTGTTTACTGCATTATTTTCAAGGGTGTTCTAGTTTTCTTCGTAGTATGTTTTATATTTTTTAAAAAATATATTAATTTTTTAAATATAATATTTATTCATTAGATTATATTTTTATAAAAACTATTGAATGTGGTACATGTAAAATGAGTCACATCCTTTCCTAAACATGGCAGGACGTATGTATGCCTGAGAGACGATATCATTTTATAATGGGTGTGATGAAATGAAATTGGATGCCATATTAATTTTATAGAGTTAGTATTATGTCTTATGTATCATATATATTCATTATTCCCTTAATTATTTTTTCCATTTGAGCCGTTTATGGAAATAATTACATCCATTCATTGGGAGGTAGTCTACCGTACACATAGGCGATCATTATATTTCCCATTTAATGAAGAATTATAATGATAAATATTATGGAATAAAAATAATAAAATCAATATAAATGGGAAATAATTTTATTATATGTGAATTATTTAAACCTAATTTTTTGTGGAAAAAATAATATTAAAAATATGTATACCATTTATAACTATTACAATTGTTTAGAAGAACAACATTTGGATCTTTTATTAAAGAACCAATTGTTGGTATTTTTGAAAGAAAAATGATCTAAATTTTGGGTAATGGTGTTTTAGTGGGGGGGGGGTTTAGTGTCTTTTTCTATGTAAATATTTTTATAGTTGTAGAGAAATGAGGTGAGGGGATGGATCATTTTATGTAAAGAGGAGTTGATTTTTCAAAAAAACTGTAAAAACTAATCAATAATTTGAATTCATTATCAAAAAATGTGACTCCAAAATTAATAAATTATTTTATGGATTGTATATATAGTCAAAAAACCTCCACCAACATGAAAAATAAACAAGTTATAAACAAATTATTTAATAATATTTTAATGTTACTTATTTTACAATTTTTATTTCAAATAGGATAACTAGTTTTTTAAAAATGAAAAATCATCCATGAATCCTAAATTAACAAAATTTTATTAGATAACTTTTGATGAAAATATTTTAAATATTAAATTAATTTTATCATATAAAAATTATATGTGTGTGGAAAATTATTTTTTACACAACCGTATGTTACATTTAAAGACTTCTAATAACCATAAACATGACAAATAATTTTTACAATATTTACAATTTCTTATGTTGAAAAATAATGTTAAAAACATACATAATATTAATTGTTATTAATTCACATATTTATTGCATTTTAGCAAATTATATTCTTAAAATAAACACATTTTTGTATAAAAAACTAACAAATCATGTCAAAAAACGGGTTTAAAAGAAATGTATTTTTCAAGCATATGATGATATTATATTAACTATATTACTAGTATTCATCATTATGTAGATTTAAGTTAATATATTAGGTATTATAATCAAGATATTCTATTTAATTCAATCACTATTGAATATTGTTTTAGTTAACTATAAAAGAAGTCATTATGACTTTGTAAACAAAAATATTTCTCTAAAGAATCTACAGTTTTTTAAAAAATACCACTTCAACCTTAAATAATATAAAATTTATATCTATAAAATATATAGTTAATAAATTTTCAATTATAAATATTAATCAAAATTTTAATAAATAAAATAATTAATAGTTATGTAGATCATTTTATAATATTAATAAAAGTATATTTGTGAGGGAAATTTAAAAAAATTCATTATAGGCTTATTTGGAAAATGTATGTTCGAAATTGTTTCACAAATTATAAAATTTGAATTTTTAACTTTGAAAAATTAAAATGTAAATTTTCTTATTGTTTTATGAATGTATATTTTTCAACTACTCTAATTTTAGTTTGTGTGTTATAAACAGTCACTATTGTCCTTCATATGGTGGAAATATCCAGAAGGATTTCTATTAGAACCTATTGAGGTTGTTCCAAATACATTTTTAATTGAATTATTAGGATCCGAATTATAACGTTGTTTGTTATATGTTGTTACTATATATATATATTCATTTAGAGGATAAGATCAATTTCATATTCAATCATGAATATGTGGAATTAATTGTGTGTGTTTATTCAAAGATATAATTTAATAGGCTGTGTCTACTAATTATATGTGATAATGGATATTTAATTGTTCTGAGAGGTACTCTATTAATGATAAATCCACAATGGGTGTGATAAGACATATTTTTAGACAATCATGGTGGCTTTTTTATTCCAGTGATAGTGTAATTTTTTTTTTCTTTTTCAATCAAGAATACTAAATTCCATATTTTGATATGGTATTTAATATGGTCTATGATTTGGTATCAGACATGCGATATATTTGGAGTGACCTGATAGTGTGATGGATCGAATGTTTTTTTTAATATTGGGGTGAGATAATGTTGGTTTTTTAGTTCATCAAACAATCATTAATTAAAGAAAGGGGGTTGTTGAAATCTATTGAGGTGTCACTCGAGGAGTAGTTTAGTGGAATTTTTCTTGGGATTATTTAATATGTCATTAAAGGGTGTGACCCTTAATTCAGATTGAATACTGAAGAATGATGATGATGAAATTATTTTTGAGAATGGGACATTTAAGACCAATGTTTTAATTGAATCATTGGTATTGTAATAATTTAAACATCAAGTCCTTACATGGGATTATATTCAGAAAATGGTTCATGGGGGTTTAATTATTATAATGATGGTGGCATGAATCTTATGAGAATGAATTTAAGATCACATTGGATGATCTTTGATGATGTGGGGTGGGTAAATTCTATTTTATTAGGTTTTTCACATAACAAATTAATTCATTTTTTGATTGATGGGATTTTTATAATGATCATATGACTATATGTAGATGAAGGAATCCCAAACAGAATAATATACATCTTCATGGAACAATGATTAAATAATATTTTAAAATTAGTGTATGTTAAAAATTCCAATATAATAAGTCTTATTCATCATAGGAGAAGATTAATTCTAGATAATTATAATCATACAGTGAATAAAGATACCCTACATCTTGGGGGGGGGGGGGGAATTAACCCACCTATACATAGTTGTTTCACGATGATACCTGAATGAAGAAGGGGTCCTAATGTGTAATTTCCATGATGTTGCATGTAATTAGTTTTTATTATACTGAATTATTCTAAGACTAGAAGCTCTAACAACACCTAATTCTGAGGCTCAGTGAGCCTAGAATAGAATATTTTATTTTCATAGTACATTTTAGTAAATATGTGAAAAAAATTATAACATTTAATCCAATTCTCAGAAAATTAATTTGAGGGCATCGTTTAATGATGAATGGTGGGACTTTTCTAGAAGGGATATTACTTCAACTGGTCATGGTCGACCAAAATATATAGTTTCAGAATTTTTAGAAAATAATAAAATAACATAATCAAGTCATTTTATTTTAATTTCACAACATTTAACGGGGTCATTCCAACCTATGGTGCGGTGATGAAAAAAATTGAGCCCCATTAATGAGACACCTTAATGAAATAGAAACAGATATTCTATTTCTTTAATCAATATGCGTAATGACATAGTGATGCAGCATCATAGAAACATTGCGACATGTTTCTCTATTAATTATATAACACATTGGGGAACCAAACATAGAATTTATCAAACGAATCTATGACAAAAACTCTCTCTAACAATAAATTATGAACTCCAGTGAATCACTATTGATGTCAATGCACCTCGTAGAATTGTAAAAGAGGGTGAATAATGTCGATGACTTAGAAAGGAACTTGAATCCTCCTTGGAGGATTGATTCAGTGAAAAACACCTTTATGTTTGGGGATTGTTTTGTTTTACGATTCTTCATTCTTCGTTTTAAACTGATGAACACAGATCAAAACAAGAATAGGTTGATCCACAGAATGTTGGTTCATGTTGGATGGTGTTTTTACTTTGTTTCCTATAATGTGATTAATTATTTTGTTATAGACCATCAAATCATAATCCCAATTTTCTAAACCTCGAACATGGAGGGTGAGATCCGACAGAAACAATTCCTGATCACCTCCTCCTTGTAAGATTTGTGATTTTTTCATGATCACATCATCAAATTGCTGGTACGGAAGATTTGAGGCCATCACAAGGAATATGGAATCCCATGGAGGCCAATGGTGAAGAAGCGTGAATAATGGACAACTAGAGAAGACCTGATGGTCCGCGGAAGAACCCACTTGTGCACTGGGGGTGAACTGAAAAAGGTGCAGGTGAACCCACCAAGCCAAACCTAGGTTGGGTCGGTGGACACTAGGCCCATTCGGGTTTGGTAGGTCCGCCCATGACGTACATGACCCAAACCCAACCAGCCACTTTTTTGAAAAACTCTAATATCATTCAAATCTGTCGTCCAATTGATGAGCAGTTTTTAGCATTGGAATCATCGCGATTAGGTGAATAATATGGAGTACTCTATGAAATATTTCATGGAATTTTAAATTCAGTGAATTTATTGAGGATATTTTCTCCTATAATTAATCGCACTACATTTGGAAACCATGTGGTAGGATGAGACCTAAAGACTGATAAAAAAAGACTTTCTGTGGATCAGTTAGGAGGGCCTAGTGAGAATCCCCTTTGTGTGTACATGAAGGCCAATGATTGGGAGAAGTTTTGTGTTCCCTAATTGACCCACAATACTCGATAAAAGGGGTACCTTTGTATGGCCATGATGGGAAGCTTCCTCGGTGTGATCTGATATTCCCATATTGGGGAGAAGCTTCTATGTGACCCAACCAACCAATGGTACTAATAAGGGATGAGTATCAAAACTAATCAAAGGATAGGGGGAATCATATTTTTTGTGACTGGGTAGGGCCACTATACTCATAGAGGAGGAGTTCCCCAGCATCCCATGTTGTTCGATGATATAACTGATGGTCATATTTCCCTACTCTAGATTAGACATGTTGTGAGCAATCTTGAATCATGATATTTTAGTGGATTGATTTGTGGTGTTTCCCTTTTTATTTGGGGTCCCTATTGAATGTATTATTACCCACCCATGCATAGGATTCACCCACATTTGTTTTTTCTGGTGAAGATGACCAATGGATTCGTGGAGGACAATGTGGAACAGGACCATGTAGTTCCTAGGGAGATCAAGCTGGCATGATGTTCTTCAATGTCTTCTAGTAGCTACTCAAAACATACCCCATCAATTGAATTTTTTTGTGGACTGATTTCAGAGATTCCTTGTGCTTTCATGTTTTCATATTATCTTTGGTCTGGTTTTTATTCTGGTCCATTTGACCAACAGTGTATACTTTTACCAAGTGGTTGTTTAGTGGCATGTATGTTTACTTTTCCAGCTTTGGTACATGGTTCTGTGTTCCTGCATACATGTACTCCGGAATTTTCTTCCCACATGAAGGTTGATGGATTTAGTGCATGTGAAAAATCCCAATAATTTGGGAGGCAGGCTTGGGGTATGTCATGGAATGGGACCCAAGGGATGGATCATGAAAAAGAGATATCAGAGGTCGTCGGTTATACCAAAAAGACAAGGAAACTGTTGTTGAGTTTTTAGGAAATAGTGTTAAATGTTTCATGCTCGACTTTCAGAATTGACGATTCTAGTGCCGATACGGCGGCTGATGTATCCAACCACCAGGACCATGAATTCTAATTTTTTAACTATCTAAATTAAAACACTAGTTTCATGCATCATAGAGGAATTGTGTGTTTCCCTATGTTATTATTCAATAAGAGTTATCTCAACAGGTATTGTATATTACTTTGGAAAATCATGATTGGTTTTTTGATGCCTCCACCCAGAAATCTACCAAGGGATCGAATGCATGACAATGTAAATAGAACGCCTAGAGATAAGGTGTTGGTATAGGGAATCGTGTGAGTGATGGCCCCACCAGGTGGTACACGTGTGTTACTAACACCTATTTAAAGAATGTTACTACTGGAATTTACTGGTAATAGACACATGTTGGCTAAAATCCTTACATGATTTCGATATAAACTGACATCCTATGTTAATGGGAGAGACGTATCCTTAGGCCGTTGAGGACTTCATGTAGGAAATGACATAGGTCTTCCGCTTAATGAGTATGCCGCTTGATCAGGGGGAGATATTAGATGTGATTCATCTTCATGGATCAGAAATGAGATGGATGAGTTTGAGGATTCATACTAATGATGATTTATCCCTCTCTTTTTCTTACTTCAATAAACTTTTCCAGGATGGGTTATTCCCCAAAACCATGCACTCGGTGTGCATACATGTGTAGATTCAGCTATAGTTTGTTATCATGCCAGTGGATGAGTAGTCTACAAGGTTTACAGACCTCTCTCGCTAATCCATAAACATGGTGTAGGGAATATTTTTTAGTGTCTAGAACGTTGATCAAGGACCCGGATGGGAGAACAGGACATCCATGGGGACTCTTAGCTTCTATACTCGGGCTAGGGTGGTGGAGAGAGTCTATCTAAAGGAGAGATTCCTAGTAGAGTAGGAACTGACATGTAGAGCCACCAACATACATAAGGAAGTAGAGTCATCATTGGCGAGCAGTAGGTAGAAGACGAGGTGACCCAAGTGGGTTAGATGTTTTAAGAGAGACCCTAAGACATAGGGTTAGAAGTGCGGGGATCGTAGAGTAGAGGGATTCAGTAAGGATCCAGGCTATGTATCTCATGTGGAGAGCAGGGAAACGTGGTTCATGGCTTCCTGACTCACTACACAAATGATCATTAGATAGTCAGGGGACTGCCAAGAAGAGGTAAAGGTTTTATCAAGGATTTCATTAGGGATGTAGACATGGAAGGGGAGCATGAAGAGTTTCATGTGGTGGATGATAGTTTGAGGTGCTACCTCCACCACCCGAGGAGTCCACCATGGACTTAGGGCGCCTGAAGAAAGGGGTGGGACTAGCTTCATGCGATAGAGGGATATAACCAAGACACACCAGAAATTATCGGAGGTACAATATGTGTCTTATTTTCATTAGATAAATTTATTATAGACATATCTTACAGTCACTCATTCCTTGCCCTAGACCTCGTTCAAGGTTATGAGATTTTGGTGGAGTCGTTGGCTAAATATTTATGATTATTGTCTCTAACGTGTGGGGATTCGATGATTACCCAATTGTTCCAGTACATTGATCTTACTCTATGAGGTGAGTGATTTGGATTTTATCTAATAGTAGTATCATTGAGGCCTTACAAAGTCATACTGGTTATGGAATGGTTATCTACAATCCATGGTATGATCAACTATATTAGGCCCAAAGTGTTGTGTGTTTTTGAGGATGGGACCAGGTTTTCCTTCATCTGTGAGAAGGAATCTTCTGTTGCACAAGATGGAATTTCTTAGAGGAAGCTGCATTAAATCACTCGCCATTTGGCTACCCTCACTCTTGGAGTGATGGAAATGACGTGTCTAATATTTTCTATAGTAGTGGATGAGTATGAGGATATCTTTTCAGAGGATGTATCAGGACTACCTCCTCACAAGGAGGTAGACTTCTTCAATGACCTGTACCTAGAGATGTCATCGATATCCACAATGGCATATCATATGGCTACCACGAAGCTTCTTGAATTGAAGGTAATGTTGGAGGACCTGCATCCTAAGGGAATCATGTGGCCCAACCTTTCACCATGGGTAACCCTACTGTTGTTTCCAGTAAGGAATATGGGAGCATAATTCCCTGAGTAACCACCCAGTGCCTCAACTAGGTGACCATGATGAAAATTAATCCATAGTTATGAATTGATTACCTCTTCTACCAACTGAAGGGAGAGAGGTGGTTCTTGAAGATTGAAATCCGATCATGCTATTATTAACATAGATTATGGGATGATGACATACCAAAGAGAACCATTAGATATTGGTACGCCCACTATGAGTTTTTGGTGATTCCTTTCAGGGTGACCAATTCCCCATCTGTTTTCATTGGACTCATAAAAATGATCTTACAACCTTCCCTTGACCGGATAGACATAGTCTTCATTGATGACATCTTAGTGTACTCGAGGTCCGATGAAGAGCACATTACATGCCTACAGATTTCCCTCGATACACTCTGAGAGCACTATCTATATGGAAAGAAATTAAAGTTCCAATTCTTCATTTGGGAGGTCCACATTCTAGGACACATTATCTCTGAGGATGGAGTTGCAATGGATCCAGTGATGATAGAGGAAGTTGCATCATGGGAGCCACCAAGTATCATGACTGAGGTGAGGAGTTTCTTGGGGTTTTCTAGATACTACCATATGTTTGTGATTGAATTTTCCAATTTAGACACACCATTACCTACCATGACATGAAAGAGAAATCCCTTTATGTGGATTGAGAAGTGCCATCATAGTTTTCAGGAACTAAGGTAGAGATTGATGAGTGCCCCCATTTTGAGACTACGAGAAGAGTGCATTGGGTATGTAGTCATCAGCGATGCATTAGGGACTAGGTTGGGTTGTGTACTAATGCTGGTGCAAGAAGTGATCTCCTACGACTCATGATAGCGTACGTAGTGTGAGATATACTATGAAAACTAGACCTTGAGTTAGCTTTAATAATATTTTCCTTGATAATGATGAATTCATACTTGATGGGTTAACAGTTTACTGTCTACTCCGTCCAAAAATTCTAAAGTATATCTTCTCAAAAATGGACATGATCTTGAGACAGTTTTGATGGTTGTAGTTCTTCTAGGAATATGAATTTGAGATAGTCTATACTATAGGGAAATGGACCATGGTGGAAAGCATTCTCAGTAGGAAGATTGGTTTACAATTTCTGAGTTAGGAGACAGAGCAGATAGACATGATACATATATCAATTGATGATGATGATGTGGCATATTACCTTTACTGTATGATTGTCAATCATCCACTCTTACAACACCTCAGGGCGACATAGCTTGTGGATATTGACTGTGAGGTCCAACGTGCTCAGTTATCCTCAAGACAAGTGTTTTTGGAATTTCTATAGGTAGATATCACATCATACTTTTATGAGGATATAAAGTGGAACAAGTAACATTTTGGGAGGATGTGTTGATTGAGTTACATACACCTCCTTTGGAGATACATCCTAATGTAGAGAAGATGTACAAGGTCCATAGACATTAGTAATGGTGGCCAAGGATGAATAAAAAACTGAAAGTGTTCATTTCAAGATGCCTCACTTGTCAAGAAGTGAAGGATTAGGATTAGGTTCCAACGAGATTGGCATGGCCACTTTAGGTACATTTGTGGAAATTGGATGGAATCTTGATGGAATCCATGATGAGGTTACCACACACACACAAGGGCGACGATTTTATATGGGTGATCGTTGAATGATTCAACAAAATAATCTCACTTCCAACCCATACAAGAGTAAGGATTTGCATATGGATTTGGATGCCTCAATGTTCATGAGATTATTAAGCTACACATGGTTCCTTTGAAGATCATCTTAGAAAATGATGCATGCTTTAAATCCCAGTAACAGAAGAAATTACAGGAAGTGTTAGGGACTCAACTTCACTAGAGGTTAGCCTTTAACCCTACGACCGATTGTCAGAAAAACCAGACCATACAGACCATTGAGGATATGCTTCATGTTTTCATCCTTGTTTTTGGTTGTAGTGGGAGGAACACTTTCCACTGGTGGAGTTATCCAATAAAAATATATATCAATCCACAATTGGGATAAAATTTCTTGAGTCCTTGTACGGGAAGCCATGTCGATCAACTCTATGCTAGACATACCTAGGGGATTCAATACTCATGGGTCCAGAGTTTGTACGTGTCACCACTGAGAAGGTGCATATCATCCATGAGTTGGCGGGGTGTTCATATAGCATACACAAATCTTATGCAGACCAGAAATAGAAGCATTTGATGTATGAGGATGGATACCATTTTTTTCATTGGGTCTCAGCCTAATAGGTTTTTCATAGATTTGTCCAGTGGGACATGATATCCCCAAGGTTCATCAATCCTTTCATTATTTTTAGTAGAGTTGGTGAGGTGGCATACTGCCTAACTCTTCTCCCACTGATGCATGAGAACCTATATGAGAGAACATGGGAGAAAAAGGCTCTCTTTGGGATTAGTTCCCCCATTTTTTTATTTAGACATAGTTTGGGATTTCGGAGATGTAATGACCTATGTTGGGGATAATTTAATGTCTCGGATGTTCTGTGTAATATTTTTAATAATATAGAATTATTTTGAGACCATATGCTCTGATGACACATGATTCAGAGGCCTGTTGAGACTAAAATATTATTTTTTTACATTTGTAATTATCATTTAATTAATTAATTGATAAGATTTTTCTATCCTCAAAACTGGTGCTTGGATCAGAAATATAAGGTCATATATGGACTCATAATGGTGGGATTCGTCTAGAATGGACTTATCATCCACCATAGAGGGTTGATCGAAAAATATTGTTTAGGAAATATTGAAAAATAATAATGTACTATAAAATAAATTAATTATTTTCTTTTCTTTTCTGATAGTTGAGCCATTGAATTCTAGCAATGAAATGCGGTGTTGAGGCAGCGACAAGCCCCTTCAATGAGACTATTTAACGAAAGTGAATAAAAGAAGTTGTTTCATTAATGAAACATCGTAACGGTGTGGCTTGTTAAGGTAATAGAAACACAGAGACACATTTCTCTATTAATGAGATAACATGTTTGGGAATCATATATGAAATTCATCTGACGAAACAACAACTGAAATCCTCTACAATGACATATGACTAACTTCTGGGAATTTATAGTGACGTCAAAGACCCATGATGAAAGGGACTAGAGGGAGTTTAATTCTAACGAAATCGAACCGAATATGAATCCTCACAGGAATATTGCTTTAGAGATGAACACTTGTGAGGTAGAGGATAGTTTTGATTTATGTATCCTCTTTATTCAATGTAAAATGGTTAACATAGATCAACCCATGAATAGGTTGATCTGCAGACCACTAATTATTTCTGGAGGGTGTTTTTCATGGGTTTTGTATACCAAGATTAATTATTTTGTGATATAACATCACACCATTATCCCATGTTCTCAAAAACAGTAATGCAGAAGGTGGAAGTTGACACGAACAGGGCTCAAGACCCTCTACCTTGTGTTTATCATTCATTATTCATGAATGTATCTCGAAGCGGAATTAAGGGGGATTTGAAACCATTATAGATAAGATGGAATTAAACAGAGGCCATGGATGCAGGAAACACAAAGAATGGAAAAATGGAGTGGACTCAGTGTTATGAATAAAAACCCGTTGGCAGTGGCCCACAATGTCATGCATCGACAGCGTGTCGGATGATGCACTATGGCCAGCTTGTGTTGTGGCTATGCGGCAAGAGCCGATGACCACCATGTTAACGGCTGGCGGTGTGTCTACATGGCCACCCAACCATTTTAGGTGAACCATATATGTGGAACCATGCCACGTATCACGCAGAACGGCTGTGGTCAACCGATCATGTTGGTGGGGTGGCCCCACGGATGACACGAAGGTCAAGACGTAGCAGATGTGGATTCTAGCCTCGTCCCAAACAACCAAAGTATTGTCTTCCTTTGGAGGACCAGTCAGAACATAGGACACTATAATGGTCTTG
Organism: Viscum album; assembly: GCA_963277665.1. Classification (NCBI taxonomy): domain Eukaryota; kingdom Viridiplantae; phylum Streptophyta; class Magnoliopsida; order Santalales; family Viscaceae; genus Viscum; species Viscum album. Next base: position 819,250,901 of record OY728159.1, read on the forward strand.
ACTGATGGACCAAAAGGTTAAACTGGGTAAGACCGATGACATGATGGGTCTGGGTGGGTACGGTGGACTTGGGTCGGTTTGGGTCAGTCTGAGCGTGTTAGAATGGACCTGAACCCAACCAAAACCTTTTTGAAAAAACACCAATATATTTCAAACTGTTCATCCAATTGATGACCAATTTGTGGCATTGGAACCCTCTTGGCATGAAAAATTAATTTTCTTACTATAAAGAAGCTTGATTTAATGTTTAAATTTTAAGAATTTCTTGAGGAGCTGTTTTCCTAGAATCGAGCACACTGTGGGTGGAAGCCCTGAGGATGGATGAGACTAATGACTACTAACTAGAGACACTATGTGGATGATATAAAATGGCCTCGTGGGTAGTAGATCTATGTAACCTGAAAGGCCCATGGGGAGAGAAGATATTTTTAACCCATCGGACACAAAAATACTCGACTGATGGAGAACCTCAATATGGACAAGGTTGGAGGAAGCTTCTGTGTGATCAGACATTCCCATGGTGGGGAGAGGCTAATGTGTTACCATCATTCCCACAATTTTAATCAGTGTTGAGTACAATAATAGTCCCAATGTTAATGGGAAGTGGCCTTTGTGTGACCTGGTAGGGACACTGTAATCATTGAGGAGTTCCCCAGTAGCCCAAGTTGTTCAATGATATGAGTGATGGTCTTCATTTCCTACTCTATATTTTAAATGGTGTGAGCTATCATTCATCATGGTTTTATTTTGGATGTATTTTTTATCATTCCTTGTTCGTTTGGGGTCCAAACTGAGTATATTGTTAGTCACCCTGCATGGTCTTCTCCTGCACAAGTTGAGTTTGGTGTAGAAGACCAACGATCTGGCGGAGGAATTTTTGGAACATGACTCGGCAGTTCCCAATGTGATCAGGCTGGCCAGACATGCTTCTACTGCTTCTAGTAGCTAATCTACACTTACCCATATGGTGGGGTTTTTAGTGGACAACATTTAGAGTTTCCCTGTACATTCCTATTTTTTGTTATTTTTATATGGATTTGTATTCTAGCCGATTTTACATACAGTGTGTACCTTCACCCAGTGGTAGTTTAGTGTAATTCAATTTTTCATTTCCAACTTTGTGATGTGATTATGTTTTATTTCCTAAATGTACTCTGGAAAATTACTCCCACTTTTAGGTTAACGCCATCGATGCAAGTTTCCAACCCCTAGCCTTCTAGATATAGGATTTGGGTATGTCATGGCATGTTCCCTGAGGGAAGAGTCGTGACATGAAACCTTTATCTCAATCAAATAAATATAGTACATTTGGAAGAGATAATTTTCCACACCATAAAATGTTGTCCCCATCCACTTATGTAGGTTGAGACCGAGGATCATTATTTGAAACTTGTTCCATACAATTATGATAATTCCATTAAAATTTTCCCGGAATTAATATAAATGCCATAAAACATTAATAATGTTATCTAACTGATAATAAAATATTTCTTGTGAAATGAATATTTATCAAATATATATTTGTTGTAGTGTATATATTAAATTCAAAAATGTAATCTCATCACATGAATGTATTAAATTCAAAATTATAATATATATATATATTTATATTTATATATAATTTCACATTATAAAATCTCCCACTAGAAATTGAATCCCACAAAAAAATATACATAACATCACAAGTCCTTGTGAATCCATCCATACCCTTTGGTTTTAGTTTCTCACCAATCAGTGTTTAAAATAATATCTTTGTCCAAAAATTTATAACCATCTCATGGATTTACATGTGACCCGACAAGAATTACCATCATTTAAAAGAACTATGAAATCACTATTGGGTAGATATATTCAAACAGAAGACTCTTTAAAAATCCGTCCTACTCAAGATACTAAGGGGTTAGGTGTGATATCCTTTAAAAATACTCATACCTTAATAGAAACATGTATACCAATGGATGTTTCATGTATAGAATTTACATATTATAGAAACCATTTTTAATGTTATCGTGTGACCAATAGAGATGAAACATATCAATATAGTATACAAATCTCATCATTTTAATGATTCATTGAAAATTAAAGTCCATAGAAATGAATATATCACATATCATTCTTCTATCTTATAAGTGAATCACATTTAAATTATCCACATACTAGAACAAAAAATATATGAAATGACTAATAATTTCCATAAAGTTATTTAGTATAATTCAATTAAGGTATAAATATACTTCATTTTCATAAATTTGGAAAAATATCATATTGGTTGCACTCCAACCAATGACATCAATTTTAACATGCCCATAAATCCCATTATTAGATTAGTTAATATGATGGCCTCTATATGAACGATATCAAATTATGATGGTTGTCATGCTAAGTCTCTATCCATCCTCATACATGATGTACTATTAATGATAATACACCCCAAAGTATATCTATGTTCATATGGGATTTCATGAGATATAAATTATCCTAACTATCAAGGTAATATGTCTCCAATTATTACCTAATGAATATTATCCTTAATATCTCATATAAAAACCTTTGTAAATATTCAAAAATAAACTAATGCAAACCATTTCATATCATCATAACCCATTATACTCCATTACGAGAATTTTTTAGGAAAAAACATGGTTTTTACTGAAAGAGGATATTTATCATTCAACCACTCATGTAAAATAAATTTTTGTAACACCCCACCCCTACCCCATTAGCTTGAAATGGTGGTGAGGGTTACTTGGACTAAAGTGACATTCCCAAGGCGCCAAAGGTTGGAAATAAATGTTGAGGTCTCTGAGAAAAAAAATGGGGAATGATTTTACCTTAAGGAAAAACCAACCAAAAATCCACAAACTATATGATGCATGTCAACAAACCCAACCAACCCATACATTAACAACAAAGTTGTTCCACAATACAATCCATACCCAAAAATACTAGACATCTCCACAAAACATCAGAGTACAAAGAGGAAACTAAACAACCAATCACCAGAAGCCATGACTCCACCATATCTCCACACCAAGCTCGAAACTCTAAGCTCTTACAAGGAATCACAATGCTCCACTAAAAGAGGTAGATGCCTTACCTTTTCCCACATCATGGAACACGACATATGCAAAGATGCCAAAGTTCCATAGCAGGGGGTGAGTACTAAAACTCACTAGGATTTCCCCAAATGACATCCCTATACACGCCACTAGGATAAAACTGTTTGCAAATTTTATTAAAACAGTTTATATAAAATGAATCACGTGTGAAACCCTTTTCATAATCAAAACATGTCCTTGCCAAGACATCAAATAAAACCCAGGAAACCAAGGAGAAGCCATCCAAAAAGTCAAAATCAACCCAACATTTACACATTAGCACAACAATTCGATCTTGAAATGAAATGCACAGTAAACAACCAAAATGGTGGGACTTCCACCCAACCAGTTCACCCATTCACAACTAGCAGTACTTCCTGACCACTACTCATATGGTGGTTATTCTGACCATTATCCATCCCCTTTTTATAGTGATACTTCCCGACCACTTCTATACAACATTTCAATCAAACTGAACCATGCATAAACCCACCAAGTTCACAACAACATGTAATCAACCAATTCTATTGAAAATCAATCCACTTCAATAAATCAACCATTTATTGAAAACCATTTTCCATGCCAAACAACATTTCATTAAACAACCATTTTATTGAAAACCCATTCCATCAACCATTTTCTCAAATCAACTGTATCATCCCATTTTGAAATCATTATTTTAAAATCCACAAAAAAATCATTTCACCAGAAAAACCTTTTTCCAAAAAAACCCCCAAATGGATTTCCAACCAAATTCGCGAATCAACACACAATTAATTTTAATCACAAAAAATTAATTGTAACATGGAAAAACTTATTCTAAGCAAGTGGATTCGAGAGAAAATCCACCTACCTTTAGGGTTCCCAGGAAATCGACCCACAAGCCACCACACCTCAAATCCGGTGAACACACCCTCGAAACCTCTCTAGATCACTTTCTCTAACATAAAAAAGCCTTAATATTAACATCTAAGGCAACCCTAACCCTATATCTACACACAACAAGGGTAGGTCTATAAAACCACAAAAGAGAGAGAAGTAGATCTAGAGGAAAACACAAGAGAAATAAGAGGACAGACTTACCCGGGATAAACCACCTCCAAACTGCCTTGAAACCCCTATGGAACGCTTACAAACTGTGTGGGAGAGCACCCTTAACCCCTGAGAATCCAAAATATCGATTGAGGATCGAGTGGGAGGAGGATTGGAGTGAAATAAGGCAATCTTGCGTGAGCCTGGTACTTATAACCCTATCTTTATGTGGTTGCACGGTTGTCCCACACGGTTTGGCAAACCGTGCACAAACCGTGCGTACATCATTTCCTCAAGAGCCAGGGTTTACATGGTTTCCTTGCATGGTTAGGAAAACCGTGGGCAGGTCGTGCGAGGCCTATTGTCTTCAAGACATGGGTCTGCACGGTATCCTGGGGAATCCGCACTGTTTCCACTAACCGTGCTCAAACCGTGAACCCCTTTAAAAGCCTCCAAACTCATCCAAAACCATTCCAAACTCTCCCAACCTATTCCCAACTCATCCCATGCACATTAAACACACAAAAATGCATAAAAAGGCCACATCCCTAAAATTAGGGGTGCTACATTCTCTCCACCATTGGACATTCTATCCCCAGATAGTAGTGAACCCGCCCTTGGCCGAAAGGTCTCGGGCCACTACATGACTATATTTTTCTCCCACTCCCACCTATCCTCCTGAATCTAACCATGTTTCCAAAAAAACACGAACTAAACTGGTTCTTTTACCACACAAGACATTATCTTTCCTATCCACAACCTGCACTGGAACGTTCTCCAAGGAAGCATCTGGCTCTAGCTCAACCTGATCCCATCGAATCACATGGTCATGATCAGGCTAATACTTTTTCAACTACAACACATGAAACACATTGTGCACCACACTGAACCTAGGTGGAAAATCCAAATGATTATCCACCACACGAACCAACTCAAGAATCTCAAAAGGCCTAATATACCTCAGAGATAAATTTCCCTGCTTCCCAAACCGATGATGTCCCAACCTAGGAGAGATCATCAAGAACACATGATCACTCACCTCGAACGACAACATCCATCGATGATGATCCTAAAAATATTTCTGAAGACACTGAGCCTTATCCATTCTCTTCCTGATCAACTTGTCCTTCTCCGTCGTCTCTTGGAAAAGGCTTGGTCCAACCATCGAGGACACACTCGTTTCCACCCAACATAGTGGAGAACGACAAGGCCGCCCATACAATGTTTCAAACGGAGCCATCTGTATGGATGCTTGATAACTATTATTGTACGATAACTCAACCAACGACAAGTGATCCTCCCATGAGCCACCAAAATCAATTACACAATCCCACAACATCTCCTACAGTGTTTGTATCATCCTCTTGGATTGACCATCCGTCTGAGGGTGATATGTCGTACTCATCGTCAACTACGCCCCAAGGTCTTGCTGCAAGTATTTCCCGAAATGATATGTAAATATCAGATCTCTATTTGATACTATCGAAACTAGAGCACTATGCCTCTTTACCACCTCTGGGATATATATTTTGGATAGATCCTCTACTGTATGAGATTCACGAATCGGGATGAAATGGGCCGACTTCATTAGCTGATTCACTATCACCCAGATGGCATCGTGATTTTTGACCGTTCATGGGAGAACTGTGACAAAATCCATCGCTCTCTGATCCCACTTCCAATTAGGTATTTGTGAAGACTGTAACATTCCTGCTGGCCTCTAATGCTCTGCCTTGACCTACTGAAATGTCAAGCATCTCGAAACAAACTCAGCCATAATTCTCCTCATACTAGCCCACCAGAACTGTACTTTCAATGCTTTATACATTTTATGAATTCCAGGATGAACATCCCACCTATAACGATGCGACACCCTGAGAATATTCTCTTGAAAAGAAATGGGTTCAACCATCTGATTCTGAAAACAAAAAACTGAATCTCCATTCAGCTTCCAACCATCAATGGTCTCCCCACCATTGAATCTCAACCCCATGGTCACACACTCTGAATCGGATATCTGTGCCTCTCTAACCAGGCCGACCAAGTCAGGAATCAACAAAAATTGAAAGAAGACCGCTCTATCTCCCTTTTCTTCACATTCCAACCGCATCTCAGATATAACTAACACCAACTGCCAATGGTCTGATGCGTGTTTCACCATCTGAGCATATGATTTTATTATTAATTCATCTGCCACCAGATTTCCTTTACATGGTGTGTACATCAAGTCAAAATCAAACATCTGGAGATATTCCATCCATCTCCTTTTCCTCAAGTTCAAATCCCTTTGTGATAAAATGTGTTTCAGTCTCTTATGATCTGTATAAACTCACCGAAGAGACAATGATGCCACACTATCAAAGTACAAACCACTACTGCCATATGCAAATCACGAGTTGGGTAGTTCTTCTCATGCACCCTCAACTGCCATGAGCCATATGAAACCACATGATTCCCTTACATGAGAACTCACCCAAACCCATATCCCATTGCATCACAATACACCACGTACCATTTTCCTGATTCTCGATAAAATCAAGATTGGTGCTGATGTAAGATGACCATTTAGCTCTTCTAAACATAGCTGACACTGTTCATTCCACTGGAATGGAACATTCTTTCTTTTCAAAGATATCATTGGCGAAGACAAACGTGAAAAAGCACGAACAAAACACCGATAATACCTAGCTAGACCAAGAAAACTCCATATCTCAAACACATTCTTTGGAAGTTTCTATGAGACAACAACCTCTTTCTTTTATGGATCCACTAAAACACCACTCTCGGAAATCACGTGGCCACGAAAATCAACTTCCAGTATCCAAAAAGTCACACTTTGACAACATGGCATACAACCGATGAACACTCAAGATCCCAAGCACAGTCGGCTAGTGCTACTCATGCTCTACCCTTGTATTTGAATACACCAGAATATCGTCTACAAACACCACCACAAATGAGTCCATATATCTTGGAAATATCCAATACATTAATGCAATAAACACCACTGGCACATTCGTTAGACCAAAGGGAATAACCACATATTCATAATGGCCATATCTACTTATAAAATCTAGTTTAGGAATATAATATTCTATCACCCACAATTGATGGTATCTCGACCTCAGGTCGATCTTGGAGAACCACTGGGCTCCCCTCAACTGGTCGAACAAATCATCAATTCGTGGAAGTGGATATCTATTCTTTATCATAACTTTGTTATGTCTACAATAATCAACACATATCCTCAAAGTACTATAATCATTTTTCACAAACAACATCGGCGCTGCCCACGAAGACATGCTAGGATGGTTAAACCCTTCTCTTTCTACCTCTTCCAACTAGATTTTCAATTCCCGCAATTCATCTGGTGCCATATGATAAGACGGAAGTGAGATAGGACTGGTCCCCGAAAGGAGATCAATCTTAAACTCCACTTATCTTATGGGAGGTAACCTAGAAAATTTTTCTAGAAAAACATCCATGAACTGGTCCACTACTGCTGGAGGAACACTCTGCTCAACATCCTCTACCGATTCCAACGACAAAACCACCAATTGATATGATAACGTACCCACTGCTGGTTCCAACAAACTCGTTTCGCCCTGCCTTTCATGCTTCTATCATCTAAAGAGATTTTTAATTCCATTGTGTGTTGTAAAATCCACTTTTCATGCATCACAATCGATGTGGGCCTTAAAAGCCACTAGCCAATCCATTTCCAGGATTACATCCTAAAAATCCATCTCATGCTTTGAGAAATTACACACTATCTCTACTTTGTACACAACGATACAACATTCTCTACACATGAAGGCTCGACACTCTCTTCGACCCAGAAGAGTTTGATTATTCAAAACTGAGGTCATCAATTCTACCCTCAATCCAAGAAAATCAACCACATGTGTAGCAATAAATGAGTTTGAATCACCTGTATCAAACAATGCATACATCAAGGTAGAATATAAAATAATAGTACCTCGCACCGTGGATGGTCCCAAATGATCATCCACCACAACCTGCTCAGCTCCGAACACATGTCTGGTTGCTACACTCCTTTCTTTATTTCTCTATTAAGGCATTGTGCTATTTCGAGAATCACCATGACCCACTTTACTCTTTTGACGATGGGTGTCCTACTGTCCCCGTCCTGTCAAAGAAAACGACCACTGGGATCCCAGAGGAGTGTCACACGCACCTAACCTTGGAGCATTCCGACAATAACGTTGTAGATTCCCCATCTTCTTACAATTATTACATGCTTGAGGTTGTTCCATACAATCCCGCTTGATCTGGCTCATCGAACCACGACGAAAACAACATAGCTTGCTCTGGGGATTTGGAGGAAGCTTTTCTGATCCTGCCATTGGATTATATACCATATTCCCACCCTGAGAATATGTGTCTCTCTTCCGCTTGAACCCAGCGTTAAAGTTCCCACTATTCCCCATGGGTACCACCATACTTCCTCCGCCCGGAATGACCAACAAAACCCGCTCAGCCACTGAGGATCTATTCACTATCTCTATGTAATCATATATACACAGTACTGTTATCTTTGAATAGATTTCTTATCTTAACCCTGCTTCAATGATCCTTGCATTCAACGACGTGCTACCCACCACCTCGGGTGCAAACCACACTACGTTCATAAACGTAGCTGCATACTCTGTCATAGATATATGCTCTTGATTCAAACTGACGAAATTAGTCATACGCTGAATTATGAATGTATGGGGGTTGAATTGTATATTAAACAATTATTTTAATCCATCCCACAACATACCCTGGTCCATCCCAGCTTGGACTACCAACTCCCACCACTAAAGGGAATGATCTTCCAACATATACATGGACAACTTCACATTTAACTCTACCAGAGTTCCCAACAACTTGAAGATATTATTCATTCTATTCAACCATGATTCTGCCCTATCTGGCTCTAAATCACCCCTAAAGATGGGTGGATTCTACTTTTGAAACTGAACCACATGATCCACATGCCTTGGTTCATCCACTTGGTTCCCACTTTCCACAGCATGGAATGCTTGCACTGTGCTTTTCCCTAGCTGCTGGTCCACCTAAGGCTCATGTGCTACCACATTCTCAGCAGCCTCCTCTGGTTGGCCTCTACTATGACTACCCTGTTCCGTTTCAATAAACAGAAAACAAACAACCTTGAGTCTCACATCTGTAGACATCATAAAGTCCCATTTCAAATCACATTACACAACACATTAACACAAGGCATTTCAACAGTTCACATTTCCAACGGTTCACCATTTTGAAAACGAAATCATTTTAAAAATACCAAAATTATTCACATTATAGTTTCACACAACTACCATTTCTTAATTCATCCCATAGATCATTATACCGCAATGAAATATGCATCCTAGTGGGAATTCATTTCTACGATGCATGTCATGCTCATCTCATTGGCTACACACACGACAATGATATATCCAATGCCTATAAGTGTCTCCAAAACACTTATGTCACCAACTCCCTGGTAACTTGAATTTCCGCATAAAAGGGTTAGCTACATCATTTTATGCTATACATTCTATGTTCCGACAATCCTATGCCTTGATACCATCCTGGTTCAATGAATGTAACGGAACTAATGTCAACATGAAATCCAAGAATCAACTCCAAAAGACCTAACAAACGGACACCACTTGTAACACCCTTCCCCAACCCCACTGTCTTGAAAAGGTGGTGAGGGTTACATGGCATTAAGAGACGTTCCTACGGTGCCAAAGGCTTGCAATAAATACAATGGTCTCTGTGAACAAAATGGGTAACAATTTTCCATTAAGAAAAAACCAACCAACAATCCACAATCTATATGATGCATGTCAACAAACCCAACCAACCCATCCATTAACAAAAAAGTTGTTCCAAAATACAATACAAACCCAAAAAACTAGACATGTCCACAACACATAAGATTACAATGCGGAAACAATACAACCAAACACCAAAAGCCATGACTCCACCACAGCTCCAAACCAAGCTCCAAGATCCAAGCTTCTCCAAGGAATTACAATGCTCCACTAAAGGAGGTAGATTCTTTACCTTTTCCTACATCACGTTACACGACATCTTTAAAGACACCAATGTTCCAAAGAAAGGGTGAGTACTATAACTCATTAGGATTTCCCAAAATTAATTCCTTACACATGCCACTAGGATAAAACCATAATCACATTTATATAAAATAGTTAATATAAAATGAATCACAAGTGAAAACCTTTTAATAAGCCAAACATGTCTTTACCAAGACATCTCATCCAACCCATGAAACCAAGGGAATGCCAAAAAAACAAGCCAAAATCATCGCAAAAATTACACATTAGCACAAAAATTCCATATTTAAAATCAATTCAAACCAAGCATCCAAAATAGTGGGACTTCCGCCCAACCTGTTTACCCATTCGTACCAAAACAATCAAAATGTTGGGACTTCCGCCCAACCCGTTCACCCATTCACCACCACTGGTAATTCTCGACCACTACTCATATGGTGGTTCTTCTTACCACTATACATCCCCTTTTTATTGTGAACATCCCACGCACATCCATACAACATTTCTATCAAAAAAACCAAGCATAAACCCACCAAGGTCAAATCAACATTCAATCTACCAATTCCATTGCAAATCAATCCACTTCAATAAATCACCCATTTATTGAAAACCATTTTCCAATCCAAAAATAATTTCAATAAACAACCCTTTTATTGAAAACATTTTCCATAAACCATTTTCACAAATCAATAGTATCATCCCATTTAAAAATCATTGTTTTAAAATCCACAACAAAATCATTTCACCCCAAAACCCTTTTTTTCTCAAAAAAACCCAAAATGGATTTCCAACAAAATTCTCACAGCAACACACAATTTATTTTAATCACAAAAAAATTGTAACATGGAACCACTAATTCTATCAAAGTGGAGTTGGGAGAGAATCCACCTACCTTTAGGGTTCCCGAGAAATCAACCCACAAGCCACCACACCTCAAATCCGGCGAACGCACCACCAAAACCTCTCTCGATCACATTACCTAACATCCACAAGAATTAATATTAACATATAAGGAAACCCCACCCCAATATCTTCACAAAACAAGTGTATATATAGAAAAACACGAAGATAGGGAAGTATATATTGAGGAAAACATAAGAGAAACAAGAGGAGAGACTTACTTGGGAGAAACCACCTTCAAACAACCTCAAAACCCCTTTCAAACGCTTCCATATAGAGTGGTAGAGAACCCTTAACCCATGAGAATCCAAAATACCAAGTTAGGTTTGGGTGGGATGAGGATTGGAGTGTAATGTGGAAACCCCGAATGAGCCCAATACTTATAACCCTAAAATTATGTGTTTGCACAGTTAGCCCACACGTTTGAAAAACTGTGCGCTAACCGTGTGTACGTCAATGCCTCGAGAGCCAGGGTCCGCATGGTTTCCTGGCACGGTTTGGAAAACCGTGCGCAGGCCGTGCGAGTCATACTATCTCAAGGATAACGGTACACACAGTTTCATGGGGAATCCGCACGGTTTCCACTAACCGTGCTCAAAATGTGCACCCCTTTAAAAGCCTCCAAACACATCCAAAACCATTCCAAACTCTCCCAACCTCTTACTAACTCATCCCACGCACATTAAACACATAAAAAGGCATAAAAAGTCTATATACCTCAAAATGCAGGTCCTACAATTGTACTTCACATGAAATAATAATAAATATATATTGAATTTATTAAAATATCATGATGCATATATTACTATTAATACTAATATTTCAGGTGATTATCACCTAATTATTCTAAATGACCCTAATATTGTTGTTGCAGTGTTGGTTTTGTAAACGGATCTACTAAATTATCCAATGTATTCACTCAATTGATCCTTATATTTTTTCAGTAAACAATATACCATATGTTATAGTATTTTGAGGGATGTGTTTGGTACTTTTTTATTAATAGGTTCTTTATCCATATAAACATAACCATTTTTATCAAAATATAGATCAACTTTTCCCTTAATTCTAGGAGCCATTCTATGTTCTAAAATTAAATTTCTTATTTAAAAACTCTTATCACAACATCTGATGTTGTTTTTTGTTATTCTAATATTATTGACTGTGATCTGGTGGACTATTCGGAATCCTGGAGACTAACTACTCTAGGATTTAGTAAAAATGGGATCCACGTATAGATTTCATATCATCTCTGTCATATTGGGAACTAGTATTTTTTATTTATTTACACATATCATGTTGTATCATCCAATGAGAAACAACATATCCATAGTATTTCTCATGTAACTAGAGATGTTATTCACATAAATTTAATTAATTTCACGAGAATCGGATTTGTGTAATTTATTATGTTTGAAACATATGATAGATCACATGGTCTAGGAAATTTTAAAATTTTTATCGATCATAGAGAAGATGCACAGGGAATCTTGTCCATCCTCTCTAAATAATTAGAAGGATATAATATCTTCCTAATTTATTTGTTCCATGAAAGGCTTATAATGAACCATATTAGGTATTCCCCAAAAAGACTTCATTAATAATGTACCAACATTAATTTTCTATGTTAGTACAAGAATATTCAATTATTATATTCTCGAGATACTCATGTCGAGTGTCAAGGTTGATCCATTCATGTATTTAAATGATAATCATTTAAAAAACCAAATCCCCATAGAGTAATGTGTGAGGACATCATCTCCAGTAATAATAATGTCATCAATATTGAATATTTGAAATAAAACTATGATCAAATTCAGTTACCTATATATATGCATCATCTATATTCTTGATAATACCAACCTCAAAGAATGCATCCTAAAATTAGATATTCCTACTCAAAGACACTTTCATTGACCAATAAATAGATAGTTGTAACATGATTATCTTATAATTATCATTTGGAATAGAAAAACGCATGGGTAATATCATATAAATGTTATTATATATAAAAATTTCAAGGAATAAAAATTCAACAACCATCTGAATAATCACATAATCATGATGATCTGTTTTGGTATGAATGAATTGAAAATACATTATCATTGCAAAATGTGAACAAATCTCTTAATAATCAATATCATGTTTTTAACCATTTTCCACTAATACTAGTTTATATGTAGACACTCTGCATTATATGTTAGTTTAATTGGGTAAAGACCACATGGATCATATAGGTATTACTTCTTAATAAAAAAAATCCATGTTCTAAAAAAATTATTCTATATAGTGTCCATAAAAAATTACATAGATTTATGAATTTTATGGATTCATTAATATTCATGGCCTCTTAGTAAGATGTAGGTTAACTTTTTAGGAACTGTACTTATCATCATTCACCATGAGAAATACATATGTAAAAGGATCCAAGAAAATCCTACCAGCCCTATGAGGATCATGTGCTATATGACTGTGTTCTTCATCCATAGCTAATTATAGAGTTGGATCATCATCTATCACAATAAACATCATCTTTATTCATCATTAAATTATCTAATTTAAATTTACCTCCCAATATATCATATATATATATATATTCATTCTCAATAAATTTACCTATTCATCCAACATACATTTTGTTTTGTAGGGTGGTATAAATATTATCGTGTAGTTTTTTTATTAGAACAACGATATAATTACTTATCATATTTATAGTCATTTTTTTAGAAACCAACAATAAAAATTATTCTTCACAACCCCAAATCATCATAAAAGATATTTTTTTTCTTGTCTATATCTCATGTGCGGTCTATATGTGTACTTAAGATGGAACATGATTTAGTATTAATACAGAAATCTATAGATTAAAAAGATAAAACCATATTAGAAGGTCACATGAACTCATTATATACATAACAATTTTAAATAAGGTAATCTTCCACATTTGGGATAATCAATTTCAATTTGGTTTTCATTTAAATTTAATTTGTGAAACAATTGTAAAATCTCTTAAATGAGATATGGATTCCTAAATTAAAAATTCACCATATCAATCCACTATGAGAACATTGAATCTTTTGGAAGTAGATCCAATAAATCAAAAGAAATATATATAAATTTTATAAACTTTTTATAGGTATGATTCATTATAATCATATAAATTTACCATTTAAATACATCAGTAAAAGTAATGATGTACCAAACCCAACTACATCCTTTGGAATTAATCAGTCCACATACATCACTATTTATGAGATCATATATTCCAATACCCCTCTAACATTTTCTCTCAAATGGTGAATTTTTAATCTTTTATAATAAAGAAAAATTCATAGGTATCAAATGATTCATAATCAAATCATTTCAAAAACCAATTTTTGGGAGTCATTGAATTTGTTTCCTATTTATGTATCCAATGATATAATTGCATAAGTTAGTGGGATTAAAATCAACCATGGCCTTTTTATTCTTAATTTTATAAACAATATTATACTTATTAATAATATAAAAACACTTCATTATATTAACAATTCGATAAAAAAATATCATTATATAGGTATACACTAATTATTAATAATTAATTAATAACCCATATTGTCCATATAATAAATTGAAAGGAATTATGTTTATAAAAGGAGGATGATAACAATTTTTCAATTCATGGATCAATATAGATTGTTATATTTGATCATAAGTATAGACCACTAATTCAGAAAAACCTTATCCATTACTACCATGATGATCTAATTCATTATTCATTAATTCCCTAACATTTAGAGTCATTTTTTGTCACCATAATAAGTGATGTGCCCAGTGTATTTTATACCAATTTAGTGGGAGTTTTGGGAATTTTATTTTTATTGCATTTATATTTCAGATCTCTAAATATTTCACTTTTAAGAACACATATAAATCATTGGTAACCATATTTAATTTTTTTTAATACATACATATTAATGACCACAACACTATTAGTGTGAATTATACCAAAATCAATAATAATAAATTATCAATAAGTGAGTATCTTATATATTATATTCTAATTACGGGTTTTAAATTAATTTTATCTAACAAAAAATTTTCACCCCTAACATCATATAAATTTAGTGACAAAATATCCATATTTCATGAATTTTTGAGTCACTTGAGTGTTTGTCCCATAACTTATATATTTAGGTGGGGAAACATTCTAATTGTAATTATTTAGATTAATGTATAGTTCATGAAAATAACTGCATATCCAAATCTGTTATATGGATTCACACAACCCTATTACACCAGAAAATAATTCTATTATAGTCTCCCTACTAGTTTATCCTATATAAATGAAATAAATAAGATTAAAATATTGATATACTGGAACCCAACTTTACCATCGCCCATTGAAAAAATATTCCATATTAAGTCATTATATGTTTTCCACCAATAAGATATTATAGAGGGCCCCAACATTTTCATAACCTACCCGATAGGATAATTGAGGTATTGGAAAATATATATTTTAATGTAATCACAAAATTAATAATTTAGGGGAATTAATACTCATCAATTTAATATATAAAATATCAATAATACATACAAAACTATTACATTATTTTTAATAATAATCATTTCATGTTTTATTTTCATTTTGTTTTTAGGATTTTAAGGAATATGTTATAGAATCCATATTCCAACTACCAATATAATATATTCAAACCATATAAATGTGTTACATATTATAAATTCCAAAAAAATTCTCATAAACAAAAAAATATTATTTTCATATATATCTTATAAAATCAAAGGGATAAGTAATTCGAACACTTTATGGGATGGAATATAGTTATATGAAATAGAAAAACATGACTTGAGTAAGGACAAAACTGTAGATATCTGTCCCCATTCACATTCCTTATCAAGGTAATACACCAGGAATGTAGTTCATTAAATTACAATATCATATACCATGGAATAAATTATTCAGGAGATATTTAAACTAATGCAAAACTCTAACACCTAATTTGAAAATATTATACGCAACAAATATTCTCAATATCACAACACTAATTACACACCATGGCCAAAATAGATGGGAACTATATTTTATGATTTCAATACTATAATGATATTTCTGACTCAATCCTTGAAAAAATTTATCCTATAAATGGGAATATATGATATTAATAATTCATAACAAATAAATTAAAAATTAATATCTAGGAAATATAAAAATAAATTAACATTGTATTTAATTTTCAAGACAATTGAAATTTATAAAAACCAATAAATAAGTTCTAATAATAAAAATTATATAAATTTTAAATAATTTAAACACTCTATATTCATTTAAATATTTATCCTATCATATTTAATATTTTAAAAAATATACATGATATTTAATTAATAAAAAAAAATTATAAATCAGTTTATATTATATAATATTTTTTTATATTGTAAATATTATTTATGTAGTATTTTTGAAATGCTGTATAATAATTTTTTTTAAAATAAAACCATTATTTAAATTTCATAATTAAGGTCAATTAAATTTTAAATAATTATTTTAAATGTTAACATTAAATTTATTTTATTTAGTAAATAATTTTTTCATAAAAATATACAATAATATTTTTGATAATATTATATGTATTTTATTTTTAAACCATTTATAAATTTAAATATTCCCAAAATACTATTTTTATATTATTTATAATAATTTATAATCTAAATATATTTGAATAATATTTATCAATTAACCATAAATAATGTATTGTTTCTTAGTTTATAAACCCCTATATAAATTTTGATAAATATTTTAGTAATATTTTTTAATTTTTTTTAAAAAAAATTTCCATAATATTATTCAACTTCTAATTTATTTATCTAGACTAAATTAAATACATTATTTTATTTGAATAAATAAAATAAATATGATTTTTTATATTTATTTCTTGACCTTAAATATGCCATTTTAAATTTAATATAATTCTTAATTTTGAAAATAATATAAAAAATTATTTTTATACAATCATCCCATCTAATTGCACTGATGGGTCACATAAAATCATTATATGCACAATTTCAACAATAGAAAACCCAAACATAGAAATATTTATCTTTGTGATACAACATGAAAATAAAACTATAAAAATATAGTACGAGTAAGTTGAAATGAATAATAGTATTGTTTTTCCATGGAGAAGAAGAATGCATGAAAAAAATTAGAAAGTAGAGAATAAATACCCCTACTAACAAAGGGGGAAAATCGGCCAATGTATCCATGACAGTATCAAAAGGATACCAAAATGTTGAAGGGGTTGTACATCAACAATCATATATGAAAAATAATAGAATTTTAGGAAGAGATAATTTTTCATAATAGTGGAAGAGGATACCATCCACATATTGAAGAAGTGCCTGAGGCTGTACACTCATATGAATTTAATACTACTGTATTAATGCATTGATAAATTTCATTGAATTAATATAAATTCATTATAAAATTCAATATTTTTTTAGATTATCATAAAAATATATATATATATATATTATTCTACATTTAGTGAAGACATTGTGTTGGATGAATATAGTGCTTCAGTATCTGAATTGAGATGGATTTGACAGGATTAGATAGTTTTTTGGATTTGAAATTTTCATGTTAGTCGAGTGATGTAATGATATTTCGATGGATTCATATGTGAAAAATCAATTAAATAAAATATATATTCACGTTTTTAAATAATTCAAATTCAATTTAAATTATTCAAAACATTCATAAAATTCCAGTTCACTAGGTTTAGAATTTTAATGGAATTAACTTATTTATATCCAAACTATGGGTACATATTAGAATTTAAATTCATATTAATAAATTTATATTTTTATTATTTTAAGGTTAATTTTTATGTTTATCATGTCCAATTGATCACTGTTGTGCTCTAAAATATATTATTAGGTTTACGAAAAATTTTGAATTTTGATGTGGGTTTTAAACTAATCTAAAAGGTGTCACATGTTTTGATGAAATCATGAAAAGAGACCTTGTTGGTGGGTTTATTTAAATATTTTTACATTGATTTATTATATTGGAAGGGAAAATATGAAAAATAATAAATTAATTTACAAGAGAGGTTTGAAATTTTTTCAATATGTTAAGAAATATGTTGATCGAAACTGATTATCGGAAGTATAGCAATTGGCCATGTAATCAAAACAACAATCAAATAATTTTTATAATTATTAGGAATCTATTAATAGGGCCATTTTTAATTTAAAAATTCATATGATGTATTTTAATATACATATTTTTAACCCCCATGACCATTCTTTCTTCTTCCCTCATGCATGTAGGCTAAAGGGTTCCCATTCCCTCACTTATTCTTTTATAATACATTGTATGTTTCTATTTAGGGTTTGTGTTGATACTTATTTGATGATTAATTCTCTTCCATATCTAACTACACATTATTCTCATTATTTTTCAATATTAATTTGATAATATTTGATGGAAAATTGAGTGATTATTCAACCAAAAATCGGTTGAATCATATCAATATGTTAGGGATTTTGGTTAATGTAGAAAGATGAACTTTTATGATAACATAATCAAATTGTTAGTCAAAACATTATTATAGGGATTCTACTTTATGAATTTAGGTTGTGGTTTT
The DNA here is from genome assembly GCA_963277665.1 of Viscum album. Lineage (NCBI taxonomy): Eukaryota > Viridiplantae > Streptophyta > Magnoliopsida > Santalales > Viscaceae > Viscum > Viscum album. The sequence continues at coordinate 819,269,672 of OY728159.1, forward strand.
TTTATTTAACTTTTTTTTAATTTTAATCAGGTTTTTAAATGATGTATTTTTTGTAACATTGATCTATGTTTGTTTAATGTGTCCACCACAACCCATTTCATAAGGCATTAGGTTGAGTATTTCTTCATGTAATATTTTTTAAATTTATGACTAATTAAATTATTGTTTATATAATTTTTTATATTCATTATATGATTTTATAGTATAATTTAAATTTAAGTATTTTTATAGGAAAAATCCTCATATTGATGGGTGATAACTAGTTGGACATGGATGAGCATGAGAGAGAGTCGTCAAGTTGTTATGAATTGAAATAAGTTTATGTAATTTTGGTGGACTCTTGCGCATACCCTGCTAAAATGAATTTAATTTTTAAGAATGCGATATGAGGATCGTCTAGGGCGAATAATAGGTCATTAATTAAAATTAATAATTTATTTTCAAAATAAATCACTAATGGATTTGGTCATGTTTCAGGGACAATGATGGAACCCTGAGAACTAGCTCGATGCTTCAGTCCATGATGTTCTAGTGCCAAATTGTAAAATATATTAATTGATATATATGTATACCCTTATGTGGTAATAATTATATTAATATGAATGAACATATTTTTCCTAGAAATGGTTCCATTACATACTATTGAACTAAAAAATTCTAATGGAATATTATATTGGATAATTTATACAAAACTCCACAATGTGGTTAAATGAACCACAACATATTAATATTTTAATATGAAAACTAAAACCTAGATGTTAAATTTGTTATGTGAATTAGGATTTAATACATTATGAAATAGTTATTATTTACCTACTCAATATAATTGTATCTATAAAATATTATAATATAGTCCCTCAATTCTTAGTCTACTGACATTATTAAAAAAAATATTTTTTCGTCAAAAATGATTATTATATCTTACTTTGATAAATTATGATATAGGTTTTATATAAATTTTATATATTATATTACATTAAAAATATATTTTTAATGAAGTTATAATATCAAATTTTCTTTATGGTGAAATCTTGAGAATTTCATTGAAAAGTTTTATTTTTCAATGAATACTAAAAAAATAATAAAATTTATTTTGTATTAAAGTATTACAAAAGAAACATATATTATTTTTTTATATTTTAACTATTATCAGTTCTTTTTTATTAATTAAAAATATTATTAAATTTTCAATTAATTTTATAATTGAATTTGGTATAAAAACATTTTGATAGTTAAAAAGACATATATTGAAAAAATAACTAAATTTAAACCATTTTTAGAGGATTTATATTTAATTAAAATTTTAATCATATATGAATTTAATATTAAAATATTAATCCACATTTTAAATAAATATTCCAAAATTTGGTAAATATTTTCCTTTTTAGTCATTACGAATAGTTACCCTTGTAAAGATTACTACCACGATAAAGGTAAAATTCGTTAATTAAGAGTAAAAAATGGTGGGATATATACTACAAAATAACCCTTACACCTGCCTTAATTTATTTATCTAATTAAATAAGGAGTGAATATTGATGAAAAATAATCATTATAGTGTTGCTTCAATTTATCCTTCAATACACCATCATTCATAATTATAATTGGGGTAGATATTCAATGAAAAAAAGTTACAATTATTATAGACACCAAAATATATATTAAGGTTAGTTATTTAGTTATTTTTAATAATCATTTTAAATTTACATTTATGTGATTCATGGTCCACTAAAATTATGAAAAATGACTTGATGGACTAAAGACATCGACACAAATGACGATCCCATTATCTATCAATTGATAAACCTATATATTGCATTAATTTATGTCTTCCCCTGGATATCCTTTTATCCTCAAAATAATGGCGAATTTAACCCAACAATATTGGGTATTTCTATCAAATAGTAATAGTAGGCTTGTGGTCATACAACGGCTAGTTGGTGCAGTCTGAAGGCTATAAAAAACTATTTGTTTCTTCAAGATTCATTATCCTAAATATACCATTATAACATTAATCAATGATTTTACCTGATACATTTTGAGTAAACAAATATCATTAATTTCTTCAATTGAAATGAATTTTACACCTTAATGTGATATTTCAATGATTACTAAATTCATCAACATAAAAATATATTTATATATCATAGAAATTGAAATCAAATAAATTAAATAATTAGATATTAAGATAAGAATTTATTATCATGAAACATAGTATTTGAGATATAGGTTCCACAATACACACATATTAGGGTAACCCTTATCACATGTAATTATTATAAGTTACCATCCCACACATACCTACGAATCAATGTAAACATTAATAAAAAAACTATTCCTATCTAACATGGAATTAATTCTTATGAATTTATAAAAAATACATCTCAAAATATTGTGACACCCCCAAATGTACTTCGGTATAATTATAACTATAAAAAGTCACTTACATCTCTCCCTTTGAGAAATTTCAATAGTTTTAAAGAATACATGTTCTTGACCAACATAATGTGTATAGATGTTAACCCCATGTTTTTAATCATAATAAAATTCATAATGAAGATCAGTAAAATATAAAGTGGGTATACTAGTATTTTTTCGTAAGACAAGGGATACACATGTCACCCAACGAGTCATTACATAATTATACATGAATTAATGGTTATTGTTATTACCCTTGAAAGGTGTAATATTGTTACCCTCCTATGATTATCCTATTATACAGTTATGATTAGAATCTGTATCCTCATTACATTGAGAAAATACCATAGGTTGCCATTTTTTTAGGTATCTATTTTGTGTTACCCTATCACAAATAGGAATTAAGTCTTAATATATTATTCATGGATTACAATAACAATAATATAACTCCTACTATTTATCTATAATGAAAAATTGAACAAAACAGTATTAAATGTTTTCTTGTGCTGTAGTAGAATCCATTACATACACATTTATTATATATATGGAAAAAAATTATTTTAATATGTTTTTCTATGTCACACCCAAACAATGATTATATATTATTTTTTGCTTATTTCATTGTTCTTTATCTCTTAGTTATGTCCCTTGTTAGGTTTACAATTTTTTTTTTCAATTTTGGAGTTTCCGGTTTAGGCACATGGTTGGTGCATGGGTTGGGGAAACCATGCACAATCCCAGTGTAATCCATGATTCCAACATATTATGGTTGACTAGTGCGCACAGTTATGCACATAACTATGAACCCCCCCCCACCCCCCAATGAACATGAGTTTCCCCTCTTCCTAATTTTTGAGGAAACTACACTATTAGTTCACGGTCTAGTAGACATTGTGGCAAAACAACACAATCTTCCATCCGCTTAAAAAATAAATCATAAAAATAAATTGAAATGTTTAAAAGGGTATAGTGTTAAAATAAAAAAATTAAAATGAAATTAATGATAATAATAAAAAAAATGATGATCGTTATAAATTTTATTATTATTATTAGGTTGTGTTAAAAACCATAAATTGGGTTCTCCTCCCCCTTTCCTCTATTTCCATCTTTTGAACCAACAACCTCCACTACCATCAACATCATGCTCCACCATGCCAAGGAGGGTCATCCTAACATCTAGCCTCCTCTTCTCCCCCTTTAGTTTTTCCTCTCCTCCATTCCGTCAATATCTCCAATAACTAATTTTTATGTCTTCTATAGGATTATTACATACCATGGATGAACCCTAAACCAATAATTAGGGAATTGATTTGATTAATGTTGATGATTAAGGTTCTTTGATCCCATTGAGGCTAGTTTATTCCACTTACATTTAAGGTATTGTGTGTTCCATCGGTTTCAGATAACTGTTATACATCTTTTCACCATTGGTTAATTTTAATATATTGGTTTTTGTTTTTTAGTTTTTGGAGATTTCAAGAGTTCTTTGGACTTCATTTCAGGGGTTTTTTGTTTCTATTTTCAAGGGAGACATATACATGTATACATAGGTAGAAATTTAAAAATATAATTTACACTATATATATCTACACTCATGGTGGTATGAATATATATATATACTGGGGCTATGAGTTATTATGAATATATAAAAAAATTCATACTCGTGTATAGTAAAGGGGTATATGAAAGGGTAAGAATATATATAAGTAACCATAGAACATGTTTGGATAGTAAAAAGCGTACATATGCGATAGGTGTCCTTATACATATGGAAATGTGTATTCAAATGTAATAGGGGAAAGGTTGGTTAATGTGGTAGTCGATGAGTGTTTTGAGAGCCGATGAGTTTGGGCTTGGATCTCTCCCTTTGGAGGTAGTTTCCACTTGAATGTGTCTTTAATTTGAATTCCTTATTTTTAGGAATTTTATAAAAAATATTCTTTGCTATTATGTAGAACATATATGCTATGATAAATGGTTCTAGGACATGGAAATGGTGTTTTAATCTGTTCTTCATGCATTTACAAATATTTAACTATGTACTTTATTTATTTAATATTTTATTGATCTTGTTTGAAAATTGGGGAGGTATAAAATGATTAAATAGTCTTTCAAATTTGATATTCCACTATGTATCCTTATATCCACAAAATATTGGAACCTTGGATGTGTTTTTTTGATAAAAAACATATCTCAAAGGACCATTTGGTACATTAAGGTGTTTTGTTATGTGATGTGGACCATTTACCACATTGAATGTTTTTTATAGAATTGTAAAACATATCTTAAATAATTCATGTTGAATTGGATATTTTATGTATGTGTCACGTATTTCATTTGCGATTCACTCCTTGTGAAGAGGCTTATTATTAATTTTTGTGACTCAATAATGGGTTGCGCTGTAATTGGGAGAATAGATGTGAGAGTGATGATGGATTTTTGTAAATAATATGAGGTGTATATATATGATGGTTTTGATAAAAATAACATCCATTTAAAATTCATGACCATACATTAGTAGTTTTGTGGTATCCTTTGTACACTTGATTCACTAGTTGAGATTACACAATTGCTAGTGGCCCTATGTATATAGGCTGACATCCCATGGGATACACCCCTCAATCAATATGGTGAGGGTTTCGTTGGGTTTTTGTGAAATGTTTATGGATAAATGGTACTGGTAGATATTTATTGTGGGGTATTTTGATAGATTCTAACTATGTAGTCATGACTAGCACCAAATATCACATGTTGTTAATTTTCACATATGCTACTTTCCTCTGTTTTTTTGTATAAATTTATTATTATGAAATTTATTTTCATATCACATTAAATTCTAGTTCCAACACAAATTTTATTTTCCTTGGATTTATAAAAATGAATTTTAATTCATTTCAAACCATTTTTGGAATGTAATTAATGGTGTTTTTCTTAAAAATGGAATATTTTAACATGTATTTGAATGGAATGAATACCCCTATTTTGTTATGGTTATTTCATTAAACAAGCATGATGGTATTATTATTCCTAATGGTAAGGAATATGTAAGATTTTATCAAAGAATACCTACTGGGTTAGAATTCCCACACCTAAAACTCTATATTTGTTTTTGGATTATGGGGTTTCATTCACCACTATCTTAGTCACCATGGAAAAACGTTTGTAACAATCTTGGATATGACCCATGAAGTCACATTGAGGTACACAAAACAGTTTATTTATTTTCTTCTTCTAGTTTTTTCCATTTGTGAAGTTTATATTTGTTTTTTTCATCATATGGGATAAATCAATCCCAATATCATAACATTTGATGCCTAAAAATAGTTTCCATCTATTGAGGTATTTTAATTCCTCTTAGGACATGTCACATGCTATATCATGCCATTACTTTTGGTTTAACCCAGGTAGGTTTGTGAAAAAATGTTATCAGGTCAAATAAAAAATCTAATTTGTAGATTAACTACATGGGTTTTAGGTTTGTTGTCCAAAATGAGGGTATCTAATATAAAGGGTTATAGGGTGACACACCATTAGAAAAATAGAAATTAAATGATAAATGTTACTACCTTTATAAATTTGGTGAACATTTACTTTCGCAATCCAACCTGGTTAGAAGTACCTAGTTAAGAATTTTTGTCCTTTAGTAGTAATGAGGATGGGTGACCTTCTGGGATTTTTTCTATGTAGTTTGAGAGTAATGAAAGATCATTCATGAAAGAACATTTTTCGGCCATTGGGTATATTTAATAGTCTGATGAGATACCTCAATGAGTAATATCATGTGGTTTCTAGGGACAACAATTATACTATTAGAGGATACCCATGGGGTCACATGACTAGGTTCTTGGCCTGATGAAGGTCGGGTCATGAAAAAATGGTACCAGAGGAGGCCCTTGTTATTTGAGGTGTTATGTTGTTTGGAGATAGGATATTCGGGACTCATGCTGCATTTATGGAAAGAGAATATGAAAATATTTCTTATTATGATCCTCATTGTTATTGGGGTAGTCATGGATTAGAGTGGTTATTTTTGTATTGTGTGGATCGGGAACGCCCAGGGGAGTGAGTTGGTGTTGCATTGTGGGTTTACTTGGAGTGTTTTCGGATGGGGAGCTCAAGTGTATGGTTCAATAAAATCCTAGTTGTTAATGATATTTGGGGGTTGGTATTCTAAAAAATGTATTTGTAATAGGCATAGAAACTAGTTCATATTCCATGTGTTTTAGAAATGTGGTCTTTCAAATGAAAATGAATTATTGAAATTGTATCCTTTTAACCAAATTCATGGATTCAAATGGTAATGTGAAAGGTGTGTTTGTGGTATTAAAGAGGTTGACTACAGTTTTTTTTGTCCCAAGGGGATATGAAAGTGGAAAAATGGAATTTCAATGTGATATTTTATATTTAAAATGGATTGTAATGGGTGTTTGTCTTTTTTACAAGTTTCCATTGGTAAAATTGTTTTGAACATCAAAAGAAAATTATGGTTTTTGAAAAAAGAGTTCAGTTTTGTTTTGTGAATTTGGAATGAAAGATTTATGTTTTAGATCACTTTGTGGTGTTTTGTCATTGGATTTTCATTTTTTTCAGAGTTTTTGTTGGTTTGTGATTATTATTTTCACCCTTTTTTATTCATGGTATGCATCCCAGAAATACCTAAAAGGTTTCAAAGGTACCTTTTTAAGTCATTAATCCCCCTTAGACTCTTAGTAGTGTGGCATGAAACAAATTATTCAATATTTCAATATCCCCTCCAGTTGTAGGTGTTTTTAGAGGTTGTGAGATGTCTTCAAGACGTTTTTTTGGTCTTCAGGTTATGGGAACTCAATTTTTTGAAGATATGTGAGTTGTACACTTTATTCCTAATGGATCGAGTCTGGACACATGGAAGGTAATTGTTCCTTTCTCTAGGTGAATTGGGATGTCGTGGGTGATATCTAATTCCACATATATCCAATGGATTATTCTTATGTAAGAGAAGGAGAATAGTATTACAGATCTCATGGACTCTCAACTATGTATACTAACTGTGATGGAGAATGATGGCCATTTAAATTAGATGGATTCAATTTCTCCCATGATAGTGTTGAGCAATTAATAAAAATTTATCCATTTTTTGTGTGGTCTGCATCTGGGGATCAAGGATCATGTTCTTTTTTCTATGTAATCCTTAGAAAGTATTAAGTACAAGTTTATGATATTGATTCTTTTAGATCTCAAGGAGGATAACCATATATCTAAGAGTGTAAAACTGGAAGAACCAGTTTTGGGAAAGTCCCCATGTGAGTTTCTATTTTCATTTTTCATCCCACACATAGAATTTCTCCTAGTTATTTTTTGTTAGGTAACTCAAAGAGGTAATTTCATCATTTTTATGAAGAATTTCCATCGTTGTGTGCATTTGATTCACCCAAAAATATTATATAATCTGCATCCTTAAAAGATAATTCATTTCATAATGGATGTCAACTACTCGATACGAGGTAATTGATTCTTCAAAAAATTAGGGATCTATCTATAGGTCGTAAAGTGATGCTTGCATACACCCAAGAATTTTAGGGGTGTAGAGGATTTGTTTCTAGTTTATCTAATGTTTCAGTGGAAGTAACTCAAGTTTCAATTTTCTGTAATTTTTCATTTTACATGTCCCTATTTGTTTGTAAAATCTTGGTCATTCTTCCACGCATTTCAAAACATATGATGTTATCCTTATTTTGGATTGGACATTGTGTTGATTGTCTTAATTTTTTAAATGTTATTGGTCTTGAAATAATGATGAATTTTGAATATTTTATATCTTCGAGTTCCTTTCCAATGGACAACCATGTGTTGGGGGTCACCCCGTATTGGTTGGCTCATGATTGGAGGTTCATACCTTGTTTTTTAAACTGAGCTTTGAGATACCATGTGGGAAAAATTATTCTATAATGTTTATTAATGTTGGTGAGTTCTCTCTATTTCTCTCATGTTTGTCCTTGTCATTTTCAGTAGATTCGGTCAGGTGTGACATTGGGAGATGAAGGTCACACTGTGGTTTGAGGATTCTTTTGGTCATGGTTATTTTTGAGTTCTGGATATCTATTCATTTCTCTTGGTAACATTCTAGGGGAAAATATATATTTCTTGGATGGGATTTTTACAGCCTGACCATAGTTTCATTTCATTTTTTTATTTGATGGTGCTTATCTTTTTGTTTATGGTAAGAGTCAAATTTCATGGTAGTGTTTGGAATTTTAGAGTCTCATACATAAGATTAATATTGGTTCATGTTTATGGAATAACATGAAATATAATAGTGGAAACATTTTTGGAATATATAGTGGGATTACAAGGGCACACAGTTAGTGGAAGTGGTGTGTTCCCCTATATAGGATCTTGTGTGGTCCCTCTTCATGTGGTTATAAGCAATCATGGAGTTGGTGCATTTTCTTCCAGATTGTGCAGTCCTATCAAAGATAAAAAACTAAATAATAAAATATATGATATTTTACAAATAATATAGAGATATAAGAAAAAATATACTAATATTAAAAAATTGTTTTATAATTACTCTAATAATTGTGGATACTATGAATATTAATATTATAATTTTTTGGTTTTGGATAAAAACCATAATATAGATTATCCTCCCCACTTTCCCCACATCCCATCTCATAAAACGCCCCCCCTAAAATCATTCACCTAATGCTCCCTGACACTTATGAGGCACTTCATCATGCATGACCTCCACTTCGCCTCCTTCCAGTGATTCACCCTTATACTTATTTTCCCTCTTCATCATCGATTTATTGTTTTGTTTTCATTTTCTCAGTGGGTTGTGCACACAAAGGACAAACCCTAAACAAATTTTGGGGTATTATTTTGTTTAATTTTTATTTTTATGGTTCATTGGTCCTGTTGTTGTTGGTTTCTAAAATGTTAATTGATTTTATTGGGTAAAAAATTAATTTTAAGTAATATTTATTCCATCTTTCACCATTTTCCAAATTTAAGGGGTTTTGTGGTTTAAGTTTACATCTTTTTTTCAAGAGATATATGGTCCTCCCTATAGTGGTTTTAGGATGATGTTTTCATATATGAATCAAATATGTATTCATAGGTTGATATATATTTATATTAACTAATTGAAGTAAGAATATACATTATGGGTTTTTGTGCTTGTGTATATATATTAAAAATGTATAAACATGTAAGGTGAGGTGGAATATGAAACTATATTAATATATATAGGAATCCCTATACATTTTTTTCCTTGAAAATTTGTTCATATAGAGTATGTTTATTTATATATATTTATGAGAAGGTTTTTATGAGTGTAAGGGGTGATGGGACGGTTTGAGTGGCTTCTAATGAAGACATCAAGAGCTTGGGAATTTAGATATGTTTCATTCCATTTTGAGGTTTCTTCTCAATGCATGAGCCCTTATTCAAAATTATATAATTTCATGAATTTATTTAAATTATGATTTAATATCATAGAGTATTAATATTATATAAAAATGGTTTTAGAATATAATAATGTTGTTGTCATCTGTTTTTATCAGTATCCCAAAGATTTAAACATTTAATTCTCATGTTTAAATATTTTTTTCACTATTATAATACATATAGTGGTTTAAAATGTTAAATTTGTTTTTCAAATGAATTATAAAAACATTTTTCTTAAATTATTGACCTAATGAAAAATTCTATGTATTGTTTGACAAACAACTTGACTCAAAACCCCATTAAATACATTAAGGTGTTTCATTGTGTATTGAGGCCTTGTTTGATCATTGAATTAATTTATTAAAATAGAAATCTCCCTATATCAATATGCATGATTTGAAAATGTTATGTATGTTTTATGTATGTGGTTTTTGATGTGTTCATGGTGAATGGTATGATACTTTTATTGTGTGACTCAAATTGGTTTTCTCTTATAATGGGAGTTAAGAGCTGAGGGGGTGGATGAGTTTTTTGTAAATATAGTGAGTTGTATATATATGATAGTTTGATTAAACTCACCTCCATTTCATTTTTAAGGGTTGACTTGTGAATTTATTGTGGATACTAGGGAATATTTTGTCATATGTTGACATTATGAACAAGCTAGTGTCCCTTTTTAGATAGACTAACCAACCATGGGATGTGCCCCTCAGTTGAGCTAGTGAGGGTCTCAAAAGGTTTTTGAGAACAGATTTTTGATAACTAGTACTGGTAGAGATCTATGGTGGGATTATATTTATATCGTTATCTTAGTTTGTATCGACCAGCACCTAATAACACATGACATTGATTTTCACATAAGATCATTACCACTATTTTTTAGTACTTTTATAAATTTACACTCTGGATTTTTATTCCATTTTAACAATCAAGTTCATAAACGAATTATAATTTATAGGGATTTAATTAAATATATATGCATTTTTTTGAAACTATTTTTGAAATGAAATACAAAATTGTTTTCTAAAAAAATCGAAGCATGTCACATGTATTTTAAAATAATCAGAAATTTTATTTTTATATGGATTTATCTTGAAGCAAGTATACATAGATTATTAATCTTAAATGTAAGGCATATTTATTATTATATCTAATATTTCCTACTAGGATTCAATACTAATGATATATCTCTATCATTGTCTTTAGAATCTTTTTCTACTTTCATCTTGGTCATGATCCCCATGGAGTGATAGTTGTTCAATGGATGGTGGTGACCCATGAGGTCACATGGATTATTGTGTAGAAATTTATTTATTTTTCAATTCCTATTTATCAATTTTTTAGTTTATAATGTTTATTTTGTTTCAATCTTCTGGTCTAAATCATTCCAAATTAACTTAAATTTAATGAATGACACAAGTTTCTAGCCCAGGATGATAGGGAACTCCTCTCGAGACTTGTCATAGGCTGGCTCAGGTGACCAGTTTGATGTAAACCTAATATTTATCATGATTGTATTTCATATTTCCTAAACCCCACTATTATACTAGATCTGATTGGTTTCAGTTATGAATAGTGTTATATTATCTAATTATAAATATTCTCATTTCTCAACTAATTATGATGACACCAAATTTTACATTCTGTTGTATAATTAGATATATTTTATAAATATGTTGGTGTAGTTATCTTAATTATATATCATATATATCAATTTTTCATGATTCATAAATAAATATATATATATATATATTCATCCAATATAATTTCATATTTGATATAATTTAATAATATATGAATATTGAATTATATTCTTAATAATAATAAATTCATATCCTCAAATATGTTATCCTAGAGAGATTTTAATCCATGTATCATAGGATACAAGTATGTATTCAATGATATTATTATATATTTGAATACTTGGTAAAAATATATACATCAAATAAATTTAAAATCCCATACATCTACAACTATAGATATAGTTCCTTATAAATCTGGTTGATATATTTGGCTAGAGTTCAAGAAATTCATAACACATTCATAGAAAACCAGTGAGACTAAATATAATTTTTCCTAATTTTTCAACATACATGACTTATAAAATAAAAGAACTCTGACTTACCATTTATAGCTGTATAGAACACCTTATTTCCAAATAAATAATCTATAATAAATATTATTTCTCTATATATAAATGGAAACATTTAGTTTTCATATCAAATTTTCAACCATTGATAACCCCAACACTTATTAATCTATAATATGTACATGTTTCATGAATAATATATTTAAGGAAACTAGAATTGGAATATTTAACCAAAAATAAAAATCACTGACTATTTCTAGGTCAAGTAGAAATCTATTTCATCACATAATTATTGATATAAACAGTTCATCATAAAATATTCATATACATCTTTTAAACCATTAAATAATCTACCACATTTTACATGTAATATCATGTGAAAATATTATATCGTATCCTTCATGAACCCAATAAGTCTACCAAGTCTTGAAATGTCTAAAATTCAAAACCCAAAAAATTTCGTACATGTAATATACTACTAATTTTAATTAAATATTTCAATTTATCTGTCTTCCAATTTAATACATCCTTATAATATTTTATCACTCATAATGAAAAATATATCACCATTCATAATGAATATAAAACCACAAGTTTGGTTTCAAATTATTACATTGTATGCATTTCATGAAAAATATATCAAACTATTTTTAGTGGGGTATGTGTTCCCATGACAACTCTTATGCATATGAAGTTGGGTGTTCTTTGACTTATAGCCTCCCCCACTATATCAAAGGGAAAATGTTTCATTTAAAAAAAAATTAATATGGTATTGAAAAATATTGTTCATTCTAAAGGAATTGAATATCATTTTATGATATTGAATAATTAACAGAGATTCACATTGTTTCTCATTTATGTTGTTTTGAAGCTAGATCATGATTTTAACATACTATTCTTAGAAAATCCTTAATGATATTCCAAAAGGATTACATTTTCTATTAAAACTATTTTCTTATCCATTTTAAATAAAATTTGAACACGTCTAGTTAATATACTTCTAATTTAATAGTATATTTTGGTAATATTTGTATATGTTTGTAATTAGGAATATGGAATTTCATTAATTCCTTTTACTAGAATCATAACAATAAAAAATATGTTAATTTGAATTTGGGTTTTCCATCATTCAAAATATTAATGACCAATATATAAATAGTTATGAGAATCAATGATAAGACACCTAGATGATCATGTATCCCTGACCTAGTGCATCCATTTAATCAATGAAAGTTCCTAAAATATCAAAATGGAATCTCAGAAATATTATGAACTTGCTACATAACATCACAATTATAATAATACATATAGTCTTTAGAAACTATCTCTTGTAGATATGTGGTGTACATTCATTTTATAATGTTTTATTTTTATCAAACAAGATAGTTATTTTGTCTCTGTACATACTCTCTTAGATCAGGTGAAACTAAAAAAACATTGTGGATACAAAATTTTAAACTACTATCGTTTTTAGGTAAAATTATTTATCCTCACAACATTTGGAATTCATGGTCTCATATTTATAATTTTCAATTATTTTTGATGTCATTGTCTATATGAATAAAAGATAATATTTCTATTAGTTTTGTATAATAATACACAACAAAATTCATTCCAAATATGAAGCAGTGTCTTTTTTTTCTAATTAGACATTGAAGAATGTTTTTGGTAATACTCATTATAGAAATATAGATTCACATTAAACCCCCACGAAATCCCAAATCCATTAACATCACTATATTGGTCATGGAATCACTCTTCTTCTAAATCTTATAGAATGCCCCCAAAAATATTGTATTTTTCTATGATATCATCATAAAGGAATCCAAATAATTTTGTTGAAAAGTTATTGTATACTAATAGAAAGAAATTTAAATTTAACTATTAAATAAAATAATTAATATACATGATTAATATGTTGCTAATCATTTATTCTTCATTTAGTTTTAGTTTTTCTTCTAGTATCCTTTTTACCAAATAAGAAGAAAAATAATTTTCTTCTTTACTCTCCCATAGAATGATTTCCCAATTTGAATGGCATTTTAATAGTGTTATTGTTTATTAATTGGTCTCATTATTACCAACTTAATTATTTTCTCAACTCTACCTAATTAATGTGGAACCAAATTCAGAAAAGTATTAATATATGTAAAATTTATAGTCAGAATATTCTTGAGCATAGCACCAAAGATATTGTTTATTAAATTCCAGATTAATATGGATTATTTATAACATAATAATGGTAATATGAGATGAATGAATAATTTATTATCTAAAAAAATTTTAACATCACTAACGGATCTAGAAGGATTGATTTCTAGCTTCATTTTTGTTTTCTAGTTTACAATTGTATAATGAAGTGGCAATTTGAATTATATTAATACACTACCCCTTTTAATATTCATGGAAGTGATATTTCTTCATTTTAACATCCATATACATATGTTTAACTATCAAAGATTCAGAAATAGATGACAATGTGTTGCGGCGAATGAATATTCAGCATCCCTTAATTCTAAATTAGTTTAATTTTATATTTCACTAAATTTTTGGAAAGGAAGATATTGTATAAGGGATTTCAACATAGAGAACAAATTTTCATATATTATTTTTTTATATAGGTAACTGTACCACTCATATAAATTTGTTTCTGTGAGAAAATTCATAGATTAAAGGGGTTATCATAATGTTCCCATGGAGTACCTTTCCATTTTATATAATATTTAATGTAGATTACTAGTAAATTATGTCGATTACAAAATATATGGGTTGTAATAATTTTAATTATATTTTAATCTCTCATAATTTAATCATATATCAATGACATCAACCATTGGAAATTTTATTTATTATCGCATGAACATTCAAGCAGAATTAATGCATATTCACATAATCATAATAAATACAATGGGACAAAAAATTATTCATATATATTTAGATTAGCAGTATTTTCAATTACTAACTCACAACTCCTAGATCAAGTGAGTTGAATTTTATTCCAAAATTGAAGACTCGAATCATCTCAACACATGTTTCTACATTTCATCAATTCTTACATTGGATGTAATCCCTTGATGAAAACATCAAAAAATTAAACTATGAAATTGTATAAAACAATATATAATTTAAATCAACCTATCAATGGAAAGGAAAGTACATTGGACTATGTTTTAATTCATAACATAATTAATGGAAGTGTTTTGACATAATATTTACATAGAAGTGTTATATATTTATACCCAAAAATTTGTGTACATATTATATCTATTATACATAATTATTTAAACCAATCATTGATATTTTAATTTTTGTGTAATCTATTTATATTAAATTATCAGTAATTTCTTGTAATCCTATATAGATTATGTGATCACATTTAATATCATATAAAATTAATAAAATAAAGTCGATTTCCATGAACATAGAGAAAATATAATAAATAAATTCAAATCATCCTGGGCATTTTCATGTTTTGATTTTCTATGTCAATAATAAATAATCCTAAAACTCTAGGGGAACACACTGTGAGTTCAGTTAGGATGGACTTGTAGTATTCCACCATGGATATATAAACCTTCATAGGAATTTTAACTTTTATTATGGCTCTAAACTATAGACCCACAATGGATCTCTATTAGTTAAAGGTTTTACAATCACTTTTAATTGAGGTTAGCATTGGGTATGTGATATATGAAGTGAACAATGGGTACATAGGAATTAGTTAATAAAGATTGGATGAATGAATCATATTCTAACTTATTTAATTTAATAAAACCTTATTACATATAAATATTCATTATATAAAATTAAATTTAATAGAAACTGATCATATATAATTATAGTTCAATGTTATTGTTAGTCAAATACAAATCAAATAATATTCATACATGATAAAAATCCATTATAATCATGGTATTGATAATTATAAATTTATCTCGAATATATAATAAAATATATTATTAATTAATTATTTATTTTTCTTAATTTTTAATCCACATATCTATATAGATACATGATATACACGTCATTTCAATTTTAAATACATTAACATTTATTAAAATTTATCATGTACACATTGTGTACTTGGGGTTATCATTCCCTATGCAAACCCCAACATTCAAAAATATCGATCATTCCATGTCATGTATTGAATGTTCACATGGAATGTAATATAAATGGTTTATCAGATAATTAAATTGAATATAGTTATATGTGTGATGATAAATAATAAGACGAATATGAATGACATATGCAATGAATTAATTTATAAAACCTCTACCTTAATTAATGTGCATGTGAAGTATATGGAATCTATAAAATAAATATAAAGCATGTAATACCAAATTAATGTTGAACATAATTATGAATTTAATTTCTGTAGACTATATCATACAATGTGTACACTAATTATAGGATATGTAATTTGGTATAATGAAGGTATTAATTTTAGTACATCTAATTAATTTACACAGTGTACATACTGGATTGCTTCATAATCAGATTATATTGATATGATTTACATAGACTATATATTGGCTAAATGACATGTAATAATTTTATGGCTATCTCATATTTCATTTCTAGGGTTATGAAATGAAGTACATTAGGTATAATTCTTTCATACAAGAAAAACACAATTTCAACATTTCATGTACTCATTGATGTCTAAAACTACTTAGTAAATAGTCAACAAGAAACCTAATGATTTCAAAATGCATCTATTTTACACACAAACACCACATCATGTGGTGTTACACAACATATATGGATGTGACGAAATATTTAACTATTCCCAACACTTGACACTACTTAAGTCAATACAATATGGAATAAATATTGATGTAATGAATCCCTAAATGTCTAATATAGTAGGGTGGAATACATTGGTGTGTAATTGATTTTGATTATTTTATGAGTAATTATGTAAAATTTATTCTAATCATGTCATACACCCATGATCCCTATCACCTTTTGGTGGTATCGTAATTTGATCATCACTTGTAGTAGGAATGTTCTTGGTCATATTATAGTGAAAGTACATTCTATCTTCAATTAATGGATTAAAATTGAAATATCAAATAAAATATATTGAATTTACTGTAATACAAAAAAATTGAATTAACAAATTATAACTTTTAATGTGACATGTCCAAGATCATATGAAGGATCTTCATTCAATGGATGATGATTTCGCCTATCTGAATCTATGGTATTTACTTGTATTTATTGAAAAATCAAGAATAAAATAGTGAGTAATCATCATGTTTTAGTGTGGATGATCTTTTTGAATTTTATTATACATTTTGATAACAACTCAATCCATTATAGTTAAAGTATTTTCACCCTTTTTTATCTCAAAGTTGTGGAGGATGAATAAGGTAAATAATTTAACATAGAAATAAAATGATCACACTAGTTATTCTTAATTGATATAATTCACTAGAGAGTAAACATTTTGTGCCAAAAAAATTGTTCTTCATTGATATAAGATTGTCAATATAGAGTTGCGGTTTAATATTGATAATTAGAAAATTTATGTTAATCACTTCATAAACCAACTATTTTTACCATTCCATTAATATTAATTATATTATTATTATATAATGTCACATGAAAAAATGAAAATATAAATATTTTTTCATTAAATAAATATATTTTTCATTATTAAAAAAATTAATGGTTATATCATTTCATTAAAGGTAATATAACTCAGAATGCCCACCATCCTAAGACCTCAAAAAATAAATGTACCATATTCACTGAATAAAAATATAATTAAATAATATATTCATTATCTTTAAAATAGATATTTAAATAATATTTTACTAAAATAATTATGATGATTAAATTGTTTTTATCTATAAATCCAAAATTAATATTTTTTACTTGGTAATGGTAATAACATTATTCTAATTGATAAATTCAAATTGAATTCAACTGAACTCAATTGAAACGCTATGTGATTAACCCTAAATGACTCTTCTTCATTTTAATTATATATACTCACATATGTTCAAATATTAGTTTCTAGAATCATGTAATGTCTCATGATGTGGAAGAAGTATTATCACATTGACAACAACCACATTATATTCAGTACTATATAAGATAATAACTTTGTTTCAATATCTCATCATGTAAATTCCACACATGTATGACCAATATATAGGATCAATATCTTTTTTCTCATTCATAAAGGAACAAATAAATCAACATGTACGTTAAATTTTTTTTATTGATACATTTCAATCAAAGGGTTGACATATAATCCTTACAAAACGGAAAGGTTGAATCTTGTATTAACATATTATTAATTACATAACACTTATGACACTCCCAATGTATAATGTATCTGGGTGATAATGGGTTGTCAATGATTTGGGAAATAAAAAAACTACGTAGATCATGATAAAGATTAATATGAATATCATGTATAATAATAATTAAACACATTCAGAGTTAAGAATATCCAATGACCTAAACATGTATAATTCCAATTTATTGGTATATTCTCATAAACACTATTCATGGATATTATTACTTTCAATCTATTAGACAATGTCTTATCCACTTCTTGGAAGAATTAAATTGATAGTTTAAAATTCTCTATGACCTAATTGAAAAGGATATTCAATCATAGAACATAATATTAAGAATATTATCATATCACTTCAAGGGCCTTACAATTCAGATAAACTATTATAACCATTCAACATGAATGATAATATAAGACAATAACATTATTAAATTACATACTATTACAATTAATATGTTATAATATATATTAATATTAGTTTTTTAAATATATTGGTAATACAACATACACATTATTTGGTTCTTGGGAACTAACTACAATAGAACTGCTAAAAACTTATGTAGTTGATTGAGAACCCATTGTTACATGGTGTTATTTTTCATGGGAATGCTTGAAGACCCATTAATAGGACACAATTCCATTGTAATATATTTGTTCTCAAGGTTACCACTGAGTACTTATTTTTACTATTGACCCAATATTCTATGTTAATTGTACACACATGGTGGAGGTGTTTCTATATTAAATGATAAGTGATTCATTTCACAGGTGATTAAATTTTCTTGGAAGATTATTTGTCCTGCAGTGTAAAATAGTTATATATGTTATTTATGTTATTATTTCACATCTCATCATTTACTGGTCGATGTTAATATAATATAACAATGATTATTTCATATTCCATGACTACACTTGAGATTAATGTATTATGAGTTAATATTTTTTATTAAGGGATGCATGTTCAAATACCACTCTTAAATATATCATGGATAGTAACCTATTACCAATGCCATAGTAATGAAGCAAAAGGTGGATATATGAGAACTGAAAATTAATATAAGATTCATTTGGAAGGACACAACAACCAATAAATCTTTGAATTGGTTATTTTGGAAATATATTATGGTTCCAAGGGATAACACTAAGAGGTTAGCTGAATCAATTATCATAATTTTTTCCATTTGAAAAAACTATCTCCACCTATTAAGATGAGTAATACTATCAATAAATATACATAACACACTAAAAAATATAATGAGAATAACTATTTACATTTTTCACCTATATAAAGATAATGATACTCCTTAGTGGAGTTTAGAAATTACCAAAATCATGAGTCACACTAATTTAGTTTCATTTAAAAAGGAGTTTGGTTTATACATAAAACAATTTTCATAAACATATCTTGATTGTTCTTAAGTGCATCAGAGACACAAGTGCATCATAAAAAATATAATGATAGTAAATGTTTGTAGAAAATCATATGATTTCTCCCAATAGACTTCTATTGAGTTTTAAGTTGTGGTGAGGTCTTTGTATTCAAATCATAAATAGTTATAAAAAAATCAACTCAATTTGAATTCCCAACACATCATAAAGTGGAAACACTTGTTTCATGATTATTCAATGTTCGTGAAATTCTTTAATAATATTTTAGTACAAACTTGTACATTTCCCCATCTCCCATCAAGGTCATGCCCAACTCACTTATTCTTTTTGAAATATATTCTTTATTATTTTTTATATGCTATATTGACCACAATCATATTTATATTCAAAAAAAATTATTCCTATAACAGTGTGAATAATAATTCCAAGGCTTTTATCGTTAGTTTTGAGAATATAAGAAATAATAAATAAAATTGCAGTCATTTAATTTAAATTCATTGAATAACAATCATAATTTTCTTCAATATATTTTAATTTCATGGACTATCTTTCTTGATTATAATAACATTTGAAAATCCAATATTTTAATAGTATAAAAAATTCTTTTGAAACTTATCTTTAACTACTTAATAATTCGTGGATCAATTCATCCACATATTATATGAAAATAATTAATTTTCATTAATTATAATTCACATAATAAAAAAATATTTTTCTAAAAATCATCACGATGTTTTCCTAAATAAATGATGACATATAATGCATTTAATTACTTAATTATTAATAAAAACATTCTAAGAATCTCATATTTTTCATTTGGAAGAATTGTCATTCTTTCTATAAGTTTTAGAATAATATAGAAGTGCAAATAAATCATACAAAGGAAAAAATGACTCATTCATAGATTCCCATTACTTATATACTGGTCTTGATGACTCGAACATAGTGTAGAATGACTCATGTGGTTGTTCAAATGAATCATATTTATTTTATAAATGAATCCTATATGAAGATTAATTTTCAAAAAAATTAACCCTATGGTATTTGTGATTCATATGGTGTTATTGAATAATTTAAATATTTGAAAAAGACATATATACAATTATTTCTAAATCCTATGTAATCTCATCATTTAAAAAAAGTTAAAAATACCATAATTTTTTATTCAATAAAATAATTTCATCAAAAAAACTCCAAAAGACTATGAAAATTGGCATAAACTACATTATATCCTTCATCTCACATATAATTTTTTATTTCAAGTGAGA
This sequence comes from Viscum album, assembly GCA_963277665.1. Lineage (NCBI taxonomy): Eukaryota > Viridiplantae > Streptophyta > Magnoliopsida > Santalales > Viscaceae > Viscum > Viscum album. The sequence goes on from OY728159.1 coordinate 819,290,580, forward strand.
TTGGACCAGATTTATACATTAAATACCAAAAAACCACATACACTAAATAATTCATTGAGAACTAAATTTGATAATTTCCAAATTCTAATGTTGTTTTATTAATCTAAAAAACTACTTAATATGATCATTAATCTCCGAAGGTACTCAATATATTCTAAACATATATTAGGTTAAAAAACCACATTATTGTATTTAGAAACTAGTGATCATAAAACACTATCAACCTCTATCCCTTCAAACATTAATCATGATTCAATAATTTAATGCTTATTTGTGTGGTCACGTTGTTGGAAATATGAAAATTTATCATGTGTATGTATTCCTTAATAACCAAAACAACATCATCCCATAATTTTTATGATAATGGATAACTTCTTATTCAAAGAATACTACAAAATAACATCAAAATGACCTATACTATAAAAAAAGTCAATGGAATGTGTAATAAAAAATTTTCATCGTGCACATCACCAAATTTAAAATATAGTTTACAAATGAGAATAATGAATTTATTGCTTTCCCATTTTAACCACTGTCAAAAAATATATTCTCCATATATTTAATTATTTCACCATAATGTATCAAAAATCAATATAAACACTCCTTATATTATATTAATCCTATTTGAAGAAAACAAAATATAATTGAAATAATGGAATATATAGGATTTTAATTATTTTCTACACCTTGTCAAATATTATCACAAGACAAGATGAGTGAGGGGAACATAAAAAAGTACATTTTACATTATATTGGAAATTTCTAACTCTTAAAAACAACGATAACATTAGAATATAATATTTAGTTAGTATCTTTGTGATCATATTTTTTATTTTCTCTATTATCAGAACAAAATAAAACTTTTATTATTTTCATTCATCAATATTATTATTGATGATATACTTTTATAATGTCATTCAAAAACCGTAAATGTTATAAGATATTTTTAATAAATTTTATAACAATTTATAACCACATAAATGATATTGTGGTGACTTCACATCAACCATAATAACATCTAACTGAGAATTCATCCACATAAATTTTGTTGTCGTATGAGTACAATCCATATAAAAATCATCAATAGTTAATTAATTAATCAACATTTATTAGTGATCAAATAATCTCACTACGCTTCTAGATAGAAAATTTCTCTAGATATATGATTCATAGAAAAAAACCTATGAAATATTTATATGTGTGACCAAAAATATTAATCACCTCTATGAGGTCATATTTCATAATGTCAATACATTGATCCATTGATGTAATAATGAATAATTTTTAATTAAGAAAATCGGTCTATTATGGGGAATATTGATATATGGAACAATTTGTTACAACAAAAACAAAATCCACTATAGAATGATTCATGTATAAAATATATTTAATAATATTCATAAATTAAATTTGTACAAATTCATTGTCTTGATAATATATGAGGTCTTGGTTCCTAATATGTTATGGGTAAAAATATTCTTTGAACCTGGTCTTGCTAATCCATCTAAAAATTTCCACATAATATTTATCCTGAGAATGAAAAAATGGGATCTTTATTTTAATAAATCTATATTATAAGAAATAAACTCTTCTCTCAATGTATGTAAAATTAAAAATTATTTTTCAACTATTTATTAAAATCATCACAAACATATTATTTATTTTTAATAAGGATTTAATTTTAAAAAATTATAATGAGTAGTTCCACTTTATCATTCTTAATATGGTTATTATTTTCCACTCTTCCTTTTCAAAAATTCAACCTCTTATAAATGTTTTCAAAATTAGATATCCAATATCATGGATAATATTAAATTCTATATACAACTTTATTTTACTCTAAAAATGGTGGCCATTTTCTCCAAAAGAGAAAAAATATGGTTCCTAAATGTATAAATAATATTATAACTCACCATTGAGGAACTAAGACTTGAAATACATTTATAATATCTTGTAATTTACTTATTCTACAATAGTAATAATGATTCTAATAATTTCTATTCACAATATATATTTAAACTTTTTATCAAATACCCCACCTTCAACATCTTCTTCCACTTTTCAAAAAATTATTTATTTAATTTTGATATAATTACATATTTTTAATTGAACATGTTTCAAAACACAAGCATTTACTTGATAGACTTATTCACTTTGGGAAGGGTTACAAACTCAAAAGTATCCTTTTACACATTATGGTCCAATAATTCATTATTATAATTAAAATACAATTAATTATTCATGTCTTATTTAATATATTAAGCATCAACTTAAGGAAAAATAAGAAATTAATTGTTATCATTAATTTCATTCTAGATTGTATATAAATTTATTGATCTATAATGATTTTTAGGAACACTGATACATTTTGTATCCATCATTGAAATTAATGATCATAGTGCACATTATCATAAATGTAATAAAATTATTATTAATTTTATTCATGAACTATTTTTTCTTCATTTTCAAAATAGTCTTCAGGATGGGTAACTAAAGAATCATCATCATCTCTTATGAAACATGCTTCTGCATGAGAAATAACATTCATTATATGTTTTAACAACTTAAATTAATTATAGTAAATAATAATCTATGTATAATTTCAATTGAAATATTAACACCTTCTATGTTGAATATTTCTTAAAAAAATTACATTGACACCTTGTATTCCAGATTTCATGATAATTTGACCATCTACTATGATGTCCTATGGGTTTACCAACAATTATAGATACTTCATACATTGTGATTTTCTAAAGAAATTATTATAAGAGAACATATCCGATTTTAGTTAGGTGAAATAATGATTTTGGATGTTAATCATTTCTCCAATAGTTTACCTCTATAATAATTTACATGTATTAGGATCAAAACAAAATATCTATGAAATATCCACAAATTTTTTTTCTTAAAATATAACTATTATTTAGTGGTTTATATTTTTGAATGATCTCATGTATAATTTAATATTTTTTTTTTATATTAAAACATAAATTTCGAATAATAAATCTATATGTAATTTATTTAATGAAAAATGATATTCCTTTTCCCTGCTTCTTCAAAAACACATAAATATGTTTATGTAATCAAACTTATGATTCACCAACATGAAACAAGTAATATGTGTGAATTTATCAATGAATGGACTAAAAATATTTTTCTGTTAGTGTAGAGATTCATCATCATTGCACAAACATAATAATGAAATAAATCTCATGGTTTAACAGAATGAATTTCAACCTTTTAGTTTAAAAAAATAACAATCTTCATCTATTATCATATTGATAATGTCAAATATTGGTCTCTATTAGTCATAATAACCTTGTGAGCATTGTATCATAAGGTGATCCTACTCTTATTTGTTTAATTATTTTATCCATTCAAGACATGTGTTTTAAAAATCACCCACATGAAATAAAATAAATTTAGTTCAATGTAATGATTTCAAGAAACTTCGATATTTTCAATTCATAATAAATTACCCATACATAATGAATGAATATTTCTATCATTAATCAAAAATTTATTAAATAGTCAACATATATTTTTTCTATCCTTCTATATTACATTTTATTTTTTGATCTACTATTTACCATCCTTTTTATAACTAACTATAGTAATATGATGTGACTAAATACTTAGAGAATGATTTTTTTTAAATTAATTTCCACATTTTTTATTTTTGTGTACCCTATCATGTGATATGATCATTATCTATCTTTTATCCCTGGACTATAACTTATTGATTCTAAAGGGGAATCCTACATAACTAATATTGACTCTTTATAATAAACTTATTTCTTATATTAGTCATTGTTATTTTGAAAGAACATATTTTTATTTTCCAAATGATGGATGAGACACTTTTTTTATGAAATAGAGAGTCACACCTTTCAAATACATTTCCATGCACTTATATTCTATTATTAAATTCATTTTCATAAGGCATGACCTGTTTTTAAAAGTCCTTCTTTTTAGAGGGATGACCACCCGACAAAGCATTCATCCCAATCGTCATATTAATGTTATGATTATAGTAATTAATCCAAAACATCATTTTAATATTCCCAATTCACCAACCATACTAATAATATATATAGAATGAATAAATTAATTTTTCTTTTCTATATTGTATAGAATCTTATACTTTTAGCATTCTAATTTGGTGTCACGAAACATGAATAAATATTTTAATCCAATATTATTTCTAAGTGCTTAATTCATCTTATTATATTATTTTTCTTCTCAATATTTCAAGAGTTACCAATCATAATATATTTTATTTCTAATATGTGTGCCTATATTTTTTTATTATTGAGTTTTACTAAATATTTCTTAAATATTTGTTATACATCATACTTATAATTTATTTACTCATAAAAAAATATTATTTTATCTCGAATAATACAATTTATTATATATTCTATTGAATGACACATATATAAGAATTCTCCAACACTTCAAATAATGTATTGGTAATTTAATAAAGATATATTTTTTAATTTTTATGATTTGATAAGTTTATTTTGATTAAGGAAATATCATCCCCATTCATTAGAACTATTTATTCCACATTAATGGAAATATTATTCTCATCATGAATTATCTTATTAAAATATTCAATATATTCTCATCTTTTTTATTTTTCATTTTTAAGGAATGATTCTGTTCTAATCAATTATTAATTACTATTCATTATTTTTTAATTATGAATTTCATATTTAATGATCACAGCAAAAAATTAGATCGATAATACAATATGTAATAAATATCTTTATATATCCATTTAATAACATTCATACTTTATATTACCTCTGGATATATTTTCATCATTTAATTTTGTAATAAGTATTTTTTTACCAACATCATCACTTGAAGTCTCAACTTCATCTTTGTCTTCACTTTCTTAACATAATGTAGAAATTATATTTTCAATTTTTATATTTAGTGTAATTATTAAACATATTTTTCTATGAAAATGTTGACCTGTTGAAATTTTTCATATATTATCTTTTAGAATTTTCATAATAATTATCGCTTTATGCTTCAGCTTTGATTTTATAAATTTTTATAGAAAATGAAAAAATAATGTAAATTGTAATAATTTTAATGGGAGATTTACCTTATATTTTACCATATATATGCTCATATTTTATGACCAAATAGCTACAAACTTGTTAAATATATTTTCTATATATCTGTCAAAATATGAATTTTGAGATTCTACGTCAATATTAATTTTCATTTACCACATTATTTTTTTATGATTTAAATGAAATATATTATTAAAAAATTTCATTTTTAATGAATCAATTACATTTTTAATAAAATAAGTTATTAACATGGTTTGAAAACATTTTCATAAAAATTACATGAAACAATATCTTCTAATTTTAGACCATTTGTTATTGATTTTTTTATGTATGATTTGAATGAATTTCTTTATATTTTTTGTTTCTTTTAACTTCTCACCATAGCATACATTCTTGAACAACAAATAATTATTATTTTGATGATTTTTTATATAGAAAAATAATCCTACATCAATAGGTATTCATTCATATATATAAAATTTTTATCTTTTCCTACTAGACATTGTTATATACATCATAATTATTATGAAACATTCCCTAGATGCATTTTTCCCATAATTAACATTATAAAGTCAAATAAAAAATATAATTTAGAGAATATATATGAATTTAAATATCCTATTTATCTATTATTCTCATGAGTATCCTTATGCACAAGTCAGGAATCTACAAGTTGCTGCTTCTAAAGCATCACAGCTTATATCGAGTGGGTATGGAAACATTATTTCCTCACACACAAACACACACATATATATATATATATATATATATATATATATATATATATTTATATATATGAGTTTCACGCTATCATATTGTGTAATCCAGGTGTGATTCAATGATACTGGTTATTTATAAAAATTACTTTTTTATAATTAATCACCCATAAATTGTTAGAGTCATGATTTAGTCTTATAATCACATCCTCATTTGTATCTATGAATAAAATATGGAAAAAACAATTGAATATTTTTTACAAGTATTAGAATAAATGTGAGAGGATAATCCTTTTTTATTCAATTATTTATTGGGTATAAATATATTTTTTAATAAAAAAAATTTGTTATTTAAAATTCATAAAATTGTATCATACGGTCTGAGAAGGTATGATCCACTTTTTGTGCAAGTTGGTATCAACCACATCTAATAGATTAAATTACAGATGTTTTTTAACTAGGAATCACTAATTCTAATACATTATTCATTTTCGATATTATCAATATTTACATCAATATATTTCATTACTCTTCTTCATAAAATAAAAGATGCAATTATATAAGGTCATCAAGGTACAAAACAAACTGTGTGAAACAATAGCCAACAAGACTTCCAATCACCAGATCAGAAAGACGAATTAATTTATTAGGGAATAAAAAAATGAGATTATATTCATCATTACAAATAGAAATAATCTATATAGATGGCTGTAAAATGAGATTCCCTTTAAATCACTATAAAACAATTAATGAAGAACCTATTAATTTTCAAACAATTATATTCCATCAAGATAGTAATGCACATTCCTCTCAACAAAAATTCGAATCCATTTTTTATTCATTCACTATTTAATGTTTTCATTAAATAAATAATTATGAAACAATAACAATTTATGTAAACTCCCTTGATTTACAAATTCATAAATAATCAATGAATACTAACTTATTTTATTGTGATAAATAATTCCAAAAATTATATTTGAAATAACTAGAAAATATCCAATGAACCTTCACATTAATACATAATTAAACTACCAAAAATCGTTTCTTGAATCATGTATTTGATTGATTAAATGATATTTTTTTATGGAAATACACAATAAAAATGAATCATCGTATTATTATTTTTACATCACAATTCGAAATATTGGAGTAGTATCTTTTTTTGTTTATCAAATGATTTGGAATAAAAGGGGTCAATGAATTTAAATTATATAATTATTATTTAATTATAATGTCATATGATCTTCTAAATTTTACAATTTTTAGTCAATGTTTTATTCTATAAAATTTTTGAGGTCTTGGGATCCAAATTTGTAAGCATAGAAATAAATTCATACAATTCTCGTTGATCTCAATGTTATATGCTCATCTATTCTAAATGATTGATCATAGAATTAAATGTAATATGATCATATTAATGGATTATAATGTTGTAAAAAAATTAGGAAAATTCATATGCCAATTTATTTTTATGATGTATAAAAATTCATAATGATGTCATATATTTACACCTTTTACATTTTCAGTCCTTATATAAATGTTTTATACTAATACAATGATACAAATTGATGTCTCATAGTCAGGATAATGTCATGTGATCACCCATTAAGTCTTATGATGGAATCTTATGTTGAGTAAAAATACATTTATGAGTATGTTATTTTTCATTTTCTTGATTTTGATGTACAATTATACACTTATTCAGATGACCTCATAAATTTGTTTTGAAAAATATAATCCATATTTATTTTTTCATAATAGGAATAAAACCCTTCATATATCACATTTTCCATTAAAAAGAAATATATAATATTAAAAAAAAATTGAAATTTAATCTAACCAATTGAATTTTTTGACAGACAATGAAGTTATTTATCAATATCACCTCAACGATCATATTATCAAATAATAAATACAAATAAAATCTCTTTTAAAAAAGAACCCATATTTACACCAAACCATTTTATATTAGGGTTTTTGAGATAATTAAATCCCTTTATTATAATAATAATTTTTTGAAAATGAATAAATCCCCCTATCCATGGACTCTATTATTCAAATAAATCCCCCATTTTATAATAAATCCCACATTTTATAACAAATATAAACATAAAAAATATTTATGTAAAGAAATATATTTTTTTAAAATAAAATTATACATTCTCTCCCCCTTTGAAAATATAGTCTATTGTTTTGTAGGGATACCTCCAAATGATATATAATTATATTGTAAGTTCTAAACACCCATGATCAACCATTCAAACTGAAATCAATCGATGGAAATATTGGGTGACAATTTCACCCAATGGGTCAAGAGTGTGAATAAATTACATCATAATGGATATATTTGAGTTATTTAGTACATTATAGTATTTCTATGAATTATTTACAACATAGATTATCAAAATTATATCTACTTGATTTTCTAACTTTACTCACAAATATTCATGTTACCCCTTTGTCAAAATTCATTTAAGTGTAAGATCACATAATATAAATATAATTGGTGTTAGTAGTATATATGATGGACGTTTTTTGTTACATGTATTCACTGATAACCCAACTACCTCCCTAGAGTAAAATTCATCCGGAATTTGATCAACTAAAATCACTTCCACCAGTCTAATCTGTATATGTAAATATATAAATATTCAAATAATATCCCTTCTCTTAAAATATACCCTTTCTCATAATCCCTTGGATGTATTACAATATTATTTTGGAAGGAATAATATGTAACTCTTTTCGTACAATATGGTATCTTTACAGTAGACACACTTAATATATAATATTTATTCTAGATTCTATGAGTAATTTTTGACTCCAAATAATTATTTATAAATATATTTGATTTTTAATTTAAAAATTTTCATCTTTGGATTTGTTCATTCACACAAGAATGGTTATATAAAATATATTTGAAACCTATATCTCAATCATATTCAAAAAAAAATCTATAATACTTCTCTCAGGATTATAAAATGAAATTTTATTGTTTATATCACATGTTCCTAATAATTTTTTCGGATCACCCAGCATGGTTATGAAAAATTGAAGTATCATTTGATTTAAAAAATATTGACAACAATTGTTATGATCATATGAAAAAATGTTATCTTTATCAATTAAAATTATAATAATTGTACAAATCATCACATTATTTATATATTGTTTTATTTTTATATTTAAATTAATTAATTTTAACCCCTTAAAACACTATACATCATTGAATACAATGACCATTGGGATTTTTTATATTTTTAATTATTCTTCATTAACATTAAATGCCTTTCACTATCATTATAATGAATAATCCCATCATTTTTATTAGTATATAATTCATCATCAATATCATCATTTTATAAGATATATTTGATATGAATTTGATAAATTTTATATTTTATATAAATGGACATCATAGTAATTATGTAACATACTGAGACATTAAGAAAAATATTTCTTTTTAAACTAATATTAATCTCATTGATAAATTTTTGTTTAACAAATCAGGAGTCTAAATAAATTATAATATAGTATACAGGATAACCTAACCATTAAATTGTTTGGTATTATTAAGGATAAATAAAATATGAAAATTATATGGTTTATAAATTTTCAAATAATTTCACTTGTTATACATTATATTTAAAAAAATGATAAACATTTGAAAGGAAAATAAGTTTTTTCTTCAGAACAGAATTATTTTTTCCATAAAAATATTTAATCACATCATTTATTGAAATTTGAAAAAAAAAAGTTTACAAATATTATAAATTTCTTTGACCAAATGAAAGTCTGTTCTGAAATAATCATGTAAAAATCCTATTGGAATTAATTTCAATAATTTATGAATTTTTTTGTTGAAAAGCTAAAATACTAACATTTATTGAATACTACTATTTAATTTTAATAATTTATCATTATAAATTTTTGAAAATATTTTAAAATAAAAAATTAGTTTAATCATATTATGTAATAGCCAATAATTCTGTGTTATTTTTTTTAAATATAAACGAGATTATGTCAAAACCATTCATGGAGACTGAACAAAACTATGAGGCCCAGAGTTCCAAAAACATATTTTTGAACTATTTATAATGTTCATTAAATAAACATGAGGGAAGGATTTCTTAACATTTAAACCAGGTCTCAGATCAAAAATATGAGGGCACTATTGAACTGAGAGTGTTGGGATTCACCTTGAATGGTCCAAACATCAACTGGCACGAGTTAACAATTTTTTTTTTAGTTTTTTGGACATTTAGAATAAAAAAATAACCTAACATAAAAAGTTATTTTCTTTCTGCATTGATTTGTAGTGTCATGAATACACTATGGTGCTGTGATGATGTATTGATAAACCTCATTAAGAAACATCATTAATGATTCATCGTAATGATTCTACAACATGATGTAACATAAACATTGGTTCACATTTCATCAATTGATAGAAAAACAATAAATGTATGATTGTAGGAACAATCCAGAGATTATTCTATGGCTCTGGTTGGTGGAAAAGAAGAATGGATAACATACATTCTTCCACTATTCTAATAATATCTCGGAAGGGTGGGTTGAAGATCAAGAATAATGAATATCAGTGTGTGATATCATTCTTCCTCGAACAAAAATACCTTCATAGATATCAGTTTTATGATTTTCTATGTGAATTAATTTTCTACATTTCCTCTTTTAAATAATTAATGTGGCTTAAATCACAAACAATTTAACTCACTGATAGAACTTTCATGCAGGATGGTTAGTGATGCGGGATTAAGGGGATATATCTCTTAGTGGTTATTCCAACCTATTTGGGTTCTTCCTGATCATTCGTAGATGAATGCATCTAGGGAATCATGAAGAATACCCAGATCATTCTATGGGTGTTCATATGTGTGACACCTTTCCCTTATTCTATCTTGAATTTTATTGTTCTGCGTGCCGCAACAGTCTATGGTGCATTGATAGTAGAGGCACCGTATGAAAGGGCTAGGGGCTAGTGGGGTGTGACATCCACCCAATGCTGTGGAACCCAACCACAACATTGGCACAAGGTTGTGTTACCTAATCACGGTGGTGGAAGAGGTCCTTGGAACCCTGTCGTGGAGGCATCACAAAGCCGTAAAACCTTTACCCGATGGTGACACATGGTCGTGACACCTAGCCATGATGGCAGGTGATAGGTTATGTGCTGGAAGTGCACTGCCACAATGATAAGGGCATGTGGACAAGATTATGAGGATGTGACCATCGAGCTCCATCAGAGGAGTAAACTGTGATCCGTGTGAATAAACCTGTGGGATGAAAATGTGATGCCACCCTATAGCCATGTGGTCATTCGAACTGGATTCCACCTGACGTTCAAGTATAAAAAAAATTTCCCACCAATGCGAGCTAGGTCGGAGGGTAAACTGGGCCGTTGGAAATCCTAACTAGGATGTACCGGTCTGACCAAGTCAGATAGGGTAGGATAATGTGGATCAGGTTGTTAGGTGACCAAGTTGGCTGGACCCACATCTGAACTGGGAAGGGTGCAGCAAAGACCAATGGTCTATGTCATAATGGGTTAGTTGAGGCCCAACTATATCGGGTCTTGTAGGCCGTAAATAGGTCGGTCCATCTAGGAACCCTAGGTCGATTAGGTCGGGTCATCACAACCAAGTTGTATCGGGTCCGGATGCAACGAGACCATATTTACTAAAATTTAATTATCATTCAGATAGGGTATCTGATTGATAGGTTGTTCATGGAATTGGGACCATTGTGATAATAAATTCCTATCGTAATACACTAAGTGAGTTTCTTAAGTCTATATATATGACAGATGTCTTGAGGAGTATATTCTCTTTGAATAAGAACACTGGTGAGATGGAATCCTATTGCTGGCTATGGCATGAATTATATGATAAAAAGATCACAATGGTCCAACAAATAAGAATACCTCAATGGATTAATATATTATCATTACACAATGGTTTAGCAGCTGAGCAGACCAAAGTGGTCTTGTATATGAGCATACCTATGTTTTTTCGCAAACAGACGTTCCTCAGTGGTATAAGAGAAGAGCAGAACACTATGGTCTAGTAGAGGAGTGTACCATAGTGGTCCAACAGACGAGTAGTCCTCATTGGTCTATCAGACGAGCAGACAACATTGGTCAATCAGACATGTAGACCTCAGCTTTCCATCATTCATGAGGGCCTTAGTGGTCCATCTGATGATCCATCCACAGTGGTTGAGCAGACGAACAGACCATAGTGGTCCTACATATGAGCAGACCATAGTGTTCCACCAGAAGCGGACCTGAGTGGTCTAGTTGTTGACGGGACCATAGTGGTCTAGTAGCCAGGCAGACATCAGTGGCTCATCAAGTATCAGTCCGGCCACAATACATGATAAATCATCTCACCAAAAAATAATCATACATTTTATATGTAAAGTATACGTACTGTGAGATTTCATTATTTTTTGGTCTTATTATGTGATCTTGTTGTGCAGTCTTCCATTGTCATGTTTTCTTTGTGGTTGGGGTCCCTAGTGAGTATTTCGTTCCACACCCCCTGCACAGGAATCACCTTCACGTGTCATTTCTCGTGCATGTGATTTATGCAACAATGGAGTCCAGGGTTTTCTCGGACCAGTTGTTTCCCAATGCTATCAGAGAGATGAGATGTACTATGAGGGAAACATACATTTATTCTCCACTTACTCTTTAGGTAGGGTTTGAACAGATGGAACATGGCAGCTGTACGTTCCTGTGGGGTTTTGGGATTGTATTCTAGCCCATTTTTACATATTGTTTTTTTACTATAGATTCAGTAGATGGATAGTGACAGTTGTGGTTTACATAGTGTTTACCTTTCGGCAGTTTGAGTTTCCAGCATGCGTAATGGTTTAATGGGATATTCCTTCCCATTTTGTGTTTTTCCTATTATTTTATAGTCACGAGCCCATTGAATATAGAAGGAGGGTTTGGGTAAGTCACAACGCGGTCCATGTGGGATTGGTCGAGAAAATGTGGTATTAACGGAGTTCGGTTTATCCAAAATATCTATGAGTCTAAAAATTTGGATGGGGAAAAAGTGTTATGTGTTTTGAGTTCAACTTTCAAGCCTTATAGTCTAGTGTTATGGTTGACGTATCCATACACTAAGACCCTTATTTCAGTTTTCTGACCTAGTAAATGGAAACACTTGTGGCATGAATCTTTATGTTTATCCTATCATCTATTTGAGTTAGATTCATCTCTCTGGGATTAATAAAGTGGATATGCTTCATCATGATCTAATTCATGATGCCTCCAAGCAGACAGCCAGTTTATATTCTAGTGTGTGACCACAAGGAAGGTCCAGAGAGTGATGTGGATTTTGGGCAAGGTCTGTGGCCCGAAATAGAACCTTGGGGAAGTGTCCAATCAAAACATTTCCTATTGGATAGAAGTTATTACCAATGTTACCAGTAGAGGTCACACTAGACTCGGTTTCTTACATGATTTATCATGACGGTGAGCTCCCACATTTTAGGGAGAGACTGATTCTCATGACAATGAGGATTGACTACTATTGTTGAAATGTATCTTTTAATTAGTGATGATTCCACTTGACCTGATGGTGGTTCTAGAAGCAATCCTTCTATAGGTATTGGTGGGGAGATGGCAGAGTTTGACCATCTAAACTCACAAGGAGGGGACCCTCACCTAGTATGATATAGAGCGAATTTTCTGGGGGGGGGGGGTTCATTTCCATGAATTTTTTATGGGGGTCCATACATGAGATGCTTTAATTATATCAGGTCATTTTCACAGTTTTGGATTACTCTGTGATGTTCATAATCCTCTCTCGTTGCTCTATTTAAATGGTATGAGACCATTTCTTGAAGACCTAGAACCTTGAGCAGGGTATCTGAATGGTGATCAGGGAATCAAGGATTTACCCCATCATCCCTATGATAGACAGGGTGATGATGAATGATATACTAGTAAAGTGATTCCTTGCTGAGAAGTCAACAATTGTGAGAGCTACCACCAGGTGACCGGTGGTTGAGGCATCCATGGAGGGTAGTCAATAAATGATGCAGATGCCCATAAAAGACAGGCCATTTTGAGTATGACCCTAGGAATCATGGTCAATAGTACTAGAATAGTCAGTAATTAGGAGTCATTAGGGGAAAATAGTATGATGTGCATGTATCGGGTAGGGGCACAAGGATTGAGATTTCTTGACTCACCTCGTAGTGGATCGATTGACAATCATGGGACCACTGAGGCAATAGTAGAGATAGGATTAGGGCAGTCCACTAGGAGGAAGTCATGGAAGACAATGGGATGGCCAGTAGGAGTTGGGGGGGGGGGGGCAGGTAAAGAGTACTACCACCAGCAACCCTCGGTGGGCCACCATAGGCTTTAGGAGCAGGTGGATAGGGGTAGGATTAGTTTTAGGCTATTAAAGCTTTTGGACCAAATATCCAATAGATGATACTAGGTATGATCTGTTTCTTCCCGACTATAGCTATAGTAATTAAATAAATAGGTTTCATTCACTATTTCCTTTCCATGGTCATTTTTTGGATCTCATGGATTTCGCTCGACCTGTAAGCTCAATCCTTACGATTAGATAATCCTACATGAAGGGATTCAATGATCAAAAACTGGTTAGGATACTATGAGATTACTCTTAAAGGCGATGGATCCTACACAAATATCCTAGTTTTAGCATTAAAGCCTTAGAGCGTCATTAGGGGTATGTACTGGCTATCACCTATTCATGCCTAGATCAATTATTTTAGATTCAATGTTTGATATGTCAGTGGATATTGGACACATATTTCTTTTATTGTTAAAAATGTTACTAGATCATCTCATTATGGACTCTCACATGGGCGGGTGTATATAATCACTCTGAGTTTTCTGGAATAACACTCAGTGCAATGGATGAGACAAGTCCATATTTTCCTATAGTAGTTGATGAGTTCAAGGATATATTTCCATAGGATGTTACAGGATTTCCTACTTAAAGAGAGGTAGAAATAAACAGTGATATGTGCCCCAAGAAAACAAAAATATCTACACATTAAATATTCATTCCTCCCACAGATATCCATGAGCTGAGGGTATAGTAGGATGACTAACAGAGGAAGTGGTTCGTTAGGCCTAGGGTTTCTCCCTGGCCAACACCAATATTGTTTTGAATGATGGATGATAAAATACTGTGGTTATTCATGTACTTTTGGAACTTAAACCAAGATACCATGAATATCAATTATCCTCTACCGAGGATAAATGAACTCTTTGATAAAATAAAGGGGTGAGATGGTTCTTGAAGGTAGACCTTGGATCATGATATCACAAGATTTGACTTTGAGATATGGACATTTGGAAGATGGATTTCAGATTTCATTTAAGCCACTAAGAGTACATAGTGATGTAGTTTGGCATTAATAATTCCCTAGAAGCGTTCATGGGACTCATGAAAAAGATATTCCAACCATACATACACCACTCTTTAGTGGTCGCAATTGATGATATCTTAGTATATTTACGGTCTGAGGAGGATCACATGTTACACCTGAGGATGGTTCTGGACACAGTCGGAGATACACAAACATTACGTAAATATCTCAATGTGTGAGTTCCAGATACCAAAGGTCCACTTACTGAGACATGTCATCTCAAAGTATGTAGTTGCAGTGGATCACGAATAGTTAGAGGAGGTGCATTCTTTGGATCCACCTTGGAGCGTTACTAAGGTGAAGAGTTTTCTAGGGTTGGATTTTTACAATCAGAGGTATTTACCCAACATATCCAGAGTGGATGAACCCATGAAAACATTTTATAAGAAAGGAAAACACTTTCATGTGGATGGAATGATTCTATTTGACCATCCATCATATGAGATAGATCTAGATGAGTTATCACATCATAAAGCTATTAGAAGAGGGCACTGACAACATGGTGTATTGTGATGCATATGAAACCAGTCTCAGTTGTGTAATGAGGTTGGGGAAAACAATGATTTATTATGGCTCACAATATTTGAGACCACATGAGTAGAAATATTAATCTCATGAACAAGATACGGTAGCGGTAGTCTTTACAGAAAAGATGTGGAGACACTACCATATGGGAAAATTATTCATCATCTACCATGCCCACAAGAGTATGTAGTATATATTTTCTCAGATGGATCTAAACCAGAGACAATGACATTGGATATAGTTACTCTAGGACTATGAACTTGAGATATTCTATTCTCTATAGAAGGAGAATGTGGTGGCAGATGCTTTAGCAAGAGATCATGTTTACAGCTACTGAACAAGTCATCAGAGGAGTTGACCTCGCTTCAGATATCCATTGGGGATTGTGATGAAGAAGCATAAATTATGTTAATGTATTTGTCCCTCCAATCATACAATGATTAAGGTTGGAACAACTATGATATTCCAGCTATGAGACTACATGTTCACAGATGTCCGTAGGGAATGTCCCGGATGGGTATTCTAAAGGTGGGGAGAACATCATCCTAATTAGATGACACACTATAGTGCCAGTGGGGTTTCAGGAGGAGGTGTTGAGGGAGTTCCATATGTCCCATATGGGAGTACATACAAGTGTGGTAAACATATGCAAGACCCTCTGACATCGGTTCTGGTGGCTAGGGAGGAACATGATATCGACAGAGTTTTCTTGAGATGCCTCCATTGACAATAAGTGATGGATGAGCACCACATTCCAGTGTGTTTGACAGAACCACTTAAGGTAGTAGATTGGGAGTGGGATGTAACATAAAATGAATTTATGAAAGACTCACCATGTACATCTAGGGGACACAATATCATTTGGATGATCGTAGACCAAATCAGCTAGTCGGCCCACATCCGACCCATTTGGGAACATGGTTGAGTTGACTGATTCATATGCCTCTACGTACATGAGATAGTTATAATTCATTGAGTCCCATAAAAAATATTCTCAGATTGTGATGCCTGTTTTATATATTATTTGTGGTAGGGATTACATGAGGCATTTGGGAATCAGCTGTGTTTTCTCAATGCATTTTACCAAAAAATGGATGGTCATATGGATTGGACAATATAGACCTTGGAGGACATCCTTTCGTACATGGGTTCTTGATTTCAGTCACATTTTGGAGGACCAACTAACATTGGTGTAGTTTTCATAAAAAAATGATTCCACTCCACCATCTGTAGGAAACCATTCAGTGTACTATGAGAACCAAAATGTAGTTCCCTGTTGTATTTGAATGACCGAGGTGAGTTAGTACTCATGGGTTCAGATATGGTACATGCTACAACAAAGATGGTGCAGGTCATTTGAGAGAAGATGTAGACTGCACATAGAAAATTAAATTCATATACATATAGGTGACGGATACCATTGGAGTTTTAATATTAGGGTCACATATTCCTATGGGTCTCACCACGACATCAAATACAAATATTAGGATGGGGAGGATTGTTATGTCGGATGTTCCTCAGACCATTCATCGTATTTTTTATAGTGGTTAATGAGGCATACTACTTGTCTCTACCGCTGTTGTTAGTGAGGTTGCATTACATATTCCACATATCCCAGCTGAGGAGATACATGCAGAAGTCTTATCACATCATCAAATATAGCACAATGAAGATTGATGATTTAGATAAATTCACAGAGTAGTTAGTGGAGATAGGGGATCGACAAGAGATTATCATTTGTGGATGGTCGATTCCTCTGGTGTATGCTCATTAGCATCCTGAGAATCTCTAGGAGAGAACGTGCGAAAGATATTCTCAGTTGCATGATTATTACCACCATTTTTTTGATTGACCCATGTTTTGGGTTTTGAGGATGTAAATCACAAAATTGTAGAGTAATGTAATACGTTGGAATTCCATGTAATTTTTTTAATATTACATGCAATTATATTAAGACCATGCACTGATATGACATGCACTGTTGTGCAAAGAAGTTGTCGGAACATAATTTTGACCTATTTATAATGTTCATGAAATAATCAAGTGAGAGAGTTACTATGACATTTAAACTAGTTCCCATATCAAAAATATGAGGGAACCATTATACTCAGTGCATTAGGATTTTCCTTGAAAGTGAATAACATAATTTGATTTATATTGACTAAAAAATTTAGTTTTCTGACATTTAGATGAAAAATAAAATAACATAAAAAGTTGTTTTGATTGTTTCCTTCATCAATAAGAAGTGGTCTAAAAATGATGTAGTGAAATGATGAGGTGACATTGAACTTCATTAACTGGCCACTTTAATGATTCAGCAAAACAAAAGTGTAACACAACATAGTAGAAAAGTGTATTCATGTTCTGTCAATTAATAACCTAACATGAAATTTATTAACATTGGCACCATACTTGGATTACATTGAGGCTCTGATGGGTGGATAAGTTGAATGAAGTATTCGTTGTCTTCCACCCTTCAGGGAATCGCTAGAAATGGTGGGAGACATATCATGAATGAAAAATAGAGGTGTGTGATCTCATTCTTCCTCGACCAACAATCCTTTCCAAAGTAGGTGTTTGATTCATTTCTATGTGAATTTATTTTCCACACTCTCTATTTTATATGAAAAATGTTGGGTAACTCATGAACCATTATACCTGGGTATTGATCATTCATGGGCGATGTTTAATGATGTGGGATAAAAAGGATATTTATCCTAGTGATTATTTCACCCTATTTTTGTTCTCTGTGATCCTAATAATAAGAATGCTTATAGGACAATATCAATATGACCCGAATCATTCTTTGGGTGTTCATATATTAAAATACTTCCCCTTTTTTCCTTCTCAACTTATCATGTTCTTAATGGAACAATGGTCGGTGGCACATCATCCACAGAGGTACTAGACGGATGGTCCATAGCTAGCTGGGTCAGGACATTGACATCAGGTTGTGATACCCAACTATTGAATCAACAAAAGATCAAGGCATATAGCCACAACAATGGAATACGGTTGCGACACCCAATCATTGAAGCAGAATAGGGCCACGACACCCACCAATGACCGACGCATAGGGCCATAGCGGAAGGTTGGAGCCATCATGCTGCTGCGGTGACTAAGTCTGGTCGCACGGTGGTTTGAGGCCGGAGGAAGGTTGGCGTCAACACCTGGCCACCTTAGAGGTGAAATCCATGGTCTGTTTCAGTGGACCGGCTAGTCAAAAACATGGAACCACTCAATCGCTATGTGGTCGTTCAAATCGTACGCTATTCAGCATCTAGCCTGGGTGAAAACCAGGCCGACGATGTGGCCCAGGTCGAGAAACTAAACCAGGCTACAGGGCAGGCTGGGCGGGAGGAGAACTGGTCGGCCGATGCGGGTCAGGTCAGAGGGGAAATCGAGAAACCGGCCAACCCAGCTAGACAACACTATTCTGAATGATTATGACCAGGCTAGAGAAGGTGGACTGGGTAGCTGGGAGACCTGATGGGCTAGACCCACATCAGAATTGGGATGCATCCCGCAAAGCCCAATGGGCCTGGCCAATGGTCCTGGTTAGACTATGTCATCCCAGAACCAACCAGGTCTAGTCAGTTTACCCCAAATAGGTCGGGTCATGCAGGACCCCCAGGCCGGGATAGTTAGGTCAGTTAGGCAAAGTCAAACTGAGTCCGAACGTAGCTGGCCCCAATTTACTAATACACAAATATCATCCAGACGAACCTCTTATTGATGTTCCGCCAATGGTTTTGAGACCATTCTGATAAGACAGTAGATTGGGAATACTCTATGTGAGTTTCTATGATATTTGATATATAATTGATGGTATTAAGAGTATATTCACCCAGAATCAAGTATATTTTGAGCAGGAATCCTATGTTTGGATATGATATGAAGGATATAATGAGAAGGCCAAAGTGTTCTAGTATATGACCATAACTCAATGTATTAGAAGATGAGAATATACTATTGGTTCCATAGACAAGCTGGCTTCAGTGGTCCAATAGACTAGAATACCTCAGTTGTTCAGTAGATGTGCTTACCTTTGTGGTTCAACAGATGAGCTATCATCTGTGGTCCTGCAGACGAGTATACCTCTGTAGTAAAATAGACGATTGAATCTCATTGGTCAATTTGATTATATGATCTTAGTGGTCCATCATATAATATGATCTTAATGGTCCAGAAGATGATTGGGCATCAGTGGTCTAGTAGAAGATCGAACCTCTATGGTCTAGCAGCTGAGCAGATCTTAGTTGTCCAGTAGCTAATCAGAACTCAGATTCTCATCCTGCATGAGTCCCTAAATAGTGGAATATGAATTATATATACTATTTATAATCTTATTTTCGATACTTACATTTATACATAGTGTGATTTTTCTTTAATGTGTGGTCTTGTTGTGTGATCTTTCTCTGTGGTCTTACTTTGTGGTGTTTCCTTTGTGGGTGGGGTCCATAATGAGTATTATTTATCTCATCCATGCATCAGAATCTCCATAACATGTAATGTATCATCTAGTTTCTTGACGCTTTGACAGAGATATTTGTGTTTTAGGACCATGTGGTTCCTAGTGGGATGGGACAAATGGGATGTACTTCTATGGCTACAAATAGCTATCATTCATTTTTCGTTCATGTAGGGTTTGAGAAGATGGACCTTGGTATCTGTACTAGACTCTTCTGTTTTGGGCTTGTATTCTATCCCCTCATTACTTTTTAGTTTGTACTGTACTTTCAGTAGTTGTCTCATTGACTATTTCATTTTACATATTGTTTACTTTTCCATAGTTTAATCTTTGTGTGTTCGTACATGTTTAATAGAAAATTTGTTCTCATTTTGGGATATGCCTATTCAGTGCAAGTGTCCTTTCCATGGCCTATGGTAGGTGGGCATGGGGTAGGCCCAAAATGGGACCAATGGGATAGGATGTGAAATCTTACAACTAATTGAATTTCTTTATTTGTGGTCAAATATTTTTTGGATTTGATAAAAAATTCATTGTAATTAAGAAAACATTTTTTTCAAAAACTATTTTTCATCATGGTTACAAGTTTATTTTTAAATTTTTTTATTGAAATAAAACAAATTAAATATTTCAAAATTAAATAAAAATTAGGAATAAAAATAATTTTTATTCTATAATATGATCGACTTAAATTTTAATATAACAAATAGTTAAAACCTTATAAATTAATCACCACATTAAATGTTAAAGCATGTTTACCGAGGGGTTAATGTATAAGTATAAGTCTTAAAATGATGTATAGGGATGTATAATCTCTATTTTATTGAAATACATAGAGAATTTATCATCTACGGTTATAGAATGGTCTATTTTTTATCCAAATGAACTTCGAAATACTTTTAAAATGTTCCAAGAGTGCGCATTCCACCGCTTATCAAAGGCCACCCCATCTCTATATTATCCACACATAAAGATAAATTTTTTTCATCTTAGACCTACCATATTATATTCCTTACTTAATCCACATGAAATAGAGTACATGTTTTGTGTACAAAACCATTATACATAAGTTTTATGTATAAATGTATTGTGGTTGTCGGAAGATGAGGTATAATTATTAACCATGTGTTTTATTTCTACTACTTCTAACACATTCAAATATTATTATTGTATGATAAAATAATGAAACCAATAAAAAATATTTATTTATATGTTATTATTTTATTTTCATGATCTATTTCACTATAATCATCCCTCAAATGGTTATAAAATCACTGATCTTGAATATAGTGGACTAATGCCTTGTGAAGTATTATAATTCTTTTTTCAATCACCTACATTAATAGACATATATAATGATTGATCTAAATTATTTATTTTATATGTAATATATTTTTAAAAATTATTTATTCTAGTATCATATCTTTACTATTACCATATAATATATTAGAAAATTATAATTTTTCTCATGCGAGGATCTAGATAAGCACCAATATGAAGCGATGTGATGTGTTATTCATTTTATTTTTATGTTGATAGTAATTAATATTTATTTAAGTGTTTTTAATGATATATATGATATAATAATGATTCTATAAATGTGGGATTTTATTTACATTTCTTCAATTCCCTCATTTGAAAAATGGTAACAATATTTATGTGTTCATACAACATACCATCTCCCTAAATTATGTAATTCATTTCTCTATTTAAAATACGATGGATTAATGAAAACCCGTGTACAATAAATATTTATTATTTTTATATCTTGTTAATCATTTTTTAATTAATGGAACCATGAACTTAGTAAATTAATATAACCTAAAGAACCAATACATATAGGAAAAAAATGTGTTTCTTACCTAGAATAATAATTAATATAATTTTTTTTGAAAAAGGTTATTAAATATTAGAAGGATATTATATATGGGTTGATATAAATTATAATGGATATGAAATGGGTATATAAGATGTATATATTTATTATATACTATTTTCAAACAGTTAAAAAGAAGATTAGACATTAGAAAAGGCTTTTACATCAGATTTTTTACTTAGGTGATGTATATTCCATATTCACCACTAGTTTCTTTTTTTTATTGGTTACATTATTACATTTTGATAATTAATATCAATGATTTAATTTATATCATTATATTTAATGTTTCATTTTAATTTTTTCTCTTTCATGTTTTTTTATGAATAAAAAATTACTACTCTTGTAAGGCTTTCTATTACAATCTAATTTTTTATCAGGATTTTTTTTGATATTGTTTAAGATGACTAAATAATATGATATTACTTTCTAGAAACTCATTTATTTCATTATCGAATTTTAATATTGGGAATAAATTTTATCGTTTTAAATTTCTCTCTTTATGTATTAAAGATACACAAATATTATTTTCATAGAGAAACATCATTTTTTCAACTAGGTCTGGAGACTTTACCTAAAATGCCTATGTTTTATAATAGTTGTTTGAAAAATTATTTTATATTATCCAATGGTATTGAACAATTATATTTACCCTTTATCAATTTTTTAATTTTTTTTATAAAAATAATATTAATTTCATTTTCAAATTTATGTACCTTTTAGATTTTTTTGAAAAGGTTATAGAAATTAATATTGTCACAAACATTGTATGAAAATATCTTTCTTCCACAAATATAATTAATTTCATATAATAATCCATTAAAATTTCTCATAATTCATTTCATGAAACTATTTTTCCCAATATTATATAAATATTTAGTTCTTAATAATGTGAATTTCCATGTTGAGGGTTTATTGTTTTGAAGTCTAATTTAATTTTCTTGTAATGTTATTTCATTTCATTAATGAAAATTAAAATCTTTTTAAGTATGTTCCACTAGGTATATTTTGTAATGATGCCATCCATATTATTTCTCCATATGGTCGATGATCATTTTGACTATGGAGGCCCAGTGGTGATACAATTTTCTATATTACATTGTATCTTTTATCATTATGATTATTGATTTTGAAATGTATTATACTTATATATGCTCAAATTATATAAGAATTAATCTATTTATTATGTTTCATATCTATCTTATTAGGAATAGATTGGAATTATTAGGAATGGATTGGTCTTATTATTTTAAGGTCGAGTTCCTGTATATCCCTATGATGCATTGATATATATCATCGGACAGCCTAACTGAGGTATTTGTTAGATAACTAACACTTTTATGTATTATTTACTGGTATGATTACCTTATGATATAAAAAACATTAATAACCAAATTATATTTTTATTTATTGATGTACATATTATCATTTTATTAGTTGTTTTTTACATGGACACTTTTTATTCTATTGTTGGGATTTATATGGAATTATTTAACCATATTTTTTTCTTTAATTGTATGATAAAATTATTTATTAGATGGAATATCTTATTAGATATTTACCAAATCATACTAATTATACATTTTTTAGTCATGATATATTCTATTTTACACAACCACTTACTAAGCATTGGGTTTCATCTCTCTCTTAATTTACATTCCTCTAAGATGCTGGTAATTATTTGATGAATGATATTAAATAATATTCCCAATAAAATAATGGATTTCTCACTAATTTCAATTTTTTTGGATTTATAATTTAAATTACATTAAATTGTTTGTCATCGTTACATTTAATAATAAAATATTCAGTCCATTGAGATGCAGCCTCATATATATAATGAAAATATAATAATTCCACCACAGACTATGGGTTATTGGGTATGGGGTCTTTATATTTGGTTTCACTAAAATTTTAGTAGGGAACATCATTTATGAAATGATATATTATTTAATATAGCCATAATATATTATTTGAGGGTAACTATATGTATAATATATCTTCTTATTATTATGGTAAGGTGTATCTTTTGTGATTTTACTAGATATAAATCCATTTATATTTTGTATCAGTTGATATTGACATGATATATTTTTACCTACGGATAATAACACCAAAAAATATTCACTAGGATTTGACTTTATCATGACATAATTCATTAAATTGGGTCTTGTTGCACACCCGGTCTGACACTCCATGGGGGTATTATTGGGTTTTTAAAACAATTTCTTTTCAAAGTATTATGAAGGATTTTATTTTTTTTGGATTTGAATACTTTCCCAGTTAGACCATTTATACCTTTATGATATTAGCTATGCATAAATTTTTCAATCCATGGTTTGTGCTTCTAAATTTTTTGAATTATATATTTTTTTCACAACATTTTGATTTAATCATCTATATTACGTTATTTATAAATGGTACATAACATATGAATTGAAAACCATATCAATGCATATAATCCCAATATCGATCCTCTAATGGTAATGATAATGAATCCATAGGTGGAGCTATATATAGAGATGATCAAATTATAACTATTTATAGGGTAGTTGACTCAGGTTGTGGCCAATAAAAATGCATATATAGCCCGAATGGCTCGAAGCACTTATTTATTATTTTATTATGGATTATACCACATTTAAGGGTTAATGGGGAACTCGTACATGACCCGTAGGCCAAAGTAACAAGGCCCAACTGACTCACAATACATGACCTGAAGGTCCCGAGGCAAACCATGCCCATGACCTGTAGGCCCATCCCACTTGAACTGCCCCTCCCCAGCTTCTACATCATTGATCACCTAGCTCCCCACCTTGCATTTCTGATCGTCTAGCATTGCCACTTACAAAGATGCACGGTGCCTGGTCTTGATGGCTGCTGCCATACCCTCTCATTCTTTCAATGTAGTTAGCGTTGTATCTGGTGGTAGCTACTCATATTGCTCTGATCCTCTTCTGGGGCATGTTCTGTGTGAACTGAGCTACACCATGGTCTTTTTTGGCCTGAAGTCCATGTGGCTTGAAGGCCTTTGATGGCCCAAAGTCCCTTGAGATTCATAGGCCCAAACCAGTGTCCTGAAGGCCCAAATCGTGGGAATAGTTCTGACTGATACTGTAACAATGTGGTGTAAGAGTGAAAGAACAGTTCATACAACAACATACACTATAATTTAATTTAAAAATCCTTTTTCAACTGATAAATATATATGTTACAGAAAGATAATATTTCTATCATTGGGAAGCAACGAATGCGAGAATGTTTCTATAGTAGATTTTCACAAATTAAAGGATTAAAATAAATAGCTATCATTGATTTCAATCAATATTGATGAGGCAGAAAAAAACCATATAATAGAATGATTTCAAGATACTCTACATGGAAATATATTTTTCCCATGAGAAAAAGCACATATGTAAAGTAAACTCTTGTTCATGTGTTATATGGAAGGTAAAAAAATTTCTATGTATAATGAAAATAATTCCTGGTTATCAAGGATTTATGAAGACTTTGTTCATATTCCAAAGACAAATATTGACAATTTAATTGATGGGAAGATTACAATTAATTAAAGAAAACTAATCCCCTAAATAGTATCATTATATGACGTCCTAGCCCCATTTTTTAGGACAGAGAATGAATATTACGCAACCATTGATTTCAATGGGAAGAATGGTAAAAAATAATTTAAGAGAATTTTGAATAAGGAATTATGATGAAATGGAATAAGGGGAGGGTTGATCTGACATCTTGAAATAAGTCTGGAATGAGACACCATAGATCAAGCTTTATTAGAAATACTGTTTCATTCAATTTTGGATACAAAATCCGCCATGATCTGGATTATACGTGAAAGAATGAGTCTACCAATTTGAAATGATCCAACTATTATGATATTGTGAACTAAACAAATTAGTGGACCATGATTCATGGTAATTCTCCCAAGAAAATTAAAATATTGAAATTCAATTATTAAACATAAAAAATAAAATATTTTGATATAAAGAATGTTGTGGTTGATGGAATATCAATCATATTAAAAAATTGGATAATTATTTATATGATTTTGGATCATATCAATCTTTTATATCTTGAATTTTTTGAAATATAATTAAATATTCTCCTACCACTATAAAAATGGAGTTATCAATCAATATTCCATGTGGAGGTCTCACTATAATATGGATGTGTCAGTTTGTTCCCATTATAACACAATAAAATGAAATATTTATTGGTTTCGTTATTATACTTATAGTTGATATTTATATTACCCTTGGTATGGAAATTACTTCTAAATATGAATCATACCAAATATTAAATAGTTAATTAAAATAAAAATCATGATGATGATATGTACTTCCTTATCATTAGAGGGGAGGCCTCTTCATCATAGTCATGTTTATATCCTCCCCTAGTAGACCTTATGAATGAGATTCTGAGGGAATAAGAGATGAAAAAAAACTACAATGTAACAAATAATATCAAAATTGAGGATGTATATAACTTACATCATTATGTTGATGCCTTTATATAAGAATTACATATAAATTTACTAGATCATAATGTTGTGTTTCCTGTTAATCTTTCCCCCATTATATCAACAATATAAATGACAACCTATGGCATGTTCTTTATAAAATTAGTGGAGTTAATGAACAATATTATGGATTTTTGGGATAAAGGGTTTATAGACCCTAGTGTTTTGAAATGGGGAGGCTGAATGTTTTTCACTAATCAGAACGATAGATATATGATGTTGTGCATTGAGATTATGGAACTCAAATATATTATGATAAATAACAAGTGTCATATACCTCCAAATGATGATTGATTGGATCAAATAAATATACATCAATATTTTAGATGATTTACATTCATTCTAGGAATCATCACCTAGGAGGTACAATATTATATGTTCATGTTACAATGTTTCAAAAGAGGTATTGGCTTTATGAGTTTACATAAATTCCATTTGAATTGAGTAATTCACCATTAATTTTAATGATTATAATGAACATTTAATTTTTTTAAGATCTTGATGATGTTTATGTAATTTATTGATGTTATATTGGTACACTCAAATATTAATGATGACCATGATTTTTACATGAGGATCATTTTTTATACACTTAGAGAAAATATATCAAATGGAAATTTAAAACAGTGTGAATTATAGCTTTAGAATATTTAATTTTATGAATATATTATATTTATTGATAGAATATCACAATATTTTATAAGGAAAATTTTATTCCAGGAATACACTAGTCCAATTACTATAACTGAGGTACCTAGTTTCATTGATTTGGTATGTAATTATTGATCAATTTTCAAAAAAAATGTTTTATTTTCTAATAAATTATTCTTGATTACTCTTAGAGGGTATATATTAATATGGAAAAAGTAATTTGGGTAATTTTTTTAATAATTGATGAGGATATTAATGAATTATTTGATTTTGAATCAATAATTGGGAAATGATTGGTTTGTGACATATAGTGGCTAGTTTAGGATTTGGAAAAATTGTATCCTTTTGTAAATTGATAATGTTATTTCTTATGCATCATGATAGTTAATGATTGATGAAAAAATTTCCAAAACATTCTATTGAGTTGGTATTATTAATCATTAAATTGATTATATAGAGGCATTACCTTAATAGAGAGAGATGTGAGATATTCATTTATCCAAATATACCAAAATACATCATTTCACAGAATGGAATCAGCATAACGAAAATGTGAGGGCTTGAGCTAGTCATTGCCTATGATCCAAAAAAAACAATACAAACTTGGGAAGGAAAATAATGAAGTGGATTAATTATACAAAAATTACAATAGAGTCCTAACCAGAATTTGGGTTGATCGGGAACCTATGTTTCATAGATCTAGTAATGTTGGATATAGGAATTATTATATAAAGGGGTACATGAATCATTTTTCTTCTAATTATCATACCTTATTTTTTTTCTAAAAAGGTACATTTTTTTATCATGATGATGATTATTTTAACATTAATATTAATGATGCGAAATATAGAAAATTGTAAGACATTATACACAATGATGTTGTTATGAAAGTTGGAAGGATACAATGTGATTCATATCTACCTGTTCAGAACATCGAAATAATGGATGGTTATAATTGTTGTATTTTCACCATATATCTTAGTATGAAAATTATTTATAGGGATTTGATGGAAAGTTTTTTGTGGGATAATATGAAGTGGGAGTTTTATGAGTATTTGTTAATATATTTGGGTTAACAGCAAGTGAAGGCTGATAAACATCAACATGTAGTAGTTTTCTAACATCTACAAATTCATATGTGGAAATGGGAATACAGTAATATGAATTTTTTTATATTACCTATGACACATTGGAAGACTGATTCAATATAGATAATTACATGCCATTTACTAAAATATAAACATTTTATCTCTATAAGATAATAATTACCTCTTAAACACCTAATGAAACAATATAAACATGAATTTTTATGACATTATGATGATCCATTTTTAATTGTGAATGATTGTGATACATGATTAGAATAAATATTGTACTATAGTCTACCAATGCCTCTTAGTAATGTGATTCTATTGATCCCCACTTATCACAATCCAAAAAAGGAATTTTTTAATGTACTATTCAAACATTATATCAGACCATGAGATCCTTCAATATTTATTTTCATGTATCAAGGGATTATATTTTCATTTCTTGTGTTTATATATAATAATAAATTACAATAATATATTCCAATAAAAACATGTAAAGAACTACACAGCATGAGATGATGTACACTAACATATTGGTATGAAGTTGTTGAATAGAAGATTGTGGGGCCAGAATATGTTGATGAGTTAATGACGAAGAAAAATACTATTTAATCCCATTTTAAAGTACCTAAAATAAAAAATAACATATATTACATTTAGTAGAGGAACGAGTTGTAATATCATGCAGGGGATCATATTATCAAAAATGTATCTCTATTGAGGTGGGTTATAAGGATTAGACAAAAATGTGAAATATCCTCAAGTACATCAGATCTTTTGTAATCCTATAAAGAATTGTTGGTGTGGTTTAATATATGTAAATTACGAAGATTAACATTAATTTACATTTTTTGTTATATATATATATAAAGGATGTATGATTCAACCCCAATTGATGTGACTAAATCTGAATAAATAGAGTAAGAATAGTATATATCTTACCGTGAAGAACCTATCAATATTTGGGATACTATTGAAAATGATTTGAGTAATTAGAAAACATAGAATGTAATGGTACATTGGAGAAATCAAAAGATAAATGAGGAAATGTGGGAACTTAAAGAAATTATAATGATGATATACAAAAATATTTTCATGAGGTGAATTTCTACAATTTTTTTGGGAAAATAGTTTTTCAAAATGAGATATATGAAAACCTAAGGCATTGAAATAAATATATTTTTTAAAATATAAACATTCACTATTTTATTCTTTTTGGTACTTGCAACCCTGGGTCGAAATAAAATTTAATTGTGTAAACCCTTATATTCTATCGGGATTGCCATTGGGTTTGGGGATTGACAAGGCTAGCAGGGGGCATGATCAGTGTAGCTCCCTAAGTGAGGCTGTGGGGGACACACATGCGTTCTTAATGGTACAATGTGTGGTAGGGTCTTTTAGGGTCATCGAAGGGGTCATTAGTGGTTTGCGATCTTCGACGGATTTGGTTGTGGGTTCATCCATGACTCACTTCCAACATGGCAGGGTCATTCAACTCAGATGGTCACCTTACCCAACGATGGATTTGATTGTATGGGGTGGTTTCAAAACAACCCTTAATCTCATGAACCATGTATTTTATGTTCTATATATAGATTATTTCACTCATTGGGATAATGTAGTTCCCTCTAGGTTCTGTGTATTTCAGGTATTTCCCATTTTAGGATGGATTCAAAAAGTGCGGTGTTCTTAATTGGTGTTCATATATGAATGAATTCATAGATCAAGTTGATTTTTTTGTTCTGAATGAGGTACCATGTTCGATTCATTGGTTTTGATGAATTCTGGAGGTAGGATGGGTTTTAGTTTTGACTTAAATGTAGATGATGGGGTTGATCATGTTTGAAGTGTTCATTTTATGTTTATTTTTTGTTCAGGATGAATTTTTTGAGTCTGTTAGGTTTTTATGATAGTGGGATTCATTCTTTTCAGGTTTGATTGATAGATAACTTTCTTTAATGGAGTTGTGGTAGTCGGCATTTGGGGATGTGGATACAAAAACTGTCGAGGTATTTGGGTGTGTGTTCCACTACTCTTATTCCAGGATTTTTTTCACTCTCTCCTAGGCAGATCCGAGTGGTTGTCTTCATTGTGCATTGGGATGTGAGGGAGATAAAAATCTATTATCTTGTGTTGGCTCAGTCTTTTTTTGATCCTGATAATGGTGGTCCTTCTGATTTTTAATTTTTAATTTAATTTGTTCTCATACACTTCTCTTCATGGATTACCATAACATGATTGGCCATTTGTGATATTTTGTCTTTGGAGTTTGAAATAATCAAGAAAATCGACCTAGAATTTATTTATATTTGGTTTTAGAGATGTATATGTTAAAAAGAGCTTGTCCATCAGGATTTGGAAGAATGTTGGTTTTGGGTTTTTCCATTAGTATGAGGCTTCTGCAACCCTACAGATGATTGCTAACCGAGCAGTCATGATATGGTGGAGGGTTTACACAATTATGAAGTCACTGAGGAGGGTTGTTTCATATAGCTTTTATATTTAATTTCTTTATTTTTCATGGGTTTTATTTGTTGAAGTTTCTAGGGATCACAGTTATCCTCTAAACGTGTCATTTTAAAATAAGGGAAATGGATTCTGGATTCATGAATATACACTTATATAAAAGCCGTTAAATTGGAGGGTATGAATAAGACTTGATAAAATATAAATATCATATGTTTAAAAAATTTATAAATAAATTTATCTACAATCAATTCACTTAAAATATAAATATATATAATTTAATATAAAAAGATATGTTTTTGAGAAACATAATATTTTCAAAAAATAACATTCAATTTATATTCAACAATTTTTTAAAAATTAATTTTTTTATATTTTTTAAAATTAATTTAATTTTTTTTCTAATTTTATGAAACCTCATGACTAAATTATATTCAGTTTTCATACAATTTCAGAGGAATTACTAATAAATAAAAGAATAGTGAATAAAAAAACTTATTGAAAAATGTAATTTATTTAATGAATCTACAAACATGTGGTTTTTTTAAAATTTATTTTAAATAAAATTATTTAAATTATATTATAATCACCCTAATGAATTTCATTGGAATAAAATTAATATTTTTCTTCTATATAATAAACAAATATTCATGAGAAGAATTTTCATTATAAAACCATTTTGCAGTCCCACAAATGTGTTTAGTTTTAATTTAAAAGTTTCCATTTCATTGAATTTCATTTTGTATAATGGAATCCAAATTTTTAATAATAATTATATATAATATATAAAATTACCAACTAATTTTTTTCATAATTAATATTAAAAATAATATAAATAATTTATCATGGATAGTTGTAAAAAAGTTTGCTGGGGGGGTGGGAAACTAAAATGATAAGTAATAAAATTATAATAAAAATAATATATAATTTTTATTTTGTAGAAGAATAATTACCTTTTTTTATCCATTGTTTGTTAGTGGTCCATTTGGATACATTAGTGGTGTAAAATATGTTTATGTAGTTTATTCATTTAAAAGATTATAATTGTGACCTCTCCCAAACTTAAAAATGGTGACCCTCAATCCTCTCCCCAATAAAATTAAATCTCCATCTGGTCCAACCCATATCAAACCAAATTTATTCCCTAAATCCATCTACATGACTTAGAGTCCCTAGTTCAAATATAGAAGCATTCTAGTAGGGCTTTCGAATTAAACCAAAATATGTTTTCTAATGAGGATGGATAGTTGTTATCCTTGCATGGTTTTAAGATCTTCTTCTAAATCCATAAATTATTCATCACATATGACAAAATAATAAAAATATTATCTGCCACAAACTATTATGATATTATTTCAAGTAAATACTCTATATCAATCTCATATTCTATCAAATGGGAAATGAAATAATAGAACTTGTGTAAAACAAACTACCACCTCACAAACCGATGTAATTAGTTTTTCATGACTTTCATTAATAAATTTATATAATGGAATATTTAATGTGTCAATAAATTTTTTTTGGGAATACTATACTTATGTAATGTGATGTATTTTTCATTTAATTGTGATGTGTATGGTAATATGGTAAAATTCAATGGATATATATAGGATATATTATAAAATAAAATAAATATATATTATATTTATATCATGATTAACATTATGGATATTATAGAACCATGCTCATGTTATATAGACTAAAACTACTGAACCGAATCTTATTTTAAAATCAAATAGGATATTCTCCAGAATATTGATTTTAAAAAGGAATAGTAGATAAACTGGTTATAAAAAATATAATTAAATAATATACTGTATTATATAAATTAGTATGTTTCACTAATAGATGTATCATTATTATATAGTTATTATATAGTAGTTATTAACACATGTGACATAAATTAAACCTTTGTTAACTGTTACTCATCTAACATTTACATTTAGGAAACATATGTCACATTCCCCACACATATTTTGGTATATATTCTATGACATTGATATGATATTTCACAAATCAATTTATGTTCAAATTATTTAAATAATCAGTTAAGTATATCTCTTTAATAGAGATTATAAGTAAATTGTTTCTAATTTGGTTAAGGATTATGTTAAAATATCATTGTTTATCAATAGTTTTTATAATGAACATTATAATTATGAAATCATATGATGTAACGATCCTGATAATCATGATTTTTATTCGACTCTATTTATTTCGTGAGAATATATTTTCTTTAAAAATTAAACAATTAAATACTCACGATTCAAAAATGATGTTTTTATTGAAAATAAACACTAATTTATTTCTTAGCTGGGAATATTTTTCATCCTTGTTCATGACTGATATTTTTTCCAAATATTTATTTCATTTTTTCATTTTAATTC
This sequence comes from Viscum album, assembly GCA_963277665.1. Classification (NCBI taxonomy): domain Eukaryota; kingdom Viridiplantae; phylum Streptophyta; class Magnoliopsida; order Santalales; family Viscaceae; genus Viscum; species Viscum album. Next base: position 819,323,843 of record OY728159.1, read on the forward strand.
TAAATTAAATTTTAATCGTTTAATATTTTTTACAAAATTTATAAATAATATTAAATATATTTTTAAAATGGGGTAATTTATTTCTTTTACAAAAAATGAGAACTGAATATTTTTTATAACATACTCAACATGAAAAATATTATCCAATGTAATTATTTCTCATTTCAATGAAATTTCAACTAATATTTTGTAAAATATCATTCATGAATTTTATTTAAATTTTACATATATTTATGGTTTAATTTTTTTAAGGGGAAAATGTAATTTTACACAATAATGATTCAATGATATAATTATATAATTTTCATTCATCGTCATAGAATCAATTATTATAAATATGATCCACCATGTATATTTTATTTTTATAATCACTATAATTTTCATAGATGTTTTATCATTAGTTGTCTCGGGATGTACTATAATGATACCATTCACCATATTACCCTAGATGTTTTGTTATTTTAAATATTTATTGTGGAATGTATTGATATTCCATATTCCATTTCGTCATATGAATGTTTATGTGGATAATGTTTCAGCCTTTTCATATGAGGAATTATTTTTACATAGTATGTGATGGGAAGGGATTTCTATAGCCCAACAATGAATCAATATGTCTCATGGGATAATATAATTTGTATTTAATTGATTTCATACCCATTAATGTAATATGTCCTAGTAAGAGAACCTGGAAATATGTTTTTGATGTCTGATATTATCAATTACCTTATTAAGTTAATATTTATTGATTTACATTTCGTTTTTTGGTATTCATGATAACCGTTGAGTTGTTTTAAAATCAAGTGATTATTTTTATGTCATTATTTTATCTTCATTTCTTCCTAGAAAATAATTGAAATATTATTTAATGACTACAATGTGTTTTTACATATTTACCAATCTAAATTAATTTTTTAACTTAATAATTTTATCTTATACTATATGAATATAGTTACGGAGCATTTGAACATGAAATTTTCTTTTGTTTCCTTTCACAATTATGCGAAGAAGTGTTTTCTAATTAATATAAAGGGATATTATAATGGGAATAATGGTGTCCTAAAAGAAACAACCATCTTGTCATTTTTGTTTTAAAATTTAAATAATATTCAAGTAGGTATCTTGTCTACCATTAATGAAAAACTATTTTTTCTACTTGTATGTAATTGATGATATCTACCATCATTGTAATAATATAACCACCATCTATGAGGAACTGAGGTCTATTAATTTTTAAACTAACATAATTATAACCTCGAATTTAAATATATGTAAAAAATATCTTCAATATCAATTAACATTAATGGGTAATCTTCCTTTCATATTGATAAATCCATGTTCATTATCACATACCCTTTTTTGTCATACCTGTTTATAAATACTCACATTGTACCAATGGATATTTTTTAGCAGGTCTATAAAAATATCCCAAATATAATTCCAATCAAAATAAGTTATCTCCTCATCCATAAAATTAATCCACACATTTTTTATAAAATCATTAGTCCCTGATTTTTGATTAAACTAAGAAACAAGGAATTTTTTGAATCTCAAAAATTATTTACTTCATGTTCCATATACAATGTGTTAATCTTATCTCAACATCCTTCAAGACTATATATCATTGTGTTATTCTTATATGATTCTCAGAGTCTCAAAATTATTCATCATCTGAAACTTATATTTATCAATTTCAATAGCCTCCTCTTCATTAATATTTTTTTTCAAAATAAAAACAATTTTATTTTCATTACAAGTCATCATATTTTTCACAAGTAGGTCAAAAGTTAATTTTTTATTGATTAAATTATTCAAAATTTATTATAAAAATACACTATTTATGATTTTTTAATAAATATTTTTCATATAATAATAATATTTCACCATGTGAAGTCTTATATCCAATCATTTATAGAAATCTCTTTCTGTAAAACAAAAAAAATAAACATACAACTTTTATGTCATCATTTTTTATTTAATTCATTTAATTTATTTTTTATTTCATAGTTGGACATAAAATTACTCTTAGAAGGGCGGTGAATCTAGGGTGACCAAAATTTTACAAAATATATTTATATTAATTTTTTACATCCTTTATGACAATAAAATATAGTTTTATGTTTTGGATGTGTGGATATTTAATTATTTTCCCTCAATATATTTCACTTATGAATGAAGATAATTCATTATAAAAAACACATATACATTTTTACAATGTTTGGTCTAATTTGGGAAACTAATCCTAACATCATATAGAATCACCCATTAAAATGATATTCTGAGATATCAATAATAAAATATTACATGTGGTGTAGTAAATATTCACTTGTGACCATATATCTGTCGGGGTGAATCTAATCCATTGAAGTAAAATAATCATCTAACAATTCTCTTTATATGAGGACATAGTCAGATTTTTTTTATCAACATAGAGAAATAATTTTACATGTTTGGTGACTTTGATGGGAAGAAAGCTAAAAACTGGTTTTTGATAAATTTGAATAAGGAAATGTGGAAAAATTGACGAATTGAAGTGTAAATTAAAAAAATTATCAAAATAGTGGAATGAAACACAATAGGTCATTCTTTCTTAGAATTAATTTTTCATTTTATAGTGGAGATAAAATACACCATGATAATCCGTTTAATTGAATGAAATAATCTACTAATACTTAATGATTAAACATTGTAGAGATGGTTCACTACATAAATTGTTGGCCCATGTTTTATGATAATTTTCCATATAAAAGGAAAATATTGAAATTATAGGCATAAAGATAAGAATAATTTAGTTTCATATCCTCAATTATGTGGTGGAAGTAATAATAATCAAATATAAAATTTTAGCTTATTATTTAATTGATTTTGTATCATATACTCATTTATGTCATCTATTTTTTCAAATAAAATTAGATATCCTCATATAACCATAAAAATAGAGTTATAAATCAATATTAATTTTGGATTTATGACTAAAATATGGGGTTTTCACCCATTTCCCATTATAACACAGTATCATTACATATTTATTGGATTCATTATTATACTTATGGTTGATTTTGATATTTTGTATGCAAATTATTTCAAATATGATGGATAGAAACATTAAATATGAAAATAAATTACATATCATGATGAATATATTTATTTCCTTATCATTATAGGGGATGCATCATAATCATTTTCATGTATAGATCCACCCCCATCAGCCCTTCTGAAAAAGATTCATAGAAAATAAGAGAAAGAAAAATCTATGGATGTTAAAAACAATCTCAAAATTGATAATTTACATATTGAAAAAGAATACATTGATTAATTTCCAAATTAATTTCCTATAAATAAATTAGATCAAGAATTTATGATTTCTATTGATCTAATACACATTGTATGACCGATATCAAGGAATCACTATGGAATGGTCTTTTATGGAATTAGTGGAGTTAAGGAAAAATCTATAAGATTTTTGTTATAAGAGGTTTATATGCCCTAGTGTTTTGAAATTGGGATACCCTATTTTTTTTATATAAGATTGAATTATATATGATTTTGTTCATTGATATTATGGAAATCAATTTTGTTATGAAAAATAACATGTATCATGTACCTCCAGTTAATTATTAATTTGGTTAACTAAATAGAGGCCAATGTTTTAGAAGATTGACCTTCATTATGGGTATCACCAATTGGGAGTGATTAAGTAGGATGATCAAATGATATTTTTTTAATTGATGTATGGTCAAAATGAGTTTATAGTAATGCCATTTGTATATACAAATTCACCACTATTCTTAATAGATCTAATGAACATTGTATTTATGGAATATCATGATGAATTTTATGTAATTTATTGGTGTTACCTTTTTCTAATAAAATCACAATATAGACCATGAAAACCACAATAGGATCATTATATAGACACTCAGTAAGAAATAATTACATTAGAAATTTTAAAAATGTGAAATCTAGATTTTAAATGTTTTATTTCATCGAAATATTATCTTTTGGGATATAAATTCATTTGATCCAATGAAGAGAAAGTTATTCCATTAACGGAATAGTCAAATGAACATAACTAAGGTAAGTAGTTTCATTTTGTTGGTAGGTGATTGTTTGTAACTTTTTCATAAAAATCCTAATTTTTTTGACCGACTTTTCATGATTACTTCTATAGGGGTTATGTTAATCTAGAAAAAGAAATTTGAGTATTGTTTGGAATAATTAAAGAGAAGACCAGTGAAGGATCTAATTTTTAATCTATAATTGAGAAATGGTTTGTTTTTTATATATAGTGACTAATTGAGGAAGGGAAAAGGTTTTTCCATTTTATAAAATGGTAAATTTATTTCATATGCATAATGATAGATAACAGTTAAAAAATAGAATTGTAGAATCCCTAAACATGATGTTTTTTTCAAAACCATTACATTGAATATATGGATACATTAACTCTATAATGAAAGATGTGAGATATAAATGGATCAAAAGATCTTAAATTACATCATTTCACAAAAGGATCTCATCACGAGGAATATATGATGGCTTGAGAAACTCAAGGGCTATGATTATCCAATAACAATAACACATAGGGAAGGAAAATAAAGTAGTACGTGTTTTAGATTAGACATATCCTGGAGTCCTAACCAAAATTTGGATTGACTTAGATCATATATCTATGCATCTAGAAAATAAGTATATGAGAATTACAATATACAATGGTATATCAATCCATTTTCAAATAATTATGAAATCTAATTTTTTAAAAAGGAAAAAAATTAATGTCCAAATATTGAGAATTTTCAAAATAATATTAAAATTCTGAATAAGGGAAGATTAGAAACCTAATATATGAAGATGTTAATATAAAATTTATAAGGATACCATGTGTCCTATATCTACCTGAGATGATAATGGAAATTTTGGATGGCTCTCAAAGCTGGAATTTCATTATACATCATTAGTTGACCATGATGTATTGTGATTTGATGGAAAAAATATATTGGATAATATTATGTAATAATTTTATGAGTATGTTTCAATACATTTGGATTGAAAACATGTGAAGGCTAATAAAAACACCCAATATCTGTTTTAAAACATCTACATATTCTTAGGTGGAAATTGGACAAATTACTATGTAATTTTCAGAGTATTTCATAATACCCTTAGAAATAATTATTCAATATTTATAATCATTGAACACTTCATTAAATCACCACAATTCCTCACAATAATAGAATTTTTACCTATTAAAAGCCTTGTTAAGAACCTATAAATGAATATGTATGATGTTATGAAGCACCTCTATAAATTTTGTATTATTTTGATCCATTATTAAAATAAATATTCTAGAATATTTCTCTAAAGACTCCTGATAATGAGATTCTATTGATCCCCACTTATCACACTCAAAACAATAGAAAAATTTAATGTAGAATTAAAATATTATAAAACAAATTGAGATAATTTTAACATCATTTTCATGTTTTATGGGATATTATATTCCTTTGTTTGAGTTCACATATGATAATATATTTAGATAATGTTTTCTAATGGAACCATTTATTTAAATATACAGCATGAGATGTAATACACCAATATATTTTTGTGATGTTGGTGGATAGAAGCTTGTTGGACAGGAACGTGATGATGACATAAAAATAAAGAAAAATACTATTCAATACAATTATAAAGTACCTCAAATAATGAAAATATATAATCCACTTACTACAGGAATGTATAAAAATTTCAATTGGCATACAATATTCTCTAAAATGTATCTCCATGTAGGGGTGTTATAATGTTATGAAGAAAATGAAATCTAAGCCTCAATTACATCATACTTTCTAAAATCCTATAAATAATTGGATTTTTTTCATACAATTTTGAAGTAACCCCATATATCTGTAAATTACATGATATGTTCAATATATATGTGTTAAGGAAGAACAAGACATTCAAAATTAATCTGATCACAAATGAATATATAGAGTAGGAATATTATCTATCTTAATGTGATGAACATATCATTATTATGGATACATAAGAAAATGTTTTGTGGAATCGTAAAACTCAGAATGATATGGTACTTTGGGGAATTCAAATTATTAATTAGAGAAAATGGTAACATGAATAAACTAAGATGATGATCTACCTAAATATTTTCATGTGGTGAAAATTATATATTTTTTTAGAAAATTGTTTTTTTAATGATGAATATAAAACCTATGAAATTGAAATATATATATATATATATTTAAAATAATTATACAATTCTTGATGGATTTGGGGACATGAAACCCTGAGTAAATATGAAAATTAATGTAGTATACCCTCATTTTATCTCGGCTGTGACCAAGGGTTTTGGGATCCATGTGACTACTTTAGGAAAGGTTCTATGTGGATCTAGCTATGAGGTTGGGGGAATGGCATGAATTCCCATTGGGGGGATGTGTGGTAGGGTCTTAGAGTGATGCAAAAGAGGGTTTCAGTGGTATTTGAGATTCAACGACATTAATCACGGCTTCATTCATGTCTTTCTCCCATCATGGATGCGACGTTTTTGGTCTGGTGGTAACCCAACACTCTGACACATTCTTTTAGACGTGGAGTTTTTTGAAAATCACATCAAATCAAGATCCAGGTATTTACTATTCTAGATCTATATTTTTCTAGAACATGCGACGTTGCAGTTTCTTCTGCGATTTGGGTTTTTCAGATATTGTTAATTTTTGGATGGTTACATCTTGTGAGGGGTTCACATTTGGTGTTCATTAATGATTTATGTGACAGAGTTGTTTATTTTTTTTTGGTCTTGTTAGAGGTATCGAGTATGCTAATTTGGTATTGATGAATTACGAAGGTAGGATGGGGTTTAGTTTCAATATTGATAGAGATATGGGAATCACATAGTTCTAAGTGTCCAGTTTTTTGTTTCTTTTTTGGATCCAACTATTTTTTTTGGGTTTGATGGGTTTTTGAAGTAGCTTGTTTCATAATTTGCAAGTTTTATTGATTGATAATACTCATATCTATTATATTGGTCATCAATAATGGGGGCCAATGAGATAAAATCTGTTGAGGGATTTGGGGGGATGTTCCTCACGTCAAGAGCTAAGATATTTCCGCACTCTTTGAGGCAGATCCGAGTGATGGACATCGTAGTGTTTTGGATATGAGGTCTAGTAACAACTAGCATCTTGCGGTGCCAACATAATTATTGGTTCCTGGTAATGGTGGTCCTTTTGATGTTTTATTTTTAATTTTAAGTCTCCCCATGCAAGGCTCATCATGGATTACGATAACATAATCACACTTTTGTGATATTTTAACTTTGTAATGTAAAAGATTCTAGTCAATCTACAAGGAAAACATTCTGGTGAGGTTTTAGTGAAAAACTCATTCACCAGAGATTGTCTCTACATATTTGAAAGAACTAGAGGGTATGTATTTTTCCATCACTATGAGATACGTGTAAACCTACATGGGAAATCTAGCCAGACAGTCATGTAATTTTGGAGGATATACAAAATAACGAATTAGTTGGGGAGTAAAATTTTATGTAGTTTTAATCTAGAATTTATTTTCTTTTAATGGTTCTTTAGAATATGTTTTTAGGTATCAAACATAGCAATTAATAGTGTTATTTGAAAATATATAAGAAAATCATGATTCTGGAATATAAAATTATATCAAAGCCATTAATTTGAATAGTATGAATATGACTAGATAAAATATAAAATAATAATTTTAAAATAATTTTAAAATTAAATAATCTGTAATCAATTAATTAAATAATTAATAAAGATAATTTAATATAAACAGATATGTTTTGGGAAAAATTAATTTTTTACATGTAGCAGTTTAATATTGTTAACCACGCATATTTAGAAAATTTCTCTTATAACTTAAAAAGAAATAATTTCTAAAAATAAAGTAATTTATTAAAAGATTATGTTAAAATTATTTTCAAATATTTTTTTTCATATTTATCATAAATGATAAATATATATATATATATATATATATATTGAACAAAGATAATTTTAATTTAATACGGAAATTTCATTACACAATTTACAATGATTCATTTTGTTCATTTTTTCAAGATAAAGTTATATAAATAATATTATAATAACTCTAATTTATATCATTTTAATCAATTTAATATTGTATTTATATATAAAAACATTTTTTCACAATATGAATTTTCTTTAGAAAACCATTTTTAATTGAATTTATGGGATTAATTTTAAATGAAATTCAAACAATTATTTGAATTTAATTTTCTTTAATGTATTTTATGTTTTTAAAAATAATAAATTATAATATATAATATGTCTAACTTAAATTTCATTCTAAATTAATAGTAAAAATTATATAAATTATTTATTGTGGATAGAGTTAAAAAAATGTTTGTTGTGGGGGTTGGGGTTAAACAAAAATGCCTATGTTCGACTAGGTATGGAGACTTTACCTAAAATGCCTATGTTTTATAATAGTTGTTTGAAAAATTATTTTATATTATCCAATGGTAGTGAACAATTATATTTATCCTTTATCTGATTTTTAATTTTTTTTATAAAAATAATATTAATTTCATTTTCAAATTTATGTACCTTTTAGATTTTTTTCAAAATGTTATAGAAATTAATATAGTCACAAACATTGTATGAAAATATCTTTCTTCCACCAATACAATTAATTTCATATAATAATCCATTAAAATTTCTCATAATTCATTTCATGAAACAATTTTTCCCAACATTATGTAAATATTTAGTTCTTAATAATGTGATTTTCCATGTTGAGGGTTTATTGTTCTGAAGTCAAATTTAATTTTCTTGTAATGGAATTTCATTTCATCAATGAAAATTTAAATCTTTTTAATTATGTTCCACTAGGTATATTTTGTAATGATGCCATCCATATTATTTCTCCATATGGTCGATGATCATTTTGACTATGGAGGCCCAGTGGTGATACAATTTTCTATATTACATTTTATCTTTTATCATTATGATTATTTATTTTGAAATGTATTATACTTATATATGATCAAATTATATAAGAATTAATCTATTTATTATGTTTCATATCTATATTATTAGGAATCTATTGGACTTATTAGGAATGGATTGGTCTTATTATTTTAAGGTCGAGTTCCACTATATCCCTGTGATGCATCGATATATATCATCGGACATCCTAACTGAGGTATTTGTTAGATACCTAACACTTTTATGTATTATTTACTGGTATGATTACCTTATGATATAAAAAACATTAATAACCAAATTATATTTTTTTTTATTGATGTACATATTATGATTTTATTATTTTTTTTACATGGACAATTTTCCTTCTTTTGTTGGGATTTATATGGAATTATTTAACCATATTTTTTTCTTTAATTGTATGATAAAATTATTTATTAGATGGAATATCTTATAAGATATTTACCAAATCATACTGATTATAAATTTTTTAGTCATGATATATTCTATTTTACACAACCCCTTACTAAGCATTGGGTTTCATCTCTTTCTTAATTTACATTCCACTAAGATGCTGGTAATTATTTGATGAATGATATTAAATAATATTCCCAATAAAATAATGGATTTCTCACTAATTTCATTTTTTAGGATTTATAATTTAAATTACATTAAATTGTTTATCATAGTTACATTTAATAATAAAATATTCAGTCCATTAAGATGCAGCCTCATATATATAATGAAAATATAATAATGCCACCACATACTATGGGTTATTGGGTATGGGGTCTTTATATTTGGTTTCACTAAAATTTTAGAAGGGAACATCATTTATGAAAACATATATTATTTAATATAGCCATAATATATATTTTGAGGGTAATTATATGTATAATATAATTTCTTATTATTATGGTAAGGTGTATATATTGTGATTTTACTATATATACATCCATTTCTATTTTGTATCAGTTGATATTAACATGATATATTTTTACCTACGGATAATAACACCAAAAAATATTCACTATGATTTGACTTTATCATGACATAATTCATTATATTGGGTCTTGTTGCACACCCGGTCTCACACTCCAAGGGGGTATTATTGGGTTTTTAAAAAATTTCTTTTCAAAGTATTATGAAGGATTTTATTTTTTTTGGATTTGAATATTTTCCCAGTTAGACCGTTTATACCTTTATGATATCAGCTATGCATAAATTTTTTAATCCATGTTTTGTGCTTCTAATTTTTTTGAATTATATATTTTTTTTCACAACATTTTGATTTAATCATCTATATTACGTTATTTATAAATGGTACATAACATATGAATTGAAAACCATATCAATGCATATAATCTCTATATGGATCCTCTAATGGTAATGATAATGAATCCCTAGGTGGAGCTATATATAGAGATGATAAAATTATAAATATTTATAGGGTAGTTGACTCGGGTTGTGGCCAATAAAAATGAATATGTATCCCGAATGGCCCGAAGGACTTCTTTTTTATTTTATTATGGATTATACCACATTTAAGGGTTAATGGGGAACTCGTACATGACCCATAGGCCAAAGTAACAAGACCCAACTAACTCACAATACATGACCTGAAGGTCCTGAGGAAAACCATGCCCATGACCTGTAGGCCCATCCCACTTGAACTGCCCCTCCCCAGCTTCTGCATCATTGATCACCTAGCTCCCCACCTTGAATTTCTGATCATGTAGGATTGCCCCTTACAAAGCTGCACGGTGCCTGGTCTTGATGGCTGCTGCCATACCCTCTCATTCTTCCAATCTAGTTAGCTCTGTATCTGGTGACAGCTACTCATATTGCTCTGATCCTCTTCTGGGGAATGTTCTGTGTGAACTGAGCTACACCATGGTCTTTTTTGTCCTGATGTCCATGTGTCCTGAAGTCCTTTGATGGCCCAAAGTCCCTTGAGATCCATAGGCCCAAACCGGTGGCCTGAAGGCCCAAATCGTGGGAATAGTTTTGATTGATACTGTAACAATGTGGTGTAAGAGTGAAAGAACACTTCATACATCAACATACACTATAATTTAATTTAAAAATATTTTTTCAACTGATAAATATATATGGTACATAAAGATAATATTTCTATCATTGGGAAGCAACAAATGCGAGAATGTTTCGACAATAGTTTTTCACCAATTAAAGGATGAAAATAAATAGCTATCATTGATTTCAATCAATATTGATGAGGCAGAAAAAAACCATATAATCGAATTATTTCAAGATACTCTACATGGAAATATATTTTTCCCATGAGGAATATCACATATGTAAAGTAAACTCTTGTTCATGAGATATATGGAAGGTAAAAAAATTTCTATGTATAATGAAAATAATTCCTGGTTATCATGGATTTATGTAGACTTTGTTCATATTCCAAAGACAAATATTGACAATTTAATTGATGGGAATATTACAATCAATTAAAGAAATCTAATCCCCTAAATAGTATCATTATATGACAACCTAGGCCCATTTTTTAGGACAGGGAATGAATATTACGCAACCATTGATTTCAATGGGAAGAATGGTAAAAAATAATTTATGAGAATTTTGAATAAGGAATTATGATGAAATGGAATAAGGGGAGGGTAGATCTGACATCTTGTAATAAGGCTGGAATGAGACACCATGGATCAAGCTTTATTAGAAATCGTGTTTTATACAATTTTGGATACAAAATCATCCATGATCTGGATTATACGTGAAAGAATGAGTCTACCAATTTTAAATGATCCAAATATTATGATATTATGAACTAAAAAAATTATTGGACCATGATTCATGGTAATTCACCCAAGAAAATTGAAATATTGAAATTCAATTATTAAATATTAAAAATAAAATATTTTGATATAAAGAATGTTGTGGTTGATGGAATATCAATCATATTAAAAAATTGGATAATTATTTATATGATTTTGGATCATATCAATCTTTTATATCTTGAATTTTTTGAAATATAATTAAATATTCTCCTATCACTATAAAAATGGAGTTATCAATCAATATTCCATGTGGTGGTCTCACTATAATATGGATGTGTCAGTTTGTTCCCATTATAACACAATAAAATGAAATATTTATTGGTTTCGTTATTATATTTATAGTTGATATTTATATTATCCTTGGTATGAAAATTACTTCTAAATATGAATCATACCAAATATTAAATAGATAATTAAATTAAAAATCATGATGAAGATATGTACTTCCTTGTCATTAGAGGGGAGGCCTCGTCATCATAGTCATGTTTATATCCTCCCCTAGTAGACCTTATTAATGAGATTTTGAGGGAATAAGAGATGAAAAAACTACAATGTAACAAATAATATCAAAATTGAGGATGTATATAACTTACATAAATATGTTGATGCCTTTATATAAGAATTACATATAAATTTACTAGATCATAATGTTGTGTTTCCGGTTAATCTTTCCCCCATTGTATGAACAATATAAATGACACCCTATGGCATGTTCTTTATAAAATTACTGGAGTTAATGAACAATATAGAGGATTTGTGGGATAAAGGGTTTATAGACCCTAGTGTTTTGAAATGGGGAGGCCGAATGTTTTTTACTAATCAGAACAATAGATATATGATGTTGTGCATTGAGATTATGGAAATCAATTATATTATGATAAATAACAAGTGTCATATACCTCCAAATGATGATTTATTGGATCAAATAAATATATATCAATATTTTAGATTATTTACATTCATTCTAGGAATCATCACCTAGGAGGGACGATGTTATATGTTCAAGTGACAATGTTTCAAAAGAGGTATTGGCTTTATGAGTTTACAGAAATTCCATTTGAATTGAGTAATTCACCAGTAATTTTAATGATTATAATGAACATTGTATTTTTTTAAGATCTTGATGATGTTTATGTAATTTATTGATGTTATATTGGTACACTCAAATATTAATGATGACCATGATTTTTACATGAGGATCATTTTTTATACACATAGAGAAAATATATCAAATGGAAATTTAAAACAGTGTAAATTATAGCTTTAGAATATTTAATTTTATGAATATATTATATTTATTGAAAGAATATCACATGATTTTATAAAGAAAATTTTATTCCAGGAATGCAATAGTCCAATTACTATAACTGAGGTACCTAGTTTCATTGATTTGGTATGTAATTATTGATCAATTTTCAAAAAAAAAGTGTTATTTTCTAACGAATTATTCTTGATTACTCTTAGAGGGTATATATTCATATGGAAAAAGTAATTTGGGTAATTTTTTTAATAATTTATGAGGATATTAATGAATTATCTGATTTTTAATCAATAATTGGGAAATGATTGGTTTGTGACATATAGTGGCTAGTTTAGGATTTGGAAAGGTTGTGTCCTTTTGTAAAATGATAATGTTATTTCTTATACATCATGATAGTTAATGATTGATGAAAAAAATTCCAAAACATTCTATTGAGTTGGTATTATTAATCATTTCATTGATTATATAGAGGCATTACCTTAATAGGGAGAGATGTGAGATATTCATTTATCCAAATATACCAAAATAAATCATTTCACAGAATGGAATCAGTATGATGAAAATGTGAGGGCTTGAGCTAGTCATTTCCTATGATCCAACAAAAACAATACAAACTTGGGAAGGAAAATAATGAAGTGGATTAATTATAAAAAAATTACAATAGAGACCTAACCAGAATTTGGATTGATCGGGAACCTATGTTTCATAGATCTAGTAATGTTGGATATGGGAATTATTATATAAAGGGGTATATGAATCATTTTTCTTGAAATTATCATACCTTAAATTTTTTATAAAAAGGTACATTTTTTTATCATGATGATGATAATTTTAACATGAATATTAATGATGTGAAATATAGAAAATTGTAAGACATTATACACAAAGATGTTGTAATGAATGTTGGAAGGATGCAGTGTGATTCATATCTACCTTGTCAGAACATCGAAATATTGGATGGTTATAATTGTTCTATTTTCACCATATATCTTAGTTTGAAAATGATTTATAGGGATTTGATTGAAATTTTTTTGTGGGATAATATGAAGTGGATGTTTTATGAGTATTTGTTAATATATTTTGGTTAATAGCAAGTGAAGGCTGATAAACATCAACATATAGTAGATTTCTAACATCTACAAATTCATATGTGGAAATGGAAATACAATACTATGAATTTTTTTATATTACCTATGACACATTGGAAGACTGATTCAATATAGATAATTATAGACCATTTACTAAAATATAAACATTTTATCTCTATAAGAGAATAATTACCTCTTAAACACCTATTGAAACAATATAAACATGAATTTTTATGACATTATGATGCTCCATTTTTAATTGTGAATTATTGTGATACATGATTAGAATAAATATTATACTATAGTCTACCAATGTCTCTTAGTAATGTGATTAAATTGATCCCCACTTATCACAATCCAATGAAGGAATTTTTTAAAGTACTATTCAAACATTATATCAGACAATGAGATCCTTCAATAATTATTTTCATTTATCAAGGGATTATATTTTCATTTCTTGTGTTTATATATAATAATAAATTCCAATAATATATTCCAATAAAAACATGTAAAGAACTACACAACATGAGATGATATACACTAACATATTGGTATGAAGTTGTTGAATGGAAGATTGTGGGGCCAGAATATGTTGATGAGTTAATGAAGAAGAAAAGTACTATTTAATCCCATTTTAAAGTACCTAAAATAAAAAATAACATATATTACATTTAGTAGAGGAATGTGTTGTAATATCATGCCTGGGATCATATTATCAAAAATGTATCTCTAATGAGGTGGGTTATAAGGTTTAGACAAAAATGTGAAATATCCTCAAGTACATCATAACTTTTGTAATCCTATAATGAATTGTTGGTGTGGTTTAATATATGTAAATTAGGAAGATTAACATTAATTTACATGTTTTGTTATATATATATATTTAAAGGATGTATGATTCAACCCCAATTGATGTGACTAAATCTGAATAAATAGAGTAAGAATAGTATATATCTTACCGTGAAGAACCTATCAATATTTGGGATACTATAGAAAATGATTTGAGTAATTAGAAAACATAGAATGTAATGGTACATTGGATAAATCAAAAGATAAATGATGAAATGTGGGAACTTAAAGAAATTATAATGATGATATTAAAAAATATTTTCATGAGGTGAAATTCTACAATTTTTTTAGGGAAAATAGTTTTTCAAAATGAGATATATGAAAACTTGATGCATTGAAATAAATATATTTTTTAAAATATAAACATTCACTATTTTATGCTTTTCGGTACCTGTAACCCTGGGTCTAAATAAAATTTAATTGTGTAAACCCTTATATTCTTTCGGGATTGCCATTGGGTTTGGGGATTGACAAGGCTAACAGGGGGCATGATCAGTGTAGCTCCCTAAGTGAGGTTGTGGGGGACACACATGCGTTCTTAATGGTACAATGTGTGGTAGGGTCTTTGGGGGACATCGAAGGGTTCATCAGTGGTTTGCGATCTTCGACGGATTTGAATGTGGGTTCATCCATGACTCACTTCCAACATGGGAGGGTCATTCAACTCAGATGATCACCTTACCCAACAATGGATTTGATTATATGGGGTGGTTTCAAAACAACCCTTAATCTCATGAACCATGTATATTATGTTCTATATATGGATTATTTCACTACGTGGGATTATGTAGTTCCTTCTAGGTTCTGTGTATTTCAGGTATTGCCCATTTTAGGATGGTTTCAAAAAGTGTGGTGTTCTTAATTGGTGTTCATATATGAATGAATTCATAGATCAAGTTGATTTTTTTGTTCTGAATGAGGTACCATGTTCGATTCATTGGTTTTGATGAATTCTGGAGGTAGGATGGGTTTTATTTTTTACTTAAATGTAGATGATGGGGTTGATCATGTTTGAAGTGTTCATTTTATGTTTCTTTTTTGGTCAGGATGAATTTTTTGAGTCTGTTAGGTTTTTATGATAGTTGGATTCATTCTTTTCAGGTTTGATTGATAGATAACATTCTTTAATGGAGTTGTTGTAGTCGGCATTTGGGGATGTGGATACAAAATCTATCGGGGGATTTGGGTGTGGGTTTCACTAATCTTATTCCAGGATTTTTCCACTCTCTCCTAGGCAGATCCGAGTGGTTGTCTTCATGGTGCATTGGGATGTGAGGGAGATAAACACCTATTGCCTTATGGTGGCTCAGTCTTTTTTTGATCCTGATAAAGGTGGTCCTTCTATTTTTTAATTTTTAATTTAAGTTGTTCTCGTACACTTCTCTTCATGGATTACAATAACATGATCGTCCATTTGTGATATTTTGACTTTGGAGTTTGAAATAATCGAGAAAATCGACCTAGAATTTATTTATATGTGGTTTTAGAGAAGGATGTGTTCAAAAGAGCTTGTCCATCAGGATTTGGAAGAATGTTGGGTTTGGTTTTTTCCATCAGTATGAGGCTTCTGCAACCCTAGAGATGATTGCTAACCGATTAGTCAAGATATGGTGGAGGGTTTACACAATTATGAAGTCACTGAGGAGGGTTGTTTCATATAGTTTTTATATATAATGTCTTTATTTTTCATGGGTTTTATTTGTTGAAGTTTCTAGGGTTCACACTTATCCTCTAAACGTGTCATTTTAAAATAAGGGAAATGGATTCTGGATTCATGAATATACACTTTTATCAAAGCCGTTAAATTGGAGGGTAAGAATAAGACTAGAAAAAATATAAAAATCAGATGTTTAAAAATTTTATAAATAAATTTATCTACAATCAATTGACTTAAAATATAAATATATATAATTTAATATAAAAAGTGATTTTTTTGAGAAACATAATTTTTTCAATAAATAACATTCAATTTATATTCAACCATTTTTTAAAAAAATAATTTTTTTATATTTTTGAAAATTAATTTGATTTTTTTTCTAATTTTATGAAACTTCATGCCAAAATTATATTCAGTTTTCTTACAATTTCAAAGGAATTACTAATAAATAAAAGAATAGTTAATAAAAAAACTTATTGAAAAATTTAATTTATTTAATGAATCTACAGACATGTGGTTTTTTTAAAATTTATTTTAAATAAAATTATTTAAATTATATTATAATCACCCTAATTAATTTCATTGGAATAAAATTAATATTTTTCTTCTATATAATAAAAAATTATTCATGAGAAGAATTTTCATTATAAAACCATTTTTTAGTCCCACAAACGTGATTAATTTTAATTTAAATGTTTCCAATTAATTGAATTTCATTTTGTATAATGGAATACAAATTTTTAATAATAATTATATATAATATATAAAATTACCATCTAATTTTTTTCATAATTAATAATAAAAATAATAAAAATTATTTATCATGGACAATGGTAAAAAAGTTTTCTGGGGAGGGAAACTAAAATGATAAGTAATAAAATTATAATAAAAATAATATATAATTTCTATTTTGTAGAAGAATAATTACCTTATGTTATCTAATGTTTTTAGTGGTCCATTTGGATACATTAGTTGTGTACAATATGTTTATATAGTTTATTCATTTAAAAAATTATAATTGTGACCTCTCCGAAAATAAAAAATGGTGACCCTCAATCCTCTCCCCAATAAAATTAAAACTCCATCTGGTCCAACCCATATCAACCCAAATTTATTCCCTAAATCCATCTACATGACCTAGAGTCCCTAGTTCAAATATAGAAGCATTCTTGTAGGGATTTTTAATTAAACCAAAATATGTTTTCCAATGAAGATGGATAGTTGTTATCCTTGTGTGGTTTTAAGATCTTATTCTAAATCCATAAATTATTCATCACATATGACAAAATAATAAAAATATTATCTTCCACATACTATTATGATATTATTTTTAGTAAATACTCTATATTAATATCATATTCTATCAAATGTGAAATGAAATAATTGAACTTGTGTAAAACAAACTACCTCCTCACAAACTGATGTAATTAGTTTTTCATGACTTCCATTAATAAATTTATATAATGGAATATTTAATGTGTCAATAAAAACTTTTTGGGAATACTATTCTTATGAAATTAAAATATCTAATTATACTTATTAAAATAATTTCTATTGGAAAACAATAACGTCGCTTATGCATACATGTGGACTAACACCTCTATTATGTAATGTGATGTATTTTTCATTTTATTTTGATATGTATGGTAATATGGTAAGATTCAATGGATATATATATATAGGATATATCATAAAATAAAATAAATATATATTATATTTATATCATGATAAACATTATGGATATTATAGAACCATGCTCATGTTATATAGACTAAAACTACTAAACCAAATCTTATATTAAAATCAAGGAGGATGTTCTCCAGAATAGTTATTTTAAAAAGGAATAGTAGATAAACTGGTTATAAAAAATATAATTAAATAATATACTTTATTATATAAATTATAATGTTTCACTAATAGATGTATCATTATTATATCGTTATTATATAGTAGTTATTAACACATATGACATAAATTAAACCTTTGTTAACAGTTACTCATCTAACATTTACATTTAGGAAACATATGTCACATTCCCCACACATATTTTGGTATATATTCTATGACATTGATATGTTATTTCACAAATCAATTTATGTTCAAATTATTTAAATAATCAGTTAAGTATATCTCTTTAATAAGGATTATAAGTAAATGGTTTCTAATTTGGTTAAGGATTATGTTAAAATATCATTGTTTATCAATAGTTTTTATAAAGAACATTATAATTCTGAAATCATATGATGTAACTATCCTGATAATCATGATTTTTATTCGACTCTATTTATTTCGTGAGAATATATTTTCTTTAAAAATTAAACAATTAAATACTCATGATTCAAAAATGATGTTTTTAATGAAAATAAACACCAATTTATTTTTTAGTTGGGAATATTTTTCATCCTTGTTCATGACTGATATATTTTTCCAAATATTTATTTCATTTTTTCATTTGAATTTTAAATTAAATTTTAATCGTTTAATATTTTTTTAAAAAAATTATAAATAATATTACATTTATTTTTAAAATGGGGTAATTTATTTCTTTTACAAAAAAATGAGAACTGAATATTTTTTATATCATACTCAACATGCAAAATATTATCAAATGTAATTATTGCTCATTTCAATGAAATTTCAACTAATATTATGAAAAATATCATTCATGAATTTTATTTAATATTTAGAGATATTTATGTTTTAATTTTTTTAATGGGAAAATGTAATTTTACACAATACTGATTCAATGATATAATTATATAATTTTCATTCATCGTCATAGAATCAATTATTATAAATATGATCCACCAGGTATATTTTATTTTTATAACCACTATAATTTTCATAGATGTTTTATCATTAGTTGTCTCGGGATGTACTATAATGATACCATTCACCATATTACCCAAGAAGTTTTGTTATTTTATATATTTATTGTGGAATGTTTTAATATTTCATATTACATTTCGTCATATGAATGTTTATGTGGATTATGTTTCAGCCTTTTCATATGAGTAATTATTTTGACATAGTATGTGGCGGGAAGGGACTTCTATAGCCCAATAATGAATCAATATGTCTCATGGGATAAAATAATTTGTATTTATTTGAGGTCATACCCATTAATGTAATATGTCCTAGTATGAGAACCTGGAAATATGTTTTTGATATCTGATATTATGAATTACCTTATTAAGTTAATATTTATTGATTTCCATTTTGATTTTTTGTATTCATGATAACCATTGAGTTGTTTTCAAATCAAGTGATTATTTTTATGTCATTATTTTATAATAATTTATTCCTAGAAAATAATTGAAATATTATTTAATGACTACAATGTGTTTTTACATATTTACCAATATAAATTAATTTTTTAACTTAATAATTATATCTTATACTATAGGAATATAGTTACGGATCATTAGAACATGACATTTTCTTTTGTTTCCTTTCACAATTATGCGAAGAAGTGTTTTCTAATTAATATAAAGGGATATTCTAATGGGAATAATGGTGTCCTAAAAGAAACAACCATCTTGTCATTTTTGTTATAAAATTTAAATAATATTCAAGTAGGTATCTCGTCTACCATTAATGAAAAACTATTTTTTCTACTTGTATGTGATTAATGATATCTAACATCATTGTAATAATATAACCACCATCTATGAGGAACTAAGGTATATTATTTTTTAAACAAACATAATTATAACCTCTAATTTAAATATATGTAAAAATAATCATCAATATCAAATAACATTAATGGGTAATCTTCCTTTCATATTGATAAATCCATGTTCATTATCACATACCCATTTTTGTCATACCTGTTTCTAAATACTCACTTTGTACCAATGTATATTTTTTAGAAGCTCTATAAAAATATCCCAAATATAATTCCAATCAGAATAAGTTATCTCCTCATCCATAAAATTAATCCATACATTTTTTATAAAATCATTAGTCCCTGATTTTTGTTTAAACTAAGAAACAAGGAATTTTTTGAATCTCAAAAATTATTTTCTTCATGTTCCATATACAATGTGTTAATCTTATCTCAACATCCTTCAAGACTATATATCATTGTGTTATTCTTATATGATTCTCAGAGTCTCAAAATGATTCATCATCTGAAACTTATATTTATCAATTTCAATAGCCTCCACATCATTAATATCTTTTTTCAAAATATAAACAATTTTATTTTCATTAAAAATCATCATATTTTTCACAAGTAGGTCAAAATTTAATTTTTTATTGATTAAATTATTCAAAATTTATTATAAAAATACACTATTTATGATTTTTTTATAAGTATTTTTGATATCATAATAATATTCCACCATGTGAAGTCTTATATTCCATCATTTGTAGAAATCTTTTTTGGTAAAACAAAAATAATAAACATACATCTTTTATGTAATCATTTTTTAATTAATTCATTTAATTTATTTTTTATTTCATAGTTGGACATAAAATTACTCTTAGAAGGGTGGTGAATCTAGGGTGACCAAAATTTTATAAAATATATTTATATTAATTTTTTACATCCTTTATGACAATAAAACATAGTTTTCTGTTTTGGATGTATGGATATTTTATTATTTTCCCTCAATATATTTCACTTGTGAATGAAGATAATTCATTATAAAAAACACATAGACATTTTTATAATGTTTGGTCTAATTTGGGAAACTAATCCTAACATCATATAGAATCACCCATTAAAATGATATTTTGAGATATCAATAATCAAATTTTACATGTGGTGTAGTAAATATTCACTTGTGACCATATATCTGTCGGGGTGAATCTAATCCATTGAAGGAAAATAATCATCTAACAATTCTCATTATATGAGGGCATAGTCACGTTTTTTTTATCAACATAGAGAAATAATTTTACACGTTTGGTGACTTTGATGGGAAGAAAGCTAAAAACTAGTTTTTGATAAATTTGAATAAGGAAATATGGAAAAATTGACGAATTGAAGTGTAAATTAAACAAATTATCAAAATAGTGGAATGAAACACAATAGTTCATGCTTTCTTAGAATTCATTTTTCATTCTATAGTGGAGGTAAAATACACCATGATAATCCGTTTAATTGAATGAATGAATCTACTAATACTTAATGATTAAACATTGAAGAGATGGTTCACTACATAAATGGTTGGCCCATGTTTTATGATAATTTTCCATATAAAATGAAAATATTGAAATTATAGGCATAAAAATAATAATAATTTAGTTGGATATCCTCAATTATGTGGTGGAAGTAATAATAATCAAATATAAAATTTTAGCTTATTATTCAATTGATTTTGTATCATATCACTCATTTATGTCATCTATTTTTTCAAATAAAATTATATATCCTCATATAACCATAAAAATAGTGTTATAAATCAATATTAATTGTGGATTTATCACTAAAATATGGGGTTTTCACCCATTTCCCATTATAACACCCTATCATTACATATTTATTGGATTCATTATTATACTTATGGTTGATTTTGATATTTCGTATGAAAATTATTTCAAATATGATGGATAGAAACATTAAATATGAAAATATATTACATATAATGATTAATATATTTATTTAATTATCATTATATGGGATGAATCATAATCATTTTCATGTATAGATCCACCCCCATCAGCCCTTCTGAAAGAGATTCATAGAGAATAAGAGAAAGAAAAATCTATGGATGTTAAAAACAATATCAAAATTGAGAATTTATATATTGAACAAGAATACATTGATTAATTTCCAAATTAATTGGATATAAATACATTATATCAAGAAGTTATGCTTTCTATTGATCTAATACACATTGTATGACCAATATCAAGGAATCACTATAGAATGGTCTTTTATGGAATTAGTGGAGTTAATGAGAAATCTATAAGATTTTTTTTATAAGGGGTTTATTCGCCCTAGTGTTTTGAAATTGGGATACCCTATTTTTTAAATATAAGATTTAATGATATATGATGTTGTTCATTGATATTATGGAAGTCAATTTTGTTATGAAAAATAACATGTATCATGTACCTCCAGTTAATTATTAATTTGGTCAACTAAATAGAGGCCAATGTTTTAGAAGATTGACCTTTATTCTAGGTATCACCAATTGGGAGTGATTAAGTAGGATGATCAAATGATATTGTTTTAATTGATGTATGGTCAAAATGAGTTTATAGTAATTCCATTTGTATATACAAATTCACCACTATTCTTAATAGATCTAATGAACATTGTATTTATGGAATATCTTGATGAATTTTATGTAATTTATTGGTGTTATCTTGGTCTACTCAAATCTCAATATAGACCATGAGAATCACAATAGGATCATTATATAGACACTCAGTAAGAAATAATTACATTAGAAATTTTAAAAATGTGAAATCTAGATTTCAAATGCTTTATTTCATCGAAATATTATCTTTTGGGATATAAATTCATTTGATCCAATGAAGAAAAAGTTATTCCATTAACGGAATAGTCAAATGAACAAAACTAAGGTACGTAGTTTCACTTTGTTGGTAGGTGATAGTTTGTAACTTTTTCAGAAAAATCCTAATTTTTTTGACTGACTTTTCAGGATTACTTCTATAGGGGTTATGTTAATCTAGAAAAAGAAATTTGAGTATTGTTTTGAATAATTGAAGAGGATACCAGTGAAGGATCTAATTTTTAATCTATAATTGAGAAATGGTTTGTTTGTTATATATAGTGACTAATTGGGGAAGGG
The DNA here is from genome assembly GCA_963277665.1 of Viscum album. Taxonomy (NCBI): domain Eukaryota; kingdom Viridiplantae; phylum Streptophyta; class Magnoliopsida; order Santalales; family Viscaceae; genus Viscum; species Viscum album. Next base: position 819,347,277 of record OY728159.1, read on the forward strand.
AAAATGTTTTTCCATTTTATAAAATGGTAAATTTATTTCATATTCATAATGATAGATAACAGTTCAAAAACAGAATTGTAGAATCCCTAAACATGATATTTTTTTCAAAACCATTACATTGAATATATGGATACATTACCTCTATATTAAAAGATGTGAGATATAAATGGATCAAAATATCATAAATTACATCATTTCACAAAAGGATCTCATCACGAGGAATATATGATGGCTTGAGCTACTCAAGGACTATGATTCACCAATAACAATAACACATAGGAAAGGAAAATAAAGTAGTACGTGTATTAGATTAGACATATCCTAGAGTCCTAACCAAAATTTGGATTGACTTAGATCATATATCTATGCATCTAGAAAATAAGTATATGAGAATTACAATATACAGTGGTATATCAATACATTTTCAAATAATTATGAAATCAAATTTTTTAAAAAGGTAAAAATTTAATGTCCTAATATTGAGAATTTTCAAAATAATATTAAAATTCTGAATAAGGAAAAATTAGAAACCTAATATATGAAGATGTTAATATGAAATTTTTAAGGATACCATGTGTCCTATATCTACCTGAGATGATAATGGAAATGTTGGATGGTTCCCAAAGCTAGAATTTCATTATACATCATTAGTTGACCATGTTGTATTGTGATTTGATGGGAAAAATATATTGGATAATATTATGTGATAATTTTATGAGTATGTTTCAATACATTTGGATTGAAAACATGTGAAGGCTAATAAAAACACCCAATATTTGTTTTAAAACATCTACATATTCTTAGGTGGAAATTGCATAAATTACTATGTAATTTTCAGAGTATTTCATAATACCCTTAGAAATAATTATTCAATATTTATAATCATTGAACACATCATTAAATCACCACATTTCCTCACAATAATAGAATTTTTACCTATTAAAAACCTTGTGAAGAACCTATAAATGAATATTTATGATGTTATGAAGCACCTCTATAAATTTTGTATTATTTTGATCCATGATTAAAATAAATATTCTAGAATATTTCTCTAAAGACTCCTGATAATGAGATTCTATTGAGTCCCACTTATCAAACTCAAAACAATAGAAATTTTTAATGTAGAATTAAAATATTAGAAAAAAATTGAGATAATTTTAACATCATTTTCATGTTTTATGGGATATTATATTCCTTTGTTTGAGTTCACATATGATAATAAATTTATTTAATGTTTTCTAATGGAACCATATATTTAAATATACAGCATGAGATGTAATACACCAATGTATTTTTATGATGTTGGTGGATAGAAGCTTGTTGGACAGGAACGTGATGATGACATAAAAATAAAGAAAAATACTATTCAATCCAATTGTAAAGTACCTCAAATAATGAAAATATATAATCCACTTACTACAGGAATGTATAAAAATTTCAATTGGGATATAATATTCTCTAAAATGAATCTCCATGTAGGGGTGTTATAATGTTATGAAGAAAATGAAATCTAAGCCTCAAGTACATCATACTTTTTGAAATACTATAAATAATTGCATTTTTTTCATACAATTTTGAAATGACCCCACATATCTGTAAATTACATGATATGATCAATATATATGTGTTAAGGAAGAACAATCCATTCAAAATTAATCTGATCACATATGAATATATAGAGTATGAATATTATATATCTTAATGTGAAGAACATATCATTATTATGGATACATAAGAAATTTTTTTGAGGAATCGTAAAACTCAGAAGGATATGGTACTTTGGGGAATTCAAATTATTAATTAGAGAAAATGGTAACATGAATAAACTAAGATGATGAGCTACCTAAATATTTTCATGTGGTGAAAATTATATATTTTTTTAGAAAATTGTTTTTTTAATGATGAATATAAAACCTATGAAATTGAAATATGTATATATATATATATTTAAAATAATTATACAATTCTTGATGGATTTGGGGACATGAAACCCTGAGTAAATATGAAAATTAATGTAGTATACCCTCATTTTATCTCAGGTGTGACCAAGGGTTTTGGGATCAATGTGACTACTTTGGGGAAGGTTTTGTGTGGATCTAGCTATGAGGTTGGGGAAATGGCATGAATTCCCATTGGGGGGAAGTGTGGAAGGGTCTTAAAGTGATGCAAAAGAGGGTTTCAGTGGTATTTGAGATTCAACGACATTAATCACGGCTTCATTCATGCCTTTCTCCCATCATGGATGCGACGTTTTTAGTCTGGTGGTAACCCAACACTCGGACACATTCTTTTAGACGTGGAGTTTTTTGAAAATCACATAAAATCAAGATCCAGGTATTTACTATTCTAGATCTATATTTTTCTAGAACATGCGACATTTCAGTTTCGTCTGCGATTTGGGTTTTTTAGATATTGTTAATTTTTGGATGGTTACATCTTGTGAGGGGTTAACATTTTGTGTTCATTCATGATTTAAGTGACAGAGGTAGTTTATTTTTTTTGGTTTTGTTAGAGGTATCGAGTATGCTAATTTGGTATTGATGAATTACGAAGGTAGGATGGGTTTTAGTTTCAATCTTGATAGAGATATGGGAATCACATAGTTCTAAGTGTCCAGTTTTTTGTTTCTTTTTTGGATCCAACTTTTTTTTTTGGGTTTGATGGGTTTTTGAAGCAGCTGGTTTCAAAATTTCCGTGTTTTATTGATTGATAATAATCCTCTCTATTATATTGGTCATCAATAATTGGGGTCCATTGAGATAAAATCTGTCGAGTGATTAGGGGGGATGTTCCTCATGTCAAGAGCTAAGATATTGCCGCACTCTTTGAGGTAGATCAGAGTGATGGACATCGTAGTGTTTTGGATATGAGGTCTAGTAACCACTAGCACCTTGTGGTGCCAACATAATTGTTGGTTTCTGGTAATGGTGGTCCTTATGATGTTTTATTTTTAATTTTATGTCTCCCCATGCAAGGCTCATCATGGATTACGATAACATGATCACACTTTTGTGATATTTTAATTTTGGAATGTAAAAGATTCTAGTCAATCTACAAGGAAAACATTCTGGTGAGGTTTTTGTGAAGAAATCATTCACCAGAGATTGTCTCTACAGATTTGAAAGAACTAGAGGGTATGTATTTTTCCATCACTATGAGATGCATGTAAACCTACATGGGAAATCTAGCCAGACAGTCATGTGATTTTGGAGGATATACAAAATAACGAATTAGTTGGGTAGTAAAATTTTATGTAGTTTTAATCTAGAATTTATTTTCTTTTAATGGTTCTTTAGAATATGTTTTTAGTTATCAAACATAGCAATTAATAGTGTCATTTGAAAATATATAAAAAAATCTTGATTCTGGAATATAAAATTATATCAAAGCCATTAATTTGAATAGTATGAATATGACTAGATAAAATATAAAATAATAATTATCAAATAATTTTAAAATTAAATAATCTGTAATCAATTAATTTAAAAAATAATAAAGATAATTTAATATAAACAGGTATTTTTTGGGAAAAAATAATTTTTTACATGTAGGAGTTTAATATTGTTAACCACATGTATTTAGAAAAATTCTCTTATAACTTTAAAAAAAATAATTTCTAAAAATAATGTAATTTATTAAAAGATTATGTTAAAATTATTTTCAAATATTTGTTTTCATATTTATCATAAATGATATATATATATATATATATATATATTGAATAAAGATAATTTTAATTTAAAACTAAAATTTCATTACACAATTTACAATGATTCATTTTGTTCATTTTTTCAAGATAAAGTTATATAAATAATATTATAATAACTCTAATTTATTTCATTTTAATAAATTTAATATTGTATTTATATATAAAAAAAAATTTCACAATATGAATTTTCTTTAGAAAACCATTTTTAATTGAATTTAAGGGATTAATTTTAAATGAAATTCCACCAGTTATTTGAATTTAATTTTGTTTAATGGATTTTAAGTTTTTAAAAATAATAAATTATAATATATAATATGTATAACTTAAATTTCATTCTAAATTAATAGTAAAAATTGTATAAATTATTTATTGTGGATAGAGTTAAAAAAATGTTTGTTGTGGGGGTTGGGGATAAACTAAAATGTTTAGTGACGAAATTATAAAAAAATTAGGGATAGTTTTTATTTTATAGACATAATATTGCCTTATATAATCTATGCTTTTAAAGGATCTAGTTTGATCATTTTGGGATATCCCAAATATGGGTATAGTTTATTCATTACAAAAATTATAACTTTGAGATCTTATGATCATATAAAAGGCCGCCCTCTACTCTCTCACATATACAATTCAAAATCCTCTTGGTTACACCCATAATATCCCAAATTCATTCCCTAAATCCATATCCATGACCTATCGTCCCTATATTGTCATTGAAATGTCTATGAAGGATTTTTATATAATCATAATTAGGTTGTCCAATGTAGATGTATTGTTTTATCCCAGTGTTTTTTAACCTCTTCTTCTAAATTCATAAAATTTCCTTAAAATATCATATGATAACAAATTTTTTTGTTATCTACTATTATGATATTTTTTAAGGAAATAACATTTATCCATCTCATATTCCAAATAATTGGAAATGAAACAATCGATCCTATGTATAATATACTACTGCCTCATGAACCAATGTAATTATTTTTTAATCACATCCATTCATGAATTGATATCATGGAATATTTAATGTATCATCTTAATATTTATTTTATTTTCATAATTATGAAATTATAACAAAAAATCATCATTCTTACATTCATATCCCATTGAAAAAAATAACATCACTTTTGCATACATCTGGACTATCACCAATATTATGTAATGTGATGTATTTTTCATTTTATTTTGAGATGTATTGTAATATGGATATATTTAATTAATATATAAGATATATATTATAAATTTCTTATATATATATATTTTAAATGTGAATTGTATTTTTTTCACATTCTTTAATAAAATGTAAATCGTATTCATGCGTGTGTGTGACCTACCATATCCATGAGAGATATAATTCATTTCCCTATCATTAAATTTTATATATTACTATAAAAACATATAAAATTAATATATATGATGTTCAAAGTATGAATAACATTCTAGATATTATGGAAACATGATAAAATTATATTAACTAAAACTATTGAACCAAATCTTATATTAAAATCAAAGAACTAATTCCCCATAAGGGATATTTTTACATGGAATGGTAAATAAAATGGTTAAAAAATTGTAATAAACTTTTAAAAGGTATTATATAAATTATTATTGTTCATTAACATATTTATAATTATAATATAGTTATTATATAATATTAATTAACACATATGGTGGAAATTAGAAATTTGTTAATGGTTTCTCATCTCACATTTACTTCTAGGGGAAATATGTCATATTCACCACATATTTATTTGTGTATTCTGTCTAATTTATATTTTATATAATGTATCAAATTATGATCAAATTATATAATTATTCAATTTAATATATTTTTTTAAAAGGGATTATAATTTTAAAAAATTAAATTTTTAAGGGGTTTATATAACAATCTCATTGTTTATCAAGATTGATTAGAAATAACATTATGTTGATGAAATCATATGAAATGAATCTCCATAAAATCTTGACATGTTCTCTCTATTTATTTCATGAGAATAATTTTTTCATTTCAGATTTCTACCATTAGGAACTAAATATTCAAAGTCAAATGTTTTTATTGAGAACTAAAACTAATTTACTACTGAGTTGATAATGTTGTTCTTCCTTGTTCAATATAGATATTATTATCAAAAAAATATTAAATATTCTCATATAAATTTGAAAATTAATTTTCCATTTTTTTAATATTTGAAATGAGTTCTAAATAATATTCATTCCATTTTATACATGGGGTATATTTGATTCATTTACAAAAAATTTGAAACCAATCTTTTTTATATCATACATGGCATGAAGGAAGTTTTGAAAGTCAGGACTACTCATAGATTTGAAAATTACATTAAAAAAAATATATAGTTCCTTTTAAAAATTTCTTTATATTTTTCATATATATAGTTATTAAAAGAAATTTCCAATTTGGAAATTTTATTCTAATAAATAATGTTTCAATGGTATATTTATAGAATTTACATCCATAATCTAAAAAACTACATAATCTATATATGATCCAAAGAGTATATATTCCAATTATGCAATCCATATAATTTATATAGATGGTTTATCATCAATTATCTTAGGATGTACTATAATGATACCATTCAATATATTACAACTGATATTTTTAATTTCTGATTATTTATTTGGTGAATATATTGACATTTCATATTCCAATTATTATAAAGATTTTTTTTGATTTTGTTTTACCTATTTCATATGAGGATGTAATCTGAATTAGTATGTGAAGGGTAGTTTTTTCTATATGACATCATTAAGTTAGTATGTATCATTTAAAAACTAGCATGCATATTTACGTTAGGCCATACCCATTTATTTAATATGTCCAAGAATGAGTCCATAGCAGTATGTTTATGATGTTTGATATTATAAAAAACCTTATTATGATATTATTTATTGATGTTCATGTCATTATTTTTATTCGTGATATCCTTTGAGATGTTTTTCATATCATGTGATTATTATCATTTCTTTATATTATCATAATTTTTTTAATATCAAATTATTATCATATTATTGACTATATACCATGTGTCTCTAGATATTTAACCTTCAAAATTTATTTTTCTCTAATAAATTAATTAAAACAGATATTTTAATCATTTAATTTATAAAAATTTGATCATTACCTTTTCTTATGATTCTTTTCATCAGTATATGATTAATTGTTTAATGACTCATATAGAGGGATATTCTAATGGGAATAATGCTTTCCTTAATAAAACTACCATGTTTTATTTTTTGTATTCAAATTTAAATAATATTCATGTATGTATCTTTTTTACCATGAATTGAATACTATTTTTTCTATTGGGAAGTTATTGCTGATATCTTAAACTTGTATACTAATTTATCCACCATTTACAAGGAACTAATGTCATTGTATTTTGAATGGAACATAATTATAACCACCTGTTTATATATAAGTAAAAAATTCTCTTCAATGTCAATTAACATACCCAGGTACTGTCTCTTTCACATAGATAAATCCATGTTCATTGGCACTTTCCCTTTTTTATCTTACTAGTTTATAAATAGCCACATTATACCAATGAGTTTTTTTCAACAGGTCTGAAAAATTGTCTAAAATAGAATTCCTGTCAAACTAGTTTATCTCCTCCTCTATAACGTTAATCAAGACAATTTTTTTAAAAATCCTCCTTCAATTTTTGTGGTTTAAACTAATAAAAAATATATTTTTGATTCTCATAAAATTATCATCCTTAAATTACTTCCACTACATGTTCATCATATCTCAACTTCCTCAAATCATGTATATAATTGTATTATTCTTCTATTTCTGTCGTAGTATCAAAATTATTCCTCATCTGAATCTTCTGTTTATCGATTTCAACAACCTCCACTAAATCAATTTTCTTTCTAATTATAAACAATTTGAGTTCATTACAAGTAAAAATATTAGACACGATTATGAAAAAATAATGTTTTTGGATTTTTTAAATTTTTCAGAATCTATTATATCTTGTACACTATTTATGAGTATGTTATAAAAATTATTGATATCCTAATAATAAGCCACCTTGTGATATATTTGTTTCTAGTATCTATAGCCTTTTCATTTATATAAGAACCAAAAAATATTATTATATCATTGAATACATCATGTTTTATTAAATTCATGTCATTGATTTTTTATTTCCTAGTTGATCATGCAATTACCCATAGAGGGAGTGAATCTTTGGTGATCATCATTTGACCAAATATTTTTATATTTATATTTTACATCCTTTACGATGATGAAACCTTTATTTTGGGTTAGGATATATGGATATTTTATTATATTCCCTAAATATATTTCCCTTATGTAATGAAGAAGACTTATTGAAAATAACCCATGGGTATTTTTACAGTGTTCATTCTGTTGTGGGTACCTAATCTTTACAGAATCCTGAATCAATGATTACAATGATTTTTCTTGTATATCATTTCTAACATATTATAAGTGGTGTTGTAAACAATCATCCTTATCCCTAATTGTTTTACTATGTGACACAATTAATGGATATTTATATTATGATTATATAGTATTCAATCATCAGTCTTTAATGAAATTATATATTCATGCACCATATGTTCATCAATCCACATTACATACATTTTTGTGGATGAAACATGAACTACCATTGATCATCCTCTAATCATATATTCATGTTTTCTAGAACTACATCTTAAATTTGTAAGAATGGAATCCACAATATCAATATCATAGATTCTATGAAATTCAAATGTCAAAATTACTCAAAACCAAATATTATTATTTCCTCAAATAAATCCCAAAAAAAATCAACATTTCGATATCATCTCAAAAAAAATCATCCCATTCTACATTCTTATCCCTACACAGTTTCATCATCATTCTCAAATTGATCCTCTTGGGATTTTTTCAATCGATATCACACATCAATTTATAATATAAACCAATATTTAAAATAATTCATTGTCAACATGACTTTTAAATATTAAAATCAATGTTCTTCTTACTTAGAGTTATTCTTGAAACCATATATTCACATTTTCATACCTTCATTGTTATAACAATCGTAAAATTTTAATGAAACACCTTCCTAATAATTATAGATAGCCTACTATTTTTTATCACATAGTTTAATGAATGAGGACCTTGATGACATCTCATTAAAATATTTACAAATTTTTTGTCTCCATTTAGGGTATTCTTTTTTTATTTTATTTTTGAACATTTCATTGTGGATTTTCATGGTGGGTATTGGAGTAAAATGGATACATTTGACACAATGTCTGCTGAAATGGTGTCACATAACTAGTATAAATATTCCCCCAACTCAGAGGAGAACATTCTCCAATGACAGTGGAATTTTTTGGGCAGGACAACCTATCTGATTGGCATACAGGCTAACCATCCTCCAAACTAGTGGCCATGTTTGAGGTGCATGGTCACCCATAGGGGTGTATTCCCTTCCACAAAATATCATATTAACCTTTTTACATTTGGAATGTGGTGCACCATAGCTTCCTTATGTTATGGAGAACCATGCATCTAAACCATGCTTCCTTCCCAAAATTGAGAAAATATTAAATTTTAAAAACTATAGTTCATCATTTTCAACCCAATGAACCCCTAATTCAACCAAATAGATCTCTAATTATTTTTGTGAATTATAACACTCTCATTTAACCCTTGATCGTAATTTTTTGGATTAATTTTACCTTCAATATACATGTGCACATCATTTAATCCTATATTGTCCTTATTTTATTCTTTTTTGGTTTTACTTCTACACATATTCCTGGATTCCCTCTTCCGTATAGGCTTTATGGCCACAATGATGGTTGAAAATTATTTACATGGGTGACATATCAATGGTTATTCTTTACCCTTTTCTATTGAGGGACTTTTTAGGGTGTGGTTGTGGTTTTCCCAAGGTTATAAAAAAGTTCCAAACTAATAGAATGTGATTCAATGATTATCATTATAGAATGATTTTTATATACCTTCAACTATTTCTAAATGGGCTATATGATTTGAGTGGGTGGTGAAAATATTTTGTTAAAATATTTTACTTTTTTTATGGGTTTAAAGATGATTTTACAAAAGAAAATAGTTTTTGTTCCATTGGTGTTTATAATGTTGGATATGCCAGTGTGTATTTGGTGGTTATCATAACATTGATAAAATGAATTTATAATAAGGAAATCCTAGGAAACTAGGTAGTGATGAGTTGGTATAGTATTCTAGTAGGTCATGTATGTTTGATGTTGGGTTCCCATAACAGGATTAATTCTACACCAAATATTAAAAGTATGTTAATGATTGGATACCAATAAACCTTGGTATATGTTCCCCTAGTGTCTAATGCATGAAGACTCTGTTGATTTTAGATATACTTATCAATAATATACTAGTGTCATATGACCACAATAATCCTAGTTCCCTATGTATTACCCATGGTTCTCAAATCATGAAATATTATGTTTATCGTTTGGCTTGTTGAGGAGTTTATTTTCCCTATATAAATGTAATGAATTTTTCTTTTGTAGAATATTATTTTTCTTTTCTTTTCTTTTATTTTATTTTAAATAAAAAATTTTATGTAGATTTATCTTATAAATTAATATCAAGAGATATCTATTTGATGATATCCTGATGGGAATTGGCTAAAAACCTATGTACATCATCATGTCTATGTTGACATTGTCATATTTCTCCCAGGTAAATACTTGATGATCCACAATAGTAATGTTGAATCCATTTCCTAGTTGTTCTTATTTTTTAAGGTGGTGTTGGTGGTGGCATGATGATGATTACTCTATTGTTACATGGATATTTATTTTGTAGTTATCCCCCCCCCTCACTATTTTTGTATTTTTGGTTCTATGTTAATAGTATAAACCGTTTATCTTGTGATGGTGGAATTTATTTTGGTTATGGTTATTAATTATGTTGTGAGGTTATAATATTGTGGAATATTTATGGTTGATTCTTATGGGAATAATAATTCCCAATTTTTATGGTTGATGCACATGCACTACATTCATATTTGTGGGGATCTAGAACATCCCTTAGTGATTCTACAGGCTTGGTTAGGTGTCGAGTTGGATGGAAACCTAATCTGGTACATGATAGATAATCCTCGATATGATTATTTCCTAAACAAATTCTGAGTTAGTAATATATTATTTATAATATAAATTTATATTTTATTATATCCCATTTTTATGGACTTTGGTAAAAATTAATATTGTATCAACGTATAAAAACCTAGATAAATATTATATGAATTCAGTGTGTCACATTATATCTCTCTAATTTTTATTCTAATAAGTTCAATTTATGTGCTAAAAAACTATTTAGGAAAAAAAACATACCGGATACATTCAGAGTATTTTTTCCAAGTAATATATTTTTCTAAAGATATATAATTTTACCATTCAACAACCGGAATTATATGCATTTAATTTTATAGATCAGATAATCCTCACATTTACCTTTTCATTTCCAATGGTACAACACTTTTGGATTTTCATAGATCATTGATTCAAAATAAGGATCGAATTATATGAATCCTTAGAAAGACATGAATCTTGTTATTTTAATTCTACAGCCATCCATTATACATAATTATGTTATACTATTTCAATGTCATGTTTTCAATTTTTCATGTGATTTACATGAGAAAAAATTAAATCGCAAATTTCCTACATTTTTATTGATGCTTAAACAAAAAATATTTACAATATATATTCATATAATAATAAAAATATTTTCTCTCATAGTCAACTACCTCAAGTCTAATATGTGTGATTTTCTTCATCATGTTGAAATTTATATAGCTTCTGGTCTCCATATTAATCATCCACATGTTAATTATAATTTAAAAAATTATACATCCGGGATTTTTCCTAAAAAAATACAGATTGGATTTATAGTGAAATATATTCCATTATAATCATTATTCATCATGTAGTAATATAAGTGAGCATTAATCACTCCATTATTCTAATCAGTTGATTCTATAATTATTCTTCAATCATCAATGTCTTCACACAATACACCGAACTAAAAATTAAAAATTATATATATCCTATATAAGATATTCAGTATCTAGATTGTATGTCACACATACCCAATTTATCAATGCTTCATGGTATTTTGGGTTGTTGTGTCTCATCTTATTATAGTAAACTTAATTACTCAACATCTAATTAAAAATCATATATTCATCTAATAATGTGCATATATACTATTTATAATAACAAAACTTATTTCGTATGTGGTATTTCATCAACCAAGATCCATGTTGCCACAAACTATCCTAGTTAATTAAATTTTAAGTTTTTTAATATATTATATATAGTTATACCTTTTACGGTCTAGAGGAGTGATTTTGAACTATTTAAAAATTTAAATATTATTCACAAGCACATGGTTTGATCAAAATTAGAAAACATTGTATGTAGATAGTGAAAGTGTAACTCTCATTTGACCAAGCGTAATGAACAACTAGTGAATTGATTCCCTAACTCTTCACCATACTATTTCAGTGTTCCTTATGCCTTCCATTTGGGGAGAAAAATTGGCTAATGATTTTGAAACATATGATGGAAAAACATGTGTGATGCTCCATCATTAAAAAAAATTGGGTTTTCTCTTTTTACATATTTTTTGATATTTTATTTTTCTATTATTTTAAACTAATATTTTACAATTAGTTTTGGACACACCCAAGCACTTCATCCATTCCATCACATGAATCTTTAGGAGAGACCATGATTATGCGTGATCCTCATCCATTTCCATGGTATCCATACCCCCTCCTATAATTTCTTATATATTCATCTTGATATGTTCTTGTCTCCTTTCATCATTATTTTATTATTAATTTTTCTTAAATCCTTTATTCTTATTTTCTATAAGGGTATCTTAACTAAAATTTTGCGGTTTTATTGTATAACCATTCTACATATTGTTCATGTGTCATATTCAATCAAAATTTCACTGTGGTCCTTAAAGGAATTGAAAATATCACTAATTTTTTTGTAGGTTTTTAATTTTTCTTCTTACATAGAAAAAATTAAATTACAATATTTATGATTTTTGACATTATATTAATATTCTATTATTTCATAGACCACATGGATATGGACTAGTGCCTCCATTTTCCCATGAAATGAGTTATTGCAATGTTCCCACTTGTTTTGGTCATTATTTATTAGAACTGTTACATAATTTATTTCAAATTTGAGAATCTGATTCCTAAAAAATTATTTCTATTTGATTGATGGATTCATTCAAAAATAAAACCATGTTTCACTTGTCTTACACTTGGTGAAAGTGAATTTACTCATGTTAATGCCTAATTTTAAATTATTTAAAATCTTACATTCAGTTTAAATGTTTTATAAAATCAAAAAATGGATAATAAAAGTAATGAATTATATATGAAAAGCATTTTTAGTTCGTAAAGTAATTCTTAAATTATTAATATATTTTTCAAGAAATTTCATGTGTTAAGTGAAATGAAAATTGATAATTAATTATATGAAAATATATTTTTAATAAAATTAAATTCATATTGAAATAATATATTTGAATATTTATTGGTTATTCATATATATACATGGGTATACATTTATATCTATGTGTATCTATGTTTGTGTTTGGGTATATTAAACACCTTATGGTACCCTGTTCATTAGATCAATACAACCAATATATATATATATATATATATATTCATGTGTATGTGTATATGAGTATAATGAAAAAAATGATAATTTCAATTTTTCATTGATTTTTTTTGTTTTCAAATTAATGTTGAAATGGGGTACTTTTGTGTGGTTTTTAGAGTATGAATAAATGTATTGATTGGAACCATCCAAATAAGTTTATAAGGTCCTGATTTCTTATTGATGGTGATACATATGAATCTTGTTTGGAAAACATGAGAGACTACAAGGAATCTTCCCACAACTATTTATTTATTTTTTATGGTTATGGAATATGTGAAAATAATTTGAAAAATTGTACTCTATTAGTGTAAATTATTTATTATAGTTCATGCATACTAGGATGACATGATACCTAGGTAGAAGGACCTACTAATAGATTGGTTCCCTTAATATGGATATTTTTAGAGATGTATTTGTATTAATTCAACTAGATAAATATGTGATATTATCTATTTCCTGTATTCCAGATTTTCTATAGTTAGTTTTCCCCACCCATCACTCTAGCCCTGTGTCATGACATACTACGTGCCCGCCTCCCGAAGTCAAGGGGTTTGAGACTAGCACAGAAGGCATCAACCTAAAATTTGGAGTCATTTTCAAGAGTACCATAATGCACGCACACACAACTGTGTCCTAAAGCTAGTAAAGTAAACAATCGTGCCACTAAATAGCCACTGAGTAGATGTAAAACTAAAATAAAATAGGTCTGAATACAATGAAACTTGAAAATAATAACGAGAAAATTAGAAATTACAAATGAGACTCTGGATAGCCAACCCCTCGAAACCCCATATGATCAGTAAATATAGAGTTGTTGCTGGAAGTCATAGAAGTACACCCCGCCTGACTGGTCTCACTTGGAACCACCAGGTCCTAGGCCACCATTTCCTCCATCCAAGAGGCAACCGTATTCACCATACACAGCACGTGATAGCAATTCCCATGTAGGTGTGTGTAAAAAACTACTCAGTACGGAGCCCAAAATACCAAGGAAATTGTAATAATAAATCCCCAAACAAACTGCAAATCATGATCAAAAATTGGTCATGAAGCAAGACAACTCACACCAGGTATATTCTATAGTAGGATAGTAAGACCATCAATCATAAATTCAAACACAATGGTCTACTGGATAACTCCCCCTCAATGATTCTAGTGGGCCTACTAGGCAACATAGAAGACGCTTCCCACTATCCTATGACTGTTTTGGTACTCATCCATGATGAGTACCTGGGGTATGCTGGGACACATATAAGCTGCTCCCCAACATTGGCATGTTGGGTCACTAATAAGCTTCTTCTCAACTATGGTTGTACCATGGTATTCCTCTTGTCGAGTATCATAGGTCTGACATGTCACAAAGAAGGCACTTCCCAATGGTTCATAATATCAAATACACATAGGGACGCTATCAATAGTCTTTAGTTCTCAACCAACTGCAATGTTTCCATATGTGGTAGGATTGATCTTAGGAAACCTTTCCCCAATCCATTCATCATATTTAAATTTCAATTAAATCCTTTTTATTGTATTCCAAAAGATCCGCCTCATCGTGAGAGTTTCTATTCCATAATCATCTCACCAATTAGATGCCTGTTTTGAATGATATTGGAATTATTTAAAAAATACTCCAGTGGTTTCCGAGTCTGGTCCAACCAAGTCAGACTGAACTGACCCGACTAGGTCCGGGATCCACCAACCCAACTTGGGTCCGCTGACCCGACCAGTTACCAGAACTACCAAGGTCATTCCCATTGGGATAGGTCCGACTTACTGGTGAGGGTTGAGCCCACACCCCACCTGGTTCAGTATGCTAGAGAGGGTCAGGCCTACACCATGTCCAGTCTTTTACCTATCACCCCACAGGTCATATGCGGGGCTGAAGCCGCCCATCGTAGTCAGTTGACCGTGGCTTTCTACGACACATCAGACTAACTTGGCTGGATGGATTCCACGTGCACTATCTGGGACTGTGTGCCCCAGATATCTACAGATCATAGTTGACGGCTGATCCACTAATGCAACCGAGAGGTTGTGTCCCTACAACCAGCTCCTCGCCTTACCAGTGGCTCATACTATTTCACCAGGGGCCAATCCCACTTCTACTATAGACTCTAGCATGCTGTCATGTTACTACACCACACGCCTGCAACTAATGATGGCATTAGTGCATTTAATGGTGTTTCTTCCGGCCATTGGGTCGAGATCAGTGGTCCGTTCATCATTCATACTATGCCTCTGGCATCCTTTGAGTGTCGCCTTCCCTATTTAGGCTTCAAATTCAACTATTGTTCGTTTAAAAATCTCATCTATGAAGAACTCACAAGAATAAGGGCTTGGATGTTGATCATGTCAGCATGTTCCCACTTTTATAGGGTATTTAAAATAGGGGTACATTTGGGGATGATGTTCTATCAATGATAATTTTATTTTTAATGGAAATCCAATGAAACGTCATGCTCCCTCATGAACAGAAAATCCAAATATAAAAATGGTATTGGACAGATCTGTGTTAAAAAATTTCGAATGAGAACAGAGAAAACATAAATCAAACAAAACCCCTTCCTCGATCAAGATTCGTCATAGAATCACATCATCATCAAGGATTCAGGTTCGGTAGGCATTCGTTGCTTCCCAGTCCCTATCTCCGTAATGCATCAACCTCGGTAGTGATCCTGTCAGTAGTCGCCAACCATCGTTGGAGGGAATCTATTTCGTAGGTTCTTTAGATAATTTCCAATGTATAATTATATACTTTACATATGTTAACCCATTATAATAAAAGAACATCATAGTGATTCTGTTACGCTGAAATGTTGTGTCGCTGCACTGTTTCATTAATGGAACACAATATATATTATTCATCAATTAATGCACCGTTGCACTAACCAAAATTAATCCATTACATATGCTCCTATAATATTACTCATCACCACACTGTAGCACTATCGTTTTCCTCTCAATGGTGATAAAAGAAAATAAAATAGAATCTTGTGTTATTTTATTATTTTTCAAATCATCCTAAAATAAACATTTCGATCGGACCATTTCTGGTCGATGTTATCTCATTTATTGGTGAATCATCGCATTCAAGGTTCAATGGTTCCATCAGAATTTTATTCTGAGCACTGGTTTTATTGTTAGAAAAACATGGTTATGCCATTACATAAATGAACGAAAATAGAGTTCAAAATTCCATTCTAGGCACACCGAGCAACAAAAACATGAGTCTTCAAAGCATGTGGTCTCGAAAAAATTCCATAAAATTTAAATATAATTTTATTGAAATTACAGGAGATTACATTATCACCACCTTAGGGTTTTACGTCCCCAAAATCCAAAACAAGGTCTAATCAAGCATATGGGGGTACTAGGCATGAATCTGAACATAGTGCTCCCTTTTGCTCTCCATGAAATTCATATGCTACCATCGATCACACACTAGAGGAATTTAACATCAATGAAGGACCCACTAATGTCGATTATCTATATCCACTGGGAACTCCACAACGGTCACCCTGTTGGAAATTTCTATCTCGCCCTTGTCGATGGTGTGTGATAGATCAGGCACATACCTCCTCAAATGAGACATGTGAAAAACATCATTCACTTAGTTCATCTATAGGGGAATAGCTATGTGGTACGCCACCTCTCTAAATCAGGTTAGAATATGGAAGGGTCCGATGAACCTCATAGATATCTTTCTTCCCTATTTAAATCTCTAAAACCCCTGTCAAGGTGAGACCCAAAGAAAAATATGGTCTCCCTCAACTAACTACATGGTTCTATACCACCTATATGAAAATGATTTATTCCTACTCTATGTTATCCTCACATGCTCTGGGATGATCTATACCTTATCAATGGTATCCATCACCAACTCTAGACCCATTGGAGCTGACTCTTCTTGGTCTTTCCACCATATAGGGGATCTCTATGGTCGCCCAAACAAGGCCTCAACCAATTCCATGCCAATGGTGGAATGATATATATTGTTTTATTAAAACTCCACCAGTGGTAGGTGGTCGTACCAACTATGACCAAAATCTAGAACATAGACATGAACCAAGTCCTCTAGGAACTGTACGGTCAATTGTATCAGACCATATGTTTAAGGGTGAAAACTTGGGCTCAAGTGCATTTGATCCCCAAAAACCTCTTGTAATCCCTTCCAGAACAGGGATGTAAAGCGTGCATCACTATATGAGATGATTTTCAAAGGAACCACATGAATTATAAATATAACCTTGACATAGAGTTTCCCCATGCCCTCTATTGATCCATAATTATAAATGACTTGTATGTGATCTAACTTGGTGAGTCGATCAATGATCACCCATTTAGAATCATGGAACATGGACGTTCATTGTAACCCTATAACAAAGTCCCTGGAGAAACCATCCCACACTAATCTGGTAACTCATGTGTTTGTTCCTTTCATGCGGGGACCTGATGGTCATCATTCACATGTTGGCAAGTGAGGAATCATAAAACAAACTCTTCCACATCTTTCATCTTCCCATGAGATAGGTACTGATTTCACACATCTTCTCCACATTAAGATGTATCATAAAAGGGTATGTATGGAACTCCATAAACACCTCCTCCCATAATATCATTGGAATGATGGTGCATCCTCTGAAAATGATGATGTTTTCCCATATAATTGAAAATCTATTTGGATATTTTCCTAAGGATATCTAAGCATATCAGGCCTCATGGTCAACATCCAAATGTTGTGTCTCCTTATCCCACTATAATTGTGGGGAAGTTAATGTAATTGACTAAAGGTAAGATGGTCTATCACCATCTTCAAATGATATCTGAATCATGACTATCTACGCCATCGCCTCACTCAAAAGCTATAAACTAGACCTCTGGAAGAGTTTTTATTCCATCGTGTTCCCATTCCCACGATTATAGACTATCTCAATTTTTGATTCGTGAAGGATATCCAGCAATCGCCCATATATCATGTTCATGTAATTCTATGAGAATATATACCCAAGACTATTGTGTTAAAAGTAGACATTAAACCATTAACCCAAAAAGTAGTTCCACAACGTTTTAAAAAAAATTCATGTACTTGTAACTCCAGGGTAGGGATCACATTGTTCTGCTAATGCTACTGCAAATGCTATGAGATGTAGGTCATCACCAATCACGCCTACATTAGGAAACTAACAAATATGGTCCTAGATAGATCACATAAGACTACAAACCCAACACCCTCTTCTGATTGTCTCAATATTAAAGAACTCATAAGGTTCCTCTTATGCTCCTGGAAACCCTGCTGGCACTTATACCTCCACATGAAGTGTTTTCCCTCTGATGAAAATGACGATTAAGGTGATTTTACTCTAGATAAGTCATACAGAATCTTCATATAGTATCCATACAACCCCAAGAATCTCTACACATCATTCATGCTCCAAGGTGGATCCCATGCAAGAAGATTTTATAACATAGTTGGATCCACTAATACATTAGCCTCTGAGAAGACATGCCCCAAAAAGTGGACCTCCTAAATCAAGAACTATCACATCAAGAGATTTTTTTAATGCTGGTGCTCTCTGAGTGTATGTTGTAATATCTATAGATTTGTATCTTTCCCCTCCACTGAATCCATTTACCCCATGATATCATCAATGAATTCCACCACAAAATGATTCAGGAAAGGCAAAAATATCTACTTCACAAGTCCCATAAACACCATTAGGGCATTGGTCATACCAAAGGGCATCAAAAATAAATAATAGTGGCTATACTGATATCTTAAAGCTTTCTTCGGTATGTACACATCCCATAACCAGCGCTGATGAAATCCTGATTTATGTTCGGTCCACAAGAACCACATCGCACCCATCATTCGGTTGAAGAGGTCATCAATCCATATTACTACATTCTTGTTTTTCAATGTCACCTAGTTTAGGGTTTGGAAGTCCACGCATAGCCTAAATCTCTCGATTTACTTCCTGTAAAACTATACTGGGGCTACCCATGGTAAAATAGTGGGTCTCATGAAGCCATTCTCCTACAATTCCACCTCATGTACCCTCAATTAACAAATCATCACCTGATCCATCCAGTATTCCGGTGTGGATATCAGTTCCATCATCGATTATAGTTTGATGCATAAGTATAACTCCCTATGTGGTTGTAGTCCCTAAAAATAATTTGGAAAGACATAATCATACTCATCCAACACTACAAGAATGATCATACTCCTCTCACCAACAGCACCAAGGGTGAGGCCATCCTACTAGTGAGTGATCAGATGTACCCTCCTCGTTGAAATTACATCATATGCTCCAAAAATGATTCTTCTCGCAGGTTAAGAAAAAACTGGCCACATCTCCACCGATACACCGCACAATGTGCCTAAAATAGTCGATCTAATCATGGATTGGGGATAACCAGTTCACACCCAAAAACATTTTGTATGGCCTCGATGCTACTACTAAGAGATCCCATCCAAAGATCTAAACTCTTAGGGTGAGCTCACACAATTGGAAGTAGTGTGAAATCATAGAATCACCTCCCATGTTAGTCTCTATTCATAAGAATCGATCCAAAAACACGATCGTAATTTTAGTGCCTTGAAATAGATCCATGGAAATGAAAGAGTGATTAGAACATGTGATGAAAAGAACTACAGATAAGGTGGACAAGACACATTTTTACCTGTAATCATCATTGGAGCATTGTGGTCGTTGGCCTCTATCTCCTCGTGATGGCCTCGTCCCTGTCATTCAGCTCCATGCGCACGTGGTGGACCACCTAGAGGCGGTGGTGGTAGCAACTAGAAATGCCGTCCACTGCATGCTGCTCAGCCTGCTCCCCATACACATTCTTGGCCCCAAGGACCTCCTCGATGGAACCTCTACCTTTTCCTTTGTAGTCCCTCGACCGTCTGCTAATTTCCTATGCTTTGGGTCCAATAGTCATGGGTGATGTGTCCCTACATGATGCACATGAAGTATAGCCTAGTTCCCTCATGACTCCCTTTTCTCTAGGAGCCTCTCACTACCAACCCAGAGTCCTAGGGTCTCCCCTGAACTACCTAGCCCAAATGGGCCCCTTTTTCTACTGACTTTTATTCACAACTGAAGACTATGCCTCCTGGTGTCTAGAGGAACCATCGACAATCGGCACATTCTCTTCCAAGAATCTCCCCACCAGAAGGGTTCACTCCACTACTTCATCCTCAGTGGGGATGCTAAGAGAAACCATGGATTCCCTGATCTCCCATCTGAGTCCCTTCTCAATGTTCGAGACCCAGATGAATGAGTCCTAAACCGTATCTGTGTAGTAGCGAGAGAAGCCTATAAACCTCACAGAGTAGTCTACCACTGACATGTTTCCCTGTGGTCAGTGAAGTAACTCTTGTATGCTCACATAGTTCAAATTCATCGAAAATTACCCCTCATGAAAGTCACTCAAAGTCGATCCATGTGAGGGTCAACTCATCATGTGTCCGGAAGGTCAATCTCCATAATCTCCATGCCAATACCTATACAAGTTTTGTTTCCAAGATCATCAACTGGAATAGATATTTCCATGCGATGTGAAAGACCCATGTTATTGCCTCCAGTCTGTAATCAATGGCCTGAGGACCTAGCTCTCCCCTAAACATGGGAGGTCTTTATCTCACAAACATGTTCAACTCACTGATTCTATATATAACCTATACTAGTAATTCTATCCTTAACTACTGATCAACAGGTGGGGTAACATTGGGGAACCACCCGGCTGGGCCATCTCTAACACTAGTCCTGGAAACGATGCCTCCTCGCTAGGTAGGCCATCCAAACGATCACATATCGAAATCCTAGCTGGATGTCTAGGTGGAGGTATCCTGGAATAGATCATGATTTTAAACAGTATGAAGGTAATACCTAGTGCAATAACCCTTATTCATGAATATCATAAGAATACACTTATGAAACCAGTATTTTCATGTACAGAGCCAAAAAGAAGAATTCAGGGACCTGGTGTATGGATATGTCGGTCGCGACACCCACACAAGGCACCCCAAATATGAAAGTAATACTCAAAAAATCCAAAAAATTACCCCAATAACAAATCAACAGAATCATGGTCCTCTTTGTTGAACCAACCACCAATGAAACCACTTTTTCAAGACCCTCCCCTTGGGGTCCTGTGCCATGACATACCCCAAGACCGTGTCCCAATGGCCAGATGGTAGAAACTAGAAGCAATGGAATCAACCTACAAGTGGGAGGAATTTTCCTAGTTACATGTATGGAAACACATACAAACACATCCCAATGATGGAAAACTAAACATGCATGCCCCTAAACCACCACTGAGTACAAGTACAATTGAATGTCAAATGGACTAGAATAAAAACCCAACAAAAGACTTACTGGAAAAACGAAAAGTAAAAAAAGAGACTCTAGATTTCAATCGTTTGGATACCCAACACGATATGTATTTATAGAGAAGATTATAGATGATGTAGAAGTATTCCCTGCCATCCATGTCTCAATGGGAACCACTAGGTCTAGGGACATCACGTCAACTGTTAAGGAGATGGCCATGTGCACCACACAAAACATGTTTAAGTGAAGCCCATGCAGTAGTGAGTAACAAAATACATGGTAGTGACCCCAAAATAACACAAAAATACCAAAATGAAATAAATAAACAAACCTTGAAGAATGATTAGAATTATTGACAGTGATGCAAGAAAGGTCACGCAAGGTATATTCTAGTGTAGGAATGTAATACCATGAGTCGTAATGTTGAACACCATGGCATACTAGAGAACTATTCCTCAATGAGTAGATGGGGCCGGATAGGTGACACATAATCCAATTTCCAGTAACCTGGGACTGTTTTGGTAATCATCCATGATGAGTGACATGGGTATGCATAGTCACACCGATGTCGCTCCCCACTATGGGCATGCCAGATCACATAGATGTTGTTTTCCACCTATATCCATAATGTGGTACTCCTCTTTTAGAGTACCATTTGTTCTTCAGGTTACATAGAATAAGCTCTACACTATGGTCATATTGGTTCATATAGATTCCTCTTCTCACTAGGCCAATGTATCTAATCCACATACGGTCACTTGTCATCATTATTTAGGTCTCAACCAACCAGAGGGATTCTGCACGTCGCACGGATGATCTTGGTAGAACATTTCCCAAAACAATTGGTCGAATTTAAACATCCATAAAACCCTCCATATATTATCTCAAAATATTTCCCTCATAATGAGGGTTCTAATGTAGCAAATGGATCTCCAATTGGACACATGGTTTGAATGCTATTGATGTTCGTCAAAAAAGGGGTCGGTCGGGTACTGGTTGGGT
The DNA here is from genome assembly GCA_963277665.1 of Viscum album. Taxonomy (NCBI): domain Eukaryota; kingdom Viridiplantae; phylum Streptophyta; class Magnoliopsida; order Santalales; family Viscaceae; genus Viscum; species Viscum album. The sequence continues at coordinate 819,370,074 of OY728159.1, forward strand.
CCGACCCAATCAGACCGACCTGACTCGAGTCTGTATACCCAACCATTACATGGCATTACCAAGGTCTAGCACATGCTCTACCTAGGTCCGACCCATGCCCTACTAGGGTCTGGTCCTCACCCTGCCTTGTATGTCAGGCCAGGAAACGGCTGGAAGCCGTGTCCGGCTACACTCGCCATGTGGGTTGTTTTCATGGCCAATGCCTCCAGCCGTGGGTAGTTGAAGGTGGAATGCCTCAATGCAGTCAGACAACCTTGCATTTTAAAGTCACCACACACGATTACTGAATGTGTCCCTCGAGATCTGCAGCCCAAGGCTACTAGTTGCGTCCCTACTGGCGGATCTTTCCATTGTGCCAATACCGTAGTCAGCCGCGGTAGCCGACACCAGCGAGACGTCATGTCGCGCCATCACCCACCTGTAGCTGCCACTACGGGCCCCCGCCAGTGGTTTATGGTGCCACCAGCGGGTCTTTGCATGTGCCACGAGGTCCACACCGGTGGTCCGTTCATCATTCTGACTGTCCCTCTAGCCTCTGTGGAGTGTCGCATTCACTGCGAAGTCCTCAAATTTGACATTAATCTCTTTCAAAAGATCATCCATGATAAACGCACACGCGTACGAGCTTAGGCTTTATTCATGTTGGTCCGTGACCTTCAAATCAATTTTTTTTAAACAAGCGTGGTTTTGGGATGATGTTCTATAAATGATAATTTATTCCCGAATTGAAATCCCAAGAAACATTACCCTCCTAAAAGAATGTACTATATGAGGATCAACATATTCTTTGGTTGATAAATCTTCATCATTATAGAATAAGAACAATGAAAAATAAAATCAGGAAAAAATCATACCTTGATCGATGTTCACAATTAAAGCTTCTAACCATCAAGGATTCATGCTCTACTGGCATTCATCTCTTCCAGGTCTCATTCTTCGTATAACATCGATGTTGGTAGATATCATGCTGGCGTCTATCATTCATTGTTACATGGAATCCTTTCAGTAGGTTCTTCAGGTAATTTAAAAAGTTAAATTATCAACTACCCAACACATTCATCCATTTAAAAAAAACATGTTGCGGCATTTCTGTTATGTTGTGATGTCACATCGTTATGTTATTTTACATATGAAAGAGAATATTTTAACGCCACAATTAATGTGTCATTACACATCAAAAAATCATCCATTAAGGAACCACATTTAATTATTATCATCACCACACCGTTTCATTGTCATCCGCCACTGAACTACCAAAAAATAAAATAAAATAACTTTTTATGTTATTTTTTTATTTTTTGAAATGTTTGAAAATTAATATTTTTATCTGACCAATGGCGGTAAAGTTAATCCTTTTTTGATGAATCCAGAATTTTTTGTTCAATGGTACCCTCTTATTTTTGATCTGAGAACCATCTTAGATGTCAAAATAATCCATTGTATGTTAACTTAATTGAACTATATGAAGTTCAAAATTTCATTATCGGATTTGTGGGCCTTGGAAACATGCGTCGTCAAATACTATGGTCTCAAAATAATTCTATAAAATTTAAAAAATTATATTGAAATTATGGTTCATTAGATTAATAATGTTATTTGTAGGTTTTACCTAACCATTAGTAACTCATAGTTTGTTTTCCCATGATGCTTTTAAAAAAAGTATAATTTCAATTAATTTATTGTCTATATATATTATATTTCACTAAAAATGAATCAATTTTTTTCAAATATCATGTTTATTTAACTTTTTTATAAAACGTATATTAAATTGAATTTAAATTTAAATTATTAGTTTTTTATACACTATTTTTCTAACTTGTTGGTTATTCAAAGTGGAATTGGTATATTAAATTTTTAAAACAAGTGGATTCTATATTAGAAATGAAAATGGAATGTTTATGAAAGAAAAATTACATGTGGTTTTATTTCAAATAGAACCCTATTTTTATTATTTAATTTCAAACTAGGATAAATAACACTTTTTATATTAAAACCAAATGTTAGGTGTGATTTCCATTAGTATACCTACTGAGATTTATATTGATACCAATCTATATCATCCAGTTTTGGTGTTTGATTTTATCAATCACTACTCTTGGAGCATCGACTGTATGGATAATTACTATTATAATCACAAGGAGATATGTATATTGTTTTTATTTAAATTTATATTATATATTCTATATCATAGGCCATTATTACTTTCTATAGATGGAGGGAAATTTTAATTAATAAAAAATATATAAATGTATATGGTGGAGGCATTTGGACATATATTTCATTCATGTGAGGGACAACTGGGATGAGTGAGGCAATATTTAATTGATATTATTATTGATTCTATATTATACTATATGTTGTTTATTTACTAAAAATATTTTATTTTGTATAGGACATCAACATATGGGAAGGTTATGATGAAATTTTATTCTATTTTCTCATGTTTTTCCTTATTATTTACTGGTAATATCATTCCACCTACTTAATTTTGATAATCATGGTGGTTTTCACCACCCTGGGTTGATTGGGAATACACATCAAGGATGTTGTGGGCTGATTCTTGATTTCGATTGATTGCTCAGGTTTGTTCAAGAAATAATGTTATCATAGAACCCTTTATTATGTGGTTATAATTTGTAAATGGAGACAGGTCTATAGAGTATCTATGTGTATGTAGAAAAACGTTTTTTTCCAAAATGTTTCGTGTTGAACGTAATGTTCTAAAAATATTTCATGCTTGAGTAATTAATAATTTCATTATTTTTTGTTTATTTAAATGACATAAATGTTTTTAAAAATGATTATAATTGTGAACTAATTTCATGATGTGAGATCTCAATGACAATAAATTCATGTGGAGCTGAAGGTCAAGGTTCCAAATGAGTTCCAATGGTGGATTCATTAATAGAGCATGGTCCTCTACAGAAACTCTCCCAATAATGTAAAAAACACATCCCTTAAAGAGTTTTAATGTTTTAAATAAAAATTATATATATTCTATAGGATAATGATCGTTTTAAATGAAAAAATATTATATCCTTTATAAAATTGATAAATGGAGTTTTTATACTAGGAATATTGAATTTTAAAAGATTATTTTAAATTATAAAATGTTTTTTTATGAAATTCTTGTATTAAATTCATTAATTATTAGATGAATATGATTTTATTTTTTAAAAAAATTTATAATTTAATTTTAATAAATTATTTTAAAAGGGTAATTTTGAAATGATTTCTAGTGAGTAATGGGGTTTGTTAAACTCGTATAATGACTTTATTATGGGAATATATCTTTAATGTATAACATGGATTTGAAAACATTTCAAGGATTACTGTTCAAATAATTGAAATGATTTTTTTATTACTCTTGAAGATGAATTATGGTCCTCTAAATTTTTTTGGTCAATTAAGAAGGGGAAATCATTTTGATTTTTCTGTAAATTTTGGAAAAGGTATGTTTTATTTTTCTCTTTTCATTTTAAACTGTTTTTTCATATTTGTTTGGATTTTTTATTTTGAATAGGGGGTGGATTATATATTATTTTGTTCTAATTTTTTCTATAATTTTCCTAGAATGTGTTGAATTATATTTTGATTCATCATATTATAAATATCAAATAATTTTGACTATAATCACCCTAGAAATAATCAATGGTGTTTTGGATGTTCATGTCATCAGATGTACCTGAGTGGTATCCCATGTAGTAATGGATTGTGAAATACTAGGGGATAGGAAAATATAGACATTGAGATGAGTGGTAATGGAATATCCCCACCAATATTTCGAGTATTTCTTGAGGATCTATAGTTAGATTCGTTCATTGTGTTATTATTGACGTCATTTTGGCGTGATTTTCAATTTGGGAGTTTCCAGTCTTGTTGTTATCCGTATTTTGAGATAATTGGGAACTATGTTTTGGGATTGAACATGGATTTACGATACCCATAGAATATGTTTTATCCTATTAGGTTACATTTTTTAGTACTAGTAATTTTTTTTTGAGTTTTTCAAGTGTGATTTCAAATGTTTCTTCCTCTTCAATAATTATTCTAGGGCTAGGATCAATTATCCCTATTTGGACATGTTTTGATTAAATCTATTTAATACTTATCATAAACTATCTACTTTTGATTTTCATAGGATTTAACAGAAATATATTTTTGGATCATTAGTAATATTTGGGAGTCCTTGATGTTGTCCCTCATTGATTTCTTCTGATTCATATCATTTCTTGAGTGAATAATTCTCCATTTTGGTGGACTCTCACTCCTTATTTATTGTTGTTAATGGATCCGTAATGGTTAGTATAACATGTGTAACTATTGGTCTTTATTGTTTTTATGATAATGTTTTTTCACATTTTTTAGGATTTAATGAATTCAGATATTTTTTGTTGTAAATACCTTTTATGATTTTCCATGATCGGAGTTAATATCGATCCTTAGTTTATCCAAGGATAATTTTTATAGAAGTAATAAATTTATGGGGAGCCCACAATTTTAGGTTTTATCTTTTTAATTTTGATTATTGGATTTCAGGACCCTCAAGGATGATAATTTTTGTGAGTGAGGGTTTGAGTCATGTGTTTGGAGAATCTTTGAGAGATCAGTTTATTTTATTAGGTTATCATGTTGCAATTTTGTTTGATATGATTCTATTTTATTTGTGTTCTCATGGTGTTCCTTGGTTATGGATAACTATGATTCATTTGAGATGGTCTGATAAATTGTTTAAATATTCTTCAAACTAAATTTTGGATTTCATGGGGAAGAAAAAAATTTGTTAGGAAAAACTATCACACACAAACCTAGTTAGTATTTATTTTTTGTTATTAAATTACTAATATTAATTTAATCTCTTTTTTGGCTGAAATTTTTTGAAAATTTATAATCAAATAGTTTACTTACATTCTCCCAATAAAAACAAAGTTAGAAAAAGTAGTGAACATGCCATATGAGTGACATAGTCTTATGATATAGTTGAATTTCTAGTCGTATCATGGTTTTTTAACCATTCACCCTACCCTTATTATTTTCCCCATGCCTTCAATTAAGGGTTCATTGTTGTATCATGATATAGAAAACCATGTGGCCAAACTGTTTATGATGTCTGGCCTTTAGATAAATTATTTTTAAGTTAACATTTATTTGTACAATTATTTTATTCTTATATTTGACCACTTTTTTAAAGGATTCACCTTTTCCCCTAATTCATTTTTCCATTTTTCACTGCTCTATGGGATTCGCCAACCACACCACCCCCACATCCTCCACCATTTCCATGGAATTGAGTCACAAACACCATAAAGTTATGATGTTTTCATCTTGTTATGTTACCATCTCCTTTCCTACTCATATTTATCATACCTATCCCCTTCTCGTCACTACATGAACTCCAAGGATGATCCATAACTCTATTTTGGGTGTTTTTTGTTTAACCATACTGTCTAGGGTTTGTGACCCCATTTCTGGCGGATTCTTTCTTTGGCCATTATCGGGAATGAATTTATCATTGATTTTTGGTAGGGTTTATAATTTAATTCTTAAACAGGTTATATTTGAATTGATATGTTTTTAATTTTTTCAAATTTAATTTTTTGAGTATCTTGGACCCCCTTGAGGTAGAATAGTTCCACTATTTCCATAGGTATAGAATTGGGGGTAGGTTTCCCCTTATATTGGTCTATAATTCTTAGAACATTTAAAATAATAAATTAAAATTATCGTTATTTATTAATAGTTAATTAGTAATATATATATATATATATATGAATCCTTATATAGATTGAGAAACCATTATTCACATGGTTTCCACTTAGTGTGGGTCTTTTCACTTATAAATCCTTTGTTTTAAAATAATTACCATCTCCCTTGAATTTTATATTATATTACAATATGATTTGATGTATTTTAGTTGTGAATTTTTATATTTACAATTATATTATAATTCTTATATGAAAACCAACTTTTGATTTTATTTTTTTATTTTATGTATTTCATGTAATACTTGAAATTTTAAGAATTAATTAAATATTTTAATATATTCTTTAAAATGAAAATGAAATTTCATTGATATAACTTTTCTATATATCATTTGATTTTTTAAATTTAAAAAAGGAAACACATATACATTGATATAAATGTGTGTGTGTGTGTTGGTAAAAATCCACATTGGACCATATTCATTCCAGTTACTATAAGAAAATATGTAAACCATTCATTTTATTTGATTATAACTATAAAGGGGAGAATTTAATTTATGTTTTTATTTTCAATTTATTTTTTAAAATAAACTTCAATGGGGGATTTTTATTTTATTTCTAGATTATTAATAAATTTCCATTTTGGAACCATTGAAATAAATGTTTAAAATCCTTACAAATAATCAATGGAATATCTTTGGTCTTTTCTAGAGAAAATATACTTATGAAATCAATCTTACCAAGACTATATATTGATTTTATTCAATTAAAAAATACGTGTAACTACATAGTAATATTAAAAACACCATTGGTATTTCTTTTAATAAAGTTAAAACATTATGGAATGACCATATAGATGGTAATTTGGTCACTTTTCATTGTATGTTCCCTTATAAATATTATTATAATTGAGGTTTATGTATTATTTCAACTGGCCATTGATGTATTATTATCCATTTATACTAATTTATTGGTTTCTTCACTAATGATGTTATTATCAGTATCACCTAACCCTTAGAGTCCCATATGGTAATTTTCCATGTTTCTTATCGAAATTTATAATTTGAAATACCTTCTTATACTCCATCCCTACATTTTACTACACATGAATCATAGATTTTTATTCAATCTCATGATGTATTTAACATTTATAAAAAGTACTTTAAATTGAACTAGAAATATTGTAAAAAATATTATTAAAACTAGTTTTATAACATGTTTATTAAATGGGTATATATCAGTTATATGTTTAAAAAAAATTAATTTCATTTAAGAAAATCAAATATAATATTTATAAAATATTTATTATATTCTACATTAATTTAAATAAATACATATTTTCACTATTTTATTTCAAAATAATATAAAATTGTACATTCAAATAATTAATAACCATGGGGTGTGGTTTCCTTTGTCATGCCTATGGATCATTATAGTAATTCATGTGTATATGTTATAGTTTTTCATTTTTTTCTACAACTAAATACTCATTGATAATTGACCATTTGGATGGTGACTTTTAGAGACTTAAGGAGGAATGATTTGGTTTTTTTTAAAATAAATTGACTTATCACTTCAGAAAAATATTAATGTAATTATTCATATAGATCGAATGGAACTATAAATACAACTAGTTGAAGAAATGGCATATAGTGATGGGTTGTTTTGAAAATTTTACTTTTAGGGATGGATGAAATTTGGATGATGGTGGGATTTATTACTCGATTTTTTACAAATTATATATAATGATTTTTGTTTATGGTTTCATGTATTTTTTCAGTTTTCATGGATGGCATATATATAGATGATCAAGACAATTTTTTAATTAATGTTCACTACCTGTTTGGTAATTTATTTATTCAAGGAATTAATTCCCTCTGTTAAAATCTAATTCACATAGAACATTACATAACCCTGGAGGATCAAGAACATTCCTCAGGTATTTTATAATATGGATTTGGAATAAAGAGATGTTATTGAAAAATATGTTTCATGACACATAATTTCATTTTTCAAACAACTAGGTAGTGTACCTATATTCAATATTAAGTTATAATCCTTATATAATTTAACATCTGGTAGAATCATCTTATTATATTTTCCATAGAATAACCATTAATGATATTTTGGACGATCCCAGATAGATATCTTCACAGGTCTCCATCTGGTGATCATCTTAGTTCTCTCAATCATATATATTTGCAATATTTACTATGTTTGGAAGTCTCTATTCCCCACCTTATGAATAAAATGTATTAATTCATCTTCCAAATGAATAAGAAAACCTCTCCTAACTCCAATATTTTTATATTATCACACATTAATTCCTAATGTAAATCCTATTATGTATAAATATATTTTAGTTTGAGTCATTCTTGGAGATATTCCCTTCATGTATACAATTATATTTTCCACAACACATGTTTTAGATAATTTTTCTATTAAAAACAAATCATTGAATCTTCTTATGGTAATGTTTTTTGTACTCTCTCTTTATAACTTTTAAAAATGGGGTCGTTCTGATATCATTTTCCACAACATTGGCATTTCATTTATCATTAAATTACATTGAGAAATTATATCAACTCATTCAATATACTCATATTTCAACTATTATTGATTATTTCCATCGAAACCACAGAGGATTTCAGTACGGTCTTCATCGCTGCCGAACCCAAGGAGGATTTCATTGCAGTCGTCATCGCTGCCGAACCCACGAAGGATTTCAGTGCAGTCTTCATTGCTGCCGATCCAACGGAGGATTTCAGATCATTATTCATCGATGTCGAACCCAGAGAGGATTTCAGGGATGTCTTCATTGTTTCCGAACCCACAGAGGATTTCCGTGTAGTCGTCATTACTGACGAACCCACGGAGGATTTCAGTGTAGTCTTCATCGTCGTCGCAGTCGCAGCTTTGTCTAGGGTCCCAGCACACAACATGCTTGATTCTGGGAGGGTCCGCTCCACGAGCCAAGAGGGTCAATACATTAACTAACACGTAGTCCGGAGATGATGTATCCCAAGATTTCGTCTCGACAAGAGGAACTCAATGTGACAGACGATGCGTCAATCGGACGCCAGGTCTGAGTGTTATTGGCTTTTTCGTGCCAGGAGGTCGGCTGGTTTTTCAGTCAAAACCAACCTGACTGCACTCCAACTGCATCCAAACCTTGAGCGGAGTAATCAAAAAGGTTCGTCTCACTAATAGGGATCCAACAAAGTCGACAGCACGTCAATCGGACGTCCGAAGCTCAAGTTAAAAATGTTTCCGCTCCGAGGGCCCGGTTGGTTTCATGTTCGAACCAACCCGGACGTACCCAATGTTCTCTAAAATCTTCAGTGTAATATACCTAAAATAATGTCTCGATACAAGGATCACATCGCAACTAACGGTGCGTCGATCAGAGATCCATAGCCCATGATATGTGCAAAAGAACGAACCTGTCCGGTTTTAGGGGATTTTGGGCCCGGACCAACCCAGCACGAGATCCCCTGGTTCGACTTGAACCGAGTCTACTCGAACCAGGTCTGGGTTCGGGCCACTAAGGCGCGGCCCGGACTGATGGGCGTGGCCCGGCCCCGCCGCCCTGGCCCGGCCCGTTGCGGTCGGTCAGGCCTATGCGGCCGGTTGGACAGGCACGGGCGTGGCCCTGTGTGGCCAGCTCGGTGCTGGCCGAGCCGAGGGGAAGGGGGTGATACCTCCTACATTGAAACTAAGGCCCCACGTGGGGCTGCTCCTTTCCCAGCCGGGGGTTACAACCCTTGGCCTTCCCTCCGAGGTTCCGGCGGCCGGTAGTTCCGGCCGCCCCGCCTTCCACCGTCGCGCCCCTCCGCCGCGGCCCCACTCCGGCCGCGGCCTATTCATTGTTCTCCGGAGCGTCACGACGGCGCTGCGGATTTTTTCGGCCTCAAGGGCGCGGCGTGATGGCGCCGTTCTTCGTCTTTGATTCCATGCGGTGTCGTTGCACCGCGCATCCTTTAGTCATGCCGTAACAAACACAACATCAAAAGAGGAAGAGTGTTGGCCGTGTTCGTGCGGCCCGACCACCTCCCGTTAATCCGATATGAAGCGCCTAAAGAAAAAAAGACCATTGGATTGCAAAGAATATTCATGAACTAAATCAAACCCCCGACCTCGATGAAGTCATTGAATGAGGTTTTCCACGGGAAAGGGACGTCACTGAAGACGTCATCACAGAAGAAGGATCGTCAGAGTCGCGGTACACGGCGTCGCGGTACACGGCATCCCGGTACGCAGTATCATGGAGAAGAGGATTGTTGGTGTTGTGGTATACGGCGTCGTGTCATCGATCTCTAAGGAATCAGCATTATTCTTCGTCCTTCATCGGAGGTCTGCGTTCATCGTCGGTGACAGTGTGTTCTTCGAGTTCTTCAAAGAGGAAGATTAAGATTCCCAGGCTTGAGCAATTCCTCTCAAACATTCTCACACAATGAAATAAACCTTAAAGAAATAAGACTTTGTCTTATTTAATTAACACACACAAGACAACATTCAATTCAAAATTCAAAATGAATTCAATAATTGATTACATTGAATAACTTAATTCAATTCATTAATTATGAGAGTTGACTTTGTGTTTAATAAGGGGGTGCGGGTGTGTTACAAATATAATGGGTGATTGAGGAAGTTGAAAAGGTGGGGCTCGTGTGGGTCCCACCTCACTAATATCATATCAAGAGGGGTTAGGATATAGTGGGTCCCACCTCAACATCCATAAGTAGGTTCAAACTACATAGAACATAAAATAAATATTGTTGCACAACTTTTATTATATTCATTAGTTAACCCTTTTTTTAAATAACCACACACAAACAAACGCAACTCCTGAAATGGTGTTCCAAAGCAATTTTCGGCGGTTCGGTTTCATTGGTTCCCTTAGATTTTGATTCCGAGCATCGATTCAAATGATAGGAAAACCTGCTCATTTGTTCACTAAATGTACCCGAGATAAACTTCAGAACATGATTCCGGGAACACCGGGCCTCAAAATCTGGTTCCGTTAGAAACTGCTGTTTCGGTGCGGATGTGCGTCGGGTTTCTGTTCCGACGCTGTTCCGCCAGGACGCGTTCGCGCGTGCGCCCGTCGACCCGAGGGGATGGGCGCGCGGCTTGTGGCCCCGCAGTCCCGCTTTCCAAGGGCGGGCGGCATCCGTCCCTTATTCAGGGGCGTCTGCTCCTTGATCGAAACCGGGATGATGGGATGTCGGATCCTCCTTCCGTGGACGTCTCCTCGGAACTCGTCGCCTAATCCGGGTCTCCCTCATAGATTTAAGACTTGCTCGTGAATCTCGTTCCCGGCGCCATGTCTCCATGGACGTCGGTTAATTACGCTGCTTCCGCCCGGACGTTCCAGGGAGTCTAGTCGGGGCAGCAACCTGCGGTGAGGAGACCGGGTAGCTCTGGGTGTTGGGGCGTGTCTTAACACTGCGGCTCTGCATGTCTGCCTTCCGTCCCTAATAGGGCTTCTCAAAGGCGTGATGGCCTGAGGCATCCCACGCTGGGTGCGGGGAACTGCGTTACCTGAGGTTTTCCTCAGCTTCCCATGTTTAACACGGGGTATGCCGCGAGTTTAACGTCCAGCGGGGACGGAATCGGACTGATCAACGAGAGAAGTGTATCAGATGACAGAACCCCTTGCAGGGGAACCTCCAACGCTGGGGCCAGCACATGGGCGGCTTCCCGAGTGAAGTGGAGTGGAAGGAAATGGCATGACCCCACCGGGATGTGGCGGCCCGGGTAAGGATCAGGATGGATGATCGAGTGAAGAGCTTGGACCTCATAGATGCTTCCTACGTACCGCGCGTTAGCGCGGATCAAAGTCAGCGTAGTTCGGATATACAGTTTAACGTCATGTTGGACGTCGGCAAGCCGACTCACGAAGAGGTCGAGGCCGCCGGGCGGAGGATTGAACCGAACCACCTCGCACAGAGGGGGATGGAACGACCGGGTGGATCACAGTTTCACGTCATGCTGGACGCTGAAAGGAGAAATAGGAAAAGGGCAGTGGGGAAGCACAGTGGAGATACACACGTGCAGTCTCCCACAGGGGCGGATTCATAGGTGAATCGACGTGAATGTGGACCCGGGAGGGGTCCACTGATGGACGAACCGATGTGAATACGACCGGGACGACCAGGTGGTGGGCTTGAACCTTAGGGAGGCTTCCTACGTACCCTGTTTAGGAGACAGGGATAAAAGTCCACGTAGTTCGTTCTGTCAGGACTTACACACTGAGGCAGCCCTGATGCGGCAAAGCTCAGTTGGAGAGGGACTTGGGCCGAAGGTGAGAGACCTCGATCCCTGTCACGCCCTCTACTGGCTCCGGCAGTGGGGAAGCACAATGGAGATACACATGTGCAGTCCCCCACAAGGAACTAGGGGTTTGTAATACCCTACCCCCGTGGGCGAAGGCCACTCCAATTAAATCGTCCCTGAAGAGGGGCAATCCCGACATCCCTGCAGAGATGAGCGGGTGGGGGCCACATCCAAACCGGGAGGGGGACCCTGCGTGCGAAGCACGGGATCAGGTGATGCGGACGGTTTAACGTCTTGCCGGACGAAGTACAGTTTAACGTCGTGTGTTGAGGACGAAGCGGACGGTTTAACGTCCTGCCGGACGAAGTACAGTTTAACGTCGTCTGTTGAGGACGAAGATTCTTGGCAGTTTAACGTCTTGCAGCGCGGACGAGGTGCATTTTAACGTCATGCAGGACGAATTACATTTTAACGTCGTGCAGGACGAATAGTTCATAGTTTAACGTCTTGTAGATGGGACGAAGTGCAGTTTAGCGTCATGCGGGACGAATGCTGAACAGTTTAACGTCTTGTAGCTCGGACGATGGAGGCTAGGCAGTTTAGCGTCGTGCAGCTTGGACGTATGCTGAACAGTTTAACATGTTGTAGCTCGGACGATGGAGGCTAGGCAGTTTAGCGTCGTGCAGCTTGGACGTATGCTGAACAGTTTAACGTCTTGTAGCTCGGACGATGGAGGCTAGGTAGTTTAGCGTCGTGCATCTTGGACGTATGCTGAACAGTTTAACGTCTTGTAGCTCGGACGAATGCAGTTTAACGTCGTGCGGGACGTAGAAGCCGCCGATAGGCCCGTGTCACTTCGCGCGAGCCTGGAGGGCCACACGGGAAGACAACGCACGGTGCGGGCACCCGGGATGAGGGTCATCGGGCGCCACGCAGGCGGGTACCCAAAGGGGGTCAAAGGGGGAAACCCTGGAGGATTGAGCGCAAAAGAGGAGCTTGGCGCACAATACCGCGGGTCGGCGCGCAAATGGACGTGCTGGCGCATTATTCGGCCAGCGCTTTCCGCGCGGAAGAGGGAGATTGCGCACACCGGGCTTCGGATAGCGCGCGGGGGAAACAGCTCATTCCTTAACGAATGGCCACTTTGAAAAAAAGGGGGGTGCGCGCAATCGGGCTGGATTGCATGCACCCGGGGGCAATTGTGCGCAAGAGGCTTCTTTTGCGCGCGAATGTCTTTGGGTGAAGGGTTATTCAAAAGAAAGGAGCCAAAGGGATTGCGCGCGAAGGCGAACCCCGAGGCTTTCTTGCGCGAAATAAAGGAGGTTACCTGAAGATCGGCATTGCGCGCGGAAGGGTTTGGATTGCGCGAACGAGCGACTCTTCGAATTCCGGCAACCTTCAAAACGTCGGGGGTCGCCTTATATTTATAGGCGACCCCGGGCGCGGAATCTGGTCCGCGGGCTCGCAATTTCCTTCTCGGGCGCGGAATCGGGCCCGGTGCGCAAGGGAGTCTCGCGGGCCCCGGGCGCGCAAAATTGCGCGCCGGCCCAGCGCATCGCGCGCATCCTGGGAGGTTTGCGCGTGGAGATACAACTTTGCGCGCGGGTCCCCAAAATTCCGCGCAAGGCCTCCTGGCCCTTCGAAACATGCTTCTGACTCCAAATATGACCTCGCTTTCCGCATCCGGAGCTTCGTTTGGGAACAAGGGACTTTTTATGGCGTCTACAAAAGCCCCCCCCCCCCTCGGAATCTGATCGGCGAGAGGTCGCAACGATCTGGTTCCGAGGGAGACGCCGGAATGCCGAAGTCCTGGGTGGTGCGGGACTATGGCGCGCAAAAAAGGGTGTTGGGCACGAAATTCGCTGTCGCGGTCGCGCAAAGTGCTTTCCGCGCAGCACGGACACCCGGCCTCGCCTATAAATAGGGGCCATGGGTCCCCCGTACCGTACACCGGCCTTCCGCGCGACAAGCTTTCAAGCTCTCGTGCGCGAAATTGCCATTTCCGGCGCGGAATTCACCTGTTCGTCGCGCAAACATGTCCGGATTTCGGCCTGTTTTTGCGCGAACACCCGGGGTTTTACGCGACGGACTTCCCAATTGCGCGCCGTCCACTAGGATTGCGCTCCAACTATCAAACTTCTCTACCAGCCTCTTCCGATCCCGCACGCCTCATCCCTTAACCCACACGACTCCCGGAGCTTCTGAGATGGCCGCGAATCGAGGGAATGAGGGGGATGCCGCCATTCGCAGAGCTGAGATGGCGGGGAACGAGGAGGTCTACGGAGCCAAGGAGATTGTTTCCAGCAATCAATCCTTGTTCGACTTGCTGACGCCGGCCCAGAAGACATATCGGCTGTCGGACAACCTGCCGATCTGGAACTTTGGCATCCTAGATGAGGTTCCAGTGCCAGGGTTCGAGGATGATGCGCCACGGACCTGGGTGACTCGGGAGGACGAGCTTCCCCGCTATAACATCACCATCAATGGGCATCCTGCCAGGGAGACCAGGCACTTAGATGTCTATGTCTTAAACCCGAGGACGCGAACCATCGTCGGGAGTGAGCCTACTGCGGAGAACTCTCCAGCCCTCTACGCGAGCACATACCGCCAGAGTGTCACTGACGACACCAAGGGCTGGATGAAGGACATGGACTTGCGGTCTGGGGGCAATTTCACCAGTGAGTGGGTCTGGGCATTCTGGGTACGCCACACCTACGATCACTTCGCGGAAGAGCTGCGGTACATCGGCCTGTTTGAGGCGGTGTGGACATCGCAGTTCCACTTCTACCAGCAGTCCGAGCTCGGGCCGGAGCTGTTCACCCGCTGGTCCCCGGATACCAACACCTTCCATCTTCACCATGGGGAGGTTAGCATCGGTCTCTGGGACATCCACTGCATCGGAGGTATCCCGCTGGAGGGTTACCAATACGATGAGTTCCTGCCTCCGAAGAACATCTAGGGCGACAGGTCACAGACTCCCATCCTGACATGGCATCTACTGGACCTGGCTACAGAGCGGCTCGGGGTCAAGGACTTCCACAAGGACATAGCCTACAAGAAGTGGTTCGGCCAGTTCTTGGAGCATGACCCCGCGGTCAAGATTCCAGGTAGGGGGAAGCGGTGCCCGACCGTGGCTCAGAGGAGCCGGAACGGGTCGTACTGGCGGGTCCTGGAGACGGGCGACTACCGCTCATGGGGGTACTGCGTCATCGAGGCTCAGGACCCAAATGTCCGGTACGCGGCGTTCCTGGCCGCCTTTCTAAGTGGGTGGCTCCTGCTAGTGCGGGACGCGAGAATGGGCGTCCGCCCGGCGACACTGGCGATGGCGGGCGCCATGGCCGCCAACAAAAGATACAACCTCGGGATCCCAGTGCTAGCGAAGCTGTATGCCATCCTTGGACGCATCTCGCGAGGGGGGTCGCCAAGAAGGATCTGTGGGCCCTTTCAATTCTTCCATGGCTGGGTGGCTGCTCACCTCGGTGGGTACACGTTTCCAAATGCCGTCATTCCTCCGGGCAACGGCCTGCGACCCTCCCTACTTTATATTGCGGGGGTCGCTCCAATGACCCTAAATAAGTAGGGAGTGAGGATTCGGATTGGAAATCATGCCAATTTCAACTTCAGCCCATTCCCCACTCCCGTTGGCCAGATGATCGACAATGGGTAGGGTCCGCTGGAGCAGCACGAATACTTCCTGAACATGCGGGGCGGGGTGCTCGTGGCTCGGATCGACGGGAAGTTGATCTGCGAGCCCTACCTGCCAACCCGGTTCGCCAGGTAGTTCGGGTGCCTTCAACGGATGCCGAAGAGGGTATTAACTGCTGTCTGGGAGGAGACAAACCTTTGCGTCCTTCTCCAGATGTGGCTGATGTTTGCCGCTTTCGGCTCTGGCGACGCCATCACTCTCCCTCCTACCGGGGTCGACGCAGGCTTGGCAACCGAGTACACTGAGCATTGGGCCATCGCGTACCCCGAGGGGCTTCTACGGAAGCCAGTTCGGCGGCTCGAGGTCACCCGTGCGGAGACCGGGCATCAAGGAAGGAGGCGAGGTGCCTCCACGCGGGGGAGAACGGAGGCGCGCCAAGCAGTGGAGCCGACGCGAGCAGGGACTTCGGTGGCGGGCACATCGCAGGCTGCCGCCACGGCCTCGGCGCCCAGAGAGGGGGCACGTGCGGTGGTCGAGGAGCGGCCCGGGAAGCAGGTAAGGCGTCTGCTCGAACCCTCCCACGATGCAGTCTTCCCAGCGCTGTGGTCGGCCTGGATGACCCTGCGGCAGTCGCTGGGGACCAAAATCATCTGGCAGAAGATAACCAGCGAAGGAATCCATCTGCCAGAGGTCGGGCGCCTCCAGGTCGCCGACCGGGTGAACTTCCACCGGAGGTATGCGTATCTGACGGCCATGGACGAGTACGCGCGCCAATGTGGTCAGCGTGCGGAGCCGTCCCTTCTGGTGAAGGTGATGCTCGGTCTAGAGCCTGCTCCAGAACAGATGCCACCGGAGGAAGATGACAGTAACGACGACTCCGAGGAAGAGGAGGAGACGGGGGAGGATGAAGGCTCCGAGGGAAGGTCCCATCAGGGGAGCCCGCGGGAGAGCGGCGAGGTGGTCGGCTCTGGCAATATTGATATCACTGAGCTCCTCGAGGTCCACTTCTATCCCTACTCAACCTGCTTCATACATTCTCTTATGCAGCTTCTAACCCATTTCTCCACCTTTCTCAGGAGTGCACGAATGTTGGTCAGGCATCCTCAGCAGGAGTAGGAGAGGCGCCAGTAGGACAGGGTGGGGGCCAGACACCCATCATTGAATTGACAAGTGCTGAAGGGTCCCCTGCTGCAATTGCTCCTGCGGCGGCCGGGATAGTGGAAGATGACGCTTTGGATTCCCGTAAGTCTCCTTACCTTACTGTCGGTGCTTGCCATTGACGATCCGTGACTAACCACGGCATGCCCTGCGCAGTGATCTCAACACTGGAGGCTCGTCGGGCTGCCGAACCCGGGCCATCCAGGAGTGGACCGGTGGCGGACATGCCGCCTCCTCCGGAACAGGCTTCTCACACCGAGTCGGCCCCACTAACTGCTGATCAGGGGGCAACGGACGCCGGCGGTGCTGCCATCGGAGAGAGGTCGGGGGCTGACGAGGGTGTCAACACCGATGGGGCGGGAGAAGGTCTCCCATATGGGGAACCTATTCCCCGTGAGGACATCCCAGGGGCGGACCCTGCAGCGGACCTGCTGGATTCCTTCCCTTCCTACCGGCCTGCCGACCCTGAGGAGATGGACGACTCGGACGCGGAGGCGGTCGAGGAGAGCCGGATAACGCGACGCAGGGGGTGGAAGTTCATCTAGCGCTTCCTCAAGCGAGACCCATCGGAGTGGCTGGGGCGCATGGGATCACTTCAAACCTGGCTGCGCTTCCTGTGTGCTGGGGGAGCTGATGCTCAATGCCTCCATCTAATGGTCCGTGATTTCATGGACGAAAAGATGCGCGAGAGCCGCCGGCATGCCGACGTCGCACAATGTTGGGACATGTCGGAGAGCACGCAGGCGCTCCTCGTGGCGGAGCAGGAAGTCCGGCGTCTCGAAGGGCAGGCGGCAGAGAAGGAGGCATTCGTCGCAATGTGCACTGAGCTTGTGGAGCAACTAGCGGCCCAGCTGGTTGACGCCCAGGTACAGCTGACGGAGGCGAGCCAACAGATGGTCACACTTCAAGTCGAGCGGGAGCGTGCGCAGGCCAGGATCGGCGACCTGCGTGCTGCGACCGTCGACGAGGAGAGGGCACGTAGAGAGCGAGAAGTAGCTCTGGAGGCCTCCAGCCAAAGGGTAGCGGCGTTGGAAAGACTCATCCAGCACGCTAATCCCTAGGGGCTTTGTTTTTCCATTCCCAGAACATTTTTCTTCCGCTTCCCAATACTTCGATCCATTTGTATGAACCAATATATTTATCTGCATATTTTGGCTTAACATGCTCAACCAAAATTCATTGTCTTGCGGGAGCGTTTAACCAAACTTCAGGCATCCATAATTGGGCCTGGATTTCTAAGGAAAAGAGGGAGGTCATTCCTAGGAAAGGAGACCTCAGACCTAATCAATGTTTCATCCCCCCAACTCATCCCGATACACGAGCGGGACAACGTTAGGGGCGTTGAGATTTTATCCGAGCAAAGGGAAATGAGAAAGGGTGAATCGCGCGTCCCGAATTCAGAAATCCACGACAGTCGGCCTTCTAGGAAATGCCCAAGATGGCAAGCGGACAATGGATCAATCGACCATACTACCGCAATAGACGGACCGAAGGTCACCATTCATATTGCAGGAGGCGGATCACATGTCATCATCAATACCGCTTTGGGGGTTCCTTCAGGCACAAGGGTGGAAATCCGGATCAATAGGGCATGCGAAGCGTGGGGCGAAGTGACGATTTGTTCGGACAGAATCTAACGCTCTCAAAATTGCGCCACCGTGGGGAAAGCGTATTAGGCGGATGCACTAATCCGGCCGTGAATCACCCCAATTCTTAGACAGAACCTCTTTGACGAGGAAACTGTCACTTCCCATCATTGCAATGGGGCATCCCGAGATGAACCGGGGAGAATATCACAACTGCACCACTCTACCAGAAGCCAGGCCAGACGGTCGGCGACGAGGAGGGGCGGGACTTAGCGATCCCTGAGGCTGGACCCGAGTCGAGATGCCCGGGCATTCCTACGTACTCCATCAGGCTGGAGATCAAGCCATACGTAGTTCTTGAAGTGCAGTTTTAACGTCATGCGGGACGTAGAACCCCATTTGGGGAGATCTTAGTTTAAGGTCGTAGAGCTTGGACCATAGGGGCAGATCTTAGTTTAAGGTCTTAGAGCTCGGACCATAAGAACCTCAAAGTACGCCACATCGTGGTCCTATCCCCTGGATATGCGAAGATGCGCTGAGGGATAGTGTCAAGAGTGTCGAGATTTTGCCTGGTCAGAATGGGGGGTGGAAAACGTAATGTGAATCATGTGGCCATTCACTCAAGGACTGGGGGTACCGGCGTAACGATATGGGAGTAATGCCGACCATGGCGGAAAAGCAGCATCAATATTGCACTGACTGTTGATGGAATGAGGCAGCAAACGAGCATCAACCGCTCAAGCGCATGATTCATATCGATTTGCTGCCCGAGGCCCTTGGGGGCACCAGCCCGAGTCGGTGGGAAAGCACTGAGGCATTGTGTCCAGAGCGCTCACGGGGGCTCCACCCAGGGTGTAGGCGATGGGTCCGAATGAAAGGGAGCACGAAGCCTGAAAAGTGGAAGGAACCTGACCCAGCTGAAACTGACCCTCCTGGCAATAAACCAGAGTACTCCTGACACCGGTGGACCACTGCAAGGGGTCGAGGGACACGCCTTGAGGGTTACCCGAAGGCGGCGGATTCCCCAGAGAAGGGGGAATCTCTAAGAGGTGGGGGGATGGACCCGAAGTTTCAAACATCCGGGCGTTCCTATGTATCCCATAAGGATGGGAATCAAGCCACACGTAGTTCTTGAAACGCGGCGCAACACAATCGGGCACCAGCGCGGGGAGGGGTGCGGGTCTGGCCCTCGCACACAGAAGAAGCGGTATTTGATATTTCTTGTTTGTCCTTAAAGGTGGATGGTTTTTCTTTGTGCAGCGACATGCTCGTGATTAAGAAATCCCTGGTGTCGCCACAATAATCATGCCATGAAAGGCATTGATAAATGGCGTGGTTATTAACCAGCGCCCAACGTGTGTGTCCCCTGAGGAGAGCATCACGATGCAGTGCCGTTTCTCGTCGGGCGGCCAAGACGATCACAATTTACGGTCGTGTGGTAGGACCATACAACACAGTTTAAGGTCGTGTGGTTCAGACCATAGAGGAATCCGCTTATTGCAATACGGAAGACCCAGCGGAGATGGGAACATACCCCAGCCCTGTGGTCATGCACAATTCCAGGAGAAGGATCCTGGGATAGGGGCCTGCATATGTCCATCACCCGAGGGGAAAAGATGCTAGCCTCCAGCTATACTAGGCCCAGAACGCGATTGTTCAGGCGACTCCTTCCTCTTTATGGGGACGAGGGTCCAGCTACACATGGCCCTTAGGGAGGACATCAGCATATATCCTTGGTGCTCAGATCGTGGGAGCCTCAAAAGACACCATTACCCTGGTTCGCCTGCCTAACGTGTAGAGGTGTACTGAAGGTCAGTATGAAGAGAGTGCCGAGATTCCACTACAACGCACAAAGGCGGAGTGTGATGAGGACTGCGCAACCAATGTTCAGAGCCTGAAAGAGCTGACATGGCGATCAAGGATGTCGCTGACCATATTCGCAACACAACATCCGATCGCATCATCCTAGGATGGGGCAAGCAAACGAGAATCAACCGCTCAAGCGCAGGATTCATATCGATTTGCGACCCAGGACCCACCGGTAAATCGACCCAGAGTGGTAGGAGAGCACTGAGGCATCGTACCCTAAACCGCTAACGAGGATCCCTTTGAGTGGAGGCTTGAAAAAGAGGAAGCGCGAGGCCCAACAAGCTACACAGGACTTGTCGGGATTGAATCCGACACTACGGGTCATAGACCTGAGTACCCAAAACACGTTAACAGATCACCGGAAAGGGTCGGAGGACTCACCCTGAGAGCAACCAAAAGACGGAAGATCCCCGTGATCAACCAAGAGACGGGGCTGGACCTGAAACACAAGCGTCCAGGCGGTCCTACGTATCCCATTAAGATGGGAATCAAGCCGCACATAGTTCTTGAAGTGCATTTTAACGTCATGCAGGACGAAAAGAGAAAAAAGTGGGGAGCGGAAGGCATCCCCAAACATGGGGGGCGTACAGCGTGGCGAGCAAACTGACGTGAATGAGGGCATAGCCCCGCGTTCACACCATACGCCGCATACCCAGAGGCAACTGGGCCAAGGGCCCGAGATGGGATGGAAATTCCCGAAGGATGGGGCTGGGCCTGAAACATGAATGTCCAGGCGGTCCTACGTATCCCATAAGGATGGGAATCAAGCCGCACGTAGTTCTTGAGGGGCAGTTTAACGTCATGCAGGACGAAGACGCTTGGCAGTTTAACGTCTTGCAGCGCGGACGTTGTACAGTTTAACGTCATGTTGGACGAATGCTGAACAGTTTAGCGTCTTGTAGCTTGGACGAAGTACAGTTTAACGTCGTGTTGGACGAAGATTCTTGACAGTTTAACGTCTTGTCGCGCGGACGATATGCTAGGCAGTTTAACGTCGTGCAGCTTGGACGTAGTACAGTTTAACGTCGTGTTGGATGAAGATGCTTGAAAGTTTAACGTCTTGTCGCGCGGACGATATGCTAGGTAGTTTAACGTCGTGCATCTTGGACGTAGTACAGTTTAACGTCGTGTTGGATGAATATGCTTGACAGTTTAATGTCTTGTCGCGCGGACGATATGCTAGGCAGTTTAACGTCGTGCAGCTTGGACGTAGTACACTCAGGAAAAGTACTGCTTGAGGAACCTAGCGTTGGTGGGAGGAGTGACACGCTCACCATCCATAGTCGCTAGGGAGTACGCGCCATTGAGATAGACCTTGTGGACGACAAAAGGTCCCTCCCACTTGGGCTCCAAATTGGGCGGCTTCCTGCTGGGGATCATTGGTGCTCTTAGGACAAGTACTAGATCACCCTGCAGGAAGGAGCAGAGGCAAACCTTCTTATTGAAAGCTCGAGCCATTCTGCTTTGATGCCTCTCCAAGTTGTGCAAAGCGCGTAGCCTATTCCCATCCAGTGCTTCCAACTCGACTAGACGGGCTTCAGCAGCTCTGTTCGGCGCTTGCTGGTCGTAGACCACAGTGCGCAAAGATGGTAACTGGATCTCGATGGGCAGGACGGCCTCAGCTCCATACACTAGGGAATAAGGGGTCATCTGGGTGGAATTGCGAGTCGTCGTCCGATAAGCCCAGAGGGCGTTGGGGAGCTTGTCCGGCCAACTCTTCTTGTTCTGACCAACCATCTTTTGCAGAATGTTAGAGAGGGTCTTGTTAAACGCCTCAATCTGTCCATTCACCTGCGCATGATAGCGAGATGTATGGTTCGAGCGAATTTTGTACTTGGCGTACAACTTCTTCAACTCGGCTGCTTGGAAATTGGCTCCGTTATCCGTGAGGATAGCGTGAGGCACTCCAAATCGATAAATGATGTTGGAGGTCATGAAGTCAGCGATCGAACAGGATTTGACCTCTCTGAGCGGAATCGCCTCTGCCCATTTGGAGAAGAAGTCCATGGTGGTCAGAATGAACCAGCACTGGCGAGCCGTCGCCAGTGGGTAAGGTCCCACAACGTCCAGACCCCAGACTGCAGAGGGCCAGGAATACGTAGTGGTATGGATAGGCTCCGGCGGCCGATGCACAAAGTTCGCATGAACCTGACACGCATGGCACCTCCTGGAATACACGATGCAGTCATGGATCATGGAGGGCCATAAGTATCCCAACCTTCGAATCTGGTGGGACAGCTTCGGCCCAGTCTGGTGGGCACCACATGAACTAGCATGAACCTCTTGCATGACTCGTGGGATCTCAACTCCTTAAAGGAAACGGAGTAGAACACCATCAAATCTGCGCCTATAGAGGATCTGCTCCAGGCCGGGACTGCTCTAGAGGACAAACTGCGATGTGCGGCGTCGAACTCGCTCGCGCTCGGCCCGATCTGACGGGATAATGCCATGTTGGAGGTACTCAACCAAAGGCGCCCTCCAATCAGGGGCTGGTTCGACTGCCATATCTGGGGTACTCGGGGCTCCGAGCATAGGGGGAAACCGTGGTGAGATTACTTACCAACGGGTCGTGATCTCCCTCCGGGGTAACGGGGGCGATGAGCCTGCGGTGCGTCACACGGACGATCAGGTTGTCCTGTTCAGGCTCTGCAAGTGACGCAGCAAGGCTCGCCAAAGCATCTGCTCGACCGTTCTGCGACCGGGGAATATGGACAATTTCTGGCCGAGAAGGGAACTGGGCCATCAGAAGGAGGGTGCACTCCAGCAATTCCACAAGTTCCGGCTTCCTGACGACATAGTCGCCATTGATCTGCTTAACGAACAGCTCGGAGTCCCCTTTCACACACAGATGGGGCACGTCGATCTCGAGAGCTAACTCAAGGCCAGTGATGAGGGCATGGTATTCCGCCTTATTGTTGGTACAGCCCTCTGACAACAGGAAAGAGTATGGCATCACGGCTCGCTCCGGGATAATGAAGACGATACCCAAGCCCACTCTGTTGAGCTTAGGATTATCGAGCCTTCTACCGGTGGGGCTCCGGGAGGCACCGTCAAAGTTCATCTGCCAGCACGGATCGGCATGATCGACCGAGAGGACGGCCTCATCAGGAAAGCCTAGATCCAGCGGCTGATCCGCGGAGGTCGGGTGAGCAGCCAGGAAGTCCGCCAATGCTTGCCCTTTGATGGCCTTCTGAGACACATACCTGATGTCGAACTGCTGGAGAATCACAGCCCACCGCGCTAGATGGCCAGTCAACATAGGCCGGCTCAGGATATATTTCAACGGGTCTACCCGAGAAACCAACTGTACCTCATGGTGCTGCAAGTAGTGCCGTAATTTCTGTACAGCAAATACGAGCGCCAGGCAGCTCCTCTCGATGGGGGAATACCTAACTTCCGTATCGAGGAGCATGCGACTGAGGTAATAGAGGATATTCTCTGTTCCCTCGTTGTTCTTCTGGGCGAGAAGGGCACCAAGGGACCGTTCCAGGGCAGTCACATAAAGGACCAGCGGCTTCCCGGATACAGGCGGCATCAGAAATGGAGGTTGAAGCAGGTACTGCTTGATTTCCTCAAAATAGGTCGGACACTCTTTATCACATACATAGGTGACACCTTTCTTCATGAGTCGAGAAAAGGGTTTACACTTGCCGGCCAGATTCGCGATGAATCGGCGTATATAGGCTAAGTGGCCTTGGAACCCTTGCAGTTCCCGGATGTTACCTGGGGGAGGCATCTGGCTAATCGCCCTGATCTTCTCCGGGTCAATCTCAATACCCCGGTTCCTTACCACAAAGCCAAGAAACTTCCCGTAGGTGACCCCGAAGGCACACTTCAACGGGTTCATCTTCAGGCAGCGAGACCGGAGGAAGCCGAACACTTTCTCAAGATCATTGAGATGGTTCTGACGCTGGCGCGATTTTACCACCAAGTCGTCGACGTAGCATTCCACCAGTGTGCCGAGGATTGGCTTGAATATGCGGTGCATCGCCCGTTGATAGGTGGCACCTGCATTCTTCAGGCCGAAGGGCATGACCTGGTAACAAAAGATACCTTGGGGGGGGCCTGAAGGCAGTGAACTCCTCATCCTCAGGGGCCATCCGGATTTGGTTGTATCCGGAGTATCCATCCATGAAGGAGAGGGCTTGGAACCATGCCGTGGCGTCAATCAACAGCTTTGTCACCGGAAGGGGAAAATCATCCTTCGAACAGTGGCGGTTGAGATCGCGGAAGTCGATGCAGACTCCGATCTGCCCATTCTTCTTCTTGACCGGCACAATGTTGGCCAGCCAATTGGGGTAATGAACTTCCCACACGAAGTTGGCTTTGATAATCTTGTCAACATTGGCCTCAACCATGGCACTGTGGAATGGGTGCATCTTCCTGGGAGGCTGCTTGAACCCGCGATGGTTCGCCGGGAGACCAAGGCGGTGGACGGCTACCTGAGGATCTAGCCCCGGAATCTCGTCATAGCCCCAAGCGAACACATCACGGTGCTGCCTAAGAAAGTCCACGTACTGCTGCCACTCCTCAGAGGGAATGGCGGCACTAACCAATGTGGGTCTTGGATCTTCTTCGGTTCCAAGGTTCACCTGTACTAACTCATCGACTGAGGCGGAGACGCCCTCCTCAAAAGCTGGGGGTGCATCTTCCACGTCCTCTCCACTCATGGAGGGATCGTCCACGGGAGAGACTGCGCTGGGAACTGCATTGGGGCTACCAGATCCTGCTGGGCCGCTGGTGCTGGCACGGGCGGTCGCGATCATCTCATCAGGAGACTCACAGGCCGTCGAGACCTTGGCTACGTCCAACCGATGGATCGGGAAGACGTAAGCGTCATCCAAGCTTGCCCAGGGATCACCTGCAACAGCGACAGGCTCAACCTCACCTGCTAGGATCTGCTTATCCTTGCTCTTGTAATAGTCCGCGTCCAGATAGCGGGCTTCACATGAGGAAAAAGGAGAGGCATCTCCCTGAAGCACGCCTACTCGACCGTTAAGGGAGTATTTGAGGCATTGGTGGTATGATGAGGGAACCTCCGCATGAAGGTGGAGCTATGGCATGCCCATCAACGCGTTATACGCAGTGTCCTGAGAGACTACCATGAATTCGGTGTTGGCAACCAGGTCACCGAACTGGGTCTTCAAACGTATCTTGCCGACCGGAGATTGCTCGGTGCGGTCGTACCCCTGGATCCTGAGGTCGGAGGGAATCAAGTCATCCTCAGACAACCCCAATCTTCGGAGCGTCCGAGTGGGAATCCAGTTGATCCCGGACCCCATGTCGACAAGACAGCGTCGGACTTCAATACCATTGAACTGGCCAGTGACATATAGCGGACGAATGTGACCCTGTATAGGAGGGTCTTCATCCTTACCAGAGAACGAGATAACTGCCTGACATTCGGCGTCCTCAATCATTTCGGCGTGAAAGGCCTCTGCAGCCACAACCTCTGTCTCAAACTGGAGGTGGCTTTTCAGGGCTTCAGCGAGCGCCTCACGCATCTCAGGTGACATGCGTAGAGCCTCAAGGATGGAGAGTCTCGCTGGGACGTCGGCCAAGTGCTTCAGGACATCATACTTTTTTTCCAAGCGCGAGCCCCTGGTTGCAGGAGGTTGCTCTGTGGTTGGAGGCATGACGGGCCTTTCCGGTTGGACCGGCGGCCGACTAGTGCTTGGAGCATCTCGTTGTTCATTGGTTGAAGCCCGGGAAGTAGTCACCGTACTGGGGTCAGGAGGCCGGGATGGACTCGCGGCAGGGCGGAGCTGATCGCGACGCGGCTGAGGCGGTTCTGCCTGGTCCCACACCACAAAAAGTGGCGGGGGAGAATCCGTCATCCCCGGATGGGGGGGCTGCGCGCGCTGAGCTCGGTTTTGAGCCTGCTGCATAGTCTCAGTGGCGTGCACGGCCTAGCTGGAGGTACCAACTGCTATGCCCCAGCGACTCCTGTTGTTGCGGTTCCTCCGACGGTGGCGACGACCGGGGACACTAGGGAGGTCCACCTGGTGTTCTTCAACGTCGGGTACCGAAAATGGATTTACCAGCTCGACGGTATTAACCAAAGCATACCCAACACTGTCATCGGACGAATCATCCATCACCGGGCGGATCCAAGAAGGGACCCCCATCTCCGGGGGCATGAAATCGCCGAGAGTGCGGGATAGTGGTGGAACTGGCGGGGCGCGCTCTTCCTTCTTGTGACGCCGCCGTTTGCTCTTCTCGGAAGAGGCAGGCTGGGACGACGATGCCGAAGCAACACCCGCAGATTCTGGGGGCTCAGGCTGATTCAAGCGCGCACGGATGATTCCATGGGCGCGAATGATCGTCTTGCGGGCCATCCAGTTATTATACTTCTGGGATCCGCGGTCGGACACCAGCTGCCATTCGTCCTCATTTCCACTATCGTCATCTGATCCCACGAACACGCCTACCACTTGTGCTGGAGCTGGGCCCAACCTGATTACATTGTTGTTAATCTGGTCTCGGAGCCAGTCCTTAAACACATAGCACCGCTGGATGGTGTGCCCCAGGGCCTGATGGTAAGGGCAGTAGCGGGGGTTATCCGTGAGATGTGCCTCCTCTGGCCTCCAACACTCAAGCAGTCGCACAATCCTCTGCTCCAGGGCGCTCCGAAAATAACCGGGGACCTGATCCTCGTGAAATGAGTAAGTCTCGTATCGCGGGCCCCTGGGAGGGTGGTCTTGACGAGGGGATGGAGGGGCCTGCCGAGGAGGTGGACCCTGATTATCTCGCTTGGGTTGTGGTGGTACATTACGCGGAGGGCCGGCCGGTTCTGGGGCTGCCGCTGCTGGGCCGGGAACTGGGCCCGTGGAGGCGGATTCCTCTGAGGCTGCGGAGCTGGCCTCACCGGCAGCAGCTCCAACGGCCTGGGGGCCTCTATCTGGGCAACATCAGCAGGCTCAGCCCTGCTGACTCTCCTTGCAGGAATCATAGGAGGCAGCGGGTGTGCCTGGATGGCCTGTTGCAGGGCTTCCTCAAGACGATGAGCTTTTTCTGAGAAGTCCCTGAACCCTCCGGGGTAATTCTGAGTGATCAGTGAAGGGACCAGCTCGGTCTTGACATTCCCGACGCACATTGTCAGCAACTGCTCCTGAGTCAATGGCATGTAAAGGGAATACGTGAGACTCTTCCATCGGGCGACGAAGTCCGCGACTCGCTCATCAGGCCTCTGCTTGCACTTGAAGAGGTCTGCGATACTCGTCTTCCGGGTCGTGGAACTGAACTGGTAGAGGAATTGTCTACGAAGGTCCTCCCAGCTAGTTATCGACCCGACGGGGAGCTGGCTGTACCAGAAAAATGTTGGCCCTTCCAGCGTCTGGACAAAGCAGCAAAGCTTAGCGGCCTCTTGCTGCGCCGGAGTTCCCAACATAGGCCCACACCTCGAGTTGAAATGGTCCAAATGCTGTGGCGGATCTCCGGTTCCGTTGAAGGGGGTGAAAGTGGGATCCCGAATCCCGGAGGTGCCGGCATGTCATCCACCCATGCTGGGTATGGCCTGCCGTCCGGTGGGATCGCCACTTTCCGAGTCTCCAAGGCTTCCAAGCAGGCGATGAGTTCCGCCATCGGATCGTCCGGACATGGGTTCCAGTCTTGGCGAGGATCTCTAACCACGAGCGCATTGCATGGCCCTTCAATCGGGTCGTCGACCGGGTCGTCGACCTCGTCAGCTCGTGGGATGGCGGGCGGAGCAGCACTTGGGGCAGCGGGAGGAATCCGAGAAGGGTCTCTCAGGTAGTCACGCCGCTCGGGAGGGTGTGGTGAAACATTCCGCGCCCTCTTGGCATAGGCGATGGCCTCTCCCCTGTCGGAAAACACGGCGTAATCACGGTTGCCCGGGAGAGTCTCGTCGAGGAGTGGTTGTTCCTGTCCCTGCTTTCCTGGCCTAGGATCACCGTAGTCAGGCCGCTGCTCTGCAGCGCGCTCGGCGAGGAGCTGGTCAACTAGATTCTTCTGCTCGGCGAGCTGTTGATGTAACGCCCCGACCCCAGCTACCCAGAGTCGGTGCATTATTACATAACATTGGCATGATCACAAGAAGATCAAATCTCGAAAGACCGATTGGTTTAGTAGCCTTGGAAACACTAGATATATTCATAAGTTTTACATTACATCATAAAATGAAAAACTACTACAACAACATAATGCCTCCATAATTCACACTCATATCCCCACATAATATCCCTGCAGGTCATTCATAATTTACTTCTTCACTTCCTGGGAAAAATAAAACATAGAAAAGGGGTGAGCTCAAACGCCCAGTAAGGATAACAATATAGCGGAAACTTTCATAAATAAGAATAAACATTTAAGGCAATGTATAACTAAGACAAAAGCCTTTCAAACATGAACTTTCAACTTGGTATGGCATAAATAAAATGAAATAATGCCATTTACTTATTCACATTGATATTCTACTAATCGAATAATCACATGTAAAAATCAATAACCACTTTCATAATGTTGGAATGCATAATGCCAGACTATCATAACCACATAGCCAAGGCCTCTTGCCAAGACTACAAATATGATTTTGTCAAGGCCTTGTGCCAAGACACTAGTTTGTCTCATGAGACCTACCGATGCATCGAGGAGCTATAGCGGGCTCCACCCGTCACTTATTAAGTCCAATACATTCCCATATGAAAAGGTTTAAACATAACATAAACATTCGTATTAAAACTAGCATACGAAATGTCAATAATTTCACCATAAACTATGAATGGTTTAAAAATAGCACATCCACAGTCAAACATATCACAAAACCTTCAATACAATATAGAAGTTTTGTATCATAATAAATCAACTTCAAATAATCTTAAAATCCATCAAAGGATGTTGACATAGATGAAATCAAAATTCTTTTTAAAGAAGTATCTCCTTTTATTTTGAAATCATTTAAGTTCCATATAAAATAAAACATTTTCTTTGAAAATATTCTTATAAGCTTGTATGGAAAGCTTCGACGATTTTATAACGGCGGAAAATAACCGCACCCGCCGTATAAGTTAAAAAAACATTCTTACCTCAATTCTGTCGAAAAGGTTAAAAAGGACCTTGTTTTGAAAAAGACGGAAAGATTCCTTTATAAACCTCTTATAAAAAGTCAAACAAGGGTATAAATGACTTCAACCCATATTCTTGTAAATAGTAAAAATGTTTTGAAATACATTTCGAAGAAACATGGATGTGGATGATAAAGAGATCCGAGTAGATTATTACGTATAATACAACCTCGGATAATGAAGAGATTGTGAAATAACCCTTACCTTGTACTTTTCCTTGGTTGGGGTAGGTTAACCTCCTGTATAATGGTGAAATAATTGTTATTAAATTATAAAAGAATCATATACATTAATATGATATCATATATGATCTTTTAATATTGATTTGATAATATCTTAGTATTATCGTCGTTTCGTGTGTTAACTTACTCATTTTCTTTTATATGTTTTGTTACATAAGTCATGTTTGTTGTATCTTATTCATATCCAGAATGATATCAAGTCCTTAAACATCATTTTTAAATCATTAAATGATAATTATACTTGAATGGATATGATGGAGAATGAATCTCATCGCGTTCGTGGAGACGGTAGTCCGTACGTACGCACGAACGCTACTTCCATTTAATTTTTATTTTAAAAGAATTGAATCCAAATGATACATAGGTATATTACTATTCCAGTATAATATAATATTTTATATATGTTACTTAAGTTCATTAACACCATCCTTTATACATTCCATGTGTGGTATAAACGAGTCATATCATTTTAAGGGGGCGGTAGTCCGCACTTCCTCAAATGAAATTATCGTATGTATATACAACATGAAACGAATAATGGTATGAAATAAAATGGAATTACAGAAGCTTATATATAAAATATATATCATTAATATCATATTTAATTACAGTGCCATCATAATGGCCACCATGAGAGGTGGTAAGATGTATTTGAACAATCATCGTTTCGTGAGGCGTTAGTTTGCCATCCACAGAAACATTATGTTCATCATCCATTAGATGGAGTTGTGTGTATGTGTAGTTTGAATCCTTCTTATAACAACATCCTAGTATATTGAGGATACTGGTGTTTTTACAAAAGAAAGGAAATAAAAAGAGTTTGGGAGTTGAAGAAGCAAAATAAATGAAAATAATTTAAGAGAAATCGTTACCTTTAATTTAGGTAACTCACTTTGGTTGGAACCAAAGGACTTGTTGAAATGCTTTCTGCCTAAGGGTAAGCTTCAAGGAGGAGGAGAGGGATGTGGGGAGCTTAGTTGGGCAGAGTTTGGACGAGCCAAGTGGCTTGAGAGGTGTGAGGAATGAGTAGAAGTGGTCTCCTTTTATAAAGGAGAGGAGGGGCTCTTTAGGAAAGAGTGAAAGTATTACTTTATAATATAATTATGTTCGGTTTATAATGGTCCAAAAATCATTGAGGTCGAAGATAAGATGACTCATATTCTAAATAACATCAACCAATAAGAATTGGACAGGTTTTAGATAATATTTTAATCATTATAATATTATTTATTTCAATGATTTATTAATGAGGTAAACATTGCATCATTATTGTGTCATTAATAATTTAACTTATTTGATGTCTAAAAATTATAAATAAAATATCATAATGTAAGAAATATTTTTATCTTTCTAATGAATATTTATAATCGAAAATCCAACATGTATAACCCTATGTAAAAATTGATCTTCTAAATGATGTAAGCTTATGCCATTTTTATTTTTATTTTAACTTTATTAATATAATGTGTCCCTACCACATACAAGTGGCTCCAAGGGGTCCCCAAATTGACCCAAGGATGCCCATGGTCGGGTATGTGTCCACCAATAAGGTTAGGACACGTTTTAGGGTAATTTTGTATTATTATAATATTATTTTTTTAACCCTTATTTACCGGATTTACCCTTTAACCATGGTAAATAAAATATTTACCACAGTAACAATTCAAAATGACTAAAAATAAAAGTTACCTATTTACACAATTTGAACATCCTGATTCCAAATATGGAATCCATTTTCCTAAATTCAAAACACAGAAGTGGCAGAAATTAATTTAAAATTAATTCCCGCTGTCAAAACAAAAAGCGTGTTTTTAAGAGGTAATAACTATCAAAAGATTGACACTTGTTTATGTTCGGTTTAATTGTAAAATTATGTCCAATGACCAACATTATATTAAATGGTAAAAATATATTCTAAATATACTTTAAAACCACTCAAAATCACAATTTATCACTATTAATTATTTTGATTAAAAAAGTTGTTTTTAATTAAAATTTAGAAATTTTCACTATTCATCAAAATATGAAAGTTATCCGAAAAGTACCAAAATTTCACCTTAGGCTAAATTCGATATTCCGAATCCAAAAATGAAGTCCATTTTAAAATATAAAATATATATAATTTCAAAATTTAGGTATTACTATTCATAACTGCTAGTTTGATTGGTTGTGGCGTGTGTTAAAACTCAAGGTTGCGTACAACACACGCTACTATTTTATTTAAAGGAAAGCGTACCGTGGAAGCTTGGGATGTTTCATTTTAAATTTTTTTTGATGTCCCAATTTATTCAGATAGTTTAAAATATTTTATTTAAAAAGGTTTCACTATTAATGTTGATAAAAGTGCAATACTGAAAATCAATCTGTTCTTGCATTATGACTAAGAAACTCATAATAGGGATTCTAAAGTTATAAGGATTATATAAAGTTCAAAATGTCGTTAATACTATTCATGACCTCTTTTAATGGCTTTTTTTTGTACATTATGGTGTGATTGAACTCGGTGTTGCGTGTAGTGCATGTTATTGAATTATTTTTAAGAAATAACACACTATGAAATCCTGGGGTGTTACATTCTCCCCTCCTTCAATAAATTGCGTCCTCGCAATTTGAAATTGTTCTTCAAAAATAAAAGGTTGAAAATAGAAAATATCTTTGTGGGAAAACCCACATCGGAAATTAGGTTACTAAAATTTATTCTTAATATGAGGAAAAGAGAAATGAAAGAGTCACCACCAAATTATGATCTCGATTAGGAGAACATTGGTGGCAATTAGAGACATATAATTGGAGGAAAAACGTAAATATTTATAGGTAGTGATTGAGATCATCAATCACAAACAAGTGTATAATTGAGGTCCTTAAATTCATCAATCTATGATGATTTGAAACACCATCGGTTCAACAAAACATAGGGTATTAGGATAACACATTTTTGACGTTTCAAAATATCTTAGTTGAAATCCCACATCGAAAAATGAATTAATGAGGCCTCTATTTAAAATAAAGAGTCGAACGTATGAAGATTACCGAAAATAACACATACTAGGGTTCCATGTAGGAAAATATGGATATGGAAGAAAAATCTAACCATCAATTATCTGATGGAGAGTGATAGAGAACATGGCTATGAAAAGGCCAACAATCCCAAAGCCATTATTTAGTGATGATTTATGGTATCATCTAGGAAAACTTTTTTGTTATAAGTTTCTTTTCATAATGTTGAGGACTTTATTTATGAGATTGGCTAAGATCATAAGGAGATATACTTACTTTAAAATTAGTGTTTTATCCATTAATAAATTTCTACCACAAACTCATCTTTCACTCTAAAAGATAATAGAATGTAAAAAAAATTCTATTTACACTATTCGTATAGGGTTCCAAAATAAACGAATTTATAATTCATCTACATGATCTTTTAATAAAAACTACATTATTTAATCTAGGACATCTCATGGGCCAGTGGTAGGTGATACACCCTTGTCGCCCTTCGGTTTCGGGTTCAAGTCTCGCAGCCTTGCCGGACGCGACGGGTTGCCGCCCGACCTCCGGGTTGTCCTTTTATGGCAATCCAAAATAATCCAAACTAGAACTATCCAAAATACATCTGTCCAAACTCACAGTCTAACATTTATAAGGAAGGTAAACATAATATAGATCCTTTTTACCCCGTAATAGCATATGAATACCTTCATCATGTATTACCATATTCCGTATTGATTACATTCATGCTCCCTTATTCCATATAGAATGCTGGATATACTTCATTAATCCAAAAATGTTTTAAACCCCAACAATGATGGAATATACAAATCATTAATCAGTTCCAGGGTAGTCAAGAATATCCAATATAATTTATTCAAAACAATCACATATTATTCCAAAATCACTACCTCAGTATCAGAACTATATTATGATTTATCATTCTCTCAACCATATATTTTCCAAAAAATTATCCTGCTATTGAGTCACTTTTCTTTGTTCCACACAATCTCAAGTCCATAATGAAATAGTACTGCAGTACAATCCTTATATACTCCATGATTATTGTAACAAGTACATTGTTGATACAACACTCAATTGACATAATCAACATAAGAACTCTAATCATTCCTCTTCATCTGTGGTAGTATCATAACTTGATTATTATCCAATAACATCATTTGTGGAATAGTCTGATGACTGGGACATAGGTTCGCGTAGTGTCCAAACTCCTTGCAAATGAAGCATTGTACATTTAAAACCATTTTCTTACCCTTGCAGTCACGTACTTTGTGCCCTTTTCCTCCACACTTATAACAAACTCCCTTTCCTTTCAGGCAAGTTCCAGGGTGTTTCTTTCCACAGTAACCACATATGGGAAAATTATTCTTTTCCCTTTTCCCTTTATCCATCTTTCTCTTTTCCATCCTTTTCTTCTCTTGCTTCCCTTCAAAGCCATAGGACTCAGTAGACTCTTTACTTAACTTATCAACACATGATATTATTTCTTCATATGATGATAATACATGGGAGACTATTTCTCTTATCAATTCTAGCTTAAGACCATGAATGATATGATCCTTCCTTCTCTTTGGATCATGTGCATTTCCGGAGTTCTCATTCCTTCTACCGGGCGCCATTTCTAAACAATGGCATAAACTAGATCAGTTTATGAATCAAAATACATAATCCCATACTTATAAAACACTTAACATAAATTGAACTATTTATGGATATAATCCATAATAATAAAAATGTTTTCTTTGAGGAAGTATATACTCATTAACCCTTTATAATGATTTGTAAAGGAAGTGAGAGTTATCCTATGCATATCCCCCGGGAGTGTCGTAACCAAGAGTATAGCAAGGCCCGTTGTCGTGCACCAGTTCCCGTTCGAGTCTAGCTCAAAGCGGTGTTTTCGGGTTTTACCCCTAGGTACATCTGTGCCAGAGCCGCCTCTACCTGCTCGTATCCAGACAGGGATGTATTGCTTGGAAAACTCACAAAATCTCTACAATACCAAAATTCTAGGAAGTTCTTCTATACTAATCCTCAACGTTCATCTTAGGTCTACGTGCTCTAATCAGAGTTTATCTAAATCTAGCTTCCAAGGATTGTACTAAACTTCCTCTGATACCAACTGTAACGCCCCGACCCCAGCTACCCAGAGTCGGTGCATTATTACATAACATTGGCATGATCACAAGAAGATCAAATCTCGAAAGACCGATTGGTTTAGTAGCCTTGGAAACACTAGATATATTCATAAGTTTTACATTACATCATAAAATGAAAAACTACTACAACAACATAATGCCTCCATAATTCACACTCATATCCCCACATAATATCCCTGCAGGTCATTCATAATTTACTTCTTCACTTCCTGGGAAAAATAAAACATAGAAAAGGGGTGAGCTCAAATGCCCAGTAAGGATAACAATATAGCGGAAACTTTCATAAATAAGAATAAACATTTAAGGCAATGTATAACTAAGACAAAAGTCTTTCAAACATGAACTTTCAACATGGTATGGCATAAATAAAATGAAATAATGCCATTTACTTATTCACATTGATATTCTACTAATCGAATAATCACATGTAAAAATCAATAACCACTTTCATAATGTTGGAATGC
This sequence comes from Viscum album, assembly GCA_963277665.1. Classification (NCBI taxonomy): domain Eukaryota; kingdom Viridiplantae; phylum Streptophyta; class Magnoliopsida; order Santalales; family Viscaceae; genus Viscum; species Viscum album. Next base: position 819,405,265 of record OY728159.1, read on the forward strand.
ATAATGCCAGGCTATCATAACCACATAGCCAAGGCCTCGTGCCAAGACTACAAATAAGATTTTGTCAAGGCCTTGTGCCAAGACACTAGTTTGTCTCATGAGACCTACCGATGCATCGAGGAGCTATAGCGGGCTCCACCCATCACTTATTAAGTCCAACACATTCCCATATGAAAAGGTTTAAACATAACATAAACATTCGTTTTAAAACTAGCATACGAAATGTCAATAATTTCACCATAAACTATGAATGGTATAAAAATAGCACATCCACAGTCAAACATATCACAAAACCTTCAATACAATATAGAAGTTTTGTATCATAATAAATCAACTTCAAATAATCTTAAAATCCATCAAAGGATGTTGACATAGATGAAATCAAAATTCTTTTTAAAAGTGTATCTCCTTTTATTTTGAAATCATTTAAGTTCCATATAAAATAAAACATTTTCTTTGAAAATATTCTTATAAGCTTGTATGGAAAGCTTCGACGATTTTATAACGGCGGAAAATAACCGCACCCGCCGTATAAGTTAAAAAAACATTCTTACCTCAATTCTGTCGAAAAGGTTAAAAAGGACCTTGTTTTGAAAAAGACGGAAAGATTCCTTTATAAACCTCTTATAAAAAGTCAAACAAGGGTATAAATGACTTTAACCCATATTCTTGTAAATAGTAAAAATGTTTTGAAATACATTTCGAAGAAACATGGATGTGGATGATAAAGAGATCCCAGTAGATTATTACGTATAATACAACCTCGGATAATGAAGAGATTGTGAAATAACCCTTACCTTGTACTTTTCCTTGGTTGGGGTAGGTTAACCTCCTGTATAATGGTGAAATAATTGTTATTAAATTATAAAAGAATCATATACATTAATATGATATCATATATGATCTTTTAATATTGATTTGATAATATCTTAGTATTATCGTCGTTTCGTGTGTTAACTTACTCATTTTCTTTTATATGTTTTGTTACATAAGTCATGTTTGTTGTATCTTATTCATATCCAGAATGATATCAAGTCCTTAAACATCATTTTTAAATCATTAAATGATAATTATACTTGAATGGATACGATGGAGAATGAATCTCATCGCGTTCGTGGAGACGGTAGTCCGTACGTACGCACGAACGCTACTTCCATTTAATTTTTATTTTAAAAGAATTGAATCCAAATGATACATAGGTATATTACTATTCCAGTATAATATAATATTTTATATATGTTACTTATGTTCATTAACACCATCCTTTATACGTTCCATGTGTGGTATAAACGAGTCATATCATTTTAAGGGGGCGGTAGTCTGCACTTCCTCAAATGAAATTATCGTATGTATATACAACATGAAACGAATAATGGTATGAAATAAAATGGAATTACAGAAGCTTATATATAAAATATATATCATTAATATCATATTTAATTACAGTGCCATCATAATGGCCACCATGAGAGGTGGTAAGATGTATTTGAACAATCATCATTTCGTGAGGCGTTAGTTTGCCATCCACAGAAACATTATGTTCATCATCCATTAGATGGAGTTGTGTGTATGTGTAGTTTGAATACTTCTTATAACAACATCCTAGTATATTGAGGATACTGGTGTTGTTACAAAAGAAAGGAAATAAAAAGAGTTTGGGAGTTGAAGAAGCAAAATAAATGAAAATAATTTAAGAGAAATCGTTACCTTTAATTTAGGTAACTCACTTTGGTTGGAACCAAAGGACTTGTTGAAATGCTTTCTGCCTAAGGGTAAGCTTCAAAGAGGAGGATAGGGATGTGGGGAGCTTAGTTGGACAGAGTTTGGACGAGCCAAGTGGCTTGAGAGGTGTGAGGAATGAGTAGAAGTGGTCTCCTTTTATAAGGGAGAGGAGGGGCTCTTTAGGAAAGAGTGAAAGTATTACTTTATAATATAATTATATTCGGTTTATAATGGTCCAAAAATCATTGAGGTCGAAGATAAGATGACTCATATTCTAAATAACATCAACCAATAAGAATTGGACAGGTTTTAGATAATATTTTAATCATTATAATATTATTTATTTCAATGATTTATTAATGAGGTAAACATTGCATCATTATTGTGTCATTAATAATTTAACTTATTTTATGTCTAAAAATTATAAATAAAATATCATCATGTAGGAAATCTTTTTAGCTTTCTAAGGAATATTTATAATCGAAAATCCAACATGTATAACCCTATGTAAAAATAGATCTTCTAAATGATGTAAGCTTATGCCATTTTTATTTTTATTTTAACTTTATTAATATAATGTGTCCCTACCACATACAAGTGGCTCCAAGGGGTCCCCAAATTGACCCAAGGATGCCCATGGTCGGGTATGTGTCCACCAATAAGGTTAGGACACGTTTTAGGGTAATTTTGTATTATTATAATATTATTTTTTTAACCCTTATTTACCGGATTTACCCTTTAACCATGGTAAATAAAATATTTACCACAGTAACTATTCAAAATGTCTAAAAATAAAAGTTACCTATTTACACAATTTAAACATCCTGATTCCAAATATGGAATCCATTTTCCTAAATTCAAAACACAGAAGTGGCAGAAATTAATTTAAAATTAATTCCCGCTGTCAAAACAAAAAGCGTGTTTTTAAGAGGTAATAACTATCAAAAGATTGACACTTGTTTATGTTCGGTTTAATTGTAAAATTATGTCCAATGACCAACATTATATTAAATGGTAAAAATATATTCTAAATATACTTTAAAACCACTCAAAATCACAATTTATCACTATTAATTATTTTGATTAAAAAAGTTGTTTTTAATTAAAATTTAGAAATTTTCACTATTCATCAAAATATGAAAGTTATCCGAAAAGTACCAAAATTTCACCTTAGGCTAAATTCGATATTCCGAATCCAAAAATGAAGTCCATTTTAAAATATAAAATATATATAATTTCAAAATTTAGGTATTACTATTCATAACGGCTAGTTTGATTGGTTATGGCGTGTGTTAAAACTCAAGGTTGCGTACAACACACACTACTATTTTATTTAAAGGAAAGCGTACCGTGGAAGCTTGGGATGTTTCATTTTAAATTTTTTTTGATGTCCCAATTTATTCAGATAGTTTAAAATATTTTATTTAAAAAGGTTTCACTATTAAAGTTGATAAAAGTGCAATACTGAAAATGAATCTGTTCTTGCATTATGACTAAGAAACTCATAATAGGGATTCTAAAGTTATAAGGATTATATAAAGTTCAAAATGTTGTTAATACTATTCATGACCTCTTTTAATGGCTTTTTTTTGTACGTCATGGTGTGATTGAACTCGGTGTTGCGTGTAGTGCATGTTATTGAATTATTTTTAAGAAATAACACACTATGAAATTCTGGGGTGTTACAGTTGACGTAGCATAGCCTTCTCGGGATCCTCATTCGCCCTCTGCATGGAGGCAGATGGGTCGGCGGGCTTTACAACCCCGCCGTGCTCTTTACCTTTGCTGACGTTTCGTCTCAACAACAGTGCTTCAGTGGGCGTGGGGAGACCCAGGAGGTTCCTCTGGTGACGAGTAACTCTCACCGATGGATCCAATAACGGCTTGTCTTCGTGGGGAGAGCCCCCGTCGAGAAGTTCCAAGCCGTTCCCCTCCCCTGATAGGTCAGCCATATTGACCGTTTCCGTCCCTGGGGATGTACCCTTAGGGCCCCCCAGTGAATCGGGCTGTCGGCGAATCGCACTGAAGCGTAGGGCAGCGTACTGCCCCCATCCACGGATATACATGTGGGGGGTGGCTTCCTCGATAACCTTGCGGAGTACTTGAAAACACTCAACGCATCGTTGTTGGAGGGCCTCATGGTGCTCAAATGACCCGGGGTGCCGAACCGCGGGGAGCGTGGCCAGGTCAATTTGACGGCACTGCTCACCAATATCCTCCAGGTGTGATTGACTCCCGGGATATGGCATTTGTAGGCAGTGAAGACGGGAGTGAGTCTCCCTGAGAGTTCGGCGGAAGCATTAGAACTCATCCGGGGTGAGTGATTCGGGTGCATCGAAGTCCAGTCCTGCGACTGGCCAAAACTTCTCAGGGAAGTGGCCCTCTGCAAGGATAGTCCAGAAGCTCTATGACTCAAACTCGGGACCCAGGTCTCCTTGATCCTCTTCAATGACTGGGAATGGATGGGGAACCGGCAGTGGGGCCGAGGCGGGACGCCGGGCCGACGGGCTGGCCGGCGGTGAATACGGCGAGCAGGCCGATTGGCCTCCATATCCCGGGCCGCCCTCTGAGGGTGGCGGTGCCCCAGCTACCCCATCACGATAGGACGGGCCAGCGAGCGAACATCCTGCCGTAGCGTCGGTGCTCGCCGAGGGTGCACTAGATCGTGGTTCGACCGTCGGTCCCCAGAAAAGGTCTCCGGCTTCTCCGATCTAGGCAGAAGGCGCTTCCGGAGGTGCCGGTACCAACCGCAAGCTCGATCCTTGGGGGTCTACCAGGCCCTCGCTACTCCGGATATACCTTCGGAGAGAAGCGGGGATCATATCGATCTTGCTCTCGGGAACTACGAGGCTGACGTGCCGCATTCCTACCCCTGCCCCTGACTGGCGGGATCGGGGGGAGGGCTCTGTCGCCGAATCATACTCTGCCTCTGTATCAGAGAAACGAACCGGTCGGATCTCTGTCCGGAATTCCCTAACATTCTTCCCTCGACGTCGACGCCTCGCCCTCCTGCCCCCTGGTGGTTCTTCGGGGCATGGCTGATCTTTATCCTGGCGTCCTCTGGCCGCACCGGTGTTGGGTCCAAGAGGAATAGAAACCAAGGTGCGAGGAGCACCTGGACATATATCAAAGGGGACACGGGGAGAGATGCTTCCGGGCAGGCCTCCCGGCCGGGACCGGGAGGTGGGATGACCCATGCCTCTTGGATCGACCACACGGAGTAGACCCTGTTGGTGAATAGCACTACCGCGAGGTGGTCCGCGGTGGCTATTGCATGTACCAGCAACCGGGAGAGTCAACCCAACCTGCCTTTGGGGCGGTCGGGGCCTCGATCCAGGTCGGGTATAGAAGTGCCCCTGCTCAGGATGCGCAGGGGCCTGGTGACTGGAGCCAGCAGTGGCTTGAGCAAACGCGGCCGCTGTTGCTAGGGCCCCAAGGTGGGCATCCTCTTCCGCTCGTGCCTGACGTTGGTGTCGGGACAAATGAGTCGGGATGAGCGGTGCAGGCACGTGGAGAGCCCGCTCTTCGACTTGAGAAGCCTGGCGGCGGCGTCGACGTGGCCTGGCGGGAGCCCTTATCGTGGATCCCTGGAGCGGATCTCGGATAGGGTGGTCCCGGACATCCTCCACCTCATCCTCATAGGGGAGGGAGTTGTCGGAGCGTTCCGGGGATAAACTCCCGAAGCGGTTGGACGTCGAGGTAGGCAGCGGTGCCTCCCTGCGCGGCCCTCGGGGGCGGCGTTGGTGGCGAGGTACAGCTTCCTCGAGGTCTAGGAGATCCATGTCCCTGGTGGGGATGACTCCCTCTTCCTCATATCTCCGCACCAAGTTGTTGATCACCCTTCTTTGGATGACCTCCGAGGGGGAGAGAGGGCGTGGTTGCCCCGCAGCTGCGGCTGCTGGGACAGCTGTGGAACGGGCGGGACCGCGCGGAGTAGCCGCGTCGGTGTTTCCCCTACCCCTGCTCTAGTGGGCGGGTCGCGATCGGGCACTGGATTGGGCGACTTGATTCCTGAAAGCAGGGAGAAAAACCCATTAACACTGACAGGAAAAGGAATCGACAACCAACCATTAGTGCCACGACGCCTTCCGTGGGGGTAACCCAGGCCATCGACGTCATGAGACGGAGTGCCCGATTTCCCTTCCCCAGCACCTGGCGGGTAAAACTGAATGCTCGGTCGAGCAGAATGCTGGTCTTCCAACACCTCTGAAAGCCATCAGTCTTCGTATTTAGGAGAATAGATTCACGTCAAGTTCACCATTTTTCTGTTTCGGTGCGGATGTGTGTCGGGTTTCTGTTCCGACGTTGTTCCGCCAGGACGCGTTCGCGCGTGCGCCCGTCGACCCGAGGGGATGGGCGCGCAGCTTGTGGCCCCGCAGTCCCGCTTTCCAAGGGAGGGCGGCATCCATCCCTTATTCATGGGCGTCTGCTCCTTGATCGAAACCGGGATGATGGGATGTCGGCTCCTCCTTCCGTGGACGTCTCCTCGGAACTCGTCGCCTAATCCAGGTCTCCCTCATAGATTTAAGACGTGCTCGTGAATCTTGTTCCCGGCGCCATGTCTCCATGGACGCCGGTTAATTACACTGCTTCCGCCCGGACGTTCCAGGGAGTCTGGTCGGGGCAGCAACCTGCGGTGAGGAGGCAGGGTAGCTCTGGGTGTTGGGGCGTGTCTTAACACTGCGGCTCTGCATGTCTGCCTTCCGTCCCTAATAGGGATTCTCGAAGGCGTGATGGCCTGAGGCATCCCGCGCTGGGTGCGGGGAACTGCGTTACCTGAGGTTTTCCTCAGCTTCCCATGTTTAACACGGGGTATGCCGCGAGTTTAACGTCCAGCGGGGACGGCATCGGACTGATCAACACGAGAAGTGGATCAGATGACAGAACCCCTTGCGGGGGAACCTCCAACGCTGGGGCCAGCACATGGGCGGCTTCCCGAGTGAAGTGGAGTGGAATGAAATGGCATGACCCCACCGGGATGTGGCGGCCCGGGTAAGGATCAGGATGGATGATGGAGTGAAGAGCATGGACCTCGTAGAGGATTCCTATGTACCGCGCGTTAGCGCGGATCATAGTCAGCGTAGTTCGGATATACAGTTTAACGTCATGCTGGACGTCGGCAAGCCGACTCACGAAGAGGTCGAGGCCGCCGAGCGGAGGATTGAACCGAACCACCTCGCACAGAGGGGGATGGAACGGCCAGGTGGATCACAGTTTCACGTCATGCTGGACGCTGAAAGGAGAAATAGGAAAAGGGTAGTGGGGAAGCACAGTGGAGATACACACGTGCAGTCTCCCACAGGGGCGGATTCATAGGTGAATCGACGCGAATGTGGACCCGGGAGGGGTCCACTGATGGACGAACCGACGTGAATACGACCGGGACGACCAGGTGGTGGGCTTGAATCTCAGGGAGGCTTCCTACGTACCCTGTTTAGGAGACAGGGATCAAAGTCCACGTAGTTCGTTCTGTCAGGACTTACGCACTGAGGCAGCCCGGATGCGGAAAAGATCAGTTGAAGAGGGACTTGGGCCGAAGGTGAGATACCTCGATCCCTGTCACGCCCTCTACTGGCTCCGGCAGTGGGGAAGCACAATGGAGACACACATGTGCAGTCCCCCACAAGGAACTAGGGGTTTGTAATACCCTACCCCCGTCGGCGAAGGCCACTCAAATTAAATCGTCCCTGAAGAGGGGAAATCCCGACATCCCTGCAGAGACGAGCGGGTGGGGGCCACATCCAAACCGAGAGGGGGACCCTGCGTGCGAAGCACAAGATCAGGTGATGCGGACGGTTTAACGTCTTGCCGGACGAAGTACAGTTTAACGTCGTGTGTTGAGGACGAAGAGGACGGTTTAACGTCCTGCCGGACGAAGTACAGTTTAACGTCGTGTGTTGAGGATGAAGATGCTTGACAGTTTAAAGTCTTGCAGCACGGACGAGGTGCAGTTTAGCGTCATGCAGGACGAATTACAGTTTAACATCGTGCAGGACGAATAGTGCATAGTTTAACGTCTTGTAGCTGGGACGAAGTGCAGTTTAGCATCATGCGGGACGAATGCTGAATAGTTTAACGTCTTGTAGCTCGGACGATAGAGGCTAGGCAGTTTAGCATCGTGCAGCATGGACGTATGCTGAATAGTTTAACGTCTTGTAGCTCGGACAATGGAGGCTAAGCAGTTTAGCGTCGTGCAGCTTGGACGTATGCTGAACAGTTTAACGTCTTGTAGCTCGGACGATGGAGGCTAGGCAGTTTAGCGTCGTGCAGCTTGGACGTATGCTGAACAGTTTAATGTCTTGTAGCTCGGACGATGGAGGCTAGGAAGTTTAGCATCGTGCAGCTTGGATGTATGCTGAACAGTTTAACGTCTTGTAGCTCGGACGAATGCAGTTTAACGTCGTGCGGGACGTAGAAGCCGCCGATAGGCCCGTGTCACTTCGCGCGAGCCTGGAGGGCCGCACGGGAAGACAACGCACGGTGCGGGTACCCGGGATGAGGGTCATCGGGCGCCACGCAGGCGGGTACCCAAAGGGGGTCAAAGGGGGCGACCCTGGCGGATTGCGCGCAAAAGAGGAGCTTGGCGCGCAATACCGCGAGTCGGCGCGCAAATGGAAGGGCTGGCGCGTAATTCGTCCAGCGCTTTGCGCGCGGAAGAGGGAGATTGCGCACACCGGGCTTCGGATAGCGCTCGGGGGCAACAGCTCATTCCTTAACGAATGGCCACTTTGAAAAAAAGGGGGTGCGCGCAATCGGGCTGGATTGCGTGCACCCGGGGGCAATTGCGCGCAAGAGGCTTCTTTTTCGCGCGAATTCCTTTGGCTGAAGGGTTATTCAAAAGAAAGGAGCCAAAGGGATTGCGCGCGAAGGCGAACCCCGAGGCTTTCTTGCGCGAAAGAAAGGAGGTTACCTGAAGATCGGCATTGCGCGCAGAAGGGGTTGGATTGCGCGAACGAGCGACTCTTCGAATTCCGGAAACCTTCAAAACGTCGGGGGTCGCCTTATATTTATAGGTGACCCCGGGCGCGGAATCTGGTCCGCGGGCACGCAATTTCCTTCTCAGGCGCGAAATCGGGCCCGGCGCTTAAGGGAGTCGCGCGGGCCCCGGGCGGAGATACAACTTTTGCGCGCGGAGATACAACTTTGCGCGCGGGTCCCCAAAATTCAGCGCAAGGCCTCCGGGCCCTCCGAAACATGCTTCTGAATCCAAATATGACCTCGCTTTCCGCATCCGGAGCTTTGTTTGGGAACAACAGAATTTTCTGGCATCTACAACTGCGTTCTATTAAAATCCCAAAGAAAATTATGAAAAAAATTCCCTTGAATGTTACGGGTCTTTTCATTACTCCAACCTGAGGGATTTACGTCCCCGTAAGGATACATCATAAACTAGGGGAACAAATGTGGGTACTGAGCACACATCTGAGCCTCCCGCTACCAAGTTCTCTCCTGGAGGTTCCCATGCTCCCATCTGATGCACACTAGAGGAATCAACCACCCACGTAGGACCCACTCCTGTCAATCCTCGATCACCATCGGGACCTCCACAAAAGTCTCCCCATCGTCAATGTCCAACTCCCCATGGTCGATGATATGCGTTAGGTCATTAACGTATCTCCTAAGCTGAGATACATGGAATACATTGTGCACCTGGTGCAACTTAGGTGGTAGAGCCCGGTGATAAGCCACCACGCCTATCCTACTGAGAACCTGGAACGGTCCGATGAAGCACAGAGATAACTTGCCACCCTGTCCAAATCTCCGTAATCCAATTGTAAGTGAGACCCGCAAGAAAACATGGTCTCCATCCTTGAACTCCAGTGGCCTCCGCCTCCTATCAGCATAAGTCTTCTGTCGGCTCTGAGCTGTCCTCATCCACTCCTGGATGACCTGGACCTTCTCTGTCATGGCTTGGACCATCTCTGGTCCCACTAGTGCTGACTCCCCAGGGTCTGTCCAGCACAGAGGTGATCTGCATGGTCGGTCATACAATGCCTCGTATGGTGCCATCTCTATGGTGGAGTGTTTGTTGTTGTTGTACGAGAACTCCACCATGGATAGGTGGTCCTCCCAGCTGCGACCAAAGTCGAGGACACATGCACAGAGCATGTCCTCGAGAGTCTGAATGGTCCTCTTCATCTGAACATCCGTCTGAGGGTGAAAGGTGGTGCTCACTCGTAGCTTCATCCCTAATGCCTCCTACAACCCGTTCCAAATCCGTGAACTAAAGCGAGAATCTTGATCGGATATGATAGATGATGGAACACCATGAAGCTGTACAATCTCCAGAATGTAGAGGCGTCCCATTATCTCTACTAAGCCCTTCTCTGTGATGGGTAAGAAGTGGGCCACTAGGTTAGTCGGTCGACAATCACCCAAATGGAGTCATGACCTCTGGAAGTGCGTGGAATTCCAGTCACGAAATCCAAATATATCCCATACCACTTCCACTCCAGGACCTCCAAGGGCTGTACCAAGCCTGCTGGTACCTGGTTCTCTACATTCACATGCTGGCAGGTGAGGCATCGAAGAACGAACTCTACCACAACCTTCTACATACCCAGCCACCAGTGCTATCGTCTGATATCTTGGTACATCTTCGCGACTCCTGGATGTATAGCTAAAGTGGAAGTTTGAAACTCTCTCAGTACACCCTCCTGTAAAGCAACTGGTACCATGGTACATCCTCTTAAAAGGACTTCTTTATCTCCTCCTACAGAGAATCAATCCGGTTCTTGTCCTGATGATATCTGCGTAAGCCGCGTCTCACATTCAGCATCCCCACGTTGTGCCTCTCTGACCCACTGTAGTATTGGGGAAGTGACTGATGAAAAGATGCTCCATCTCTATCCACGAAGGATATCTGCAAAGCAGCTAGCTGCTCTGTCGCCTCCCTGAGTAGTTGAATGCTCGTTCTCCTACTGGGAACATCGGCTACTATGTTCGCCTTTCGAGGAGTATAGAATATCTCAAAGTCATAGTCTTGGAGGAACTCGAGCCATCACCACTGTCTCAGATTCATGTCCTTCTGTGAGACCATGTACCCGAGACTATGGGGGTCAGAGTAGACTATAAAGCGCTCGCCCATCAGATAGTGTCGCCACATCTTCATAGCGAAGTCCACTGCTGCTAAATCTAGGTCATGGTTAGCGTAGATATGCTCATGTTTCCTCAACTGACGTGATCCATAGGCGATCAAGGCCCGCTCCTGCATCAGGAAACATCTGAGTCCTGTCCCTGATGCATCGCAGTAGACTACGTACCCTACTCCCTCCTTTGGTAGCCTCATGATCGGTGCATTGGTCAATCCCTGTATGAGCTCCAGGAAGCTCTGCTGACATATGTCTGACGCACGAAGGGTTTACCCTTCTTCTTCAAAGCTTAGAGTGGTGCTGAAACTCTAGAAAATTTTGGCACAAATCTCTGGTAGTACCCAGCTAGACCCAAGAAACTCTGCACCTCTGTCACGCACCTGGGTGGCTCCCAAGCTAGCACTGCCCCGATCATCACAGGATCCACCGCAACTCCCACCTCATAGATGATGTTTCCCAAGAAGTGGACCTCATGTAACCATAACTTACACTTCGAGAGCTTTCCATAAAGCTGGTGTTCTCAGAGTGTGTCTAGTAAAACATGCTAGTGGTAGGCGTGCTCCTCCTCAGTGGTCGAGTATATCATTATATCGTCGAAGAAGACCATGAAAAATCGATCGAGGTATGGAAGAAATATCATTTTCATGATACACTTGAATGCTTCTAGAGTGTTGGTTACACCTAATGAAATAACCAAGAACTCATAGTGGCAATACCAACATCTGAAGGTCGTCTTCTCCACGTCCTCATCTCGAACACTGAGATGATGATAACCTGACCTATGGAGTATCTTCAAGAACCACCATTCCCCCATGAGCTGATCAAAGAGATAGTCAATCCTTGGTAGCAGATACAATTTCTTCACAGTCACCTAGTTCAGGCGACGATAGTCGACACATAGTCACAAGCTCCAGTCCACCTTCTTGGCGAACAATATCGAGGATGCTCAGGGTGAAACACTGGGTCTGATGAATCCCTTGCCCTCAAGTCCACCAACTGTACCTGTAGCTATCGAAGCTCCGCGGGAGCCATCCGATATGCTGGAGTGGATATCGAGGCTATCCTGGGGTATAGGTCAATATAAAATTAAACCTCTCTGTGAGAAGATAATCCTAGAACGTCGTCAGGGAAAATGTCCGCATACTGATCCACCACTATAGGAAAACTAGGACTCCGCATGTCAACTGCTCCTAGGATGAGGGTAGCCATCTGATGAGTGACGGGTTGTCCTCTCCTTTGCATGAGTCCATCCTACTCTGAAAAGGCTCCCTTATCACCGGTGAAGGTGAACCTGCTCCCATCAGTGTGAACACACCGCACATTGTGCCTAATACAGTCGATCTGAGCATGGACTCTGGATAACCAATCCATTCCCAAGATGACGTCGTAAGGCCTTGACGCTGCTACATGAAGATCACAGCCGAAGCTCTCGCCTCCTAGAGTAATATAACACTACCGACACTAGTGCGTAATCGTCGAGTTTGCTCCCATAGGAGTATCTAGCTGTAAGTATCGAGCCAATGGCTCTGTCAGAATCTCCGAGCTCCGATAAAAGGCAGTGAAAATAAACAAATGACTCACTCATGTGTCTATAAGAACTGCAGAATGGGTGGAGTAGACACATATAGTACCTCAAATTATCTCTGGTGCGTTTTGGTCGTAGGCCTCCGCAGCCTGAAGCGGAGCCTCTCCCTGCTCGCCAGCTCCCTGGGGTCGGGGTGGACCTCCTAGTGGTGGTGGTTGTAAAGCCACAAAGCGTCTCTCACTACCTACTTCTCGGAAATATCCCCTGCCTCATCTGCCTACTCTCAGCAGGCCGCTACAGTAGACCCTCTACCTCTACCTGGGTGGCCCCACAACTGTCTTCTGCTCCTATGCACGGTGGGTTGGGCAGTCACGAGCCATGTGGCCCTGCCCGCCGCATGCGTAGCACTTCCTGGTCCTCGGAAGGCTGGCTCTGCGCCGTGTGCCCCGCACCACTGAGCCAGTGTCATAAGGTCGTCTTCCTGATGGTCCGGTCTGCCTGGACCCCTGTGACATCCTTCGACTTCCATTTGGAGATGACTCTGCTATGTGCCTCCCTACGGTAGGTCTCTCTGCTGGCGTAGGCTCACCATGAAATCTATCTATGATAAGGGCTCACTCCAGTACTCCTGCCTGTGTCGGAATGCTGAGAGAGATAATCGAGGCCCTGATATCATTCCTTAGTCCCTACTCAAAGGTCTATGCCCGGAAGAATGGGGCATGTACCATGTCCGTCGAATAGCATGATAGATCGGTAAATCTCGTTGAGTACAGGGCGACCCTCATTCTGCCCTGCTGCAGCTGTAGATGCACCTGGATGCGCACCACACTGAGGGTGGCTAGGATGAACTCCGAGCGAAAAATGTTCTCAAAGTCCGTCCAAAGGAGAGATGCTTCGTCGTGCACCTAGAGTATGAAGCTCCACCATCTTCATGTTGCCGCGTGTAGGAGGCATGCTGCAAGGATCACCATGAGGTCAGCTGGTGTCCCCACTAACCTGAAAACTCAAACTACAGCCTTCGTCCAATCCTCGACTGCCTAAGGGTCCATCTCCCCACAGAACCTGGGTGGTCTCTGATGCTAAAACCCATGCAGTGCCCTAAGGTGACGTTCACTATTAGCGACTGTGGATGGTAGCATTCGTGGCTCTCGCGGGTAGAGGTACCACTGTTGCCTCCACTGAAAAAGGGTCCTACACCGAGGCCTCATCGCTCGGTGGGCTGTCGTCTCACACAAAGCTCAGAACCCTATCTGGCTACCGTCGTAGGGCCATCTTCAATAGAAACAGGTGTTCCACGGTCTAACAGTATACCAGGTGAGATGAAACAAAGTAATCACAAAGAAAACTTTTGATACACACATGCAATCAATTTTTTCGTGCATTGAGTCGTAAATCAGAAGTCAATGTCTTAGTGTACGGATACGTCGGCCGCTGCACCAACACTGGACTCCCTGGACTGATAACGACACTAAATACCCTTAACACTATTGCTTCACATAGAAGAAAGATCAGAGTCCTCGGTTTTGCAGTAGAACCGAACACCTCTGATACCAATTTGTCACGACCTGTCCTCTGGACCCGTGTCGTGACTACCCTAAGCACACCTCCCATAGGACAGGGGCTGGAGACTAGTACCAAGGCATAAATACTGACAAAAAGGGGATGGAATTTCCTTTATAAAGTAAACAAACACCATATAGTAAGAACGAAGGAGTAATCAATATGTAAAACTGGGTGCAACAGTAAGTGCGGAATGTAAATGAGCCAGAATACAAACCCAAACTGAAATTGTAGAACAACTGGAAAGAAGTACAACAACTGAAAGTAGAGCAGAAACGTCAAGCCATCCACTGGATATCCCAACTGATGGGTGGGTACATAGCGCCTCCTCAGCTCCTCGGGTCCAGCCGTCCGCTCCGTGTACATCCTGCCCAGTGGTCCACCTCCAGGTACCGACTTGCTGCACAAACCTCAACCGCGATCAGCGCTGTCCATTTTCTGCATCCTACACAATGTAGTGCGGGCATAGCCCATGCAAGGGTGAGTATATGCTACTCAGTAGGGACCCCGAAACTCCTGAAGGTCTCCTAAAATCCACAATGGATAATCCACAAAGGAAATATACAATCACGAAGTAACAACCAACACAACTTAGGTATATGACCATACATATACCTATGTCATAAATTCCAGTTCGGCTCCAACATCCGAGTCCAAGTTTGATCACATCCACAAAGGATAGTACACCCCAATCCACAGAGGATAACACAACCCAATCCACATAGGAAAGCAAGTCAATCATATCGAAGATAATGATTGGTAGTCAAGACTTATATCACACAGGTATACTTCTTCATAAGGTGATAGAGATTATCAGATATAGCCATTGATTCATCTATGCTGGGACCCACGTAGGATACTAAACCAGCTAAGATGTCAGACCCCCATAAGATACAGACCAACTACTCTTCCAGACCCACGTAGGATAGCAAGAATAGAGTCAATCATTGTCAGACCCACGTAAGAAACAAGAATAGTAGTCATCTCCATCGAACCCACGGAGGATTTCAGTACGGTCTTCCTTGCTGCCGAACCCACAGAGGATTTCAGTGCAGTTTTCATCGATGCCGAACCCACGGAGGATTTTAGTGCAGTATTCATCGCTGCCGAACCCACGGAGGATTCCAGTGCAGTCTTCATCGCTGCCGAACCAACGATGGATTTCAGTGTTTTCTTCATCACTACCGAACCCATTGAGGATTTCAATACAGTCATCATTGCTTCAAAAACCACAGAGTATTTCAGTGCGGTCTTCATCGTCGTCGCAGTCGCAGCCAGTTCTAGAGTTCCCGCACACAAAATACTAGATTCCGGGAGGGTCCGCTCCACGAGCCAAGGGGTTCGGTACATCAATTGACACACAAACTATATTTGATGTATCCAAAGGTTCTTTCTCGACAAGAGGAACTCAAAATTATAGATGGCATGTCAATCGGACGCCCGGTCTAAGAGTTATTGGCTTTTTTGTACTTGGGGAACCAGTTGGTTTTTATGTCAAAACAAACCCGAAGACAGTCCAACTGCATCCAAACACCAATAGAAGTAATACAAAAGGTCTATCTCACTAAGAGAAATCCATAAAAGTCGACGGCGCGTCAATCGGACGTCCGGAGCTCAAGTTATAAGTTTTTCCGCTCAGAGGGCCCAGTGGGGTTCGTGTTCGAACCAACCCGGTCGTACCCAAAGTTTCTCAAAACCTTGAGTGTAATATATCGAAATGACCATCTCTATTCAAGGATCAAATCGTAACTGACAGTGCATTGATCATAGGCCTTTAGCCCATGATATTGGAAAAAGAACGAACCTGTCCGGTTTTAGGGGGTTTTGGGCCCGGACCAACCCGGCACGAGTCCCCCTGGGTCGGCCAGAACCGGTCGACCCGAAACGGGACTGGGTCTGGCCCATTAGGGAGCGGATCGGCCCGATGGGCATGGCCCGACACATCCGGCGCAGCCCGGCCCCGCTGGCGCGGCCCTGCCCAGCCGGCGGGGCCCGTCCCGGTGCGGCCGGTTGACCTGGTGCGGGCGCGGGCTGGTGTGGCCAGCTCGGCGGTGGTCGAGCCGGGTGGAAGGGGGGGGGGGGGGGGGGCGGCTGCCCCCCTTGATTGAAACCAGGACACCACGTGGGGATTCTCCTTTTCTATCTAGGGGTTACGACCCCCAGTCTTCCTTCTGAAATGATCGGCCCGGTCCAGCCGGCCGGTGCTGCCGCCGCGGGACCCCGCGGTTCCGCCGATCCGAGGTACCGGAGGCCGGCAGTTCCAGCCGCCCCACCTTGCACCGCCGCTTCCTTGTCTAACCGGAATAGCGTGATGGCTCCGCGCCCCTCCGTCGCGGCCCGGCTCCGACCACGGCCTCTTCGTGGTTCTCCGGCGCGGCGCGACAGCTCCGTGGCTTGGTCTAGCCTCAATGGCGCGGCGCGACGGCGCCGCGCATCTTCTTTGTTTCCGCATGGTGATGTTGCATCGCGCCCCCTTTAATCGTGTCGCGACAAACACAACATTACAGGGGGAAGAGGGTCGGCCGTGTTTGTGTGGTCCGACCTCCTCCTGTTAATCCGATATCAAGCGACTAAAGAAAAAAAAAGACGTTTGGACGACAAAGAATATTCATGAACTAAATCAAACCCCCTACCTCGATGAAGTCATCAAATGAGGTTTGTCACGATAAAGGGACGTCGCGGAAGACGGCGTTGCAGAATTAGGATGGTCGGCATCGCGGTAAACGGCGTCGCGATACACAGCGTCGCAGAGAAGAGGACCGTCGGAGTTACGGTAGACGATGTCACATCATCAATCTACGAGTAATCAGCGTTATTCTTCGTCCTTCGTCGTAGGTCGGCGTTCTTCGTCGGTGACGGTGTGTTCTTCGCGTTCTTCAAGGAGGAAGATGAATATTCCCAGGTGTGAGCAATTCCTCTCCAACCTTCTCACACAAAGAAATAATCATTAAAGAAATAAGACTTCATCTTATTTAATTAACAAACACAAGCCAAAATTCAATTCAAAATTCAAAATGAATTCAAGAATTGATTACATTGAATAACTTAATTCAATTCATTAATTAAGAGAGTTGACTTGGTATTTAATATGGGGGTGCGGGTGTGTTACAAAAATAATGCAGGTTTGAGGAAGTTGAAAAGGTGGGGCTCGTGTGGGTCCCACCTCACTAATATCCTATTAATAGGGGTTAGGATATAGTGGGTCCCACCTCAACTTCCATAAGTAGGTTTAAACTACATAGAACATAAAATAAAAATTGTTGCACAACTTTTATTTTTTTCATTACTTAACACATTTTTTAAATAACCACACCCGAGAAAACGCAACTCCATAAAAGTTCTTCCTATGAATTTACCAGCACTGAGGTTTCATTGGTGCCCTCAGATTTCGAATCTGAGCACCGGTTAAAATGTTAGGAAAACCTGCTCGTTCATTCACGGAACGTACCCGAGCTAAACCTCGGAACAAGATTCTGGGCACATCGGGGCTCGGAATCAGGTGCCGTCAAAAACTGTGTTCTTGTAAAATCCAAAAGAAAATTAAGAAAAATTATCCCTTGAATTTTATAGGTCTTTACATTTTAAGGAAAATTAAAATTAAAATATACCATCTTAAATTCATCCCATATCATAGAGTCAATTTATTATTATTTATTTATATTCCTTATAAAATCTCACCATTGATACATTTCCCATTCCAAATTATACAAAGATAAAATAACAATCTCGTGGTTTAATCATTAAATAAAAGATAATTTGTTTTCTATTTTATTGATCAATTTCTCTATAATAATCTCATCAGAGAAACAACTAATGTATTTGGTGTTTTTTATTATAAAACACTCAATGGTTGAGTTTCCAATCTTTTGTTAATCTAGATTTTCAAAATTATTCCTTTTACAATTTATTGATTTCGAACATCAGGTATGAATAACCTTTAGATTTCATATTTAGGTCAGATTACATTTGGTTACTCATTAAGAATGTAATTTAATTTTCTATTACATTAATTGTCACACGGTTCTAATTGAATTATGCCATAAATTAAATTAAATTGGAAATAATTTATTATCAAACATCAATACTCAATGTAAGAATTCATATGCTTGTAAAAATAATTCACATAATTTTCAATATAATGACACATTTGTTTCTAAACTATGATACATTAATTTAACATTATATCTATTTAAAAACTCCATTAGGAATCATAGATTATATCCTATCATTTTTCTACATTTATAATTAATAGAATGTGATTTTACCAATGAATAACCAACCAGAGTTTCGAAACTGGTGTGAAATTAGGTATCTTTTCCAAGCACCATTTGATGTTTGAATTAATATTCAACTAGCATTTCCATGTTTATTACCGCTAGGTGAAACTATTATATAGAAATCATCAAATGGTTCATTTACATAAATTTTAGTTATTACTACTAAACTAAAAAATATCTTCCATCATATTTTTTGGATGTTTTCACATATATATTATCCCCATGTTTTTAATCAATGTTATTTTTAATCATAATATCATGAAAAAACTAATCACTTATCATATTACAAATGAGTCGCATGATGAAATTCATATTAAAATATTACATAAATTTTTATGATCTTTCAATACATCATATAATAATATGATCACTTTAACCATATTGGTTAAGTGTCTCTGGACACCTAATTCAAAAACTTCTTATTGCAAAAAAGATCTTCAAAAACTCCCAAAACATTATACATTCTTACTATTCCTATTAGATAAATTATAAGGAAAAACTGAACATAAAAAACATAAATATTAAAACATTTTAGATAAATATTCAATATGTATCACATATATATGTAACACCCCAAGCTTCTACGGTACGCTTCTCTTTGAATAATGAAATAGCGTGTGTTGTACGCAACATCGAGTTCTAACACACCACAACCAATCAAACTAGCTGTTATGAATTGTAATGCCCACCTTTAGAAATTTAGAAATTTTATTTTTCCAAATGGACTTCATTTTTGGATTTGGAATATCGAAATTAGGCTACTGTGAATTTTTGGTCTTTTTCTGAAAAACATCATTTTTTGATGAATAGTGAAACCACTAAGTGGTAGTTAAAAAAACTGATTTTTTCATAAAACTTAATTTTACCGCTTCTGTGAGTGGAATTTAAAAAATCTGAGAGACATGGTTAAAATCAAGTAGTAAAATGTGGTTTAATGAGATGAAAATATTTTTTGGTGAATAGAAATTTTTTACTTTTATTTACCACGGTTAAAAGTAAATAGGGTAATTAAGGGTAAAAATGAAATTAATATTACCCTAACACATGTCCTAATTCTATTGTACACGTATATCTCGACCAAAAACAACATTAGGAATACAATATTATCATTTAGGTCCACATATATTAGATTAAGACATTTATTATTATTTAAATCAATGAAGAGTTAAAAAAGTTAAAATCAATGTCTATTTACTAATTTTTTTAATATATGGTTATACATAAGGTAAATTCTATTTTAATTATTAATTAAAAAGATAAAAATATTTCCAACATAATGATATTTTATTTATAAATTTTATACAATAAATAATTTAATTTATACATGACACAATGATGATGCAGTAATTACCATAATAGTGAAAAATTAAAATAATCGATATTATAAATACCCAAATAAATATAATTTGAGACTTTTTATGAATTACACTAATTTTATAAGTTAATATGACATGTTAGTAATGATTTAATTATCTTTGTTTGAAGTAATCATTCTGTTATGATTTTTAAATTAATAAATTTTCCATATAGTGTCAAAATTGAGATAAAAGAGTTTTTAAAACAAATATTATATTATTAATTGATATTCAATTCCAAAAAATCTAATATTCTTCCCAGAGACTTATATCATGATATTTTTATCAGTAATGGAGCACTTGGGGGGTCTCTTGGAGGTATATGGTATGTTTATTAACTATATAATATAAAAATACAATGTGACATGGTAAGTGTCAATCTAATTAACTAAGAGTTAAAACTAAAAGATAAGGTTAATAAAATCACCCAAACCTGTCTAAATTATATTGGATGATTTTTTTTCGACCCATCCCCAATTTAAACATAAAATTATACACTTTGGATCCATTAGAAACCGAATATGAATTTATTATAAAATAATATTTCTAGCTTTTCCAAAGGTGCCCCTCCTCCCCCTTATAAAAGTACTCCACTTCTAACCAATTCATCACACCTCCAAAGCCTTTTGGTTCGGCCAACCCCTCTCCAAATACTCTCTCAACTTCCCTGACTACAACCTAGAGGCCTTAGTTTTCAGAAAGCCAACCTATGGAGCCCTTTTGATCAAATCAAAAAAAAAGAACCCGAAGAAGAGGTATTGTTTTCACTACAATATTTCAAGTTCCTTTCTTCTTCAACTTCTTCTTTATTTGTTATTCCAATTATAAATTAAAAAATCCAGTATCTTATATATACTGTGATGTTATTATAAATATGGTATAACCATATTCACTATTCTATCCATCCTTTGAATGACATGTCACCATACGTGCGTACGTACGGCTTACCGTCTCCAAGTCGTGGTGTAATTGTTATTCAAAACATTATTATTGGGATGGGTATAATAATGATGTGTAATTCACATAAATAATAAATATAACATGATAATGATTCTGTATATATGATATAACATTTAAATAAATATTATTTTAATATCAAAAAAATGATATTGTCGCTCGTGCGTACGTACGGACTACAGTCTCTACGAACGCGATGAGATTCATTCCCCATCGTATCCATTCAAGTCTAATTCTCATTTGATGATTAATAATAGTATATAAGGACATGATATCATTATGGATATGAATAAGATATATCCAATCCTTGACAAGCACAGCTTACATAACAAATCATATAAAATAAAATGAGTAAGTTAACACCCAAAACAACGATAATACTATGATATTGTTAACAAATACATGTTAAAAGATCATATATGATATCACATTAATGTATATGATTCTTTTATAATTTAATAACAATTACATCACTATTATAAAAGAGTTTATACTACCCCCATCCAAGTAAAAGTACAAGGTAAGGGTTTATTTCGCAATCTCTTATTTATCTGAGGTTGTTTATACGTAATAATCCACTGGGACATCGTTATCATCCACATCCAAGATTTTTAAAAATATATTTCAAAACATTTTTTTAATATCTAATAGAATATGAGTTAAAGTCATTTATACCCTTGTTTGATTTTTTATAAGAGGTTTATAAAGGAATCTTTTAGTCGTTTTCCAAACAAGGTTATTTTTAACCTTTTCGACAGAATTAAGGTATGAATGTTTGTTTAACATATAAGGCGGGTGCGGGTATTTTACGACGTTATAAAATCTTTGAAGCTTCCCTTATAAGCTTATGAGAAAATTTTCAAAGTAAATGTTTTATTTTATAATTATGTGACTCTTAAATGATTTCAAAATAGGAAGAGATATTTCTTTAAAAATTGTTTTGATTTCATCTATGTCAATATCATTTGATGGATTTTATGTTAATTTGGAGTTTATTTATTATGATAAAAAACATGCATATTGTATTGATGGTTTTGTGATATGTTTGACTATGGATGTGTTATTTTTATACCATTAATTGTTTGTGAATAAAGTATTGACATTTCGTATTCTAGTTTTAATATGAATGTTTATGTTATGTTTAAACCTGTTTATATGAGAAATGCATTGGACTTAATAAGGGACGGGTGGAGCACTCTATAACTCCTCGATGCATCGGTAGGTATCATGATACAAACTAGTGTCTTGGAACAAGGCCTTGACAAAATATTAGTTGTAGTCTTGGAACAAGGCCTTGGATATGTGGTTATGATAGTCTGGCATTATGCATTCCATCATTATGAAAGTGGTTATTAATATTGCATCTGATTATTCGATTAGTAGAATATCCATGTGAATATGTAAATGGAATTATTTCATTATTTACTTTTTCCATACTATGTTGAAGTTAAAGTTTAAAAGGATTTTGTTTTAGTTATATATTTCCTTAAATTTTTATTCTTATTTATGAAATTTTCTGCTATATTGTTTTCCTTACTGGGCATTTGAGCTCAACACTTTTATATGTTTTATTTTTCCAAGGATGTTTAGAAGTAATTTATGAATGACCTGAAGGGATAGTATGAGGGGATAAGATTGTGGACTATGGAAAATATATTTTTTTAGTTTTCATTTAATGATGTAATGTATACTTTATTAATGTATCTAGTTATTGCAAGGCTACTAAACTAATCGGTCTTTTGAGATTTGATCTTTCATGTTATCCTTCCAATGTTATGTAATAATTCAACGACTCTGGGTAAATGGGTTCGGGGCGTTACAGTTGGTATCAGAGGAAGTCTAGTACAATCCTTAGAAGCTAGATTTAGATAAAATCTGATTAGATCACATAGATTTATGATGGACTTTGAGGATTAGTATTGAAGAACTTCCTATAATTTTGGTATTGTAGAGATTTTGTGAGTTTTCTGAGCAATAAATCCATTTCTGGATACGAGCAGGTAGAGCCAGCTCTGGCACAGATGTATCTAGGGGTAAAACCCAAAAACTCTTCTTTTAGATAGACTCGAACTGGAACTGGTGCCAGACAACGGGCCTTGCTGCACTCTTGGTTATGACACTCCTGGGGGATATTCTTAGGATAACTATCATTTTCATTACAAATCATTATTAAGGGTTTATGAGTATACACATCCTCAAAGAAAACATTTTTATGATTATGGATTATATCCATAAATAGTTTAATTTATGTTAAGTGTTTTATAAGTATGGAATTATGTATTTTGATTTTTAAACTAATCTAGTTTATGCCAATGTTTATAAATGGCACCTAGTGGAAGAAATGTAAAATGTATCAATGCACATACTCTATGTAGGGATTTCCCTCATACTCAAGATAATTATATTGGAGCTGGTGATGCAACTAGTACTGATCAATTAATCACCATACCGGGACAACTCACTCCGGTTATGAATAATAACCTTACCCGTATGGAGAACCCTGATACACAATGTGGAGGATCAATGTTAGATCACATCATGAGGCAGCAACCACCAACATTTAATGGGAGTACAAATCAATTAGTAGCTGAGCAATGGATAAGTTCCCTGGAGAAAATATTTCTGGGTTTGGGAAGTAGTGAAAGGGAAAAAGTTGTCATGGTAGTTTACCGCCTCACTGGAGATGCTGATCAATGGTGGTCATTGATTCAAAACATGTAAGAAGATGAAGATGTATCAAATATGGAATGGAGGGAGTTCAATGATATATTTTTAGAAAAATACTTTCCTCGTGACCATCGAGAAGATATGGAAAGGAAATTTATGAGTATGAGACAAAAGGGGTATTAGAATGTTGCAAAGTATGAGGCTCACTTTACAAGTTTATCAAGGTATGCTGGAGATTACATATGTAACCCAAGAAGTAATATTGATCATTTCTTTTGTAAAGACCCGTAAATTTCAAGGAAATTTTTTTCTTATTTTTCTTTGGAATTTTACAAGAACGCAGTTTCTAACGGCACCTGATTCCGAGGCCCGGTGTGCCCGGAATCATTTTCCGAAGTTTTGGCTCGGGTACGTTCAGTGAACGGACGAGCGGGTTTTTCTAACTTTTGAACCGGTGCCCGGAATCGAATTCTGAGGGCACCGATGAAATCGCAGCGCCGGGTTTTGCCTAGAAACGCCTCTTCCGGAGTTGCGTTTGCTCAAGTGTCGTTTTAAAATTTTGGGACTTAAGGTTAAGAAATAAAATAAAGTTGTTACGACAACTTTATTTTTATTTCACTTGAAGCCACTTGAAGGCCACATTAAGCTGGTTAAGCTTAGTTGAAGCGGATAGGGTGCAACTGAAATATCCTATCCTCTTGATAGGATATTTGTGGGTGGGGCCCGCACGAGCCCCGCCGTTTCTTCCGCTAAGTAACGCACCCGCGAAAACCCGTCAAAGAAACTGAAAGTCAACTGACGCGGTTTCTTAGTTTCTTAACAAACCATTAAATTGGGCTGTTTCTTTCGTCCAATTAATTGGGCGGTTTCTTTGGTAAATTAATTCTTGGAATTAATTGTTCGTTTCTTTTTTTTAATCGTTGCTTGTGCGTTAATAAAATAAGATTACTCTTATTTTATTTTGGGTGGAAGCTTGTGGCGTGGGGAGAATTTGGAGGAGAGCATTCTTCTTCGGCGAAGAACGCGAAGAACGCCGGCCTCAGGCGAAGAACGCCGAAACCACGGAAATCAACGACGCTTCTTCCGCGACGTTTCTTCCGCGATGATCGTTCCTTTCCAAGCGACGTTCTCCCTTCGGACGCACCTCGACGACAACGGAATCAACGACGTTTCTCCGGCGACGTTTCTTCCGCGACGATCGTCCTCTTCCGCGACGAACTCGCGAGCGACAACGCTTGAGGTAGGGGTTTTAAACCTTTTAACGTTGTTGATCTTTCCTTCGATCTTGAAGGTTCTTTTTTTTGTCGGCCCTTGTTTCCGAATCTTTTTATTTATTTTTAAAAAGATTGTGATGGATTATCGTTCTAGAAAGGCCGATTGTTATCAATCTAATGCGAGGGGGGTCGGGCCGCACAAACACGGCCGAACCCCCCACCCCTCCTTTATTCTTGTTGTTTCTTGCGGATGGAGCGAGATGGCGTGGTGTCGTCGCACCACGCGGGAATCGTACGGCAACTATTGAGCGGCGCCGTCGCGCCGCGCTGTGGAACGAAATCAAACAAGATCGAGACGCCTTCGCGCCACGCCGAGAAGTCGTTCAAGCACGCGACGTCGTCACGCCGCGCCAAAGAGGCCGCAGATTAAATTAATTTTATTTTGTTCTTGAGCGCAGATTGACGGGCGACGACAAACGAGGCCGCAAGTTAATTTTGAGGACTCCGCAGTGAAGGTCGGGTCCCGGGATGACCGTAGGCGCAGACGAGAAGCAAATCGGACCACCGGAGCGTCTCCGGCGGCGGCGCGGGTCGCCGGCGCGGCGGCGCCGGCGACCGGAGGCGGCGGCACCCCGAGGGTGTCCAGGGCGGCACCCCGCGGGTGCCGCGGGGTTGTCAGGCGGCACCCCGCGGGTGTCCAGCGCGACACCCTGCGGGTGCCGCGGGGTTGTCAGGCGGCACCCCGTGGGTGTCCAGCGCGACACCCCGCGGGTGCCGCGTGGTTGTCAGGCGACACCCCGCGGGTGTCCAGCGCGACACCCCGCGGGTGCTGCGGGGCTGTCAGGCGGCACCCCGCGGGTGCCCAGCGCGACACCCCGCGGGTGCCGCGGGGTTGTCAGGCCGCTCGGCCGAGCCGAGCCGGACCGGCCCTGGCCGGGCGGGGCCGGGCCAACCGGGTCGGACCCGGTTCGGGCCGACCCAGGGGGGTCGGGCCGGGTCGGCCCGGACCCGGACCCCCCCGTTTTCGGACCATTTCGGTCAAATTCACATATCTTGAGCTCCGAATGTCCGAATGACGTACCGTCAGCTTTGTTGAATTCCTCTCAGTGAGACGGAACTTTTGGCTTACTCTTCTCGAGGTTTGGATGCCGACGGAGTACGGTCGGGTCGGTTCGTACACGAAACCAACCGGGCCCCTGGAACGAAAAAGCCAATAACTCACAGACCGGGCGTCCGATTGACGCGCTGTCTGTTTCGTTGACTTCCTCTTGATGAGACGGAACTTTTGAAATACTCCGCCCGAGTTTTGGATGCAGTCAGAGTATGGCCGGATTGGATTGTACCCGAAATCCAACCGGGCCCCTGGAACGGAAAAGCTGATATCTTTCAGCCAGGACGTCCGTTCGACGAACCGTCAGCGGCGTTGGTGATTGCGTTGAGTAACGGTCCCTTTGAGTATACCCTATGGGAGTTCATGGTACAGTTGTGATACGGCCGGGATTGGTTCGCACACGAAACCAACCGGGCCCCTGGGACGAAAAGGCTAATAACTCACAGACCGGGCATCCGATTGACGCGCCGTCTGTTGCGTTGAGACCCCTATGATGAGGCGGTCCTTTGAGACACTTCTTTGTGGGACTTTGTGATACTTGGAGTATCGACCAGTAGCTCGTGGAGCGGACCCTCCCGGAGACGAGCGTGCAGAGTACGGAGACCGTGTAGTCGACTGAGACCTGACGACTGCTTGACCGACTCGACTTGGAGTGAGTCGACTAGCCCAGTGGACGGAGCGCCCGGTATTTGGCGGCAGACCCACGGCGGACGGAGCACCTGGTAGTTGGAAGCAAACCCGCGGTACTCGACAGGAGGAGTACCTCAGTAGGCTATTTGGGTGAGCGCTCGGTATTTGGCGACAGACCCTCAGCGGACGGAGCGCCCGGTAGTTGGCCGCAAACCCGCAGTATTCGACAGGAGGAGTACCTCAGCAGTCTTAGGTTAGTGAGCAGTACCTCGGAGTCGTGACAGGACCACTGTACACTCTAGAGACGGATCTCCTCAGTAGTTACGGTTTCGATAATGAAAATCCTGGTTTGAGCTGAGTCAATGAATCTTTGCGTTTCCTCATGATTGAGATGGGTCGCTTGATAACTTAGGTATATGTATGGGCATATACCTGGGTGATGGTTATCCATTGATTTCATGATTTTTGTGTATCCTTGTGATTGGATGTGTTGCTTGATGACTTAGGTATATGTATGGTCATATACCTAAGTAGAGTCTGATGTTACTTCGTGATTGCTGTCTTTACTTTGTGGATATCCATGTTGGATTTAGTGAGACCTTAAGGGTCTCGGGGTCCCTACTGAGTAGCTTATACTCACCCCTGCACGGGCTATGCCCGCACATCGTTGTGTTGGTTGCAGACGACGGACAGCGCAGATCGCAGTTGAGGCTTGCGGAGCAGGTCGGTACCCGGAGGAGGACCACTGGGCGGACGTACCCGGAGTAGACGACAGGACCCGAGGAGTAGAGGAGCTATCTGTACCTACCCTTCAAGTACGATCCGTGGTGGACGATCCAGGAGCTGAGCCATCTATACCTACCCTTCAGGTAGGAATCGAGGAGGACGACCCAGGAGCCGCTTCGTTCTTCCAGCTGCTGTTTTTCCCTTTCGAGTTGTACTTTACAGTTGGGCTTGTATTTCCGGCCCTTTTACTTTTCTTCGCTTGTGTTTACTTTTCCTCTTGCTTACTCTGTGGTGTTTGTTTGCTTTTGTAATGGCAATGCCTTCCCAGTTATCGGGATTTACGCCATTGGTGCTAGTCGCCAGCCCTTGGCCTATGGAAGGCGGGCTTGGGGTAGTCACGGCACGGGCCCCGAGGTCGGGTCGTGACAGATTGGTATCAGAGGTGGTCGGTTCTACCGTCGATTCTGATCTTTCTTTCTGTGAAGAAATAGTGTTAAGGGTACCGAGTATGGTTTTCAGTTCAGGGAGTCCAGTGTTGGTGCGGGCGGCCGACGTATCCATACACCAGGACCCTGACAACTGAATTCCGACTTTGTGCACGAAAACACTGATTGCGTGTGTGTTTCCAAAGTTTAAAAATGTCAGCTCAAACCAGGTCAGCTCACCAGGTTTAATCGTTTGACCATGTTACGATGTTTCTTTCAGGATGCCTTTTCTCGGACGACCAGCTTTAGCCCAGAGGGATGTGCATACTGACAGCCTGCCAACCGACGAGGCTTTGGTTCAAGGCCCTCTTGCAGTCGAGGCACCAGCAGAGGCACCAGCGGTACTACCATACGTTGGGCCACCGATGCCACCAGCCCCAGCAGTAGGCGATGCACAACGCTTGAGTGCGCTGCATGAGTTCCAGCGCCAGAGGCCACCCAGGTTCAGGGGAGAGACGGACCCGCAGGCGGCTGAGGATTGGCTGGAGGCTGTGGTGGGAGTCTTCAGGCTAGTGGGGACGCCATCGGAATTTATGGTGATCTTTGCAGCTAGCCTTCTTCAGGCAGCAGCAGGCAGGTGGTGGAGCCACTTGTTCCAGTTTTGCCGTGGGATGGCCTTCTCTTGGGAAGACTTCGAGACCTCCTTCAGGTTGGAGTATGTGCCAGTAGCTCTACACCCCGAGCGTGTTCGGGAGCTGCTGCCTTTGTCGCGTGCTTCTCGATCAGAAGCCGAGTCATCTGTGGGCAGTAGATAGATAATGCAGAGGCCCAGAAAGACCAGACCAGCAGTTGGGCGATCTCGGGTTTTAGGACCGGTGGTGCAGGGCACCCGGAGTGGGAACAGAGCTAGCCGTGCAAGGAGCAGGTTGTGTTACTCATGCCGCAGAAAGGGTCATCTGGCACGTGACTGTCCGACTCCCGATCCGCAGGATTTGGGGAGCCACCGAGATAGAGGCAGCGACAAATGCTTGAGCAACAGTAGAACTCTTGGAGCAGGTGGACAGGAGCGGAACTAGTGGATACGTCTCTTGTACTTCTAGTTCCATGTTTGATGTTGTATTCATGTCTTTGTATTATGAGCTGAAATAATAAAGAAGACACTTATCTCTTGTGATGTTTGCCTTCCTGTCCTCTTTTGTGATGTTACTGAGTGGTCCCGGTTAAACTGTTGACTTGACCATCACTTTCGAGATTTCAACTAGAGCAGACCCAGTGACCTCACACTGATGCCGACAGTGTGACTCGACCCTTGGAGGCGAGAGTGAAAGTTGGATCTCTTAGTAGTTACGTCGAGGCCTTACGACGTCATCCATGGCATGAATGCATCCTTCATGCCAGGATTGACTGTATTAGGCAATGGGCGTGGTTCATCTAGAGAGGGGATGAGACCAGGTTTCTCTTTTCGGCAAAGGAGAAATTTTAGCAGCTCTTCCATATCATATGCAAAGGAGGTGCAGTTCATCCAGGAGCGGATGAAGACTGCACAGTGCAGTAAGAAACAAGAAACCAGTGCCAGTCTTAGAGACTCGGGCGTGTTAAATGTTTCAAGAAGAGGAAGCTTAAAGGACAGATGAATCTGCGGAGAAGAAGACGTGGAAGTGGGGCCTTGAGAGCAGTAGGTGGTGGTGTATATCTCAACATGTTACAAACACCCGCCTTTGAAATCCCCGCCAGGCTCAGGGAGCAGGAGGGCTGGGAAGGAGAGTAGCTTCATGCGGTCAAGTAGTGTGACCCAGGGGCTCTAAGAATGATTCGGGGTACGGGCTATGTCTACTATGAGCTGCCATATCTTTAGACATAGGTACCAATCATTCTTTCCTTCCACGAATCTTGTCCCAGACCTAGAGGTTCCGGGTAAGCCGTTGACTTGACCCTCACGTCTGGAGATACCTTTGGGAGGAGACTCGATAATCACACTTACGCCGACAGTGTGATCTGACCACGAGGCGAGAGTTTCGGTTGGAATCTCTTGGTGGCAGCGTCGAGGCCTTGCGACGTTGATCTGGTTATGGATCGAATTCACAGATCATACCCAGGTTGACTGTTTTAGGCAAAAAGGTTGTGGTTTATCTACAACGTTGGGATAGGTTTTCCTTGGTCAGCGAAAAGGAAACCCTGGGCAGCTCATGATAAACTCATGCACAGGAGGGTGTAGCCGATCATTCTTGGGTCGACCCACCTTACCTTCGTGGCAGCAGGAGTTTTGAGTTTCAGTTCTAATCAGAAATGGAGACCTCTGGAGTTCGAGGATGACGACCACGTCTTCTTACGGGTCTCACCTCGACGAGGTTTACGGAGATGTGGACTGGGAGGCAAGTTATCTCCGAGGTTCAACGGACCTATCTAGGTCCTCATCTGGGTAGGCGAGGTGGTTTACCGCTTGGCCCATCCACTTCAGTTGCACTAGGTGCACGACGTTTTCCACGTATCCCAACTGAGGAGATACGTGCTCGACCCCCCTTCGCATATCATCGACCATGAGGAGCTAGACGGTGGTGATGGGTGTCTTATACAGAGGTTCCTGTGGGGATCGACGATCGACAGGAGCGGATCCTAGGAGGATGGTCGATTCCTCTTGTGCACTTTCTTTGGCAGCGCGGGAACCTCCAGGTGAGCACATGGGAGCGGAAGACTCAGATGCGTGCTCAGTACCGCTTTGTTTCCCTAAGTCTGTGGTGAAGCTTTACGGGGACGTAAAGCCTTGTGGTGGGAGTAATGTAAAGACCCGTAAATTTCAAGGAAATTTTTTTCTTAATTTTCTTTGGAATTTTACAAGAACGCAGTTTCTGACGGCACCTGATTCTGAGGCCCGGTGTGCCCGGAATCATTTTCCGAAGTTTTGGCTCGGGTACGTTCAGTGAACGGACGAGCGGGTTTTTCTAACTTTTGAACCGGTGCCCGGAATCGAATTCTGAGGGCACCGATGAAATCGCAGCACCGGGTTTTTCCTAGAAACGCCTCTTCCGGAGTTGCGTTTGCTCAGGTGTCATTTTAAAATTTTGGGACTTAAGGTTAAGAAATAAAATAAAGTTGTTACGACAACTTTATTTTTATTTCACTTGAAGCCACTTGAAGGCCACATTAAGCTGGTTAAGCTTAGTTGAAGCGGATAGGGTGCAACTGAAATATCCTATCCTCTTGATAGGATATTTGTGGGTGGGGCCCGCACGAGCCCCGCCGTTTCTTCCGCTAAGTAACGCACCCGCGAAAACCCGTCAAAGAAACTGAAAGTCAACTGACGCGGTTTCTTAGTTTCTTAACAGACCATTAAATTGGGCTGTTTCTTTCGTCCAATTAATTGGGCGGTTTCTTTGGTAAATTAATTCTTGGAATTAATTGTTCGTTCCTTTTTTTTAATCGTTGCTTGTGCGTTAATAAAATAAGATTACTCTTATTTTATTTTGGGTGGAAGCTTGTGGCGTGGGGAGAATTTGGAGAAGAGCGTTCTTCTTCGGCGAAGAACGCGAAGAACGCCGGCCTCCGGCGAAGAACGCCGAAACCGCGGAAATCAACGACGCTTCTTCCGCGACGATCGTTCCTTTCCAAGCGACGTTCTCCCTTCGGACGCACCTCGACGACAACGGAATCAACGACGTTTCTCCGGCGACGTTTCTTCCGCGACAATCGTCCTCTTCCGCGACGAACTCGCGAGCGACAACGCTTGAGGTAGGGGTTTTAAACCTTTTTAAAGTTGTTGATCTTTCCTTCGATCTTGAAGGTTCTTTTTTTTTGTCGGCCCTTGTTTCCGAATCTTTTTATTTATTTTTAAAAAGATTGTGATGGATTATCGTTCTAGAAAGGCCGATTGTTATCAATCTAATGCGAGGGGGGTCGGGCCGCACAAACACGACCGAACCCCCCACCCCTCCTTTATTCTTGTTGTTTCTTGCGGATGGAGCGAGATGGCGTGGTGCCGTCGCACCACGCGGGAATCGTACGGCAACTATTGAGCGGCGCCATTGCGCCGCGCTGTGGAACGAAATCAAACAAGATCGAGACGCCTTCGCGCCACGCCAAGAAGTCGTTCAAGCACGCGACGTCGTCGCGCCGCGCCAAAGAGGCCGCAGATTAAATTAATTTTATTTTGTTCTTGAGCGCAGATTGACGGGCGACGACAAACGAGGCCGCAAGTTAATTTTGAGGCCTCCGCAGTGAAGGTCGGGTCCCGGGATGACCGTAGGCGCAGACAGGAATCAAATCGGACCACCGGAGCGTCTCCGGTGGCCCGCGGAAGCCGGCGGCGGCGCGGGTCGTCGGCGCGGCGGCGCCGGCGGCCGGAGGCGGCGGCACCCCGCGGGTGTCCAGGGTGGCACCCCGCGGGTGCCGCGGGGTTGTCAGGCGGCACCCCGCGGGTGTCCAGCGCGACACCCCGCGGGTGCCGCGGGGCTGTCCGGCGGCACCCCGCGGGTGTCCAGCGCGACACCCCGCGGGTGCCGCGGGGCTGTCAGGCGGCACCCCGCGGGTGTCCAGCGCGACACCCCGCGTGTGCCGCAGGGTTGTCAGGCCGCTCGGCCGAGCCGAGCCGGGCCAACCGGGTCGGACCCGGTTCGGGCCGACCCAGGGGGGGTCGGGCCGGGTCGGCCCGGACCCGGACCCCCCCCCGTTTTCGGACCATTTCGGTCAAATTCAAATATCTTGAGCTCCGGACGTCCGAATGACATACCGTCAGCTTTGTTGAATTCCTCTCAGTGAGACGGAACTTTTGGCTTACTCTGCTCGAGGTTTGGATGCCGACGGAGTACGGTCGGGTCGGTTCGTACACGAAACCAACCGGGCCCCTGGAACGAAAAAGCCAATAACTCACAGACCGGGCGTCCGATTGACGCGCCGTCTATTTCGTTGTCTTCCTCTTGATGAGACGGAACTTTTGAAATACTCCGCCCGAGTTTTGGATGCAGTCAGAGTATGGCCGGATTGGATTGTACCCGAAATCCAACCGGGCCCCTGGAACGGAAAAGCTGATATCTTTCAGCCAGGACGTCCGTTCGACGAACCGTCAGCGGCGTTGGTGATTGCGTTGAGTAACGGTCCCTTTGAGTATACCCTATGGGAGTTCAGGGTACAGTTGTGATACGGCCGGGATTGGTTCGCACACGAAACCAACCGGGCCCCTGGGACGAAAAGGCTAATAACTCACAGACCGGGCGTCCGATTGACGCGCCGTCTGTTGCGTTGAGACCCCTATGATGAGGCGGTCCTTTGAGACACTTCTTTGTGGGACTTTGTGATACTTGGAGTATCGACCAGTAGCTCGTGGAGCGGACCCTCCCGGAGACGAGCGTGCAGAGTACGGAGACCGTGTAGCCGACTGAGACCTGACGACTGCTTGACCGACTCGACTTGGAGTGAGTCGACTAGCCCAGTGGACGGAGCGCCCGGTATTTGGCGGCAGACCCACGGCGGACGGAGCGCCTGGTAGTTGGCATCAAACCTTCGGTACTCGACAGGAGGAGTACCTCAGTAGGCTATTTGGGTGAGCGCCCGGTATTTGGCGACAGACCCTCAGCGGACGGAGCGCCCGGTAGTTGGCCGCAAACCCGCAGTATTCGACAGGAGGAGTACCTCAGCAGTCTTAGGTTAGTGAGCAGTATCTCGGAGTCGTGAGAGGACCACTGTACACTCTAGAGACGGAGCTCCTCAGTAGTTACGGTTTCGATAATGAAA
Organism: Viscum album; assembly: GCA_963277665.1. NCBI lineage: Eukaryota > Viridiplantae > Streptophyta > Magnoliopsida > Santalales > Viscaceae > Viscum > Viscum album. The sequence goes on from OY728159.1 coordinate 819,438,250, forward strand.
ATCCTGGTTTGAGCTGAGTCAATGAATCTTTGCGTTTCCTCATGATTGAGATGGGTCGCTTGATAACTTTGGTATATGTATGGGCATATACCTGGGTGATGGTTATCCATTGATTTCATGATTTTTGTGTATCCTTGTGATTGGATGTGTTACTTGATGACATAGGTATATGTATGGGCATGTACCTAAGTAGAGTCTGATGTTACTTCGTGATTGCTGTCTTTACTTTGTGGATATCCATGTTGGATTTAGTGAGACCTTAAGGGTCTCGGGGTCCCTATTGAGTAGCTTATACTCACCCCTGCACGGGCTATGCCCGCACTTCGTTGTGTTGGTTGCAGACGACGGACAGCGCAGATCGCAGTTGAGGCTTGCGGAGCAGGTCGGTACCCGGAGGAGGACCACTGGGCGGACGTACCCGGAGTAGACGACAGGACCCAAGGAGTAGAGGAGCTATCTGTACCTACCCTTCAGGTAGGATCCGTGGTGGACGATCCCGGAGCTGAGCCATCTGTACCTACCCTTCAGGTAGGAATCGAGGAGGATGACCCAGGAGCCGCTTCGTTCTTCCAGCTGCTGTTTTTCCCTTTCGAGTTGTACTTTACAGTTGGGCTTGTATTTCCGGCCCTTTTACTTTTCTTCGCTTGTGTTTACTTTTCCGCTTGCTTACTCTGTGGTGTTTGTTTGCTTTTGTAATGGCAATGCCTTCCCAGTTATCGGGATTTACGCCATTGGTGCTAGTCGCCAGCCCCTGGCCTATGGAAGGCGGGCTTGGGGTAGTCACGACACGGGCCCCGAGGTCGGGTCGTGACATCTTTGGTGTTTTAAAACCATTTGTCTGTCAAGGATTAGTCTCACAATCCTTCTCATCGTACGAAGGCATTGTCTCATGTGCTATCAAGACAGAAAATGAATTATCTACGTCTTATGACTTTAATGCAAAGCAAGAGAAGAAGATATCTGTTGATCAATCTGGTAATGGAAATAAGGGGAAGAAGGGACAGGTTGAATATCCATCCTGTGGTAAATGTGGGAAGAAACACTATGGTACTTTCTTGAAGTGAATGGGTGTCTGTAACAAGTGTGGTGAAAAAGGCCACCAAGCTCGTGATTGCAAAGGGAATAAGGAAGCTACCGATGATTAGTGCTACAATTGCAGGTAGATGGGACATTATGAAAATGTATGTCCTATGCTTCAGGGGAACTTACCATAGAAAAGTCCAATGGATCTAGTCCAGGCTTATGTTATCACTACTGTTGTGGTAGAAGCTCTGAAAGACATGGTGGTAGGTAATTTAATGGTTTCCTCAAGTTTAGGAAATGCATTATTTGATTCTATATCATCACATTGTTTCGTATCTTCTCAGTTTTATAAGAAAATTAGGTATTTACAATTTGATTTAACAAGGGAGTTGTCAGTTAAAACTCCTAAGGGAAGTATCATTGCAACAATGTTTTGTGAATCAGTCCCCATTAGAGCACATAAATGTTATTTATCTACTGATCTCATCGTCATACCTGTAATTGAGTTTGATATAATCCTCGGTATGGACTGGCTTTCAGACCATGATGCGAAAATTTATTGTAAGAAGAAGGAGGTTACGATTTTTGATGATTATGATAAGGAACACATTATCTATAGAGTATAATTGTCACCACCTAATTATTATATAGATCCAGCGCCAGTAGCTCAACTAAATTCAATTATTGGGGAGGAAGAGAATGAAATAACTATCGGTGAGGAATGGAATGTTCAAATAGAGGATGTACCTGTTGTGAAAGAATATGTAGATTAGTTTCTGGAATATTTACCTGGACATCCTCTAGAACGAGAAGTTCATATTTCCATTGATTTAATTCCTGGATCAAGGCCTATATTGAAGACCCCTTATTGAATGGACACTATAGAATTAGTTGAAAAAAATAATGATCTAGAGGAATTGAGTAATAAGGGATTTATTTTCCCTAGTGTTTCTCCATGGGTAGCCCCTATTCTTTTAAAAAAAGAAATATGGATCTATGAGGTTATGTATCGACTACAGGGAGATCAATGCAATAACAATAACGAACAAGTATCCCATACCTCACATTGATGATTTATTTGAATAACTGTGTGGAGCTCAATACTATTCCAAGATTGACCTTCGATCTGGATACCATCAGTTGTGTGTGAAGAAGGAAGACATTCCGAAGACATCATTTCGAACCAGGTACGGCATTACGAGTTTACATTAATGGATTTTGGATTTCCTAATGCGCCCTCTGTATTCATGGATCTGATTAATAGAGTTTTCAAGGAATATCTTGATGAATTTGTGGTGGTATTTATTGATGATATCATGGTATACTCCAAAAGATACAATGATCATTAAAATCACATGCGCATTATCCTAAAGACTCTGAGAAGACATGAGTTATATGGGAATTTTAGCTACTATGAATTCTGGATTCAGGAGATTTCTTTTCATGGCCATATTGTCTCTAAATATGGAATCTCTTTTGATCCTTCTAAGACCAAGGAAATCCAAGAATGGCCTAAACTGACAAGTATAACTTAGGTACGTAGTTTTACTGGTTTAGCAGGTTATTATCGACGTTTCATCCATAATTTTCCCAGTTGGCTAACCAATTAACAAAGCTCACACGTAAAGGGGTTAAATTTGTTTGGACAAAAGAGTGTGAAGACTGTTTCGAAGAACTGAAGAGAAGATTAGTCAATGCTCTTATATTGACTCTACCATCGGGGAATGATGGGTTTGTTATTTATAGTGATGCATTGAAGAAAGGACATGGTTGTGTCCTTATGCAGAATGATTGGGTTATTGCCTATGCATCGGGACAGTTGAAAATTAATGAACAAAACTATCCTACTGATGATATCGAGTTAGTTGCTGTGATATTTTATTTGAAGATATGGAGGCACTACCTCTATGGTGAAAAATGTGAGACCTATACTGATCACTTGAGTTTGAAGTATATTTTCTCACAAAAAGAACTCAACATGAGGCAAAGGAGATTGCTTGAATTACTCAAGGATTGTGATTGTATGATACAATACCACCAGGGGAAGGAAAATAAGGTGGAATATTCTTTTAGTATAAACGATCATGGAGTTTTGAACAATATGAGAATTGAAAGGGATCCAATTTCCATGGATCCAGTGAATATGGACATGAGAATAACCAGGGAAGGAAAAACATCAATGCTTTTTCAAATGGTTGGAAAACCATCTTTAGTAGAAAGGATTATGAGTTCTCCGAATGATGATGAAGAATTTCAACAGAAGATTAAAGCTCTAAATTATGGAATATTGAGAGTCTTTGTGAATGAAGGTGGAATTTCGAAATTTGGGAAGAATCCTTGTATTCCTGATATACCTGATCCAAAAAGGGAATTGTTGGATGATGCTCATAGTCCGAATTTCTCTATACACCCTGGGAGTACCAAAATGTATAGATATTTGAAGGAACATTTTTTGTGGGACAACATGAAGAGGGAGATTTCTGATTTTGTATCAAGATGTATGGTTTGTCAACAAGTTAAAGCTAGAAGGCAACAGCCTACTGGAGTATTGCAACCTCTTCTCATACCTGAGTGGAAATGGGATAATATCACGATGGTATTTGTCATGAGACTACCAAAGACTCCTAGAAGGAACGATGCAATAATGGTTATTGTTGATCGTCTTACCAAGTCAGCACATTTTCTTGCTATAAGAGAAGATCTTCCACTGGAATGTCTAGCAAGACTATATATTAATGAAGTGGTGAGACTTCATGGAGTACCCCTATCGATTGTTTATGATCTTGATCTCCATTTTACATTATGATTCTGGTAAATTCTTCAGAAATGCTTGGATACTTAACTACATTTGAGCACTGCCTACCACCCTCGAACAGATGGATAATCAAAACGAACTATTCAAACCTTATAAGACATGTTGAGATCCTGCTCAATTTACTTTCAGGGTCTATGGGATCAACATTTACCTCTGGTAGAATTTTCATATAACAATAGCTTCCATTCAAATATTCCAATGGAACCCTATGAAGCATTGTACGGAAAGAGATGTCGCACACCAACCTGTTGGGATGAAGTTGGTGAAAGAAAACATGTAGGCCCAGAACTGGTGGAGGAAACGATGGAAAAGGAGAAGGTAATCCAAAACCATATCAAAGAAGCTCAATGTAGGCAGAAGGGCTATGCCTATAATCGAAGGAACGATTTGCAATTTCAAATAAGTGATCATTTTTTCCTGAAGGTATCTCCATGGAAGGGAGTCATACATTTTGGTAAGAAAGGTAAATTGAGTCCCAGGTACATCGGACCTTTCGACATTCTAGAATGAATTGGGTTTGTGGATTACCATTTGGAAATGCCGCCAAATCTCTCCAAAGTTCACGATGTGTTCCACGTATCACTATTGATGAATTACATGCTTGACCCAACACATGTACTCACCTATGAGGAATTAGAACTGGAACCCGATCTGTCTTACTGTGAAGTTCCTGTCATGATTCTTGATACGATAGAACGAGTACTGAGAAACTGGACGACTCGGCTGGTAAAAGTCTTTTGGAGAAACCATAAGATAGAAGAGGCAACGTGGGAACCTAAGGAGCTTATGATGATGAAACAACAGAGTCTTTTCATGCGGTAGTATTCTAAAAATTTAGAGGATGAAATTATTTGGAGGGGAGAATGTAACACCCCATGCTTCTACGATACTCTTCTCTTTTAATTATGCAATAGCGTGTGTTGTACGCAACATCGAGTTCTAACACACCACAACCAATCAAACTAGCCGTTACGAATAGTAATACCCACTTTTTGAAATTTTTATATTTTATTTTTCAAAATGGACTTCATTTTTGGATTTGGAATATCGAAATTAGCATAGGGTTAATATTTGGTATTTTTCTGAAAAACATCATTTTTTTATGAATAGTGAAACCACTAAGTGGTAGTTAAAAAAACTGAATTTTTCATAAAATTTATTTTTACTGCTTATGTGAGTGGAATTTCGAATATCCGAGAGACACGGTTAATATCAAGGATTAAAATGTGGTTCAATGAGATGAAAATAATTTTTGGTGAATAGTGACTTTTTTCTTTTACTTACCATGGTTAAAAGTAAATAGGGTAATTAAGGGTAAAAATGATATTAATATTACCCAAAAACATGTCCCAATTCTATTGGACAAGTGTATCTCGACCAAAAACAACCTTATGAATTAAATATTATCATTTATGTCCACTTGGATTAGATTAGGAAATTTATTATTATTTAATTCAAAGAAGAGTTAAGAGAGTTAAAATCAATGTTTATTAACTAAAACATTTTTAATATAGGGTTATACATAATTTAAATTTGATTATAAATATTCATTAGAAATATAAAACTATTTCCTACATAATTATATTTTATTTATAATTTTTACACAGTAAATAATTTAATTTATTTATGACACAATGATAATGCAGTAATTACCATAATAGTGACAAATTAAACTAATTGATATCATAAATACCCAAATAAATATAATATGAGACTTTTTATGAATTAAAATAATTTTCTAGGAAAATATGACATGTTAGGAATGATTTAATTAACTTTGTGCAAAGTAATCATTCTGTTACGATTTTCCCAAAAATCAATTTTCCCAATAGTGTCAAAATTGACATAAAAGTGTTTTTAAAACAAATATTAAACTATTAATTGATATTCAATTACTAAAAATCTAAGGTTAGGCCATAAGACTTATATCATGATAGGTGAATCAATAATGGAGATCTTGGGGGGTCTCTTGGAGGTATATGGTATGTTTATTAACTATATAATAAAAAAATAAAAAGTGACATGGTAAGTGTGAAATTAATTAACTAAGAGTTAAACCTAAAAGATAAGACTAATATATTGACCCAAAACTATCTAAACTCTATTGGATGAGTGGTTTTTGACCCATAACCACTTTAACCTTTAAATAATCCACTTTTGAAACATTAGAAAACGAATATGAATTTATTATAAAATAATATTTCTAGCTTTCCAAAGGTGCCCCTCCTCCCCCTTATAAAATGACACCACTTCTAACAAATACTTCACACCTTCAAAGAATTTTGGTTCGGCCCACACCTGCCCAAATACTCTCTCAACTTCCATAAATACAACCTAGGGGCCTTAGTTTGATTAGAAAGCTAACCTAAGGATCCATTTTGAGCAAATCAAATAGAAGAACCCGAAAAAGAGGTAATTTTTTCACCACCCTCTTTCAAGTTCCATTCTTCTTCAACTTCTTATTTCATTGTTATTACCATTATAAAATAATAACTCTAGTATCTTATATATAATTTTATGTTATTATAAATATGTTACAACCATATTAAGTATTATATCCATCCTTTTAATGACATGTCACTATACGTGCGTACGTACATCTTACCGTCTCCACGTCGTGGTGTAATGGTTATTCAAAACATTATTATTTGGATGGGTATAATAATGATGTGTAATTCATGTAAATAATAAATATAACATGATAATGATTCTGTATATATGATATAACATCCAATTAAATATTATTTTAATTTCAAAATAATGATATTTTCACTCGTGCGTACGTATGGACTATCGTCTCCACGAAAGCAATGAGATTCATTGCCCATCGTGTCCATTCAATTCTAATTATCATTTGATGATTAATAATAGTATACAAGGACTTTATATCATTCTGGATATGAATAAGATACAACCTATCCATGGAAAACACGGGTTATGTAACAAAACATATAAAATAAAAGGAGTTAGTTAACATCCGAAACAACAATAATACTAAGATATTATTAACAAATCAATGTTAGAAGATCATATATGATATCATATTAATGTATATGATTCTTTTATAATTTATTAATAATTATTCCACCATTATACAGGAGTTTATCCTACCCCCAACCACAGAAATGTACAAGGTAAGGGTTTATTTCACAATCTCTTCATTATCTGAGGTTGTTTATACGTAATAATCTACTGGGACTTCTTTATCATCAACATCCATGATTCATAAAAATGTATTTGAATTTTTTTTTTAATTTTTACTATAATATGGGTTAAATCCATTTATACCATTGTTTGACTTTTTATAAGAGGTTTATAATGGAATATTTCTGTTGTTTTCCAAAAAAAGGAGCTTTTTAACCTTTTCGATAAAATTAAGGTAAGAATGTTTTTTTAACGTATACGGTAGGTGCGGCTATTTTACGCCGTTATAAAATCTTCAAAGCTCCCCTTACATGATTATAATAAAATTTTCAATTTAACTGTTTTATTTTATAATTATGTGACTCTTAAATGATTTAAAAATAGGAAGAGATATTTCTTCAAAAATACTTATGATTTCATCTATGCCAACATCCTTTGATGGATTTTAAGTTTATTTTGAGTTTATTTATTATGATACAAAACATCCATATTGTATTGATGGTTTTGTGATATTTTTGACTATGGATGTGTGATTTTTAAACCATTCATGGTTTATGATGAAAGTATTGACATGCTAGTTTTAATACGAATGCCTATGTTATATTTAAAACTGCTCATATGAGGAACGAATTGGACTTAATTAGTGAAGGGTGGAGCCCTCTATAGCTCCTTGATGCATCGTTAGGTCTCATGTGACAAACTAGTGTATTGGCCCAAGGCCTTGACAAAATCTTATTTGTAGTCTTGGCACGAGGCCTGGGATATGTGGTTATGATATTCTGGCATTATGCATTCCATCATTATGAAAGTGGTTATTGATATTTCATGTGATTATTCGATTAGTATAATATACATGTGAATAAGTAAATGACATTATTTCATTTTATTTTTTCCATACTATGTTGACTTTCAAGTTTAAAAGGCTTTTGTTTTAGTTATACATTGCCCTAAATGTTTATTCCTTTTTATGAGAGTTTCCGCTATATTATTATCCTTACTAGTCATTTTAGCTCACCCATTTTCTATGTTTCATTTTTCCCAGTATGTGAAGAAGTAATTAATGAATGACCTACACGGATAGTTTGATGGGATAAGAGTGTGGACTATGGAGACTATATTGTTGTAGTTTTCATTTAATGATGTAATGTAAATTTTATTAATGTATCTAGTTATTCCAATGCTACTAAAATAATCGGTCTTTCAAGAATTGATCTCTCTTGTGATCATGCCAATTTTATGAAATAATGCACTGAATCTAGGTAACTGGGGTCGGGGCGTTACAATATACATACAGGAGGACTGTATTGGTTTTGTGTCTTTGGATACTACCTATATAATCAACATATTTTTTTCAAAAAAACATCAACATCTCCATCAATGATAATTGTATTAAAATCCTTCCATACATATCAATCATTAATCATTCCATCACTAATTAAGGAATAAAATCATAATACAATGAAATTTGATATAGAATGTATGGGTAATGATGGGACATATCAGTTGTAAGATATCATGAAATGATCATAAATGTGTGATAACATAATCAAATGAACGTGTTCAGCATAATAGATTCATACCAAGAAAAATCAATGATCATAAAATAATGTATATAATAACATCTTAAAGCATCCACACTATGGATTTCCAATAAGTAATTATCAATGATGATTCATATCATATACATTTTACATCATAAGAATCATAATTTTATTTCTTGTGAATAGATGTATTTTCCACCATTTCATCAAATAATCTAATGATCATATTTAGTTATAATCATATTCAATCATTAATATTTGAGTATATCCATTCACAATCATGCAACACATAATATTCTGACCACAACTAGAATCAATTATAATCCAACATTAAATTATGAGAAAATCTATTTGAATTTATTTAAATGGTTATCATCATCATGTCATGATATATCTATATCACATTATCAATTTAATTGGAGGGATATATATGACCCAACCATCCACTGATAATAATCATTTCAAATTCAAGCTTCTATATTATGAAATCCTTTTTCACTTCCACATAATTAATCTAATGGAATATAAAATTGGCCTCATCAAGATTTATTCACCATAAACATTAAATATTATGGTAAAAATTCAGATGGAATCATTATATCATCTCCCCAATGTATCTTATTTAACATCAAATGGATGTTTTAATAGATCAAAATAACTTTAAAATATCACGAGATCATTTTAAGAGGAAAATTTCATATCTGAAATTACTTCTTAAAAATCTTACTATTTATAAAAAAGTTTGGAAAAAAAGTCTTTTATAATAACAATATGATAATTTTGTAGAATAATTTATACAATGGTTAGTCATAATGGTAGGAAAATAAATTCATTTGGTATATGTTAACATAACGACTATGTTCACCCCATTTGTAAAAATACCTCATTTAGAAAAAAAGGTAAATTGTTAGTTTTTTTGAAATAAATTATGAATAAACCTTAAATTATTCAATCGATTGATGATTTTAAAAATATCAGTATTTTTTTAGGAAATATAGGCATTGAAAAAAAATTTGTTCCCAATGATTTAAAAATATATATTTGTTAAAAAAATATTTTATAAATAATTTTATGTAAAAAATATAATGAAATGTTAATGTCATTTGAAAATTTCATTCATAACAATAAGAGATGAAAATAAATCAGGTTTATTTTATAACAACCATATAATTTTCATTACTGAAATTTAAAATTAGCCAATCAGGATTAGAAATTATATTGTTACATAATATTCAGTAACACAAATATTGTATTTCACTATATGCCTTCTTGAATCCTATATTTTTAATATAGATTTACTATATATATATATATATTTGAGACCCATATTCTTCTATATGATAATATATATTATTTCTTAATAACATATTATCATTGGGTTATTAGTAGTTCTATATTAACATAATTTATTAGGGTCATGATTGCTTTATTTTTCTTTCATGTTTCAATTCAGTAGTACATGTACTTGTAAATTGATAATATTTCCATCAAAAAATAAATTATAAGAATGTAATACTTATCAAATTTAATAATTTTATAAACTATTATATATTATATATAAATTGGGGATGAAAATTTGATTTTTTCACTTCATAGAGACATTAGATTGTATGTACGCATTAGTGATGATTCTACATTTTTATGGATCAAAAAAAGAAAATAAATGCATAATTAAAAACAAAAGGACTATAAATTTTTTTCATATATATATATATTTAATATCACATAAATACATCATTATAACCTTCAATGTGAAGTGGTAACGAATAATGAAACTCATATCCTTATAGTGGTGGTAGTCAATATGTACAGAAGAGTGAATTTCTCTTTTATAGTTGGTTGGAATTGATCTATAGTGGGGTTTTTATTTAATCATAGAAAAATATAAGTACCTTTTAGATGATTAAATAAATATTTTATTAATTGATAACATATGATTATATTAGGTAGAGTAATAGGAAAAATTGACTGTACTCTGTTTAGAGTTATACCTCTATGTTCACAATCATACATTAGACAACTCCTAAATCCTTGAAATAATGATTTTTGTTAAAGCATATAATATGTAGAAAATGGTTTTGGAATCATTTAATTCCATAGTAAATATATATTTTTATATATATTTTGACAAAATTATTAATAATGGAAGACTTTTTGATCCATTTATTTGTGTGGGAAACGATACAAAAAAATAATGGTTGATATTAAATAGTATAAAAATCATAATCATTAAATGTGGTATCATGGAATTCATAATTTTAATCTAGGATTTAATATGGTAAAAATAAACTGAAGAAATATTATTTGGACAATTTTTGGATACATTTTATTGTATATTTCATAGTAAAACGACATTAAACACTTTTTAGCCTTAATCATGATTATTTAACATATTTCCCACATAACGTAATTATATGACCAAAAAAAATTAGGATTATAAAATAAGAAATAAAATATAATTTCAAATTTTAATTATGATTATCTACTTCATTTTCAATAGGTGATAGAAATTGTATTTAATATTTGAACACAAAAATGAAGAGAAATATTCTTTTAGAAAAATATATTATTAAATAGTATAAATTAGTTCACATTGAAATCATGTTATAATTTGGTTTCCAAGAACATATCTGGTTAAAAAAATAAAAATTAATGGTTTTTAGCCTTTTTTATAAATCTATACCATAATAAATCGTCCTAAAATATCATTTATTGAAAGGAGATAACTTTTTTTAAATATTCAATAAAATGTCAGATGTGTTCAACAAAGATAATTGTGGATTTTAAAATATAAAACATTGATTTAAAATAAGATATTTGACTCAATTAAAATCTTGTAGGTTGATAAATGTGTTTAATTTTTTTAATTCAAGTTTATATCTTAATGATTTCTTGAAATTGATTTTATATTTAAATTTTTTACTTTAACAATCACCTAAAAATAAACAATTTTAAAAAAATATCATAAATTTACACTAATATAAATTTAATGTTCTAAATAAAATTATCCATTGTTTAAAATATATTTTTCAAAATTTGAGAAAATTGATGATAATATCATTTCATGAAATTAATTACAATTAATTTTATTAGAATAAAATGTATTTTTAAAGCATAATTTGAATTTACAAAATATTAAATAATTATTAATTATAGATTAATCCATAAATATTCATTATATGAAAACATTATATTTTTTTCTTAATTTATTTACTCTTATTTATACTACCCATTTTCATGGATATGTTATAATAGTGAAAATTAAAAAATAATATTTTGAATGTGTATCATAGTTCATATAAAACTCATTGATGTATGTTAAGAAAGAAACTGAACTCCATAAGTTTATTTAAAGAAACATAAAACATAAAATATTGAGCTCATACATGCTATATGACTTATAATATTTTATCCCTTTATATTTCATCAATCCAATACAAACAATTGATGATACTTTTATCTTATTTCATTCCCAGGTTCCCATGTATCTTCATTTAATTTTTGTTTCTTAAAAAAATGATTATTTGAGTGGTATTTTTCTGAAAAAGATTCACTCTCTGATATATAGTAAAGACCTATTATTCCTAGTAATAGATATCATGTTCTATAAGTATTACTTATTATATTAGAACATATTATGGATTATGTATAAACTTAATAGAGATACATAGAACACATCAGAAACATGAGGGTGATTCTGTGGAATCCTTAATATATAATAAATTGCCCCAAAAAGATGAAGAATTTCGATGGAAATGATACATCAATACCGACCATAACCATTATATACAATATAATCAACATTTTTTCAAATAGATATTCATCAGAATAAAATGAAACGCACATTTAAAATTATATTTCACTAGGGAATGTTACATAATTATTTTTTATACTCTAAGAGTGTAGATGTGTGTTTTCAATGGAACAATGCTACTCTTATATTTCCATAGGTAAATTAGTTATGAATATCACTATATCTATAACCACATACAAGATTTTTAGATCTCTATACATATCATAATAATGTTTTTCATAATTTCCCATCTCAATTTAAGAGTGAAATATTAATTGGTATAAAAATTTTGTTATATAATGATGTTTATCCCAACAACATTTAAAATATATCAAATATTATATTAATATATTTTTTATGGTATTAACAGTCCCCTAAAAATAAAAATATCTCTAATTATAACATGGAATACTAAAACCCAAATTATGTTCATGCACTGACTGAAGAATTCTCTATAACATTGACGTAATGATATATTCCTAATTAGATAATGTATAATGTTGTACTCCATTCAACCTAACGACATTAGTAATGTATACTCTGACTGGCTAAATAGGAGATATATTTACTCTAATTTAATTTAAATGTGTTTACCTAATATAGTGGTAGACTATAACCCAAAAAATTATTGCATTTTAATGCTGTAGAGAGTCCCAATATGATATACAAGGTAATGTTTTAAAATATTCTTTATTTTATGGGTAATGTTAAAATCATATTAATAAAATTCTATCACACGGTCTTAACTTTTGGAAATACTATGCATCAAGACAAATATTCTATGACATCCCATATCATGCCATCCCACCAAAAATTCCTTTTTGGTATCAATATTTCAGTTTACTTTTTGAATGAATATAAAATGATGAACTATAAGAACTATACAATACCATGTTCTTCATGTCCAGATTTTTTGACTCTTATGTGGCTCAAAAAACATATCATTATATAATAATAATAGTATATCTTATGAATATTTTTCACCTTTATCATCAATTCTATATATTCTTTTTTGTATCATTAGTCAACACATTGATAGAAGGTGGAATATTAAAGAGATTATGATATGATATATCCCATTTCCTCATGATATCAAGGTATATCTTCTAAAAACAAATAAATTTTTTTATCTCATTCAATCTACATTATGGACCAATAACCATGGTTCTTCTAACATAGAGCATTATCTACCACGTTCTCCTTCCCTAGGTGGCAGTGTATTGAGAATTCATAATATTTAATCTATTAAAACCATATCCTCTTGAGAAAATTGAATGATTTCTTTATAAATATATAATTATTATTTTCAAATTTATATATTTATAGAAACATTAACTATAAACATAATTACCCTATATTTTAAATGAATCTTTTATTGGTTCCCTCTCTAAATAATGAATCTAGTAAATTGTCCAGGTATTTTATATTTGAATGAGGACTAAAATATCACAATATAATTATATATAATGAATCTACACAATAACATATTTTAAATACATCCATATTTTTAAAAAATAAATATTACACCTAAATATATGGATATTATTTTTATAACATAATGATCAATGCGTAAATCATATATGTATAATATCATTGGAAATGTGGAAACATAAGAAACATATTCATATTATTTATACATCATCTCCCTATTATATCTTTATAAATATCACCCCAATAATATATATAAAAAACAGTCTTCATAACATGCTAAAAGAAACATAATTTTTTTTAGTTTTGATGCCCAGTATGTGTATAAATGTGAGGTATAAATGATCACATAATCATAACATTAGAATAATGTTATTAGACCATGGTCATGACTTTATAAAACATTCCTATAATATTAATTATGAAAATACTAAGTAATTGAATAAACCCGGGTAGTACAAAAGACATGAATCTTATTGTAGTGAAACAACATGAACCACGAATGCTTTACAATATCATAATACATTGATTTGTGGCCTTCACATAAGAAAAGAATACCTTTTCATGTACAGTTCAGGATAATTTAAAAGGATATTATATTGAAATGTATTCACACCCCAAATAGTAATTTTATTCATGGTTAACTCCTATGATAATAATAGTGTTCATAGTTCCTTTTTGAACTGGGTTAACCCCCCATGCCATTCTTTTTTATATCAGGTGATTACAATATATACCCAATGTATTGGATAAATATATAATTTCCACCCATTACATAATCATATTAGAACATACGTATCCCATAATTTCATAAACCACTTAATATATTAGAACCTATGAAAAAATGGGTTCCATAATCATTTCTTCATAGAACATCTAAAGGATAATAAATGAGTTTTATAAACCCTCTATCATTGCAAAACCTATAGAAACTAAATGTCTTTAAAAAACATAATTTCATCATTAATATAAACCATATAGTAAATGAAAAAATATAGTATCCTTTGATAATATTCATAATTATTAATATTTGAAATAAATTGATGTTCACTTAGATGGAATATTTAATTGAAAGATCCCTTGAAATAAAAATTTAAATAATAACCTTTCAATTTTAAAATAGAGTTTTTAACAAATGAAAAATTATAAAGGATAATATTTTCTATGTCAAGAATAATATAAATTTTTCATGAAAGTAACCAATCAATGAATAATCATGAGTAATGGAAAATATCTTCAATCCTTAAAAGTTGAAAAATTTTATTCTATTCTATTTTGGGAGAAATAACGAATTACCTCATTTGGAAAATGATAAGAATATTCCAATTAAAATATATTGTAATAATTCAAAAATGAGTTAAAATTAAATTAAAAACTAATAGGATAATAACAAAAACAAT